>CM044005.1:2043498-2725998 GCA_024085815.1 Flaveria linearis
AACAATTTGATACACAAGTATACGATAAAAAATTTCGTACGTTAAATCATAAACTGATCCGATTCATTTTAGACCTAGTGAAAACGAATGTTTAGTCAAGCATATGCTAGGCTTTTTATTTTGTTTTCTTTATTATGTTTTCTTTATTATGTTTTTCTTTTTTGTTTTTTTAGAAGAAAACATAGGAGTCAAAGCATTTGGCCCGGAACAACGTAATCGAAATACAGTTTTCCCTTTTCAGTCATTTCGTTTTCTTCGTCTCAAACCCTCTTCTCAATCTCCATCAATAACATCTATTCCAACTGCACTGTACACAAATCGAAAGAGGCATACACCGATTCAAATCGATACCAATTGGAATTTCATTCATCTGCCCTTTATCATCATCATCATCATCATCATCATCGAGATTAACTTCAAATTCACTTCTTCCAGCTCGAACGCTGCAACAGTACGAAGCGTTTGATGTAGATGAGCGTCATTGGTATGGAAAATTTCACTTCAGTCGAAGAACCTAAAGTCAATTTCTGAAGGATCAGCGGTCTTAATTCGTTCGATCGAGCATCGATCCATCTTTGGTAAGCTACGCCAACTCCTATCCGTTGCAATAGTCGAGATTTGATTGTGGATGATTACATTTGAAAGAAATCCGATTGAGGAATAGTTTTTTGTGTTTTGTTTTCTCGCGAGTCGTTTTCGATGCTAATGTTACTTAGGGTTTCTTATGTTGTTGCAATAAGTAGGAGGCAATTTGAAATCTCATTTAGTTTGTACATAGCTGTTTTGTGTTTGTGTGTATGATCATTTCGTCTGGTTTATTTGCAAATATTATTCCCTCATCTGTTGTTGGAAACTTTGAAGGTAATGAGTCCAGTGAAGACAATATACGATTTCTTGTTGGTGCTATGACTATGAGATTTCCTCCTAATACACAACTGTATACAAAATAGATTAGGACTGAATACATACGAAATCCTGTTTTCATCAAGTGTGAGGATGTGATTTTTTTTTTTTATTGAACTGGTAGAATGGTCTTATGGCTCATTACTTGCTTCACATTAGAATAGTCAATAGTTTACTGGTTTGTATACAGTTTGGTGGGGGAACAGACATATTCCCTATATCTAAACTTAAGGAGTTAAGGGTCTTGCATTTCCTTCTTTGCTGCTTCCTAATTAAGAGTATATATTTCTTGAAGTGTCAGTGTATATTGGAGGGTTTACGATAGATATAGCGAGGTCTCCTAATCGTAAGTTTGTTTGGAGAACCAGTATGCCTTACCTTGCTCAATATCAAAGAAAACAAAATTCTGTTTTCTTGTTTGTTTGTAGCTGTCCTGGAGTCTGTAACATGATTGCATTCTTGCAATGTTTACTGCTTTAGTGATTCGAGGATAAATTGTCACTTATGTTATTTTATTCATTCAATTTAAGACTATGGTTGCAGAAGTTCAACCTACCATTATATGTTTCCACATTTGTTAATATCCTTGTATTACTTGACCTTGTTTTACAAGCTTGTCAGTAGCCTGGATAACGGTGGAGGGCGTGGGGTTTACTGGGGTAGGCCTTGCAACCTAGTGTAGGGGCAAGAAAGCTTATTAAATATTTATGATATGATTCTGTAGTTGGAAATTGGAATAATGTTGTAAGTTGCATGAGCTAGTTGATATCCTAAATAGAAAAGATGTATCTTGTGTGTATCCAGGAACAAAATATAAATGAAAAATCTAAAGGATAAAGATAAAGGTTGTTATGTCATGGTATTTAGGATACAAGGTAGATTCCACAATATATAGGTCTTAAGAAGAGGACATAGTTAGAATTGACGATGAGCGTTATAATTTATTAGTATAACATAATGGTGAGTGATGGTTAATTGTCAATGAATGGATATTATTCTAAAACTCTAGACATGCTTTTAGGTTTTTATGATATTGTAGTGACATTCGTTTTGTGTTTTTAGGTTTTGATTAATATTTTTAATATTTTCTATTAATAATTTCAATTCGTATTTTACTTTACTTGTTTGCTAAAGTTCGCATAGACAAATGGTTGGGATAGAATTTGTATGGGCCAGTTTATCTTTTTCACAATAGTTTAACTACCCAATGTAAGTTATTTTAAATAGTATTTTAGGATATAGTGTCAGACTTATATCTTGAGTTTCTTAATTTTCTTCAGGAAAACTGCAATGCATCGTGTAGGTGTTGCAGGCAGTGCCTCTAATTCGGTCCGTTCTCGTAAAGAGAAGAGATTTACATATGTACTGAATGATGCTGATGACACAAAGGTTAGTGTTCTTTTAGTTGGCTGATTATCCCATGTTTAGATCTGTTCACTACTTTTAATCCTAAATAGGTTGTTTAAGTTGTAAAACTCATGGATTTATAACGTAGTTCAGTGGCATTTTTTTGTTGCTTGTGTGACAAAATACCTTGGATAAGTTCTCCAAGTTTGACATTTTGTTGCAGCATGTAGGCACAATATAGTTTGATGCAACCTTCTAGATGTGATAACATACTTAGAAGCTATAACACTGCTGAGGAATATCTCTTTTGCAGCATTGTGCAGGTGTAAACTGTTTGGCTGTATTAAAGTCCACAAAACGGATACTCAAGTTATCTCTTCACAGGGAGCCGTGATGGCACACTAAAGAGATGGGAATTGAATGAGGAGGATGCCACATGTTCAGCGACCTTTGAGTCTCATGTTGACTGGGTATGATGCTTCATTTCTGCTAACTTTTTACTTGAAAAAAAGGGTAAACTTGTTCTTATTAACGTTTAACGCAGTTTAATAAACTTTTAAGTCTACAGGTCAATGATGCTGTCCTTCTAGGAGGGAATACCCTTGTATCGTGCTCCTCAGATACTACCGTCAAGGTTTGTTTTCAGTGTAAGATTGAATATTTATGATCAATAAGCTAGTATCTATACAAAATTTTAACTAATATCATGTTACATTGTATGATTAGGCATGGGATTGCTATTCTAATGGAACTTGCACAAGAACTTTTCGCCAACACACAGATTATGTCACTTGTCTAGCTGCAGCAGAAAGAAACGTAGTTGTTTTAACAAAAATATCCTTGAAATAGGTTTATACATCTGAGATAAAAAAATTTGTCACTTTTGTCTGTTTATGATTCTAGGGCAATATTGTGGCCTCTGGTGGGCTGGGTGGTGAGGTGTTCATTTGGGATGTTGAAGCTGCACTTGCTCCCCTCACCAAGTCCAGCGAGACAGCTGATGAGGACCGTCCTATTGGCACCAATGGCTCAGGAATTTCTAGCCTGCGTACTATTGGCTCAAGTAACAACATTTCAATGCAAACAAATTTACCACAAGGATATGTTCCTATATCTGCTAAAGGACATAAGAATCTGTGTATGCATTAGCAATGAATGATACTGGAAATGTTCTGGTTCTGGTGGAACAGAAAAGGTAACGTGCGTTGCTAATTAGCTATCAGAGTCTTTATTATAGTTTAAAGATTCAATTACTCATAATATATGATTCATGTAGGCTATACGTGTTTGGGACACTAGAACTGGTTCTAAGATGATGAAGCTTAGAGGACATACGGATAATATTAGGGCTTTGCTTCTCGACTCCACAGGGAGGTCGGTGTCTTATTTACTTGGATTCTGATTAAATATTGAATTAATATTTTTTTCCCTAACACATGAGCCTAGTTATGTTTTCTTTTATTTGTACTCCCATTCCTTTGAGAATTGTTCAAGTTTTACACTGAGTTTATTTCTGAACTCAAAGCTACTGTTGAAATGCTGTTGTGCATACTTGCTGAAGTTATCTCTAGGTGTTCTTGTTTCCATCAATTAATAGCTTGTTTAATAAGACTTAACTATTTGATTATTGGGTTATTAATGGTTCTTTATTCTCATTGATGCAGGTTCTGTTTATCCGGATCCTCTGATTCTATGATCAGGTTAACATCTAGCGCGATTTGTATATATATCTGTCTCATTTTTTGAATAACCATGGTACTATATCTTTTTCCATTTTTTCAGATTATGGGATCTTGGGCAGCAGCGATGTGTTCACTCATATGCTGTTCATACAGATTCTGTTTGGGCACTTGCTAGCACTCCAACTTTCAGCCATGTCTATAGTGGTGGAAGAGATCTCTCTGTAAGTTAACTTCTATGATTTCATGAGGGGGAATATTTGTAGGGTTTATTTTACGATTCTTCAAAGTTGAATCTGTAGACATATTCTTGTATGTTTTGTACTTGTAGTTGTACTTAACAGACCTTGCAACAAGGGGAGTATATTGCTTTGCACAAAAGAACATCCTATTCAGCAACTAGCAATGCATGATGATGGTATTTGGGTTGCAACCACTGATTCTTCTGTGCATAGGTGGCCTGCTGAAGGCAGGAATCCACAAAAGGTGTTTCAAAGAGGTGGTTCTTTCCTAGCTGGCAATTTGTCTTTTTCAAGAGCAAGGGCTTCCATGGAAGGATCTACCCCTGTGAGACATCATTTTTTATGTGCTTCATTTTCTTAAGCAAAATAATTCAGTTTCTTGATTTTAATATCACTTTTATGTAGGTTCCTGTGTATAAAGAACCAACTTTCACTATTGATGGAATTCCAGGGATAGTACAGTATGAAATTTTGAACAATAGAAGACATGTTCTGACCAAGGTAACATTAAATTTTGCCTTTCCAAAATTCTTTGATAGTTAATGTTTAAAAGGAGTAAAGGACATGTGTCAGCTTCTATGGTGGTTTGAAATGTGTTTTTGATAGGATAATGCTGGTTTTGTGAAGCTTTGGGAGATCACTAGAGGCGTAGTGATTGAGGACTATGGACAGGTTACTTGTTTATCTAAAATAATACATACTATTAGTAGATATGCATTCAATTTAATGTTTCAAACTGTGTTCTTTCAGGTTTCATTTGAAAAGAAGAAGGAAGAACTGTTTGAGATGGTATGTATATTAATGCGTATACTTTATGCAATTTTATGTCAACTCTAATACCGCGTATTATTTTCCAGATCAGCATTCCTGCTTGGTTCACTGTAGATAGCAGGCTTGGAAACCTGTCTGTGCATTTGGATACCCCACAGTGTTTTTCTGCAGAGATGTATTCTGTTGATCTTAACATCAAGGAGAAAGCAGAGGATGACAAGGTGTGCATATTTTTCTGTGTTTTTTTGGGTATGTGTCTATATATATATTTGAAGTTATAACTACAAGGGACAGGTTTATACACCAAGGGACAGGTTTATGAAGGAAAAAATATATCTGAAGTTATAACTTTAAGGGACAGGTTTATGAAGGAAAAAATATACTCTCAAGCCCCATGTTAAAAAATAACTAAAGTTTATACACTAAAGCATCAAAATGGTGTAGTATTTGGTGTTAGCCATCTTCAACCAAGACACCATAAATGGCGTAGTTTATCCATCACATACACCAAATTTCTATTATTCATTTATTTATTAAAAAAAGAGTAAAAATTAATTTGTCAATAATATATGAAACAATGTCATGGAGACCTTTGAAATGTGTACCATGTTTATCAAGGTTTATAGTTTTATTATTGTTTAGTTATAATATTTAATTAAGTAATTAATTTCTTTAATAATAACATATGGTGGTGTTTGGGATCGTTTCCCCCTATACTCTTCATGGAGCTATTGAAAACACAGTGTGTGTTTGGGATTACATTCTGGCAACATGATATGACATTACATTTTTTTGTGCCTGAATATGCAGTTTGGAGAAGCACGGGGGCCACCGTGCTTCTTGGGATAATATTTTTAAAAACATATTACTGTCCCAAACACCCCTTAATTTAAGATTACAAGTTATTTGTTTTATATAAAGTAAGTATTTTATTTGAACAAATTAACATCCAAATCTAGATCATCCAGTGAAAAACATCGATGTAAAAGTACAATGCATGCATTGGAGTTTCATGTTCACTTTAAAACGTTGTCATGTGATGATGCTTTTTTGTGTGTGTATTTTCTTTGGTGGTTGTCTTTTTAAAACAAACAAAAATAATGCTTGGAAAATCGGGTATAAATTCACTTTATTAATCTTTTAACAGAAGTATAATGCAGGTTTAGGGTTTATCTGTACTTATCTTTTTCAACATTTTCTTTTGACTTTTCACATAAAGTAAATGAGTTGATAAACGAACCAAAAGTACTCTGGGTCACAAAATAAATGCAATGTTTAATAACACATCTATATTAATGGAAATGTTTTACCATCAATTAAGCATCTAAAATAACTCTTAATAGTGACAATCATAATAAATCGTGTAGATTAATTGCTTTTACTATAAACCATCAACCAATATGATAAACAGGTTAACTTGGCACGAGAAACCATCAAAGGGCTACTGGCTCATTGGCTGTCCAAGAAGAAGCATAAACCTGGGTCCCAACCTTTAGCTAATGGAGAAATACCACCTCCCCGGGATATTTCTAGTAGAAGCATTACACTTTCAAAAGTTGAAGTAGATGGTGCACCTGAAAATGACTTTGCAGTCTATCCTCCATTTGAGTTTTCAACTACTTCCCCTCCTTCGATTATTACCGAGGGGACCAACAATTCCCCATGGCGAAAGAAAATTACCGAAATGGACGGGACTGAAGATGAGAAAGACTTACCTTGGTGGGTTTTAGATTGTATTATGCAAAATCGTTTGCCCCCACGAGAACATACCAAGTAATTTTATTATTTCTACTTTTCTTTTCTGATTTCCTGCATTTTCTCTAGAAAGTTCTACTAAACCATCAAACTTTCCAGGTGTAGCTTCTATTTACAGCCATACGAGGGTTCAACTACCCAAACCGTGACACAAGGGAAGCTGAGTGCACCCCGTATTTTAAGAATAAACAAAGTATTTTGCTAAAATCATGTTTGTGAATTTGTAAACAATTGCAAATAAGTTATCTTATTTAATTATGTTTTATCAGGTTGTTAATTATGTTGTGGAGAAGTTGGTTTTAGACAAACCACTGGATAGCTTAAGTATAGATGGAACTTTTGCTCCTGGAGGAGGAGACGGATCCTTTAGATCCGGAGCGAAACCTTGGCAGAAACTTAAGCCAGCTATAGAAATCTTATGCAATAATCAGGCAAGTTTTTTTATTAATTATCGTGAAATTCAACTATTTATATATATATTTATTTTGATATATATGCATTAATATGTTGTATTTAGGTCTTGAAACCTGACATGAGCTTAGCTACGGTGCGTGCGTATATATGGAAAAAGCCCGAGGACCTTGTTCTTAACTACAGGATCGCTTCTGGAAGATGAATTAATGTTGATTCATCCATAAGGTAATATTTCTACTTGGAGATGTAATACTACTGTTTTATATAATTTTTTTAATTTTTAGTTGTGCGGGTCAGGGTGTATGCTGTTTATATCACAGCAGCCATTTGGGACAGTAATTATGATGATTATACGCGAAGGACCTTTGATCATCAGTTGAAGGATTGCTAGTTTTGATATTAAGGGCTACAAAAATTAATGAAATAGTTGTTGAATACAGAAGAGGCTTTGTAGATCTGGTCAAAAACTTAATTGGAAAAGCACTATGTTTAATACTTGCAAATAATACAATGCCAGCCAAGTAAGTTTGTGTTTTGTATACATTATATATCAAGTGTCCCATTGGATTATTATATTTTTGTAACTAATCTAAACTTTAGAAGTTGACTAATTAATCTTTTGTTTCAAGCTTTTTATTTGATTCTTACACTAGTTATACGAGTCCTGTATGAACCAACTTTAAGCAAGCGTTTATGGTACATGGTCCTAAACAACAAGTTGATGAATATACACACCAAGGATGTGACACATAAAACTCAGAAACACAAAATCATTGAGTTCTTCCTTCTTAACGCTATAAACCAAGTTCTTGTGTTTTGACATGTTGGCATGTTTCAACTGTTCCCTTCCTCAACATCGCCACAAACTCTTCATAGTTTATCTTTCCTCCTGCCCGTCAACCGATTTATGAAAACAAAATATCAAATAAGCCGAAAAGTCATGTGAACAGTGAAGGTATATGTTTTGATGGGTTAATAGAATCTCATAGGGTATACATGTGGTAAGAGAGTGGGGCGGGTAACTTTCCAAATGGGTGGTTTAACTGGGTCAATTTTTGTGCGGGTTGACGGGTTTGGTCTGTTTCGATTTTGAGGTGTAGTTTGTATTGAGTTTTGGGTTTATGATTGTGGCTAACCTTATTAGTATCTACATCATCAAGTACTTAATCAGTAGTTTCTTCATCGCCCATACCATATTGTGCTATATTGCTGATGCATTGTTTCAGTGATGAACTCAATATAGTCAACTGTTCCATTCTTATCAACATCAGCCTGGAAAATGATGAAAAACAATCAAGTTTAGCTCTGTTTGACTTTTCAGGTGAAATGTAGGTTTTCAACCTTGAAATCGTTATGGGGTGTTGGATTCTTCTCAAAGAATATGATGAAACTTAACGATTACTAGTAGTAAAGAACACATTGACGTAAGATCAAAACAGAAACTATCAATTTTGAATTTGAAAATAGATGGTTTGACCTCACAAGTCAAAACAAACATGTGATTAATAGCTTACGGCTTCCATGAGTTGTTTCTAACTCGACGATTCTGGATCCGAGCTTCGATAGTCCTGTTCTAAGTTCTTCATATCAGTGTCCATGTTGCAGTACATTTGTTTCAGCCCTTTTATCTCTACTGTTGATCAGGTTTTCAGCAATAACCTTTGACAAACAAACTACTTTTTAAGCACATCGTTATAGTTAACAACTTGTTGGTACACACAAAAGGTTGCATGTCGTTGAACGTCAATAACAACAATGTCAGCAATGCCACACTCTCACTTACAGTGCGTGAGAATCTGTTTCCTTTGTCAAAATGACCTCAAATTGTTCTTTAGAATGCATACCTTCAAGGTGAGCCATTTTAACTTGTTCATCTATCTAAATTACTTTACTCAAATCGAACCCGCACCATCCGTAGGCAGTTTTGATGCTTCACCATCTTCTTTGAGCCATGGGGGCTCTACGATGTAGAAAGAATTCATAAACTACAATGAAAACTTCAACTAATTGATATTATAACTTATCAATACTGATATTGTACGTGCAACAAAGGTTTTGGATTTTTTAAATTTTCAATAACTATATATTGGTATAAACATAAATATTTATTAATATTGTAAGTGCAACAAAGTTCTTGTGTGTAAACTTAAACTGATTTTATGATCACTCTTAAAATTTCATTAATCGGCAAAACAGCTATGGTTAAAAGAAGCCATCATATCTCTTCAAAGAAACACATGTTGCATTTCTGTAACACATAACTCTAATTATAGCTGTGATAAGCTTAGCGATCCAATTTTTGTTAAATACATACAATTTATTTATTATTTTTTTTCGAAAACAGGTGTTGTGACAAGTCATGAATCTCGATTACAAACCCGATTCACGAATCCCAGGTCACAAAACCAAGTTTTTACTTTTTCACATCACACGGTGAAACAAAAAATGGTTTAGTCTTATGGTGTATTGTACCAAGGTTAGTGTTATGGGTATAACTGATTAACTGATCGCTTTATCATATACCGATCAAACCATAATATATTATTTTTTATATAGATAATAAGTTGGCATATTTGTCCAGTCACACTCAAACACTATTCTTTGAGGAATACTTCAAAAGTTCAAAAATAAAATGTATAGTTTGAATACCTAGTCCCCTAAATGCTGTCAATGGTCAACTTTGACCAGAATGCATTATAACTTGAAGTTTCTTGTTCTCTTCTTTCAACTTTCCATGACACCCATTTCTGCATCCATATAAAAGCACCAAATTCCATTATAAACATAAATTTTCAGATCAAACAACAATATCTTCATGAACAAGTGCTTGCGATCCGTCAAACTCGATATGATTTCTTCATCTTTTGTGAACAGATATCATTATGGTGACAGGTTGAGAGAACTCTTCACCTCCATACTTTCTCATGTGGTCTTTCAAGTGATCCTTCTAATCTTCATCTTCCACTTTGGTGTAGGTTAGTATCAGTGGCGGAGCTTCAACTCTTTCGTAGGGGGGGCGGGGGCGAAATTAATTTTTTTTAGGGGGGGCGGACTCGATATTTATATAAAAATTTACACTACCGGGTCAAAAAATTACACTATCGGGCTAAAATTTAACACTACGGACGAAAAAATAGGGGGGGCGGCGGCCCCCCCGGCCCCTATAATGCTCCGCCATTGGTTAGTATCTATAACCGCAATAGTATTTTCTTAATCGCGTATACGCTATGATGTAGTAGTAGTGATTGTAATATATTGATATGATATATTGTGGGTGTAGTTGGGGGCACCATTGGAGCAATAGGTGGAGCTTTGATCGGGTCAAAGAACAAAATGAACTTCCTACAGGATGTATTATCGGAGCGGCATCAGGGGTAGTTTTGTCACATAAAATCATTAGGGTTACGTTTGATCATTTCATGCATTTTGATCATGATGATGAACATGATTGCTTCCTTCATCTGGTAATTGATTAAATCATGCATGCATCAATGCATGATTTCATTTTCTTTTGATTATAATTGTTTAATACATTTTAGTTACATTTTATGAGATAAAAATTCATGGAATGTTTCTATTGCAGATTGATATTGTAGCAGGTGATTTGGAATCAAAACTTCTTCGAGATCAGGATCATATATTCCTAATTACCAAGGTAATTATTAATTAATGACCGAGATAAACCTTAACTAATAATTAAAGAAGATAGATTATCTCAGTATATGTATTTATTTAAAGCATACACTCCATAATTGACCATTGAAACTTGAAAATTCAACTTGATACGTGACCAGGTTTCAAGCTGTGAAAAGCTCATTAAGCTTGCAAAGGTGGAAATTTCAAACCACAATGTCGTTGATTCTTCTGGAAACGCAACTTGTTGCTCAATTTGCCTTCAGGTACATTGCATACCGAATCACTCCTAAAAAACATGTACGTATTTGCTACACACTAAAAAAATACATCGTATATTAGCAACATGATTTGCCTAGGATTTTACTTTTACATATTCGTGCTAATTAATTAATATATGATTTTCTAAAACCATATGTATTTAAATTAATTGGATATAATATTGTAACAGGATTTTGAAGCTGGCAATTCAGCTGGAATATTTCCAAAGTGTGAGCACAAGTTTCATCCAGAATGCATATCTCAATGGCTTCTAACCCACAATTCATGCCCAGTATGCAGAACAACCATATAACCATGCCATTAGAATAATGGTTATCATTGACCGAAACTTTGTCGGTAATTACTGACGGATTACTGACAACCATATTTTGATGAAGTATCACCAACAAATTCTCATCGATAACCGCTCGAGGAGATTGACTATTGGTGATGCTTGGTTGTTTTAGTGTGAAAACTTAATTGAATTCCTTTTTATTAATTTTATTGTTTTTCTTGATTCGTGCATGTATTATATTTATTATTTTTTATTAATCGTATATTGTTGGTTCATGCACGATACAATAGGGCATGTGTCATGTGTACCATGTGGTTTTTGTCATTTTTAGTGAAGACATCTTGTAAAAGAAATTAGAAGACGAGGAAAGCAAAAACATCTACATATGCTATGTTTTGTGATGGATTGGTGATGATATATGTGTGTATATATATATATAGTGAACTGTTTTCAAACATCTATATAAGGTTCATTAATTTGTTTGATGGAAAAGGATTAAGTTATGTGAAATGTTTACAAACACTACTAGAAAATTGTTCTGTTTCCCATGAAGATTTGTGACGCAAGAAATTGTATCGTAAATTCCGACACATTTCTCATAAGTCGGAAACCCTAATTTTTTGACAAACTTTTGACAAGAAAATTAACGACAAAATTTTAAAACATATATGGTAATCACCCAAACCCAAGGAGGCTCCGTCAATCTCGATCTCTTTTGTGTTCATCGCCACTTTTAGTTTTGGAAATGATATATAAACCTAATCGTGGTCACAATTTTTTCATATTCGTGCATCTATAAAATGAGTTTAATTCATTACACAGATGGTTTTTAAGGTTTAATCAAATTACGGTTTAATCCCAAATTAAACTTTG
The DNA here is from genome assembly GCA_024085815.1 of Flaveria linearis. Lineage (NCBI taxonomy): Eukaryota > Viridiplantae > Streptophyta > Magnoliopsida > Asterales > Asteraceae > Flaveria > Flaveria linearis. The sequence continues at coordinate 2,055,672 of CM044005.1, forward strand.
AAAATTAAGCATTAGTTTTTAACTCTTTGCTAACTTGTAATACTTTTGGTCCTTAAATTGAATGGACATTAATTTGATTCTTAAGTTTGGTCCTTAAATTGAATGGACATTAATTTGATTCTTAAGTTTGCATGAAACGACAAAATGCATTAAGATGAATACAAATTTATATAAATTAGTTAGGGATTACTCTACTTTTGGATCAATGACAAATGTGACTTGTAGTTATAAACCGAACTAAAAATGAATTTACCGGATTGACTCACTAGATTTTTCTGTTTAATTTGAATCGAGTAATTAATCGAACTAAAAATGGATACAAATTCTATATATGTACATTAACTAATATCAAATTTAGCATTATATGATTCGTTTAATTAAATTACTATACTTTTGGATCAATTTTATATATAGCTAGCGTGGCGTCTTGGATATGTAATAGAGAAGAAACCACGCATCATATAACTACTTTAAGGATTGGGTGCCTTATCTTCTTTAAGTTTCGTAGGTTTCCTTCTATCTTATGTTTGAGTTGATTGCAACGCCTTTAAAAAATAACGTGGCACTTTATTAAAATATTAATCATACTTTAATTTTATTTTAATAATATAAATAAGAGTAAACTATACGAAAAGAATATTTACACCTATGCCCACCGGTCATAAATTTTACCTTAAAAACCTACCAAACACTAAATTAAGTGGAATATCTTAAAATAAAAAAAAATGTATATTAATGTATTATATGTATAGGGAAAAATATATATTTATGTATTATATGTATAGGGGAAGGTTACTAAAAAAATCAATAGTTATGTGAAACCAAAGAAAACCAATAATATAATTCACAAAATTTTTATTATTTTAATTGTTAAAAGGTTATTTAAGTTTTTTTTTTGTTACATACATGTTGAACATAAATATGAGAATGAAGAGTTTTACGTATATATAACACTATGTCGAATGAAAAACGGTTATGTATATGTAACCTATATGAGACGTATATGTAAAACCATGTTACGGTTTTTCATTTGATCCATACTCTTATTTATATATACGCATACACAAATATAAAGGATGAAGAAAAAATTTGTAAATTATGTGGTCGATTTCGCTGGTTTTATCTAGTTCTCATATAACATTGTGGTTTACTTAGGATCACTCCTTTATATGTATAATATTTATTTAAAAAAAATACAGTTTGCTGCAATATATGACAAAGGTTCTTTCATTTTAGATAGAGTTAGGTTTGATTTAAAGTTAGAGTAATAAAGTTCTCGTTGAGGTTAAAGGCTTGATTTCCATCTAAGACGTATACATTCGTATAATTAGTTATGGTGTAAAATTATAAGTATGTTAGATGTGAATTTTATTGTTTTTAAAAACAAAGAAAATGTTTCTTAAAATATAGTCTATCTCATAACTAGTGTAAGACGTATATATCGAGACACATCAAGTATACATAACAATAATAACATGCTAATTATAAAGTTGTGACATGTAAACCTAGCTAGTAAAATACTTATTTTGATTAAAGTTATAACTTAGATACCAGTAATTAACAAAATAGCCGCTCCTAAAATAAAAAGTAATCTAAATTGAATACATTTTGTCCTTTTTATACCTTTAAGCTATAAATATAAGAATAACAAGTAAATATATAATAACTATCAAATTGTATTAAAGTAATAAACGCCTATAGAAAAGCGCACATAATGTCGAATTAATCGATTCTGGATGCTTTGGAACAAGTTGTAGACATACACAAAGTGGTGACAATAATTCAAGATTATTATACACAATTAGTCATTTCAAACTCTACAGTCAAACCATTATAACCTACCTTTTGGTATGCAAATAGTAAACAATTACAATAAAGTTTTCAAATACTACTCTAATGCACTCATTAAACTCACCTTAATCTAAGCACTTGAGTCTGGAACCACTGGCCTAACACACTTGGTGTGCACTTCATACCCACACTCAATACACTGGTAAGCCCAACCCGAACCTTGCTCATCACAATCACAACATATAAACGGGCCGCCACCATTTCCTTGAGACACCAACACGAGCTCGTGGTGATGTCCCGAATGTTGCTCCACACTCGGGAGATTCTTTGCATCCTCATCCATCTGCTTCTCTAACAGCTCGACCCTAGCCTCAGTAAAAGGGTACGCGTCCTCTTCATACAAGTTAATCAAACTTCTCCCGTTTTTTGTAACTGTTTTGCCATCTGGGCCCAAAATGATCAAACTCGGGATACCTCTTATATCAAAGTACTTGGTTAGGTTTCTAGTTGTCGTATCCCCAAACGGGAGGGCTAGCCACGGCATTAGGCCAAAAGACGAGTTAAACTCTAGCTCGTTGTGATCACTCGAGATATAGATGATTTCGAAGTCTTCTTGTTCTTCATTTGAGTCTTGTTGGGCTATGTTTTGTTTTATTTTTTGGTAAATGGAGATCAACTTGGGAGTGAATTTGTGGCTTGGAAGACACCAATGGGCCGAAAAGTAAAGCCCAATAGTGTTGCCCATTAAGGAAGAAACTGATACCTGCATAACATGAAAAACAATAAAACACAACAAATAGATCATGAAAACTAATGTGTTAACTAACCTCTTTTGATGGCGAATGAGCCAAAACAAAATCTCTATCATGATTTGTGAGCAAATTTAATAAAGTTTGTTGTTCATGCTTCTCCTTCTCTTGCCTCAATAGTTCATTCAACCTCTCGTTAGTAAACGGGTACAATTCAACGCCATAACGATAAATCAACTCGACTCCATCATGTAACACGCTTGCATCATCATCATCATTAGGTTGTAAAATGATCAAGCATGGGATCCCCTCAACATCAAACTTTTTGTTCAACGCCTTTTTAGTTTCTAGATCGGAAAATGGAATCGCGAGCCATGGCATGTGTGAATGATAGAAGTTGTTGAATGCATTCAAGTCTTCATCGGATGATACAAAGATGATCTCAAAGTTTGTCTCTTTTTTAGCTTTGATTTCGTTGTATACTTGAATTAAGAGTTTGGTGAATGTTTGGCATTTCGGATACCAATTTGCAGCAAAGTAAATACCCACGGTTTTGTCTTCAAGATCTGAAATTTTTACCTGAAAAGGGTCGAGTTATGGGCGAGAATTCCATACACGTCACCAACAAAACACAAAAATAAACTGTTTTTTTGTTGGCTAATATATAACTTGTTTGTTAAATGAGTCAACTCAAACACAACATGTTTAGTAAATATTTTTACTTGAACATGACCCGTTTGATAACCAGCTTGACAATCCATATAAGCCTGCTTTTAAAAAAGTTTCTAACTAAATTTTAGAAGGCTTTTTGAAAATTATAAATATTTAAAACTTGATATTTTTATATATAATTTTCCCTTTAGTTTTACGTTTTATTTTTCCGCTTTTAACTTTATAGATTATTGTAAAATTTATTATTTGTGAATGAAAGATAAAGAATAAGAACAATTAAAAAGACATTATTATGAAGGATTTTAAATTTGTTACTAAATATTCTCTTATACGTAAATGAACACTACAACATTAACAAAACACTATTTCAATTCTGTTCGGTTATATCTATAATATGGATAAATATATCGTGCATATCAAACTCGTCAAGTGCCAACCCAAAATCCTTCAACCCATCAGTTCATGACATGATTGACACCCATTAGTCAAGTCATAAAATCCACACATACTAATAATAGTTATAAAAAACATAAAACTAAACATATATATGTCGCGATGTCCCAACCAAAGACCAAAAAATCTTTTGAGTAAATGCCTACAACTACAAATAACAAATGTATGTATAGGAATATTGGCCAACTTTGAGTGGGGCAATGTTGTTGAAGAATCTTAACAAGAAAACAAGAAAATATCTACATATATGAAACCAAGGGTGCGCATCGGGTCAAAACCCGCCCGACCCGAACATTGTATAAGATTTTAAGGGTGGAAATAATGCAAAACTAGGTTGCAGGTCCACTTATGAACAAAGAAAGTGATGATTGAAAATGAGAGGCACCTTACATTATGGGATATGTTCCTCTTATGTTGCTTACAACTCATATCAATATATATGGTAGGTTGATATATATATGGAACATAATGAGAAGTCTAATGTGGTACAATAAAGCATGCGTGATGTACTTGTTTTATATTAGTGGGACACGTGGTGGTGTTTAGATTCACAGTATTTTTTAATATGTCGTCAGATAATTGTCTTATGGGCGTATTAAGTAAACTTAATGTGAAACTACTTTCTATTTTTCTTTCATTCTTATTACAATAGTATAGAAATTATTTTTTGTTTAAGGGGGAATTATTTTGAGGTGGTCTATTTCGTGAGTGAAAATACATAAGCTATGAACGATTGTATTAATCATTAAAGGTTATATTGAATAAGTAATATTATAAACTTATTTTCTTTTTTAAGAATTATTTGAAGTGTCACGTACTCTAGTTAGTATTACAAAAAAAGTTCTAATATGAATCGGTTATTAATTAATTGAATAGTACCAAAGTTTATAACTAAATAATACACATCACTCATTTTTAACCATTTTAAAAACTATATAACGTTATAACAGGATTTAAGCATAAATTAATTATGAAATTATATATAACAAATAGATTGATATTTCTACACTAAATAATATATATGTCGCATACATAAAACCACTCGATTTATTTTCTTGATTCAAATCATTAACTTACTATAAAATTTTAATTTCACTCTAAAATGATTTAACGCCCTAATCAAGACACATAACTTGAAGCTTTAACGATTTGTACGGTACAGCTTAACTAGCAGTATCAAAATCATGAATTATTTCTTCCACATGAATCCATCACAGATATAAGCCCCACCTCTTGGTGTGGTGGCAAAGGATTTCACGATTAACATGAAGGTTAGGGGTTCGAACCCACTAACTACTAACTTGATAAAGGATTTCACAATTAAAAATTAATCTTTCAAAAAAAAATGAATCCATCACAGATAACCTGGCTATCTAGTATCTACGCTCTTCAAGCTATATATTTACTTTTATTTTAGATAAATATAATTGTTTCCTCCTTAAAACATCCGAACTAACATAGATCTATCAAAAAAATAAATTAAAATAAGAGTAAATTACACGGTTATTCGTGTGGTTTCATTAAAATTTTAGATTTGGTCTCTGATTAAATAAAAAAATCTAGAGAGAGAAAGAGAAGAACCTGAGCTCCAGTGGGAGAGAGAAGGAAGTCGCGGTGATCGGAGGCGAAGAGAAATGAGTATTTGTGATGGTTGACGACGGTCGTAGTCTTCGGCTCCGACGTTGTGTTGATCGACGGTAGCTGTTGGCTCATGTTTGTGTCTCTAGAGTTGAATAACAAGAAGAAGAATAACTAAAAGGAAACCTAATATATAGAACTCGAAGGAGCTCATGTGGAGATCGATTATATTCTAGTGTGGCCGTACATCATATCATTCACATATAATAATAATCTAAGTGAAAAAAAAATAAAGTTAAAACATAATATTCGAGATTTAATTTGTAGCATGAGTAGGTTTTGATATACGTACTAGTGTTATTTAGAAATACAAAATGGTATACACTTTTTGTAATAAATAGTTTTAATTCACTCATCGATATTGTCTTTTCTTTTCTTGATTCTTCTTTTGTTTTTGTCAAGTATCATATGATTTTATTGATTGAAACTCACTCGTTGAGTCACAAAAAAGGTTATATAAAATGAATTTTGCATATTTATTTCATATTGCAGACGTAAAGTGAAGTGTAGAATTTTTATAGCTTATTGTTATCAGTATTATTCAATAAGTCACAATATTTCAAAAACATTTAAGGAAATTCATATGGACAATTGAACAGCAACATTTAAAAAGGTTATTTTACTGTGAATACTTAACTTCATATAAGTTATGATATTATTTAATTAATATTTTATATAGTTTTACTGAAGATTTTATAGAGTACGTATAGATATGGAAATTATTGCCCATACTTTAAAAGGATTTTTTTTTTTAAAATGGATGGATGTTAAAGAAACTGTTGACATGGAGGTTTGTCTTGAGGGAATTGGGAAATAAAAGTACCTGTTATTGTGGTTGGTGGGTTCTACAGTAATTTCAGAAGGAGGCGAGTTCTGATAAAAAAAAAATACAACCCGCCAATAGGGATGGCGAATTCTGACCAAAAAGTAAAACCCGCCAATGGGGGTGCGGGTTCTGACATTGGCGGGTTCTGACCGACATGTACAACCCGCCAATGGGGGTGGCGGGTTCTGACCGACATGTACAACCCACCAATGGCGGCGGCAGGTTCTAGGTCTCCTTCATATTTCATCCGTACAATTCACCAAACCTGTCACATTTAATCACCAACTTCATTTTATTTTCTTTATAAACACTCCATTCAACCCACACTAACAATCATTTTTTACATATCTCCATTATACAAAAAAATTCTTACAAAATGAGTTGCCGAATTACACCGGGTCCTATTAACAATGAGTTATTATTCTTGGGTGATTAGCATGGAGTAGTTCATTGTTTTTAAAATCCACTGAGTGATATTGGTATATTTAGAGCTAGAATGGGTGATAAAATTTTTTGGAAACACATTGCTGAAAAGCCTATCTCGCATAATGTCACGCGCCACATAAGGATGGCGGATTTCGAAAGTATTATCGACTGTGGATATCGTACACTTGACTGTGGTCTCATTATTACTTTTGAGGAGAGATGACGGCCGGAGACACACACTTTTCACTTACCTATAGGAGAATGCACGGTCACCCTTCAAGATGTTCAGTTATTATGGGATTTACAGGTTGATGGTGATGTTATTTCTGGCACTGATGAGTTGATGAACAAAATCACATTTTAATGAGGTTTGAACATTTTACTGGTTATTCTCTTAATTCACGCGGGGTGGAAGGTAACAAAATTAATTTGGCTGCTATTTAAAATGAAATAAGGAAAGACTTTCCTCATGATGCCACCGAAGAGTAATGTGTACAGCGTGGTAGATTAATTATATTTTACTTAATTGGGACAACTTTATTCCTGGATACGTCTTCTAACATGTTGCATGTTAACTTTTTAACCCACATTGAAAATTTAAGTACTTGTGGGCAACTAAACTAGGGTAGTGCAGTTTTAGCATGGTTGGATAGACAACTTTGCAGAGCAACAAAAACAAAGTAACTGATATTGAGGGTCCGTTATTCTTGCTACAACTATGGACGTGGGAAAGATTACCTGTCATGACTTCAATTAATAACCGTGTTAGGTGTGTTTAAATAACGTATAAAATTTTGGTACCTGTATTATTTGTATGTTTAATAATAAAAATTTATCGATTAAGCGTTGGTTTATTTAAATATTTTTGAAAGATGGCAAGGCGATTATTAAACATAGCTAAGTTTGCCGCCTTGCCATCTTTCAAAAATATTCAAATAAACCAGCGCTTAATCGATAAATTTTTATTATTAAACATACAAATAATACATGTACCCAAAATTTGTACGTTATTTTAACATACATTGCACCGTAGGGTTTTGTAAAATCAATAAAGCGGTTATTAATTAGAGCCATGGTAGGTAATATTTCCCATGCCCATAGTTGTAGCAAGAATAACGGACCCCCAACATCAGTTACTGTCGTTTTTGTTGCTCTGCAAAGTTGTCTGTCCAACCATGTTAAAACTGCACTACCCCAGCTTAGTTGCCCACAAGTACTTAAATTTTCAATGTAGGTTAAAAAATTAATATGCAACATGTTAAAAAACGTATCCAGGAATAAAGTTGCCCCAATTACACATTACTCTTCGTGGCATCATGAGGAAAGTCTTTCCTAATTTCATTTAAACGTATCCATAGTCAAGTGTACGATATCCACAGTCGATAATACATCCGAAACCCGCCAACCTTATGTGGTGCATGATATTATGCGGGATAGGCTTTTCAGTAATGTGTTTTTTCAAAATTCTTATCACCCCTACTAGCTCAAAATATATCAGCATCACTCGGTGAATTTTGAAAATAGTAAGATGCTCTATCTCACCACCCAAGAATAATAATAACTTATTGATTAATAGGACCCGATGTAATTCGCCAACTCATTTTGTAAGAATTTTTTGGTATAATGGAGATATGTAAAAAATGTGTGTTAGTGTGGGTTGAATGGAGTGTTTATAAAGAAAATAAAATGGAGTTGATGATTTGTGTGGTTGAAAATGAAAGTTGCCAGCCACTACTCCCATTGGCGGGTTGTACTTTTTGGTTAGAACTCGCCACCCCCATTAGCGGGTTGTACTTTTTTGGTTAGAACTCGCCTGTCCTTGAAATTACTATAGAACCCACCAGCCACAATGACGGGTACTATTATTTCCAAATTCTTTCAAGACAAACCGTACATGTCAAATTTTTTTTAAAACTCATCCATTTAAAAAAAAATGTTCCTTTAAAAGAGAAGAAAAACAAAGCTTCTAATTGATTACACTCTAACACGTAGCGCTCTGTCTCTCTCTCTACCTTACATGGTTAGATTCCATGAACGATCATGTTGCACTCAGGTTAAATTCCATTTATACCCTTTGTATTTTTGTAAAATAAACAATTTAATAATCAGGTTGAATTTCATAAACTTATATGACATGCAAAACGTGAGTATTGGAAACATAAGCGTATAGCAAATTTTGTAGGCAGGTTGGATAAATTTATAATAAACATCTATCTAAGACTTTCACGAAAAATAGGATGATCGTCCCCACCTCAACGATGGAGATGATCTATCGAGTTACAAATGATTTTGTTTAAGTTTTCTTATGTTTTAAAAAACGTGAAAAATAAAATATATTTTTTAGAATAATTTGCTCATATAAACCACCTATTTGGATCTTACAATATTTAAATCATTCATCTTTTGGATAGATGAGATGCATCTTGTTAAGAGTATGTTCTCTCGAGGACAATAAATAATAGAGTAAATTATATTTTCACCCTTTTCATTTCCATAAATTTCATTTTTCATCTTTAAAGTAAAAAAATATGTATGTTTATATTTTAATTATCACACCCTCACAGGTTAAGTTCTTTTAACAAAAATAAAATACGCTTTTATGAAATTTTAGATGATGATAAAGGAAAAAAGGTGTTATGACAAAAGGTGAAAATAACTTAAACTGAGAAAATATAGAAACATGAATGACGTTTTTTTTCTTATTTATTATTCTAAAAACAAAAAAAAAATTATGATAAATTAAAGGACGCAAAATTTAATTTACTCTAAACAGGTGGACACGTAATATGATACATCTCAAATACCAATATATATATATATATATATATATATATATATATATATAATATATATATATATATATATATGGGATGGATCAAAGGAAAACCATGTTTATAATTGAAAACCGTAAAAACCAAGGGTTACATATATGTAAGCGTATTACAAAGTGTATAACTAATAGTTACATATATGTAAGGATTATGTTCATGTAAGTACGTGTTATCAAGTGTACAATTAAAAGTTACGTACATTAACTCATACAAGTTACGCATACGTAACTCGATTTGTTATTATCGTCAACCTTGGAGTTTAAATTAAAAAATAAATAATGACCTCAAAAAATAAGGTTAAAGTTTCTTCAAGTATACTTTAAACAATTAATAAATTAAATCAATTATAATTATGTGATTGGATAGTGGTGGTTTTCACGGTTTTCAATTATAAACATGGTTTTCATTTGATCCCTCCCGTATATATATGGGATGGATCAAATGAAAACCATGTTTATAATTGAAAACCGTAAAAACCAAGGGTTACATATATGTAAGTGCGTATTACAAAGTGTATAACTAATAGTTACATATATGTAAGGATTATGTTCATGTAAGTACGTGTTATCAAGTGTACAATTAAAAGTTACGTACATTAACTCATACAAGTTACGCATACGTAACTCGATTTGTTATTATCGTCAACCTTGGAGTTTAAATTAAAAAATAAATAATGACCTCAAAAAATAAGGTTAAAGTTTCTTCAAGTATACTTTAAACAATTAATAAATTAAATCATTATAATTATGTGATTGGATAGTGGTGGTTTTCACGGTTTTCAATTATAAACATGGTTTTCATTTGATCCCTCCCGTATATATATGGGATGGATCAAATGAAAACCATGTTTATAATTGAAAACCGTAAAAACCAAGGGTTACATATATGTAAGTGCGTATTACAAAGTGTATAACTAATAGTTACATATATGTAAGGATTATGTTCATGTAAGTACGTGTTATCAAGTGTACAATTAAAAGTTACGTACATTAACTCATACAAGTTACGCATACGTAACTCGATTTGTTATTATCGTCAACCTTGGAGTTTAAATTAAAAAATAAATAATGACCTCAAAAAATAAGGTTAAAGTTTCTTCAAGTATACTTTAAACAATTAAAAATTAAATCAATTATAATTATGTGATTGGATAGTGGTGGTTTTCACGGTTTTCAATTATAAACATGGTTTTCATTTGATCCCTCCCGTATATATATGGGATGGATCAAATGAAAACCATGTTTATAATTGAAAACCGTAAAAACCAAGGGTTACATATATGTAAGTGCGTATTACAAAGTGTATAACTAATAGTTACATATATGTAAGGATTATGTTCATGTAAGTACGTGTTATCAAGTGTACAATTAAAAGTTACGTACATTAACTCATACAAGTTACGCATATGTAACTCGATTTGTTATTATCGTCAACCTTGGAGTTTAAATTAAAAATAAATAATGACCTCAAAAAATAAGGTTAAAGTTTCTTCAAGTATACTTTAAACAATTAAAAAATTAAATCAATTATAATTATATGATTGGATAGTGGTGGTTTTCACGGTTTTCAATTATAAACATAGTTTTCATTTGATCCCTCCCGTATATATATGGGATGGATCAAATGAAAACCATGTTTATAATTGAAAACCGTAAAACCAAGGGTTACATATATGTAAGTGCGTATTACAAAGTGTATAACTAATAGTTACATATATGTAAGGATTATGTTCATGTAAGTACGTGTTATCAAGTGTACAATTAAAAGTTACGTACATTAACTCATACAAGTTACGCATACGTAACTCGATTTGTTATTATCGTCAACCTTGGAGTTTAAATTAAAAAATAAATAATGACCTCAAAAAATAAGGTTAAAGTTTCTTCAAGTATACTTTAAACAATTAATAAATTAAATCAATTATAATTATGTGATTGGATAGTGGTGGTTTTCACGGTTTTCAATTATAAACATGGTTTTCATTTGATCCCTCCCGTATATATATGGGATGGATCAAATAAAAACCATGTTTATAATTGAAAACCGTAAAACCAAGGGTTACATATATGTAAGTGCGTATTACAAAGTGTATAACTAATAGTTACATATATGTAAGGATTATGTTCATGTAAGTACGTGTTATCAAGTGTACAATTAAAAGTTACGTACATTAACTCATACAAGTTACGCATACGTAACTCGATTTGTTATTATCGTCAACCTTGGAGTTTAAATTAAAAAATAAATAATGACCTCAAAAATAAGGTTAAAGTTTCTTCAAGTATACTTTAAACAATTAAAAAATTAAATCAATTATAATTATGTGATTGGATAGTGGTGGTTTTCACGGTTTTCAATTATAAACATGGTTTTCATTTGATCCCTCCCATATATGGGATGGATCAAATGAAAACCATGTTTATAATTGAAAACCGTAAAAGCCAAGGGTTACATATATGTAAGTGCGTATTACAAAGTGTATAACTAATAGTTACATATATGTAAGGATTATGTTCATGTAAGTACGTGTTATCAAGTGTACAATTAAAAGTTACATACATTAACTCATACAAGTTACGCATACGTAACTCGATTTGTTATTATCATCAACCTTGGAGTTTAAATTAAAAAATAAATAATGACCTCAAAAAATATGGTTAAAGTTTCTTCAAGTATACTTTAAACAATTAAAAAATTAAATCAATTATAATTATGTGATTGGATAGTGGTGGTTTTCACGGTTTTCAATTATAAACATGGTTTTCATTTGATCCCTCCCGTATATATATGGGATGGATCAAATGAAAACCATGTTTATAATTGAAAACCGTAAAAACCAAGGGTTACATATATGTAAGTGCGTATTACAAAGTGTATAACTAATAGTTACATATATGTAAGGATTATGTTCATGTAAGTACGTGTTATCAAGTGTACAATTAAAAGTTACGTACATTAACTCATACAAGTTACGCATACGTAACTCAATTTGTTATTATCGTCAACCTTGGAGTTTAAATTAAAAATAAATAATGACCTCAAAAAATAAGGTTAAAGTTTCTTCAAGTATACTTTAAACAATTAAAAAATTAAATCAATTATAATTATGTGATTGGATAGTGGTGGTTTTCACGGTTTTTCAATTATAAACATGGTTTTCATTTGATCCCTCCCGTATATATATGGGATGGATCAAATGAAAACCATGTTTATAATTGAAAACCGTAAAAACCAAGGGTTACATATATGTAAGTGCGTATTACAAAGTGTATAACTAATAGTTACATATATGTAAGGATTATATATAGGGTCAGGTTCTTTACAGGATTTGATTTATTTTCAATGTCTTGAGATATGATATTATTGAAATTACGTATGAGTAAGTACTTTAAATAAAAATGACGATATCATTTTTTAAACTTTTTATTAATTTTTTTTAATTTTTCTAAAAGTAAAAACGTTTTCAAAAATGCTATTGTTAAAATTTTCTTATGAAGTTTTTGAATTTTAATCATTTTTGTTCATAGCAATTTTATTTTTTAAAAACACGAGTTTTAAAATATTTCTTATTTTTAGAAAAAGTTTGATGTTTTAGAAAAAAATTATTATTTTATAAAAAATGTTAATTTAGAAATTACATTTATAGAAAGATATCCTTCTTAATTTATAAAAATAATTAATCTTAAAATAAATTAAATAAAATTATTAGTAGTAAATGCAATTATTTATTAGAAGAGAGAAATGAAAAAATAATATTTAAAAGCTCTATAATTACATCATGTGTCACTAAAAATCTTTTTTAATTTATATACAGATATAACGACCATAAACCCACTTATTCAAGTAAAGTGCCTGCTGGAGCCCAAACCCTCAACCTGAATAGCATCTCAAACTCCTTGAGCCAGAAGCTACAGCCTCAGATTCGTAGTCATACTTGCGAATTAATTGAATACAACAAATACAAAATAAAAACCAAAATATATTATAAAGATATTTTAACCCTATATCTTCTTACTCTAATAAAAAGGTATCTGGGATGACACGTGTCAACACCACAATCATTTTTACCAAATTTTCCCGCCTCTCTCTCCTATTAAATAATTACCTTAATTATTAATAATACTATTTAACACTTTTTTAGATTTAATAAATGAATAAAGAGATCTATTTATTAATATTATTTCTAAATAAACAATTTTTTTATAAAATAATAAATTTATTTAAAGCATAAGACTTTTTTAAAAATACAAAATATTTAAAATTGGTGTTTTTAAAAGTTATTTTTTAAACCAAAAATAATTAAATTTAAGGGCTATAATAAGAAAATTTTTAAAATGACATTTTTATATGGTTTGTTTTAGAACAAAACGTTTATTTTTTTTTGAAAAAAATAAAGTTTTAAAAAGTTGATATCACTATTTTATAACTTACAGTCATTTTTAATACATAATTTCAATGATATTATATCTTAAATTATTATTTTATAATCAATAAATTTTGTTATATTAATTTTTTATTTATTCAACCCGTGTAACACACGGGTTACTATAGCTAGTTTAGATATAATAGTTTTAAAAACAACTCAAACACTATTAAATAATCAAATAAATAAAAAAAAACCCAAGTTTAGTTTAATACAAACTCAACCAAACAATTAATAAACTAATAATCTCTAGACAAAAATGAGAGTCAAAATTCTCACGTCACATATGTTACTCCAAAGTCCAAACTTTCAAATTAATGTTGATCACCACGATTTTCATAATGCGTAACTATATACATATACATAATTATTACACGTCCACTTTTGAACCCTTATTAATAGACTTTTTACTTAGAAGAGAACCTCGTGTATACACATATTAAATTTGAAGACGGAGTACAAGATAGGTTAAACCTACCCATTCTATACGCTAAATGTTGTTACACAAATCCTAATCAAGGGATTAAGGTTCGGTAACAGTGCAAGGGTGGGTTATTACCAAAGGTTAAGGTTATGATTCAGGGCTTGGAACTTTAACTGGGGAGGGTTTGGGCTGTTCAGCTATGACTGGGCCTAGGCTTTGATTAGCAAAGATGCCTGCACAACAAAGACAACACCGTGAGCCTCGCCACGAGCCGAATGGATTTCTTCCCGTGACCACACTCCGGCGTGAGAATAAGTATATCTCCTAAGAGAGTTTAACAAGATAGATTGAAGTGAGAGTGTTGAGAGTAAGATGAGATGATCCCATACCTGTTGAGTGAAGGGAGTATTTATAGTATTTGTGAGCTGAGGCAAGATACAACTCGATTCTATCTTTGGTAACCTGCAGTCAACGAGCTGGGTCTGAGACTCCTGAGTCAGAAGGTTCTACCCCTTTTTGGTGCAAAGGGTTTCTGACTAGTAATTAATGTTATTTGTCTCTGTAGTTGACCTTGGGAGTTTGTGGGCTACTCTGGCCTTCTACCTGGTTTAGGGGTTTGACCTGGAGTGTTTTGTTGTTATATGCCAGCTGCTTATTCCTTGGCAGCCAATGACAGACTTTCTTTGGTATTCCCTTGTTTACCCCTTATTCTCGCGAATAGTTTGTAAGTGTTGTTGTGGTTTAAGTAAGTGGTCGTAGTTTACTTTGGATTCGTCTGGCCTCTCTTGTTACGGCCTACTTGGGCTTGATAGCCTTACCAGCCGCGGCCCCCTATGGGAATTGGGTTCACCTGTCGCGGCCTCGCTTGGGTTATATGAGTTCATCAGCCACGGCCTACTATGGCAATTGGGTTCACCATCCGCGGCCCTTCTTGGGGTTTTTGGGCTTTCCAGCCGCGGCTCCCTTTGGGATGGTTGGGTTCCCAGCCGCGGCTCCTTTTGGGATGGGTTCCCAGCCGCGGCCAGCATCTTGGGCTGGTTTGTTTTGCTTGGACTTGGGTTATTTTCGGGCTAGTTACGTTCTTTGGTCACGGTCCGTTTTTGGTCCGGGACTGTACCCCTTCATGTCCCCCCAGTCCAATGTTATGGTTTTCACCATACCATTGGAGTAAAAATAAATTTCCGTTGGTATTTCGACGGTTGTGTTTTCCTTTTTCTTTCTTTTTTTTTTCGATTTGACTTGCTAGCCGCGTCATAGTCGCGTCATAGCCGCCGCCTGGCTATCCCCGTCCCATCGTCGGGACCTACGGACGTGACGCCTCACGGACCAAGGCCGGCCTCCCTCTCGGGCCGCGCGCCTTGGCCGGCTTCCCTTGAGCCGCGCGCCTAGGCTGGTTATTAGCCTTGGGCCGCGCATCCATGTCATGATTTTGCTCCCTAGATTCCTTGCAACTAGTTTGGGTGTGCTTATAAAAACCTTGCAACTCTTCTAATTTCACTTGTAGAGTTCAACTTTCTTTCTTCTCCTTGCACTCTATCCTCTCCAAGAGTTCACCTTCCTGTAAGTAACGTTCAACTCGTGCCTTTTTTATATTCATAATGGATGGTAGGAATGACATGAATACCCAGACTTCGATTATCACCTAAGATTACTTTGACAACTTTGTACTTCGTTATAAAATCCCTTTGGATCTTAAGCCTACTGTACCTTCTTCCGCATCAACCGTAAGGGATGCCCCTAATGGTATGATAGCTCTATATATCTCGTTTTTTAGTTTTTCCAACTTCCGAGTGCCCGTTAGTCGTTTCCTGTGCCTGCTTCTTAGGTATTATGACATTCATTTGACACAGCTTGCTCCACTAGGTTTGGTTAAGGTATATCACTTTGAGATCTCTTGTGTGCCTTTAGCTTAGAACCTGAGATAAATCTTTTTAGGGCCTTCTACAAATTGGCCAGGGTAGGTGAGTGGTTAACTTTTGAGAAAAGAAAAACACCTAATCCACCTCTTGCATCACGAACCTTTACTAGCTTAAAGCATTGGAAAGACCATTTTTTCTTTGTCTCTGCCCAAGTAGTTCCCTTTAAGATGAATTGGTTAGTTCCCAGTAAGTGCATTCAGGATCCCTTTCCCGATAATGGTACCTATGACCTTTCTGCGTACGATCTACTAAAAGCTGAGCCCACCCCACTTCGCTGTTATTCTGAACATTTTCTTGTGATGGCTGGCATTAGTTGTCAGTGGGCCGATCCTAATGTGCTTCCGTTCATGACTTACCAAGGGAAACGTAAGTGATCTCCCTATCGTATTTTGTTCTGTGTTTCTTAGTATGTACATGCTTCTTATTGTGTTGATTACCTTTCGCAGGTATGGGGCTTTTTGACCGTATGAAGTTGTCTGCCAAGGAGGATGTTTCTGAGCAAGCTGAAGTTCTGCCCGAGGGTGACCACGGCTGATTATGTGGTCCAACCGGGGGAATCTTTAACTCCTCTTCCTCGCAAGCGCAAAGGTGACAACGATCCTGCATACTTGGGTGGTCCATCCAAGGTGGTCCGCCGGAAGGAGTTGGGTGGACCCGGACAGAAACCGGGGGGAATATCCCTTGGCACTGCCTCGGCCGTGGCTTTTGAGGGGGGATCCTCAGCCGCGGTTGGGGCTGGTGTGGATGAGTCGTCCGCCGAGGAGCCCGACTGTTCTTTGTCTGATTTGAGTGGGCAGTCGACTGATGATCATGGTGATTCTGTGAAAGGGAAAGCTATTGCTTCTGCTGAGGATACGAGCCTGGACATGGGTGAACAGTTCGTTCCTGATTGGGATTTGACGAAATGTTCGGTGTTTCGGACACCGGAATCATGTCGGGAGTTTATGTTTTCTTCTCGTACCCCGGCTGAGTTTTACCATGGGGAGAGTTTGAAGAACAGGGAGTTGTCAAACGCCGGTTGTTCCGCTATTATGAACGGGCTTTTCTCATTCGTTGAGATTCATGGACGTTGGGTCGAGGGTGGTAGGGAGATCTGAAACTTCAAGAAACAAGTGTCCAAGCTGGAGGGCGAGAATGCTTCTCTCAAAGCCCGTTGTGACTCTGCTGATGCTAGCAAGGAAAAACTTACACATGATCTTAGTGGCGTTCGTAAGGAGCTTTGCATTCAGCAAGCGGTTGTGAAACGTCTTTCTTCTGAACTGAGAGAGAACAAAAGAACTGCAGAAGACCGTATATCAGTGCTTGAGCAGCAGGTTGCACGACTTTCGGCTGAGAGGAAATGGCTTATCTCGGATGGTCTGGGTTTGGCTTTTAACAAGATCCACGACAGCAATGCGTGTCTTGACCTTCTTGCTATTATTAACAGCCTTTCTGACAAAGTGGGTTACAACGCCGGCCTATCTGATGGTGTTCTCCTTGCTTCTGAGGGTAAGAGACCTGAGGACGCCCATAACTTTGACAGGAGTGCTCTCAAGAAGCTTCGGGTTGAGTCTGACCGTTTTGACCATGCTGTCTTTCCTATGGTCGAGACGGTTTCTGCCATGTGTGATGCTGATCTTTAGGAGATAAAGGCTTTCTTGGCTCCCCCAGGTCCAGCTCTGGCTCCGAGTGCAGCTGGTGTTTAGATGGTTTACTTGTATTTCCTTTTGATGTAATGTTTCCAGACTTGTATTCTGACTTTTGTAGTATCTTTTATGGTTGACACTTGGTTTTGTTAACTGTGCCTCATTTGTACGTTTATATTTGCGAATGACATTTGGTTTCATCATATGTGTTTTTAACGAGATTCGGTTTGACAGGTTTACATTGTGGCCTGGACAAAATGGCCCGACCTTTGCATAGCCTTCTCCCCCTTCTGGCCATGGCTGTATGGGTACCGGGCCGCGGCTGGGGTATGTCAAAGGCATCTCGGCCACGGCTTGCATGGGGCTTCCCCCTTTGGCTGCGGTCTAGCTTGTATTTTTGAATTTTGGTGGCTCTTGATATTTGGAGCGACTTGTGGTTACCGAGGTAGCTCTGGAGACGCCGCAAACGATACTTATCAATCGTGAACGTGGTGCCGCGGTTGGGACATGGTTTCCTCCCTGGCCGCGGCTTGGTCGTTGTAATGCCTGTGAGGGCGTGGCTTAGTTGTGATTGCGACTTAGCCTTTTACCGTGATGTCTTACTTATCTGTTTGCACCACTTAGTTGCTTTGTTATACATATGTTGTATTTGATCAATTATGCGCTGCGGCTATTGTCATTGGTTTCATCCGCGGTTGGCAAATATGTTTACAACTAGAGGGACCTATTGGGAGTTATCTTCCCAACACTTGCCCTTTCTCATACGTTAAGAGTGCGTAACTCGGGTGACGTTGATTGTTTGTCATATCATGGTTATACTTGTAACATCATATTTGGTTTTTCTATACGATTTGGTTGCGAATACTGATATCGACCATTAATGCTTGGTAACGAGCTAAGGT
Source organism: Flaveria linearis (assembly GCA_024085815.1). Taxonomy (NCBI): domain Eukaryota; kingdom Viridiplantae; phylum Streptophyta; class Magnoliopsida; order Asterales; family Asteraceae; genus Flaveria; species Flaveria linearis. Next base: position 2,074,351 of record CM044005.1, read on the forward strand.
CATGTACTTGGACATAATCTCCAATGGTTTCATCTGTTTGTTTTGATTTTACTTTGCCACATTGTTCAGCAGTTAGTTATGTTGCCTGTTGGCTTTGTTAAACAGTCATGATTCTGCTTCACTTCTGGTTTCTATTCGTATGGTTACTTGGTTTCATGAGATTTAGTGCTACAAAAAAAAATGTTATAACTGCTGGTGCTCGCGTGCACCTTCTAGTTAGGAAAAATGAGTTACAACATTCATAACTATCACTTGGTCACATGTATCATCGTCGGAGCTGAGCCCCATTCCACGTTCGTGGTATAACCGTACCGTCCAACTTCCTTATCTTGTATGCTCCATTTCCTCCGACTTCGATTATTTGATAAGGGCCTTCCCAGCGAGGTCCGAGTTTTCCTTGACTTTCGACTCGCCTTGCCTCGTTGTCCCTGAGAACATAGTCCCCTATCCTGAACGACTGCTTCTTCACTCTAGAGTTACTAATCTTTCCACTTCTTTCTTGTGTCTCGCTTTCCGGATTGCTGCTATCATTCTTCGTTCTTCTAGCAAGTCCAGGTTTAAGCGAAGCTCTGACTCGTTGTTTGTTTCTGAGGCTTGTAACACGCGAGCGGAAGGCATTCCGATTTCAGCAGGTATCATGGATTCGGATCCGTAAGTCAAGCTAAACAGGGTCTTGCCATGACTGGTTTTTAGCATCGCCCTGTGAGCCCAAAGGACGTTTGGTAACTCGTCCAACCAATTCTTGCCTTCCAAGCCCAAGCGCGTTTTGATTCCCTCCACAATGCTCCTGTTTACCCTTTCTACTTGGCCATTACCCTGGGGATGAGCTACTGAAGTGAATATTTGTTTGATCTTCAAGTCTTCACACCATGCCTTGAAAGGGTTTTCAGCAAATTGTCTTCCGTTATCTGGCACAATAAACAGAGGTAACCCGAAACGACATACAATGTCTGTCCATACAAATTTTTTGACGTGTTGTCCCGTGATTGATGCCAACGCCTTGGCTTCTACCCATTTTGTGAAATAATCAACTGCTACCAGCAGAAACTTTACCTTTCCAGCCGCTTCCGGGAATGGGCCGACAATGTCATTGCCCACATTTGGAAAGGCCACGCCGCGCTGACTGGGATCATGTCGTTTTTTGGCCGGTGGTACGTTGAGGCGTGCCTCTGACAGCTTTCACACCTTTGTATTTCCGAGATGACACTCCTATGCATGCCCGACCAATAATACCCTTCCCCCATCGCCTTGGCCACTACCATCCTTGGGCCTGCGTGAATCCCACATATGCCTTCGTGGATTTCCATTACAACGTAATTGGCTTCATCTGGTGTGAGGCAGCGCAGAAGCTGTCCCGTGTATGATTTACGGTATAAAATCCCTTGGTGAAGTTCATAATGCAGCGATTTTGCCTGAATGGCTCGCGCTTCTCCTCTATCCTCTGGCAAGCACCCACTCTCTAGGAACTTGAGTATTGGGCTCATCCAACACTCTTCCACCCTGCCTTCTATAGAAGCCACCACGCCTTCTTCAATTGATGATGTTTGTAATACCTCGACCTTGACATCCTTAGCTAAGTGGCTGAAAGTGACTGAAGCCAACTTGCTAAGGGCGTCCACCTTCTTGTTCTTACTTTACGGAATGTGCAACACATCGCACTTCCCGAAGTGGCCGATCAATGCCTTTGCTTTTTCTAAGTACAATTTCATTGCTTTTTCCTTGGCTTCGTAAGACCCGTTGATCTGATTTGCCACAAGCAGTGAGTCGACATGGGCGCGAAGGTTTTGGATACCCATCTGCTTGGCTATCCTCAGACCTGCCAACAAAGCTTCATATTCTGCTTCGTTGTTAGAGCTCTTGAAAGCTAGCCTCAAAGCATAAGTCACTTCCTCTTGACTGGGCCCAACCAATATCATACCTGCACCTGAACCTTCATCATTGGATGCTCCGTCTGTTTGCAAGCACCACTCTTCATCGTCTTGTACTATAGCCTTTTCTTTAATGCCACGATTCTCTGCTTCTGGTGGTATCTCTGTCAGAAAGTCGGCCACGACTTGACCCCGTATTGCCACCCTCGGCTTGTATTCTATCTCAAAGGCCCCGAGCTCGATTGCCCACTTCGCCAATCTTCCCGATATCCCTGGCCTCCTTAGTATCTGCTGGATGGGTTGGCTGGTCCAGACTTCGATTATATGGGCCTGGAAATACCTTCGCAACCTCCTGGAAGCATGCACCAGTGAAAGAGTCAGCTTCTCCATTAGCGAATACCTGGTCTCTGGGTCCTTGAGTGCTTTGCTGACAAAATAAATTGGGGTCTGCTCTCCATCTCTGTTTGTCATCAGCACCGCACTCACGGCTTCCTTTCCTGTAGACAAATACATAACTAGTTGCTCCTTTGGAAAAGGGGCCACTAGCGTGGGTAAGTTACTCAAATACATTTTCATTTGCTGAAAAGCTTCCTCCGCCTCACTTGTCCATACAAAATTCTTCTTGTTCAGACAGTTGCGCAAAGTGGTTATGAATGGGAGCGCGCGTTCAGCGTGCTTTGACAAGAATCTGTTCAGGGCCACCAACCGCCCATTGAGTGTCGGAACATCCTTGACTGACCTGGGTGATGGCATGTTGAGGACAGCTACTACTTTCTCAGGGTTAGCCTCCAATCCTTCCTTTGTTACAATTACTCCAAGGAACTTTCCTTTCTCTACACCAAATGAGCACTTTTTTGGGTTCAGTTTCATGTTGATGGTTTTCAATGTTTGGAACGTTTCAGCGATATCTGCGAGCAATGCTTCTTCGTCAAGACTCTTTATTACCACGTCATCGACGTAGATCTCGATATTTCTGCCCATCTGAGGTGAAAAAGCGTCGTCCATTAAACGCTGGTATGTTGCCCCCGCATTCTTCAGCCCAAACGGCATTTTCGTAAAACAGAATATGCCGATGTCCGTGTAAAAGGCAGTTTTGTACTCGTCTTCAGGTGCCATCTGTACTTGGTGATATCCTTTGTAAGCATCCAAGAAACACTTCAAGGGAAAGCTTGCCAGGGAGTCAACCTTCAATTCGATATCCGGGAGTGGATAGCAATCCTTGGGGCATGTATTGTTTAAATCCTTGAAATCGATGCACATCCTCCATGTGCCATCACTCTTTTTGACCATGAAGGGGTTGGTTACCCAGTTTGATACCGTACCTCCCTGACAATGCCTGTCTCCACCAGCTTCTTAACTTCTTCTATTACGGCTTGGCTCCGTTCAGGACCCATATGTCGGCGCTTCTGGGCCACCGGTTTCTTTGACAGCCGTGTATTCAACCTGTGTTCTGCTGTGCATCGGGGGACGCCTTTCATGTCGGAGGGCTGCCACGCAAAAATATCCAAGTTATGTAGCAGCAGATGACAGAGTCGTTCCTTGGTGGCATCTCCTAATTGCCCTCCGATGGTAATTTTTTGGTCTGGAAAGAGAGGGTTGACCACCCACTTCTTCAACACGGGGCACATGGGTTCGTCCTCCCAGCCGATGCCCCTGGGGTGATTGCCTTCACATCTTTACATTCCCTGCTGGAGTACACGGTGACCACTCCAGTCGGGTTGGGGAACTTGATTGCAGCGTGTACTATTGATATGACCGCTCCCAACATGCACAGACCTTGTCTTCCGAGTAGGATGTTGTGAGATGAGTCCGACCGCACAACCAGGAAAGTCATGATAACTTCCCTCCATCCCATGCTATTGCCTATTGCGACAGGTAGTTGTATCTGTCCCAAGGTTTGCACGACCTCACTAGTAAAACCAGTGAGCTGGTGAGTTCTGGTGTTCAGATTCCTTCTTACTTCCTCGTCAAGCTTAAAAAAACAGTGTTCGTACATAATTTCCGAACTACTTCCACTATCTACATATATCCTGTGTACCTGATGTCCCGCAATAACTGCTGAAATCGTCAGAGGGCCGTTGGCAAAGCTTCCGCCATGTATTGGAGGGAACGAAATCTCCTGCACCATCCAGGGCTCCATATGGTCGGAGTGACGCTTAATATTACAGCTTGCAACCCTTGTCATGAAGATCTCCTTCCGCTTGTCTCCTGTCTGCGGTGTTTTCTTCAGCTCCCTAAGAAGATGGGCCAGCTTCCCCGTTTTTATCGCCAGTTCGATCTGCCGTTTTAACGAGAAGCAGTCATCCGTCATGTGCCCGTTCTCCTTGTGGAACTCGCAGTATTTGCCTGCGTCCCTCTTCACTCCAGGCTTCAGCGGAGCCGGCTTGGTGAAGTTGACATTCTCTGTGGCAAGGATCTCGCTTGGGGTTTTGGTTAGTGGTGGAAGTGTGACATTAGGACCTTATGGGTTTCTGGTTGGAGTTATGAAACGAGGTTGAAAAGGAGGGCTTCGCTGAGTGTACCGTGGTTGGAACTGTGGTTTTTCCCATGACCTCGAGCTTCCTGGCCTTTTATGCTGTTCCCACGTGGATGGCATGAGCTTCTTTGGAGTTATGTCTTTCAGTTGCTCACAGGCCTTCTTTCCTCTAACGAACGCTTTCGCCCTCTCCAGCATTTCGTCCACCGTCTTCGGGAGGTGTTCCTGGAACCTTTCTGCCAGCTGATCGTTCCTCTCTCCGTGAATGAACGCCGAAATTCGAATCATTTCCCCAGCCCCTCTGACCTGCATGCTTTCTTTTGAGTATCTAGTGATAAAATTCTCGATGGACTCACCATGTCCCCTTTTGACGTTGTGTAGCACTGTCGGGTCTTTGGCAGATAACCTTTGCTGGCTGAAGTTTCTCAAGAAGTCTTCTTCTAATTCCTCGAAGCTACCTATCCCTCCGACTGGGAGGCTATCAAACCACACTCTGGCAGCACCTGTTAAGGTTTGGGCAAACATGTGGCACCACACAGGGATTGACCTCTGTTCCACTTCGGCTGCACCTACGAAAATCGCCAGGTGGTCATCGGGATCTCCCAAACCGTTGTACTTGCCTACATTGGACGACATCTTTAGTTTCGGAGTAAAAGTGAATTCCGCTATTCTGGGTGTGAACTTGGACCTGGCCCGTGCGGTCGATGGGCGGTATGGTTTACTGAAATCATCGTCTTCTGCAGGTTTTCCACCCGCCTTGGATGCACCCTGCTTCGTCTTTGTTTATTTTCAACATTCTTCACCGCATCGCCCTGATCGCATTCCTCCTCCTCCTCCTGGTTTTTTGGAGTGTCTTCATACTCCAAACGTGTCCGGATATCCTTCAACCGTCTTTCTCTTTCTTCCTGCTCGAACATGGAGAGGATCTGCTCCCGGTTTTTGCTAATAAAGTCCGGGGTGATGGCAGTTTTGTCATCATTATTTCCCCCGGGGTGGTGCCTAATGCTGAGGTGGTGGTGTGTGGGTTTTCATCAGTGTTTGTGTTTTTATAGTGAGGGGTTCCTGGACCTGAATCCATGGTGGTTGGCTTTTGGTTCGAGTGGTCCCACGGATGGCGCCAAATGTTGCTACACAAATCCTAATCAAGGGATTAAGGTTCGGTAACAGTGCAAGGGTGGAGTTATTACCAATGGTTAAGGTTGTAATTCAGGGCTTGGAACTTTAACTGGGGAGGGTTTGGGCTGTTCAGCTGTGACTGAGCCTAGGCTTGAATTAGCAAAGATGCCTGCACAACAAAGACAACACCATGAGACTCGTCACGGGCAGAAGGGATTTCTCCCCGTGACCACACTCCGGCGTGAGAATAAGTATATCTCCTAAGAGAGTTTAACAAGATAGATTGAAGTGAGAGTGTTGAGAATAAGATGAGATGATCCCATACCAATTGAGTGAAGGGAGTATTTATAGTATTTGTGAGCTGAGGCAAGATACAACTCGATTCTATCTTTGGTAACTTGCAGTCAACGAGCTGGGTCTGAGACTCCTGAGTCAGAAGGTTCTACCCCTTTTTGGTGCAAAGGGTTTCTGACTAGGAATTAATGTTATTTGTCTCTATAGTTGACCTTGGGAGTTTGTAGGCTACTCTGGCCTTCTACCTGGTTCAGGGGTTTGGCCTGGAGTGTTTTGTTGTTATATGCCAGCTGCTTATTCCTTGGCAGCCATGACGGGCTTCCTTTGGTGTTCCCTTGTTTACCCCTAATTCTCGCGAATAGTTTCTAAGTGTTGTTGTGGTTTAAGTTAGTGGTCGTAGTTTACTTTGGATTCGTCTGGCCTCTCTTGTCGCGGCCTACTTTGGGCTTGATAGCCTTACCAGCCGCGGCCCCCTATGGGAATTGGGTTCACCTGCTGCAGCCTCTCTTGGGTTATATGAGTTTATCAGCCACGGCATACTTATGGCAATTGGGTTCACCATCTGCGGCCCTTTTGGGGTTTTGGGCTTTCCAGCCGCGGCTCCCTTTGGGATGGTTGGGTTCCCAGCCGCGGCTCCCTTTGGGATGGGTTCCCAGCCGCGGCCTGCATCTTGGGCTGGTTTGTTTTGCTTGGCCTTGGGTTATTTTCGGGCTAGTTACGTTCTTTGGTCACTGTCCGTTTTTGGTCCGGGACTGTACCCCTTCACTAAACATACCCTTTAATTAAGTAAAACTAGATAGATGAGAAGATTGAATCAATAAAAGAAAAATAGAATACTTTCTGTAAAAATAACTTAAAAAGGAAAGAAATCATTTTTTTAAAATGATATTATACCTGGATCATTCAGAGGTATTGACACGTTTTTTTAGCGACAAATATACTACACTGTTTCGAATTATATGTGTTATTTAATCGAACACAGTTATTTGTTTTTCAACTAAAACCGCACCTCTAACCTTTTAAAAAACTCACAACTAAAAAACCCGACTCAGCCTCACCAAAGTATTGACACGTTGAAGGAGAAAAAAAGCGAATGGAGTACTTTTTTTGGTGATGAAGGGGATGCGTGTTGTCTCCAAAGACTTCTATTCAAAAGTGTGGGCCCAACCAACACATTTTACATATTTTAACCAAACCAACCCGACACCTGTCTCCCTTCATTTATTTTAGTACCAAGAAGGCAATAAATGACAAATCATCTACACATGAATTTACACTTTTTTATTTTTTTATTATATATATGTCAATGTTAACTTTAGGGTGCCGGTATTTAGACACACTCTCGGTGTAAATCAACACATCTCAGATTTTATACGCGCCGTATAACGGGTTGTATAGTTCTATATGTGACGTATAACCCCTCTATCAGGCTTCTGAAATTTTTCTCTCTTTATTGTCGAATTGTAGTATACGTATCATATAAGTATATATGAGGCGTTAAGGGGTCGAACAGAGTAATATGGAGCGTATAGTCCTTTGACAACCCTTAAATTTTCCTCGTTTTTAATGTCGTCATATAAGGATGATGTTGATTTACAAGGGTGAGTGTTTTAACATTAGGACCTTAATTTTAACTTTATATGTATCAGATATACAATTAATTAATCGTTTATAATATGTTCTCTCAAGAATTTGTTTCTTCAATTTTACGAATGGAACTTCATATTATATAATTTAGGTTTAAGTAAATTAAAACAAGTCAAAGCTTTCATTGCTTTTTTAATTTTATGTCTAGAGTTCAATAACTTTAGCTTTTATGTAAGGAACTTGTAAGAGTTTATCTGAAGGTATCTAGTGATAGGTAAATTGTTTTCAACGACATCGAATTCAAACTAAAATGCTTATACCAACTTTCTATCGCATAACCATCAACACCCAACTATTCCTTTGTCCCGACCCCATGACCTCTGCACCGTGGGTGATCAACAACACCAAGTGACACTTTCCTCACCATCAACACTGACGTTCACGTTCCTTTGTTATATGAATAAGCAAAATATACCTAAATCAAGAAAGGAGAGTTTAATCAAATTAACCTGTGTATAATTAACATTTTTATTTTCTTAATAGAATTATAAAATACATGTTATTTCTTAGTGTGTTTTTAAATAACATTCAGAAAACTTTACAAAAGATGAGTAAAAACAAAAATCGTTAATTATGCAATTAAAAGTCCTTAATTGCGGTTCTTTATTGGCTTATGTGATTGGTGAAGTTACGTATAGTTTCTAGGCAAGTGTTTTATATTGTCGGGTTTTAGTTAGAAATTAACTCGTGACATGTTTGTGTTATATTGGCTTGTGTGAATTATGGAGTTGCAGTACTTTTATAATTCATAAGTTATCTACCTTTCAATATCATGCTATAAATATAATAAATTGAGAAAGAAAGCATTAACCAAATGTACTTTAGACATTTTATTTTTGAGTTTATCTTTCTATTTTAATAAAAAAATAACATGATAGCATCACATTTATTCTCATAAAAAAATTATTTCTCTCTCATATTAATAATTACATTAACTACTAAAAATATTATCCAGCTCTTTTTAGCTTAAAAATCGTTTTTAGTAAATTGAGAAATATATCTTTTTATTAATGTTATTTAAAGAAATATTTTTTATAAAATAAGAAATTTTTCATAAAACATCAATTTTTTAAAAAATAAAAAAATATTCTAAAATGGATGTTTTTAAAAAGTAATTTTTTTAAACCAAAAAATATTAAAATTAGAAGTTATAATAAAGAAATTTTAAAAATGATATTTTTTAGAATGGTTTGTTTTCAACAACTATTTGTTTTCTTTATACAAAAGAAAGGTTAAAAAGAAAAGTTTAAAAAAATAATATCAATCTGTTATTTATTTATAGTTTTTTCATACGTAATTTCAATATCTTAAAATGTCATTTCATCATTAATAAGTTTCTATTATATTTAATAGTTTATTTATCCAACCCTACTAATACGTGAGTTTATTGAACCTAGTTTATTTTTATTTCAATATGTTGATCTTGAGTAGGTCATGGGATGTCACGTTTTACATTTTTGTTACTATGATTTATTCAAATTGTTTTTTTCAATAAAAAACATAGTTTTTCTGTTAAATTTTAAGTGTACCGACATGGCATGCTTTTATCTATATTGTAATATTTAAATTTGAGTTGTCTTAAATTCACACACTTGTATTTATGTACTTAATCACGTTAATGTTACAACCGTAATGCACAGACACCACCATCTGGTTAAACTTGGAAGCAACGTGTCACCTATTTGTTTAATGTTAATGCCGTAAAAAGGTAACTGTAACGTCTGTAATTACCTATGTGAAAATTTTAATTATCATATGGTATAATTGCCCAAACAAATTTCAGAGTCAACCGCTCAAGCCTCAAAGTTGCATCTTAGGCCCAAGTTTTGATTGATAATTGTTTTTAACCGAACCCATAACCGACCCAAGATCTATAGAATTATAATTGATAACCAGCCCACTAATATCCAAATCCATTGGTTCTATATTTATGTGGACTTGAAAGACAATATTTTGTCCCAACTCCCAAAGGCTTTTACCCTGTGTGTCTAAAGAAGATTTGGGAAGCACTTTGATATATAAAAAGCAGATCTCATGTTTGGATGCTGTTTCTCTTGTGATGTTTTAGTTTTGGACTTTTGGGTGAGGTGTAGTGACGATCTCTGGATTTTTCAATGGGGTCACATTTTAAAGGCGCTCGGGGGTCTATCAACTCGGCCATAGAAAATTTCATGACAAATCGGCAGCCGGGTAGGGTTTCTAGTAGTTTCGGATTACTTTGTAACATCTGATATTCACGGATGAAGAGGAGAAATTAGTAATAATTTATATCTATATAATAATATTTCTATAGAGATTTATAACTATTATATCGCGACTGGTTCATCAACAAAGAAATGAGTTGTGAAGGGTTTCTTAGACATGATCTGTTTTTTTTCTCATAAAAAGTACCTTAGCATTTGAAAAAAAGATAATATATATAAATTAAATGGTTTTTATAACATTTTGTACATGAGTGCGAGTGTTTATTACAACAGACTAAATTATTGAGATGATGAATGTTGTAGATAAAAGCAAAATAGAGTTGTTTTGTAAGTTTTGTGTGTTTACTCTTAATGTGTATTAGTTCAGGGGGGTAATGTGTCAAATGCTCAATTTCATTGTTGAGTTAGTTAGGTTGTTAGTTGAGCTATAAAAGGGAGCAACAGATGTAATCGTTGGTGTATTCACAATCAAAGCAATTTCACAGTAGTTTTTCTTTCAATTCTTGTTTGTATTCTTCGAATTCGGATTGTTATTGTTCTTGATTTGTAACAGTTGGTATCAGAGCCAGATTAATTGGCTCGAATCGAACCAAGAACAAGGGATCCATCTGACGATCGATCGAGGAGCGATTACCTGGAGTAAACATGGTGTCAACAAAATTCGATATCGAGAAGTTTGATAGGAAGAACGATTTCGGGTTGTGGCGACTAAAGATGAAGGCTCTGTTAGTGCATCAACGGGTGGTAGATGCATTAGCCGGAGCGGCGAAGTTGCCGACAACAATGTCGGAGAAGGAAAAGAAAGAGATGCTTGAACAGGCCCACAGTTCAATCATCTTGAATCTGGGCGATCGAGTACTAAGGGAGGTGTCAAAAGAAACTTCGGCTGCCGGAGTTTGGTCAAAACTAGAGTCACTATACATGACCAAATCATTAGCGAACCGACTGTACCTGAAGAAAAGGCTATACACCTTTCACATGGTCTCGGGAAAGACGATAGAAGATCACACAGATGAGTTTAACAAACTCATTCTTGATCTGGAAAACATTGACGTGGCGTTGGGAGATGAAGATCAGGCTATCATCTTCCTTGCCTCCTTACCTTCAGCCTATGAGCACTTTGTAGACACCTTGATGTATGGGAGAGAGACTCTCTCCATGGAAGAAGTTCTGGCAGCACTCAATTCTAAATAATTGAAAAGGAGAACAGATTATAAAGAAGAAGGTGGAGAAGGGCTCACAGTGAGGGGAAGATCTGAACAAAAAAGCTTCAAACCAAGGAGCTCCTCTAAGTCAAGGCAAAAGTACAAGCGAAGATGTTTTGTATGTGGTTCAGAAAAGCATCTAAAGAGGGATTGCCCAGAATGAAAGAAAAAGAAAGGTGAAGGGAGTAAGTCAAAGGGACAGTCAAGTCATAATGTGCAAGATGATGAGTCCGAAGGGTATGAGAGTGCTGATGTACTCTGTGTTTCTTCCGAAGGTATTGGTGTCTCTTCCGAAGGCATTGGAGTCTCTTCCGAATGCAGTGGAGTTTCTTCCGAAGGCATTGGAGTCTCTTCCGAATACAGTGGAGTTTCTTCCGAAGGCATGAATAAGGGGTGGATTATGGATTCGGGTTGTTCTTACCATATGACTCCTGTCAAGGAGTACTTTACTGAATTGAAATATCAAGATCTTGGTAATATGAAGTTGGGAGATAATAGGCCACGTAAAATAGTTGGTCTAGGCATGGTCAGATTAAGGCTAAAGAATGGAATGGAAACTGATCTACATGATGTGAGGTACATCCCAAGTCTGAAAAGAAGCTTACTCTCTTTGGGATTGTTTGAAAAGGCTGGCTATCATGTGAGTTTAAAAGATGGTAAGGCCAGGGTGTTAAAAGGGTCCATGGTGGTTCTATCAGGGAATAGAGAAGACAATAATATCTATGTTCTTGATGGAACTGCAACCAGTGGTTCAGGTGTCAATGTCGTGTCTCAAGAGAGTAATAGAGTAGCTATTAAGTGGCACAGAAGGTTGGGGCATATTAGCTCTCAAGGACTTGCTGAGTTACAAAAACAACAAGTCATTAGAGAGCTAAAAGACTGTCAATATGGTTTTTGCGAAACCTGTGTGTATGGCAAGCATAAAAAGGGGAAGGGAAGACACAACTCAGGTGGAGTGTTGGATTATATCCACTCAGATTTGTGGGGCCCAGCTAGAGTTGAGTCAATTGGTGGTGCCAGGTACTTCATGACACTCATTAATGATTTTTCTAGGAGAGTTTGGGTAATTGTTCTCAAGACTAAGGGTGAGGCATTCATGAGGTTCAAAGAGTGGAAGATGCTGGTTGAGACTCAGACTGAAAGAAGAATTAAAAAGCTAAGGACTGATAATGGTCTGGAATTCTGCAATCATGAGTTCAATCAGTTATGCAAGAGTCAAGGTGTTGCTAGGCATCTCACTGTGCCTGGAAATCCACAGCAAAATGGCCTTGCAGAGCGCATGAACAGGACTTTACTAGAGAGAGTAAGGTGTATGTTAGATAGCTCAGGGTTTCCCAAAAGGTTTTGGGCTGAGGCTGTGACTACAGCTGCATACTTGATTAACAGATCCCCTTCTTCTGCTTTTAACATGAAGACTCCTATAGAGGTTTGGTAACCTCAGGGTATTTGGGTCTTTAGTTTATGCACATGTGAGTCAGGGTAAGTTAGAGCCCAGAGCCTGCAAATGTGTGTTTCTTGGTTACCCAGAAGGGGTTAAAGGATATAGGCTGTGGAGATTGGATGAGAAACATCTCAAGGTTATGTTAAGTAGGGATGTGGTGTTCTATGAAGATGTTATGTATAAAGATGTTGTGGTGGGTAAATAGGACTGTACTCAGTCAAATAACGAAGTACATATTGAGGTGGAGCAATCATGGGAAAATGATAAAGATGTAAGGCAGCAAGATAGTAGTAGTGCTCAACCTGAGTCTATTGATTATCAGCTGGCCAGAGACAGACCTAGAAGGCAGGTCATTCCTCCTCTAAGGTTTAGAGAAGGTGATAATATTTCTGCTATGGCATTTGTAGCAGCTGAGGAAGAGAGCATGTTTGAGCCTATGTCATATACAGATGCTGTGACATGTAAAGACAGTCGAAAATGGTATGAGGCTATAAAAGATGAAATGGATTCATTGCTTAAAAATAACACCAGGGAGCTTGTTGAAAAACCACAAGATAAGAAGCTAGTGGCCTGCAAATGGTTGTTTAAGCTTAAAGATGGGGTGTCCAATAAAGATCCTCCAAGGTATAAGGCAAGACTAGTAGCTAAGGGCTTTACCCAAAGAGAAGGTGTTGATTATAATGAGATTTTTTCTCTAGTGGTTAAACATGCTTCAATTCGGGTAATGATGTCATTAACAGCTTCTTTTGATCTTGAGTTGCACCAATTAGATGTGAAGACTGCTTTCTTACATGGTAAGCTGGATGAGATGATTTTTATGCAGCAGCCTGAAGGGTTTGTAGCTAAGGGGATGGAGAACAAGGTTTGCTTGCTCAAGAGATCATTATATGGTCTTAAGTAGTCTCCTAGGCAGTGGTATAGGAGATTTGATGATCACATGATCACTCATGAGTTTACAAGAAGTCAATATGACAGTTGTGTCTATTATAAAGAGGTGAGGCCTGGGGTATATGTGTATCTACTGTTATATGTAGATGATATGTTGGTGGCAAGTCAAGACTTGAGAGAGATTGAAGCAACCAAGATGATGTTGATGTCTGAATTTGAAATGAAAGTTTTAGGAGAGGCTAAAAAGATTATAGGTATGGAAATTTCAAGGGACAGGAATCAAAGGCTTCTTAAAATGTCTCAGACTACTTATCTGAAGAGGGTATTAAAGAATTATGGTATGGATTCTTGTAAGACCGTTTCTACTCCTATTGCTGCACATTTCAGGTTGTCTAATGCTGATTCACCTAAAACTGAGGCTGAAGTTAGCTATATGAGTCATGTACCATACGCTAATGTAGTTGGAAGTCTTATGTATTTGATTGGGTGCACTAGGCCAGACATTGGGTATGCTGTCAGTCTTGTAAGTAGGTACTTGTCTAATCCAGGAAAGGCTCACTGGAATGTAGTGAAATGGATACTGAGATATTTGAGTGGTACATTGGATTATGGGTTAGTGTATAGACAGCAGAATGATGAAAGTGTTGTTGTTGGATATGCTGATTCAGACTTTGCAAAAGATTTGGATAGAGGGAGGTCTATCACTGGTTATGTGTTCAAGGTGCTGGGAAATGTAATCAGCTGGAAAGCTCAGTTACAGCATGTTGTGGCTTTGTCAACCACAGAAGCTGAATATATAGCCTTGACTGAGGCTGTAAAGGAGGCTTTATGACTGCAGGGATTTATTAATGAGCTGGGTGTGATTACTGGTAGCGTTGCTGTATTTTGTGATAATCAGGGAGCTGTTAATCTGTCCAAGAATAGCATGTTTCATGAGAGAACCAAGCATATTAATGTTAGGCTACATTTCATTAGAGATGTAGTTAATGGTGGCCAGGTTCAAGTAAAGGAAGTTAGCACTCAGGATAATCCAGCTGATTTACTGACTAAAGCTCTTCCCAAAGTTAAGTTTGAGTTTTGTGTGGGAGTCTTAGGGGTTGGTTAATGTCTTCTATTTTGTTTTAAGGTGGAGATTGTTGTAGATAAAAGCAAAATAGAGTTGTTTTGTATGTTTTGTGTGTTTACTGTTAATGTGTATTAGTTCAGGGGGTAATGTGTCAAATGCTCAATTTCATTGTTGAGTTAGTTAGGTTGTTAGTTGAGCTATAAAAGGGAGCAACAGATGTAATCGTTGGTGTATTCACAATCAAAGCAATTTCACAGTAGTTTTTTTTTCAATTCTTGTTTGTATTCTTCGAATTCGGATTGTTATTGTTCTTGATTTGTAACAATGAAAAAACTTAAATCATTTAATTTTCTATCAGTTGGTTATAATTAAATTGTGCACTTCTTATATACAAATGTGTATTTTTATGCACATGAAAAGTCATCAAGCTAATTCTTTCCGTATGTTTTAAACTTTTAACCATTTACCTACACATGATTTATGCATGTGGAGGTTTCATATATAAACAAAATTTATCAATATTGTTTTTGAATTTTAATAGGGACAAATAAACATTACACTTTTATCATTTTATTTTATTCAACTATATTTAAGGTTAAATAATGAATGGTTTATTTTGTTTACATATTCTCATAATATTTAGTGTTTAATATAGAAACGTCCCTTATACATAATACTAGTTTTAGTAACACGTGTAATACACGGGTTGAAAATATTAAAACAACATAATTCATAAATATACAAATATTTGGTATGATTAAGTTATGTATTACTATAACAATGAAAATTAAAAAAGTTACATTTATAAATTATAAATATTCAATATTTTTTGAATGATATAATATATAATTGACCCATGTAAAATTAAAACCAGTTATCTTAAAATCACACTAACCTAAAATATATAAATATATCAATAAATATTTTTTTCTTTTTAGTTTATCTTATTTAGCTATAAAATATGTATAGTTCAAAACAATATGATTACATATTTAAGTTGATAATATAAAAAGTTAAAACAAAATGAATTATTACTATTAATTGAGTTTCTTAAAATAAAAAACTTGACTAAAATAATATATTAATTTAGACGGGAAAATATTTTTATGGAGTAACATGAAGATGCCATGTGGCATCCTAGTTACTCTTTTATTATATAGTATAGATATAAGGCCCCTTGTATATGAAATCAAAATGAATGTTTTAATTGAAACCATAAATAGACATGGTCACATAGGGTTAATCTGCTAACCGGGTCGTCTTCTTATATAACTTAAATAACTGAACTATATATCATCGTAGCCATACAGTTGTAAAACTAACAAATCAGTTTTCATCTATATGATAATCAAACCGACTCAACGTTCTTATTTATGAAGATGGGTTAAGAGTATCTGATGAAAACACGGCAATTAAACTTAGTATAAATTTACTTCTAAAATAACGTTTCACATTTTTTCAACAGTATATGAAACATTTATAAAATATAAAATGCAATAACGCATTTGATTTATATTTTATTAACATTGGTCATAAGTTGTCAAGCTGATTCCATAAATTGGTTTGGAAAGTGGAGACGGAGGGTGTAGCATTGGTCAAAGAATGTTAATAAAATTAGAGGCTTCTGTTTTCGCGTCATGATTCAAGAACTCATCATTCATTCCTATAAGGAATTTAATAACAAATAAACCTTATCTTTTTATTTTAATAGCATAAAGTTTACTACTTTATTTCACTTTTACTTGATTGAAGAAGCATCGATTGTGGTTTAAAATTACTAGAGAAAATGTAACTTTTGAACAAAGAAAATGAAATTTATAACCAAACAAATAACGTATACAACGAATGTCATCCTTAGTTCTCACAACAACTTATATCGGCAAAGAGACCAAATAAACGTGAGCGTCACCACCTCAACCGGTTACTTAATAAACATATTGAAAAACTAAATAACATTCACTGAATCATTACACACCTTTAATAAGTGTGAAAATCAAACCACCTACGTTTACATTACACTTATAAAAGCTCTTCAACCTCGCGATCAATTGACCATTGCTAATAACCTAATAATAATAACAATCCCTTTAACGCCCCACCCATCATCATCCATCATCTCATCCATCCATCATCTCATCCATCCATCCATGATACATGAACATCCATCGGTTATACAGCTATATGGCAACAATTCCAAACCTTTTTACCCATGATTCCTTACTCTTTATTGGCCGTGTGTTCCTTCAACGTAGACTCCACAACCTCTCTTTCATTCCCACTACATATTCTTTCTACTTTTTACATACACCCACAACACACTATCAAATTCATTTGTGCTTCACCACAATTAGAAGCATTACACACTTAAGATATTATTAACCAACATTTTTCTGACCCTTGAAACAAATTATGTTATATACTTTACTTGTTATACAAGATCTCAACCGTTTCATCCCACCAATACTTACTGATCATGACTTCACTCTCATGTCATCTCACTTGAAAATTAGTTCTTTAAGCCTTTAGATGTTAGTGTTCGTGTTTTAGTTGCTAAGATGCCGTTAAACACATCCCATGACTCATAATCAAAGTTAACTCTATCATCAAACAAAGTTTTTTTTTCTTTTTTCATAGTAGCTTATTTAAAAAAATACATCTTAAGAGCTCTTGGAAGTATGTATAAACCATCCACCAAACATGCACTTCCAATACATTTTATTTGTAATAGATATAAGTTATTAACTTACAAGTGCTCACGAACAGATTAAAAACCACATGTCATTCTTGTACGTTACTCACGAACAATTGAAGACAAACAAACACGAGTTTTATTTTAAGTATGATTTTGTGTATGAATAATCATACGAATAAATAAACATAGGTTTATAACTATTCCTAGAGAATTCAAAAGCGCCAAGCAAACCATTATTTATGATGGAAAATAAACCGTTCATATTCACAAAATAAAAGCAAATAACAAAGTTACTTAAATCGTCCACTCCTAGATATTTTTCGAAGTTAATGCCACCTCGTGATCGTCCATTCATTCAATCCTCACTAGTGACAGCTATATTCCAACAAATTTACAAACGTTTTAACACTAATTAACATTTAAAATATTAATTAACCCCTACTAGCGGCGCGTTAAACTCACCCCCCCCCCCCCCCCCAAAAAAAAAACCCCTGCTGTTGCTCTGTTTTTCATATCAACCAAAATTTAACATCAGAAGGCAAATAAACAACACCTCAATTCAAATTCAACAAGAAATCAATAATAATCAATTGAATAACAAATCATAAACTCATGATATCTAATTCACTACTCCTACTGTTCTAAATTCTCAAAATCGAGAAAATTTAACACTATCGAAACAGAGTTTCAAGATTCTATAGAATAGATGATGAAATGACGGATTTTTCAACATGGGTTTGATTCAGGAGGCACAAAGAAGCTAGCATCAAGCTTGTTACGACACACGGGGCACACGGGGTTCTTCGAGAGCCAGGTATCGGCGCATTGTAGATGGAACCCGTGGTTGCAACCTGGGAACATACGAGCCTGTTGTTCGGGTTCGACGTCGTCTAAGCACACGGCGCATTCTTTTTGTAGGACGAGATCTTTGCCGGTGGTGATCGGAAGTTTCTCGAGCTCGGCGGAGGAGAGGCCGGTGTCGGCGGTGGGCTTCACCGGAGCATCGGGTTGTTGGTGGTGCCAGGCGGCGTAGCATAGAAGGCAAATGTAGATGATGAGTATGATAGCCATTCCGGCGCACGGGAGGAAGAGGGCGAGTGCGACGGAGAGTAGCATGGTGGTGGTGGTGGTGGTGACGGTGGTGCTGTGGTGGTGGTGGTGGTGGTGTTGTGGTGTTGAGGGTTTGGGGGAATGATACATGGGGTTGGGGTTTTATAGGGGAGGGTTTGGGGGTGCTGTGCGCACCTAGGCCCACGGTAAGTTTCCTAGGAAAGTGGTTGAAAGAATAGGGGACATCTCAGCATGAGGTCTATGGTACGCAGGCGGGGAAGAGCATAGAGGATGATTGGATCTCTTCCATTAATATTGGCAGGAGATTTTATGTGTTTTGTGTTTGTAAAAATCAAATTATTATATAACAAATACGGTGTCACTTAAGAATTAGATGATTTTTGTTTTTTTTTAAGTTTTTTTTTGATATTTTTTGTCTGCGTCACGCAGAGATGTAGCTCTGCAAATTATTCGTTTTTTGGAATATCTTTCACTAAAAAAGTCTTGTTGATCTTTTTTTATGCAAACCTTAAAATCAATCTTCACATATATTCTTCTCAAACCCTTAAAATAAATCACCTCCACCTCCCTCCCTCCACCCCCCTTTCCGCCCGGTCGTCGTTGAACCCACCCCCCGTCTCCGGCTGCTCCGACGTCCGGCGAGACCCATAGCAGCACCGTCACCACCTGCCATGACATTTCCATCCTAATCGACAACACCTATGATGATAATGGCGGCAGTTTCGAGTGTTTATAGTGGTATTTGGGGAATTGTTCAAAGGAAACAAGCAGATTGGTGATGATGGTGGTCGGATCTCCATGGTGGTCGACCTGGAGGCTGGTGGTGGTGGTTATTCGTTGGCCTGGATAGCCACGTCGACGGTGGTGTTTGGTCGGAATTCATGGCATTCAGGTGCGGTAGCGGTTTTAGGCGGTGGCGGTGGCGGTAGCGGTTTTAGGCGGTGGCGGTTAGGATTCAGGTAGGTGGGCGACTATGGTTTGTGATGGCAGTGTGATGATGGTTGATGACGTGGTTGGTTGGAGTTCGACCAAACGGTATTCTTATTGCAGGCTACAGAGAGTTGATCTAGCTCTTATTATACAGATGTTTACAGATATGGTTTGCAACTGTAGATATTTTACTTTTGAGAAAAAAATATATACGTTAGAGTTGATTATTTAGTGTTAAGAGTTATATTTTTTAGAGACAAGCAGAGTTTAAATTTTGGAATTTAATAAATTAGGATTTTATTATAGTTTATAAAAGTATAAGAAATAAGGTGAGGCGATACATAGACAGTATTTCTTATTTATTGTATTTAATCAACTAGTTATCTAATATGAAATTTGAAGTTTGGATTTGACATGATGAATAGTAGAGGCCAATGAACAGTTTAACAGAACCCCTTCCCCTTCTTCTTCCTTCCTTTTCTTCATATCATTCACCACACCCCCACTCTTCATCATCAACGCATCACCGTCTCCCTCTTCTTCTCACCAACACCCGACCATCTCCACCGTCACACCACCACCCACCTCCACCGAAAGCTCACCACACCCACAGCCCCCACACACCTCCACCGTCCCACCGACAGAACCCACTTCATCTCGCATCAAACGTTGTTTGCAGCCGTCCGATCGGGGAGGCGGAGGTCACCGACAGAACGCCGTCGCCACCGTCGATTCCACCACCAAATCGCCACCGTCCTCCCCCGCTACCACCGCTGAACAATCATCGCATAAGGTAGGGTTTTCGTGTGTAATTTGTAGGATGAATGAACACTGATGATGAATATGTGGAAATGTGTGATGTTTATGTGTTGAGTTGCAGATTTATGGCGGTGTTGCTGCAGGCGGAGCTCGGCGGTGGTGGCTGTGTTGGTAGAGCCCATGATAGTTGTCTTGGTGGAGGTGGAGATGGAGATGGACGTTGGTGGCTCTGTTGGTGGAGGTGGAGGTCGATGGTGGTAGTACGGTGAAATCCCGCTTTGAACATGTTTTCCTTTACTTAGGTTATGCTGATGGATCAATTTCTGAAGAACCCAGGTTGGCTTTGTTGTTCTCATGTTTTTTTATGGGTGTTTAGGTGTTCTCTACATGAATCGTTTGCTTACGAGTGTGGTTAGATGAATGGAGTGTTTGGTTTATGTTATCCTCTGTTTTTCTTCTTAGGTTAGGAACACAGGTTAGAAGGGATTTCATATGTTCAGAAGGTATATTAGGGATCTCTCTGTTACTGTTTAAAACACTTAGAGTTTCAAATTTTGTCATTTGTTGTTTGATTTAAATAGGCCATATTACTAGGTTGCAGATTCAACTTTTGATTGCCACAAATAAAACTTTTACCTTATTGTTTTACGGTTTGTGTGCATTATTTTGTTCACTGGGCTGTTTTGCTCACTTTTCAATAGTTATGTTAGGTAATGCTTGAATGCTCCATGTAACTTAGAGATCATTATGAATGTAGTTTGAACTTGCTTGAATGCTCCATGTAACTTAGAGATCATTATGAATGTAGTTTGAACTTTGACATTAGTTTAAGTTTACTTTACAGCTTCTAATTTTTCCCCATTCTTTTTTCACTTGCAATTGTACTGATGTATTTTGATATCATGACATAGAGGTTTTTTCAGGTTGGTTGGTCGTTTAAATCATTTACTTCTATATATTAAGTATTCCGATGATTAGTGAATGCATTCGTACAACATACTCTTTGCTTTTTACCGTGTGCGAGTGTAAGGGTCACCGCGCACGTGTTGCATTAGCTGAAAAAGAATGTTAGATGTTATGACCTTACTATTTTGGTGTAGTAATTTTACAGATTTTTAATTTGATTTATAAACATTTCTTAAAGTTACAAACTTTTAACCAGTATTTGACTCTTTTAGTCATTTGTTTTTTCAAAGATTTATAATAGGAAAGAGGCTATGTCTTGCTGAAGATATTATACGGCTCCTGAGTTGATCTTTGGAGCAACGGAATACACCAATGCAATTGACATGTGGTCTGTAGGTTTGCTCTGAAACCCTACATCGCTCGAGATCCGATTAATGTTGCTTATGTTTCTTTGGCTATGATGACTGTGATATGGGTCGTTGCTTGGCGTGGCATAAACGAGGATGGCAAGTGAGATGTTTTCCTCTTGCAACCTGTGTTGCAGCCACATCGATCTGTTAATGAGATCTGAGCCACGCTGTGTATGCCGCTTTTGTCTCTTTGGGTTTTGATGACTGTCATATGGGTCGTTGCTTATGGGATCTTGCTACAGATTCAGGTAACATCTTTTAATTTCCATTCTAATGGGCTGTGATGAGTTGATGGGTCTGAGTAAAAATTGATTGAGGACATTGTCTAGCCCTGGAAGGGGTGTAGGATGGCAGGTTATTGCCTGCAACCCGCCCTCCGGGCATGATGGAGTCATTTCTTTACACACTCTGAGCCCGACATTAAAGTGGAAAATTGTTGATTTTAATAGTCTCAAACTGTGGTGTTACCAACATTTTGTAGTCAACGTGGTCCTCTCGGTGTGATCTTACTGTCTTAGATAGTTTACAGAGTATCGATTTACAGCGTTTTCAAGACGCGCAACGCACGTGTGGATATCGATTGGGGGAAAAGTTCATCATCATTGACTTGACTTGATGATCGTTGATTGTTATTATTGGAAACACAGAATCATTACTGTGGTCTGTAGTATAGGCATTTAATAACTATGAGATTGATTTATAGTTATTAAGTATGTTTTGTAGTTGTAAACTGTTCTGATTTTGGCATTAGTTATTTCAATCTCCTGACTGTTTTGTATTGATTAGTTGTATGCATTCTTGAGGAAGATATGCAGACAGCATAGTGTCGTCTTTAATGTTCCTCATGACAGCCTTTTTGATGAAATTGATGCCATTTGTAAGGTAAGGTCCATTTCCAAACATTTAGTAAAATCTCTCTGTTTCTGAAAACCATCTGCCCTATTGTAACCTATGCTGCCATTTTCAATTGCAGTCTAGAGGTTCAACTAGGCATGGCACAGGAGTTCATGATAGCATTGTGAATCAGCTTCTTACAAAGGTTGGATCAATGGCGCTTTTATGAACGGATTTTGGACGTGTGTTGATATGGTCAGTGGACCATATCTATGGAGGAACCTGGTTGCACTATCCAAAAGGTCGGATTGATCTTCTGATTTTATGAGTTTTAGTTTCTGTTTCGGTACTGATTAGCGGATTGATTCCCTCTCATGTGGTTTGGTTATGATTGTTCTTCGATTTCACAGGATTTTTTATTTTGTTGAAAAATAGTAAGGTCTGATAGAGTCTAATGAATTGTATTCTAGCTGTAAGAACAAAGAACTACAGTGGACCAGAACTTGAAGGTGTTGTGAAAAGTGCAGTTTCTTATGCTCTCAATCACCAGCTCAGCCTTGATGACTTAACCAAAACTATTAATGAGGAAAGCATAAAAGTCACAATGGATGATTTCTTGAATGCTCTTCATGAAGTTACTCCTGCATTTGGTGCTTCAACAGACGACCTTGAACGTTGCAGGTAAATATCATCTCAAGTGTTTCATTCTGTAATTTATATTTTGGTGAAATATATTCTGAACTTTTATAAATCGATGCAGACTGAATGGAATAGTTCACTGTGGTCAACGACATGATCATATCTATAAAAGAACTATCCTATTAGCAGAGCAAGTTAAAGTGAGCAGAGGTAGTCCACTTGTCACCGTTCTTCTAGAAGGCCCAATTGGCAGGTAAATCATGGTTTTGATACATAGTATCTAACAATATTAATTTAATCATTTCTTCCAGCTCACAACTTCTTTTAATCATCTTTGACAGTGGTAAGACTACAATGGCAGCTACTGTTGGCATCGGTAGTGATTTCCCCCACGTAAAGATTGTAAGTTCTCTGTATATTTGAAATTTAAAATAATCTATTCACCGTTCATCACGTGAAATCAACATACTTTTTATAATTGTAGATTTCTGCTGAATCAATGATTGGACTCAGTGAAGCCAGTAAATGTGCACAAATTGTCAAGGTTTTATAATTCTTTCGACCTATAATATTTTTATGATGGATTTCATGAGACGTTTAATTATGGGAACCTTTCTATAGGTTTTTGAGGATGCGTACAAGTCAACACTGAGCATTATAGTCCTTGATGATATTCAAAGGTAACAATATGCATTTAACTGAGCCTTGGTTTGATTTTCCCAGTTTTAAAGACGCGCAACGCGCGTCAGTGTATCATCCCTAGTTTAATTAAATTCTAAGGTCATACGTAGAAATACAAAGAAGAACCATGGGTTAGACATGTATAGACGAAATTGTCATACGTTAAGTAAGCTTGTTGAAGGAACGGTCATGCGTTAAACGGTCGTATAGGAGAAGTCGACATGAGTTAAACGAACGTATAGAAGTAATCATCATGATCAAATGGCTACGTAGAAGGAATCGCCATAGATTAAACAATCTTATTGATGTGAGACGATTAAAGGGGTACGTCAAGTAAAATCCCCTTCTAGAATGACCCCAAAAATATTTAAGTGAGGAGTATTTAGAACAAACTAAACTAGCCTGCGCACCGGTTACTTTCATTAAACGATTTCTTTGTTTTAACCATGCATTTTATCGTGAATTAAAACTTAATTCTTTAATTTATAATTCATAGGTGTTGCATATGCCTTAGTTAATTGAATATATGCATTTGAAATGAGATTTCCGTACAGAAAAAAATAAGTAAAAAGTTTCAACAAGTATTAGTAATTTGGGTCGGGCTTAAAAAGTTCAAATGAGGTTAAATTTTCAGTTGTTTTTTACATGATTAATTAATTCAAATGATCAATTACAAAATCCATGCATAATTTTCCTTTGTTCTTTAAAAACGAATATGAATACGAGACTTCAACCTTACAGATAATTACATAACCAATCATCATTAGTAATTTATATATTATAATATAGCGTAAGTTATAAACATGTATATTAAATTAATATATACATTCTTAGATAAATATTTTAACAGTATGGTTATAAAAATCATTAGAGGTTACTAAGACGGAATAAATCCTTTGAGGCCCATAAATTACAAAGACAAGGGTGTTGACTTAACCGTTAAACATTCCCCCAAATAGGCAAATAGTAGCAATTAAAAACCGGCAGAAATGCAGTGCAGTTTTGTACGCTTTACTTTATTTAAGTTTGTGAATCTTACGCGCCGATCATTTGATTTGCTTTTTCAATATTCCCACTTTACCTTCAAAAATCATTAGAGGTTACTTTATTTAAGTTTGTGAATCTTACTTTATTTTATTCTAGTTCCCTTGCATGTAGTAATGATAACACGCAACGTGACTCTTCTCCTTTCCTCTTTGGACATAAAATGATGGTTTAACTGGTGGACCCCGTCACTTTCCATCTTTTCACGTTGGGCTCTCCCCCCAATACGGCCCAAGAAAAGACCCAGGGCTTTTAGGAGCGCACCACCTTCTAGCCCAACTATCAACTCGAAAGACCCTTTATTTGGCGTCCCCACCCCCACTTCATCTTTTCCTGACCTAAATATCGAACCTCAGTGTTCCTTTAGTTGTATCGGCCCCATTGATGTGTAATGCAAGTACGGATAATAACACTTTGCTTGATGATGTTCGAAGTCATTTGGAAAATCTGGTTGAAGGTGATACTCAAATTCCACTTCCATCGGCGTGTAATAGGGGAAGGCAGGATTCTACGACTATGGGTGATAGGGCTTCTGTCGACGCGATTGATCCTGTAGCGGTGGTCAACAGAGAAGTGGCGGACACAATTGAGATTGGCACGGCTGTGGGGTTTCAATTACAAGGTTTTGAAGATCAAGTGAGGGTTGTGGTTGTTGGTGAAGGTGCTAATTTTTCATCCTCATGAATTGCTTAACGATCAATATCAGGGGGTTGGCGAGTACCATAAGGCCAGCTGGGTAAGAGGCATTAAGTCTTCTCATGGGATTTTTTTTATTTCCATTCAGGAATCCAAAGCCGGAGTTGTACTACCATCTTTTATGAGCAAATTTTGGGGTCGTTCGAGATTTGAAATGGATTTTGTTCCGGCCACTGGATTATCACCTGAACCGGGACGTATCACCATCGCTCAGGCAAAACGCGTCATAGTGGGGAAGGTCTCAAGCCCCTTATATAGAACCATTCGTTCTCCTTCCCAACCAATGTGGGATGTTACAATCCCCCCCTTAGGGAGACCAGCGTCCTCGCTGGCACACTGGCCCGACCCTGGCTCTGATACCATCTGTAACAGCCCAACATAACCGCACCATGATATTGTCCGCTTTGGCCGGGACGAATCACCATCGCCTCACGGTTTTGTTTTCACCTGAACTTGGACGTACCACCATCGCTCTGGCGAAACGCGTCACAGTGGGGAAGGTCTCAAGCCCCTTATATAGAACCATTCGTTCTCCTTCCCAACCAATGTGGGATGTTACAATCCACCCCCCTTAGGGAGCCCAGCGTCCTCGCTAGCACACTGGCCCGGCCCTGGCTCTGATACCATCTGTAACAGCCCAACGTAACCGCACCATGATATTGTCCGCTTTAGCCGGGACGAATCACCATCGCCTCACGGTTTTGTTTTCACCTGAACCGGGACGTACCACCATCGCTTAGGCAAAACGCGTCACAGTGGAAAGGTCTCATGCCCCTTATATAGAACCATTCGTTCTCCTTCCCAACTAATGTGGGATGTTACAATCTGGTGGTCTGATTTCTTTATGGGATCCTTACACTTTTTGCTCTCAAAATGTCCTTAAAAATAGATACTTTTTGGTGGTGACGGGTTACACTATCGGTTCTAACATTCAGTTAAATTTAGCCAATGTATATGCTCCGAATGATCCGGTTCTTAGACGACTTCTTTGGTCTGAATTGTTGCGGTTAAAGTCTGCAACGCCAGGGACATGGATCTTTATGGGGGATTTTAATGATGTCCGAGCTCCAGAGGAAAGGCTTAATTCGGAGTTTTCTTCTGCTCAGGCAGCTGCTTTTAATAATTTTATCCTTCAGGCGGATTTGCAGGATTTACCTACTAGTGGCTCTAATTTAACTTATGTTCGGGATAATGGTTCAAAGCTGAGCAAACTGGATCGGTTCCTGATCGATAAGGAATACATCGATAGGTGGCCGGGAGTGATGGTTCTGGTGCTAAATAAAGGTTTTTCGGATCACAAACCGGTCTTGTTGTCAACCATAAACACCAATTATGGTCCTACCCCTTTTCGATTCTTTAATTCTTGGCTTGAGAGGGACGGTTTCATGGATCATTTATCACTTCTGTGTGGTAAATTCAGATTTACAGGTGCTGCCGACACTGCCATTGCAAATAAATTGAGGTATCTAAAAATTGGTATTAAAAGGTGGTTAAAAGTAGATAATGAATCGAGGAAAGGCTGGGTGTTACAATTGAAGTCAAAACTTTCTGATCTGAAAGCGCTTGAGGAAGCAAGGGGCCTGACTTTGTCAGAGTAGAATTCGCGATTAGAATGGTCCAGGAGAATACTTGAACATGAGAAATTAGTCGTCCTAGACTTGAAACAAAAGTCTAGAATTAGATGGGCTGTGGAGGGGGATGAGAATACTTTTTATTTTCATGGGGTGATTAATGCTAATATGACCTCTAACCGAATAAATGGACTTTTTGTTAATGGGAGATGGAACACTAATGCGGACGTTGTTAAGTTGCAAGCCTTCCAATTCTTTGCTGATCGTTTCAAAGAACCCATAAGCAATCGTCCTGGTCTAACGTGTCAACATCTTAAGCGACTTTCTGAAAGTGATGCTTTATTCTTAATCAGGCCATTTACAAACAAGTGGTTAAAGAGGCTGTTTTTTATTGTGATGGAGACAAGGCACCGGGACCTGATGGGTTCAACTTTCGCTTTATTAAACGGTGTTGGGAGTGGTTTGAGGATGGGGACTTCTTTAAATTGTTTGAGGAATTTTACAATACTGGATCTTTATCTAGGGGATCTTCCTCCTCTTTTATTGCTCTTATCCCCAAAGTTAAGGATCCAATTGACCTGTCGCATTATCGGCCAATTAGCCTAATTGGTTGCATTAATAAGATTTTATCTAAAGTGTTGGTGGATAGACTAAAAAGGGTTATTGACTCGGTTGTTTCGAATGAACAATCTGCTTTTTTTATCAAAACGTAGCATATTGGATGGACCTTTGGTGTTAAACGAGGTTATTTCATATCTAAAGAAGGCTAAAAGAAAAGCTATGCTGCTGAAAATTGACATTGAAAAGGCTTTCGACACGTTAAATTGGAGCTTCCTAGACTCGTCGTTATTACAAATGGGTTTTCCTTCTCTTTGGCGATCTTGGATACGGGGTATTTTGTCATCATCCCGAGCTTCGGTTGTTATAAACGGATCTTCAACCTAGGAATTTTCTTTTTCAAGGGGGTTGAGGCAAGGAGACCCTCTTTCTCCTTTCTTGTTTATACTAGCTATGGAGGCCCTTTCTTCGGTTATCAATCACGCCTCTGTTTTGGGCTCTTTCAGGGGCCTCCGGTGCACGATTGATGGCCCTTTTTTAACGTATTTTCTTTTTGCTGATGATGCGATTTTTATAGGGGAATGGAGTTCTTTAAACGTTAAAAACTTATGCAGGTTACTAAGATGCTTTTATATAGCTTCTGGTCTAAAAGTAAACTGGTGCAAAAGCTCTATTTTTGGAATTGGGACGACAAATTCTGAATTGAATGAGATTGCGTCTGAGGTTAAATGTAGAACGGGTCATTTTCCATTAAATACTTGGGTTTGTTGGTGGGCGCTAATATGAACTTGGCCAGACACTGGAATCCAGTAATTGAGACGTTTAAATCTAGGTTGTCATTGTGGAAGGCAAAGATGTTATCTTTCGGTGGTAGAGTTACCCTTCTAAAATCGGTTTTGAATTCTTTACCCACTTACTATTTCTCTCTTTATAAAGCTCCGGTTCATGTAATTCAAAAACTACAACAGTTGAGAAGATCATTTTTTTGGGGAGGTGGATCAGAAAATAAAACCATAAATTGGGTCTCTTGGGAGTTGATCTAATCTACCAAGGATCATGGGGGCCTTGGTATGGGTTCATTACGTGAATCAAACCTGGCAATGTTATCAAAATGGTGGTGGCGTTTCAAATTAGAGGATGATAGTCTTTGGCGAAAAGTAGTGTGGTCTATTCATCATTATTCTCGGGGATGGTCTTATATTCTTTGAAAATTAACTTTATCAAGCACGTGGGGTAATATATGCAGGATTAATCCAATCTTAACACAAAAAGGGTTAAATCTTGAACTTCTCATTAGAGGTATCCTTGGTAATGGTAGATGTATTCGGTTTTGGCTAGACTTTTGGTGTGGTGACTCTCCTCTAGCTTTGTGCTTCCCCAATCTGTTCGATTTGGAGACTAAAAAACAGTGTGTTGTTGCTGATAGGATATTGGGTAATCATTCTTATTCTTTTCAGTGGAAGAGGATTCTTTCATCAAATGAAGAGTTGAGAGAATATAATGCCTTATTACTAGTTCTTAACTCAGTTAATTTGACTATAGCCTCGGATTCGTGGTATTGGAATCCGGGAACCATTGAAAATTTTTCGGTGTCATCGGTCAAGAAATTGTTGCAAGTGCAATCAAATGGTTCAATGAACTTTGTCTTCTCATGGAATAATTGGGTTCCATTAAAGGTGTCCATCCTGGCTTGGAGAATTGAACTTAATCGTATACCGGTTCTTGTGGAGCTAATGAAAAGAAATATCATGGTTGACTCTATAACATGTCCAATTTGTGGAGACTATGATGAAACCGTTGAGCACCTATTCTTGACATGTCCGTTTGCTCAAGAGGTTTGGCTCGGCATTACTAAATGGTGTAAGTTCTCTCCATTCTTTCCTTTCACGGTACG
This sequence comes from Flaveria linearis, assembly GCA_024085815.1. Classification (NCBI taxonomy): domain Eukaryota; kingdom Viridiplantae; phylum Streptophyta; class Magnoliopsida; order Asterales; family Asteraceae; genus Flaveria; species Flaveria linearis. Next base: position 2,103,241 of record CM044005.1, read on the forward strand.
GGATCTTTTAGAAGCTCACAAACATGTCAAAGGATCGGCGAAATGGAGAAAGGTGTTGTATGGTATCTCTCTTACTACCTTGTGGTCGATATGGGTTGCAAGAAATAAACTAGTGTTTGAACGCAAGATGGTAAATCTTTCCCTTACGGTTAACGAAGTGCAATCATTGAGTTTCTTGTGGATCAAGGCAAGAGCCAAAATGGTGAATTTAGATTGGGATAAATGGAGGCAATTTCAATTCTTCTTGTTATGTTAATTGTCACTTTGGTGTTGATGGATGTTTTTTTGGTTATGTAATTGACATGTTGTACTTTTGGGTTCTAGCTTCCCGCTAGTCTCTCTATTTTAATAAAATTTTCGCTGGCCGTTCAAAAAAAAAATATGTTACTTTTCTTTAAACTCGAATAATAACATTTCATTTAAACATCGATTACGTAAGGGTGTGTAAAAATATTCATATCCGCATGAAAACTGAAACTCCAAACTTGAGTTATTCGAAATTTCAAATATCTAAAATTTTGGATTCAGATACGTGGCTTGCTATATAACAATAGAGATTTGATGGTCGTGTCATCAACATGCTACCACATCTTTATTGTAAGAAAACATTCAACATTTGGTCTTTCAGACCAGGATCGGCTTAATATTTCTGAAGATCTAAAACGAAATAAATTTTGGGGACCCGTCCATATATTATTCTTAAAGACTTTTGCCATGAACCGGCACATTAACAAGATTTTGTTTTTAATTCGGCAAAAACCAACTTAGCACAGAAACTAACTTAATAAACTGAAATAAAATCAATTGTAGAAGAATACATTAAATGATCAAAAACCAACAATAGATTAAAGTAAAAATAAAAATCAATTGCAAATATAGATTTATAAAAATAGATAACAATAGATTAAATTGACAAAGAAATAGTAGTATATTAAAACGATTGAGTATAAAACAATATCACACAATAATAGCTGATACATTAAGTGATTAGTTACAAAAGAGAATTTAAAATTGACGAACCTAAAAGAAATATCATCAGTGAACAAACAATAAAAATTTTTGATGAACCAAATTTCGTAAGTCGACTTCAATAAATCAAATTTTGTAAGTTGACATTGATAAATTTTTAATTATTTTGTTATCATTCTTATTTATTTTTTAAAAGATAAATATTAATTGTATTATCACATATATTTTCAGTTTATAATATAGATAATTTTTTTTACAATTCGGAGGCTCTTTAAATTTGGGGACTTAAAGTTGTTGATTTAGTTATTTGTACTATAGAGACGCTCCTGTCCAGACCTTACCCATAGCTCTAAATCGGTTGTTATCTCTTACAACCCTTAAGTAGTGACTGAGATCTACAACCCCTGCCAACACTAATGGTGTAAACAAGAGATCAAGCAAGTTCAAGTTTCAGTCTGAGTTTAAATTATAGTTTTCAAATAAACGAGTTTTGTTAAGGATGACAAAAAAAATAATAAACATATATATAATAGTTTTGTTATTTACACGTATATACAAATAACTAGTTAATATAATAAATAATATCATACATGTAACTATGATAAAAGTAACTAAATGACATGTATTATATAACATATATTATGTTGCATTTATAATAAAAAGACACATGTAAATAAAATTAGTTTAACCTGAATGATTACACACCAACCACAGGTCAAGATTATTCATAGAATTTGAAACGAAACAACCTCAAATCAAGATAAGAACAAACACCAGTACAACACTCATTTATAAATTTTTCAAAACTTATAATGGCTTATATGAGAGTCTTCTTTAAAAAACCTACACCTTTTTCTCTTCCAAGAAAAGCATTAACCTTTTCAATAGATGGGCGATAAAGTGGCTTATTTTCCAAAATTTATATTCTTGGACACCCACCATTAACTTTTTGTACTCTTCCTTTTCATCTTCGTTGTTTTTGTAATAATTCATTAAAGTTTTAAGTTAGTCCCTCATACTTTTCAAAAGGTATTCTTACGCCCTTCTACTTTTTATGTGTTGCCTCTATGGTTTCTGTGAATCCAATGATCGCAATTCAGGAATTATAGTATTAAAATGAGGACAAATTAATGAATGCAGAAAAATCATTAACTGTTGTTTAATTGTTTTTAATTGATAATAAATATCAAATATTGAATGTAGTTACGATGACACAATTATGAAAACAAAGTAAATACGTACACAATAATTACTTCAAATGTATTTTATTAATATTCACTAATGATTACAAAAGAATAATTATGACTACTATGAACAAGGATTCTTCACACGTATTGATGTTGATGATGTGACGACGGCTAGGGTTGAATCGTGATGTGATATGTGACAGCCGTAATATTGCTTATTGTGTTCACCTTTTACCTAGAACTCGTATTTATAGGCACTTTGAGTCAGTTAAGAAAACACCGGATCTATTGAGATTTGTTATTGACTTGTTGACTTGTCGACTTGTTAAAATCATACAAGTGTTCTTGTCTTTCACAGGAACATTGTTTTCCGCAGGAACTCTTGTTCTTCCGTAAGAGCTTGTACTTCCGCAGGAACTCTTCACTTTATCTAGAGATCATGTGGATACTGATGTTCATTCATGGAAGTCTTGCAAGAAACATATCTACGGATTAACTAAATTGTTCATTCGTAGATGTTTCTTACATTTAGCCAATTACAAGAATTCACCAAGTATATTGGTTTTGCCTGTCATCATACACAAAAAGCAACATATATATATATATATATATATATATATATATATATATATATATATATATATATATATATATATATATATATATATATATATATATATATATATATATATATATATATATATATATATATATATATATATATATATATATATATATGCTAACCTACATACTCAATGCATATATATATATATACTGATAGTCAGTTACAATTATTTATTACAATAATTGATTAAAGTTCTAAGCCTATACAAATTGATCTAGACATATTCTCTCTAGATCTAACAGTTTCGTTCCATGACTCTTCTTCCTCTACAAAGTGCATGGCATGCGACGACAATACTCACTAATAGCATGATTTAGCGTTTGAGTTTCACGTAAGGTTATGTCGATTGCATGCCAACCGTTCCAATTACAACGTAAACACGTTCATTTGGAGGGAGCCATAAGCCATAAGACACAAAATTGTCGTCACACAATGTCTTTTCTCTTAATATTCTTTCTTTCTTTATTGTTTTGATGACCCGTTATCGTACCGTAAGAATCAAAATATAATTCCCATTGTAAGCCCAAAAAGGTTCCGTTTTCATTCTTTGTCCAAAACCAACCTCAGTATCCGTAATATGGAAGCGCAAACTGAGGCCACTCTTCTATAGAAGAACTTACATGCACCGATTTTACGTATATGAAAAAGGCACCCTCAGTCACATATATCCTTTAAATTGTTCTTATCTCTTCATTTACCTCTAGTAAAATATCAAGTCAATGAGGTAAGAATTTTTTTTGGATAGTTACAACATAATGTGTAGAAATTGTTTATGTAGTTAATCTATATGTTTTCATCTTTTACCTTGTAGCAATGTTTATATTACAAGAATTGGTAGAGTTTGTAGTACATGCCTGAAAAGATTTTTCTCCATTAGTTCTGTTTTTAAATAAATAAAGATTTATTACAACGCACATACTTAAAAAGTCTACTACTCTAGAATAGTGTAACCCGATAACTTTCCCATCATGGTGCTTTGTTTCAAAGCAATATTTGTTTGTACATGTAGTCATGTACTACTGTTACGTGAATGCACTTTTGTTGTTGCATGATGTACAACAATGATAGCAATAAATGATATTTGTATGTGATGACTGAAGTTGATAGCCATTTACGAGACAAGACGATAGTGGTTTGCGTGAGCTTTAAAATGTCACTTTTATAGGTTTATGCTCTGACATATGGCCATAATAATAATAATAATAAGAGCATTCACAACCCGTGCCCTATAATCATGTGAGTGTGTTTGGTATATTATATGGAATGATTTTGAGTGGTTATGAGTGAAGGAGAGAGAAAAGGTTATTGTGGATTGGTATATTTGAAGAATCACTGTACAATTCTTATAAATTTTTTAATATTTTGAAAGTGGTTGTGAGTGAAGGAGAGAGAAAAGGTAATGAAAAGGTATAAAAATATATTATTTAATTGAAAGAAGAGAGAAGAAGTAGTGATTTTAATGTAATTATATGGATAAAGATAAGGAATGGACTGTGAATGTTCTAATAAAGGCATAGGTGATAGTTAAGTGGGTAATGCCCAATCCCTCATATGTGGGCCCACTGGGCCGGGTGGAGTCCATATGATATTTAAGATGAGTTGGGTCGATAGCTACAATACCATAAACCAGCAATCAAACACAACCTACAATTGGCAAAAGGCTTAATTTCATGATGTAAAAGATGTTAAATATCTTATACATGTCTTTGTTATGCAGTATTATAATGAAAATATCAAGACCTATGTTTGTTTTTATTTTCTTTAGAAATTATGGTTTGTTTAAGCATGTTTTTAATAGATAAAAACGTAGTATACGTGTGGTTTCCAGAGACGGTCTTGGATCTTTGCGTTTGATTCCAAACAATATGTGGACTGTGGAGTCAGTGTTTGATGTCTCGTATGTATAATGTTAATTAAAGTGCAATCACGATTATCAAACAACAATGTAATTAAACGTTTGTCTTCGCTTTATCATCCATGAGATTGTACACAGAGTTTAAGCATACAAAACAACTCTGATCAACAACCTCTCAAAAAGCCACATTTAATGAACACATGAAAGCTATTCATAGAAAACATAACAGGGTGATTTCGCCCCCCGTACCAAGCCATGCGAAACTGGTAAGTTTCACCACCTCATTGGGCGAAATTACCTACTAGACTAATTGCGCTTAGTACAAATTCATTGGCAAACTGATACGGACTTTGACTCGTACAAGACTCGATAAAAAACTATACATTCTAATACACTAAATAAAAGAGAAATAGTATCATTGAAGCTGTTGTCACACAAAATCATAAATTTATTGTTTTATCAAGTAACTTTTGTATATGAGGAATTAGATATCATATTTTAGAATGCTAAAAGTACTAATTTTTGGAACTGGAATGGTAATCAAAACTCATTGTCTTTCGTGAACAATGATCAGGTCAGCTGGATCGGATTTAAGAAACAAATGAAGTCTAAATATTATAAGATCAAACTATGCATGTACATACGTTTTTAATATGAAGTCTAAAGTATTAAAGTAATCTGTGAATAAGATTATGAAAGAAAAAAAATTACAAACAAACTGAATAGTCTAAACGGATCGACTAGGTACCCGATTTCTAGTTCTAGTCCGATTAGATGGTCGGTCAGGCCCGGTTCGGTCCTTAAGTAAAACATTAGCTAAAATGCTAAAAGCTCCTTGTAAACTTTAGGACACATTTTGAACAATGCTAGCCCTAGCCCCTAGGTGGAATTTAATCAATCTATGTCCAATATAAAACTTGAAGCCCTACATCAACTGGACCGGATGCTAGCCCATTTTCGAAATGATATAACCACGGTCCAAAATCACGATCAAAGCCCGGCCCATTTACAAAACAAGCAAACCTCTGTTCAACGGTTTGGATGAAGAGTTTAGGGCACAGGTGATATAAATACAGAAAACTCCATAGCCATACGGTTTAGGGCTTAAACGAAGAACATTGAAGCCGGAGAAGAGGGCTCTTCACTTGTAAGGAGCTGTTGTACTGTCTTATCCAAATCATCCAACAATAAACTGTAAATCTCCATGTGTTAATCTTCAATATTTGTCAGTCAGATACTGATTACCTTCTTTTGTTTTGAATTTGTTTCACTGATTAGATTCGTTGTTCTCTATTCTTCGCCTTCCGTTTCTCGTTGTTTTGTGATTATAAGGCGTTGATTTTGTTATGATTGTGTGTTTTTTGTTCTTATTTTGACGTGATGTTAAAAGCCTAATTTTTGGGGTGCATAATCTGATTTAAAACGTGTAAATTGAGCAATAGACTCTGTTACTAGGAGACATTGATCGTAATTTTATATAATATTCTGGATTGTATTCATATTACTAGTAATTGCAAAATGCATGTAGTGTGTTGTTTGTTCTTCTGTTTACAGTGTATGATGTATGGTTTCTGTTAAATCTTCCAATAATCATTTGTTTTTTATTTGGTATATAGATTGTTGATACCGTTGTTATTGTGCAAGCTGTTCTATTGCCATCACTATTTGCTGTTGAGAAAAGCCTAGGTTTTTCAGTGTCTGTATGGAGTTGGTAGTTTTGAGATGTTGCTTTATCTGATATTTGTTGTCTCTAAACCGATAGTTGATTGAAACAGTGCTTTTCACAGTGTTGTTTTCAGTTTTTCTGGTACATAAGTTGATGTATTTTGGTTAAGTTTTGGTTGGTTTCATCTTTGATAGATGGATCGGTACCAGAAAGTCGAGAAGCCTAGAGCAGAACAACCCATCAATGAGAATGAGATACGTATTACTAGCCAGGGGAGGATGCGAAGCTATATCACATATGCTATGACCTTGCTTCAGGTAAAATTTTGCTCCTAAAATATATTAATGGTTTCCTAATTAGCGTAGTTATTTTTTGAAGCTTTCAATCTATTCTCTTAAGAACAACAAATGTTTCTCTCAAAGTTTGTAGCTTTCTTTTGTAAAACTGTGTTACTCACGTGAATGTGATTATCAACTTTCAAGTTTAAGATATCTTTCCACACACACACATTGTCCAACTAATTTATTGTTGTTTTTGTCTGTGCTGTCAGCATCATCAATGAGATGTATATTTCACTCTGATGAGTTCATTCAGCAATCTATTAATGTGTAACTATTGAAGGAAAACTTTTTTTTTTCTCACTTTGCTTAATTTAATTGTTAAGTAATATGTTTTAGCATTTTTATTTTGATGATTAAGGTGCTTGCTCTAGTGTCTGTTTTTCACTATAGTAGTTACTTCTTTGTTGCTTTGTAGGAAAAAGGCTCATCAGAGATTGTGTTTAAAGCTATGGGTAGAGCTATCAACAAGACTGTCACAATTGTGGAATTAATTAAGGTTTAGCTTCAGATACAATTATCATATGTTTTCTTATTGATTTTGTCACCATATTTTTCATCAAGTTTGAAAATACTACGACACATTTTGTTTGTAGAGGCGAATTGTTGGTCTTCATCAAATTACATCCATTGGATCCACAGACATAACCGACACCTGGGAACCCTTAGAGGAAGGATTACTCCCGTATGATCAGATTCACACTCTTTCTTAGAAACAAATCTTTATTTGTTATCGTGTGCTGGTCTTAGGAAGTTATTATCTTGTCTTAGTATGCCTTATTTTCTTTTGCAGCTTGGAGACAACGAGGCATGTTTCAATGATTACTATAACTCTCTCCAAGGAGGAGTTAAATACATCATCTATTGGGTGAGCTAAAAACTTTTTGTATACATGTTCAGTTCGTGTATTAATTTCAATGATATATGATTTATGATGTCATTGACATTACGGTATTAAATATTTCATTGTTATCATCATTAATCCAATATGATGATTGTGATTTCTTGTTAGGTATCAGCCACCATTACCAGCTGACCAGGTGAAGGTGTCCACTGAATTTGAATATGAAGGAGGTATAATCATAATATTATCAGTATTCTACACTTGTCATATTTATTACTTGTTCATTGGTTTTAATCAAACGTTTTATTCCTTTTGCAGAGGGATCACCAACTGCAAGGGGCAGGGGTCGTGGTGGAAGGGGAAGAGGAAGGGGAGGTCTAGGCCTGCACCAGGTATCAATGTTACAAAATTTCATTTTTATAACCATTTATAATATTTAATAACAGAAAGCAGTTGTAATAACAGGAAACGGTTATGCGCAAGATGAGTATGATGATGGTGGTTGGGATGGCCCTGGCGGTTACCCACGGGGAAGAGGTCGAGGAAGGGGCCGTAGCTTCCGTGGTCGTGGAAGAGGAAATTACAATAATGCCCCATATATGGATACTCAGCAAGATGCAGGAGGATACAATCAAGAATCTCCTAGGGGCAGGGGACGTAATTTCCGTGGTCGTGGAAGGGGGGGTTACAACAATGGATCTTACATGGATAATCAGCAAGATGTCGGAGGTTACAATCAGGAATCACCCAGGGGCAGGGGTCGTAACTTCCGCGGTCGTGGAAGGGGTGGTTATAACAATGATCCTTATATGGATGCTCAACAAAATGATGGAGGTTACAATCAAGAAATTCCCATGCAAGGCCGAGGTATGATTTCATTTTTTTTTTCATAATATATAAGTGGTACATGAAAATTGGAATATTGTAGATTAGTAGAATACAAATAATAGCATTGACTGAGACTGAAGTCAAAAGTTGACTTTTTGGTAATTTCGTATGTAGGCCGTGGTCGTGGAAGGGGAAATCGTGGAAGGGGTCGTGGGTTCAGGTCGAACAGGCCGAACCAGGCAGCAGAAGGTGGTGATTGAAGCAAGCAGTTTTCATGATGTTGGTTTGCAGTGTTTTTCATGAATGTTTGGTTGGTCTGGTTGCACCATTTCTCTATGTTTTGTTTCATTTTTTCAGTTCCAGATAATTGACTTAGGATCATCAGTTTGTACTAAAGGTGTAGACTAAGTTTAAGTAGTGAGTTTTGAGTTTTCTTATTTCATAATGTTACTTTATTGTTTGAAAAAAAATATTGATGTAATTTTTGTTTTAAGTTTTACTGTTTGACAAATCTGAGTTGTTGCTATGTAACGTTAAAAATAATAGTACAAACAGTAAAAATAAAACAATGTAGGTAATAATTATGAATATTAACATACAAATTCTTCTGTCTTTTTATTGTTAAAGAAATGTTCTAGTTTTAGAAATGAACTGTACCATACTTGATTGTAGGGATGAGATCGGTAGTGAGCATTGTATTGAAAAACACCTAAATTAAAAACGAATGAAAGTATAGAATGAATATTGTATTAATTTGAAGGTTCAACACAATATCATTGAAAATAGATAAACCGAAATACCGTTGGTGTTTGGTCAGCATTGGTAAAAGTTTAAAACATGCTCATACGTGCTTTGATTGGGTTTTACACCGTTTGATATCAAATTAAAATATTATATATATAACCTATAAAAAAACCTTTAAATCCTCCTATTTTCAGATGATTTCAAATGCCTTCTTTTAGAGTATGGAACAAGGTTGTGGATTGTGGTCAACAAATGGGAGCTTGTTTTTAAACACAATGGATGAGGTCAACAAGGACGATGGTCGCAATTGGTTGCTTCCAAGCATATATAAGTATGGACACACCCATAATTGACATGAAAACCATTAAAAGAAAAATATTATAATTATTCGATTTAAATTTGAAAGGTGGTGAATTTCTCTTGACTAAAATATATAAAGTTTTTATAGGTTCCTATAATTTTATAAACAATTGAAGGTAAAGTAAATTAAGAGGATTCATTGGGATTGACCATCTAATATGTTCTTGTTTCTCTTTTACATAATATCATTAGGAATATTACATGACCGAAAATTACTCGGTGCGCACTCATATATACTCTAAACATGATGTAACAAGATAAGGATAATGCCTATGAGTATAAATATTACAGATGATCTGTGTATACACAATTCTTTAGTTGAATCTAACTCATTTAAGTTTTATTGTTTTAAATTAATTGATGTAATATGTATATACAATTATCACAACTTTTGAAGTGTATATGATGCATTTAGTTTAAAAAAAATTCTAGTGTTGTGTATATGTGAAGAACCTGGCCCCACCCCATAAAAGCTTGCGATCATCCCATCAAACTTTTCGTAAACACATTGTTGAGGATGAAACTCTAATGGGTCACGATGCAATAAATCATATTTTCTCATTAACGGGGCCGGTAAGCAAGTAGATTTTTTGTACTTCCGCCCTTAACTAATCAAGTAGTTAGTAAGAAGGAAAATAAAAAAAAATTATATCAAGATAAATACTTTTTACTATTAAACAAAATAAATTTATATTGGTTTCAAGATATGAGAGAATAAATCATGTAATGTTTAGTTGCCGATATTATTCTCAAACATGTTGAACATTATTGGTTTTAAAGGGTTTAGGAGCCATTATGACGATTAGTATAATTACTTGAAACATATTACATATCATCATTTTTTATGAGTGTAATCGTTTTAAACATCACATATAATTATTTTTATGAATATAATTGCTTTAGTACGGTTCTTGATATACATGCAAATAAAAGAGTTTGGGAACCGTTTTAACGATGCTTTTCGGCAATGAGCTGGATCTGACCCGAACTAGACCGAAAGTCAACGGCTCTTAAAAATTTTTGTCCCTCGTGAAAAAAATTCTGGGTCTGCTAGTTCATGTTATAGAAAATCATTCGCAGTTATATTGTGTTAAGGTATAGATGTATAATGCATGTAAATTTTAATCGTATCACACTTGAGGTTGTGACAAACTAAGTCCTTATATATATCACATAAAAACCTGTTATGTCAAATTTATAGAAGGGAAATTTGAGAGTTCATATTTATTTACTAATTCAAACTTCATATGGTTCTTAAATAAAAAATCTAAAAATCTAAAAATCTAAAAACCTTACTTATGGCCGTATGATTTATTACAACCTCGTAAAATATGTACATGTCGTAATGATGAATACAAGAAATTAAATGATATTATTATTGACTGATTTGATAATTTTCATATAAAATCATGTGCCTTCAATAAAACGTTAACGAAGCTAAAAATATATCTATTAAATTCGGTTTTGCTCTCTAAAGTTTGACAAAAATAATAATTTTTCCTTAATATATTAAAAACCTCAAGCTATATTTAAAATTTCATAAGTTGTCTAATTTTTATCTATGCCATTATCACCATCTTTACCTAGTTGGGGATGTTGGAAAGTTACCAAAATGGGCATCACATGATAGGCAAATGAGTTACACTTTAACCGGAAATGGATGGTATTAGTGGTATTGAAAAAAATAAAAAAACTTGTAAAATTTTTGAAGGTGACTTGATATTTTTATTATATTTTGAGGAGTAAAACCGAATTAAACTCTTTTAGTGAAACAACTTATAAAACTTTTGAATGTAATTTAATATACCACATGAATACATGATATATACCACATGAATACATGATATATAGCAACACACACACATATTAAGTCTCCACTAAAACCTGAAATATTTCCATTAATAGAAACAAACTCCAAAGAGAACTTGAATGAAGTTGGAGGAGATGAAACATGAAGAAGTAGATATTCTTATTGTGGGTGCTGGATTAGCTGGTCTCACTACTGCCTTATCTCTTCACAGGTATTTCTATTTCTCTTGAATGTTTGCGCGGTTTAATTTTAAACAGAAAACCATAATAACCACGTAATACACTTGTATCAGTATTTATTAGAAAAAGGGTGGACATCGTCTTATGTATTACAACAAAATACAATTGCCTCATGGTATTCTGTTTAAAATTAATGTTTGGATATCACATGATGTTCATGTTAGTGTTTGTCTTCCAGAATTTACATGTTTTAAATATGGTTTTATTATTTTTAAGGTTAGGTTTGAGGAGCTTGGTATTGGAGTCATCGGATAGTTTGAGAATTACCGGATTTGCCCTTACACTATGGACCAACGCTTGGAGGGCGCTAGATGCTGTAGGAATTGGGGATACCCTTAGACAAAAATCCACTCAAATGAAAGGGTAAAACCGTCATTTACTAAAAACATATCTATTTTAAATAAGTATTTGAAATTAGTCTTCTCATTACAGATTCAAGATCGCCTCTCCTGATACTGGTCTCTTTACTTCAGAGCAAGCACTTGATAAAGATAGAAAATTGTAAGTCACATTAATATGACAAGTATATTAAAAACTAATTTTAAGTAGAAAACTATATTAATATTTTAGACAGGGGCGGAGCTTGAACATTCTTGTAGAGAGAGCGGGAGCAAAATTAAATTTATTTAGAGGGGCGAACTTAAGTTTTATATAAAAATTTACGTTACCGGGCAAAAAATTTACACTACTGGACAAAAATTTAACATTACCGGGCAAAAAATTTACACTACTGGACAAAAATTTAACATTACCGACGAAAAAAAGAGGCCCACTTCAATCCTCCGCTATTGATTTTAGACATCTGATAAATGGTGAGTTGTGATGGTAATACGTAGATATTTGATTAACTAGCAACTAAATTTTGATTCTAGTGAGGGCTATGAAAGCCGATGCGTCAGGAGAAGGGATTTGCTAGAGGCAATAGTGAATGAGTTGCCACCGGGCACCATTAGGTACTCATCAAAGGTTGCAACCATTGATGAATTAGGTCGCTTTAAGGTGGTGCACCTAGTTGATGGGTCCATTCTCAAGACCAAGGTATGTGGTGGGTTCAATGGTTATGGTTTGGTGAACCATTGTGGTGCTTTTTCTCTAATATGAGTTATATCAATGTAGGTGTTGATAGGGTGTGATGGAGTTAACTCAGTGGTGGCTAAATGGTTGGGCTTTGACACCCCTGTAAGTGTTGGGAGATCGGCTATTCGGGGTTTGGTTGAGTTCCCAAATGGCTCGGGTCTTGATCCGATGTTCCATGTGAACTTTGGAGGCGGTGTGCGATTTGGTTTTCTTCCGGTTGATGACAAGAGCGTGTATTGGTTTTGCACGTTCACCCCTTCTCAAGTTCCAACTTGTAAGCCATTCATGTCTGTCATATTTGATTATGAAAACAAAAAAAAAAAAAAAAACGTACTCAGTATAATCACTCTCATAACAGAGCAATTGATATGGTTTTCTGAAAAAACCAAAGGTTGTTCTAGACATTGTTTTATAATAATATTTATTATTGTTCTTATAGATGAAGACGATTGGCAAGTAAACCCGACTAAAATGAAGCAATTTGTATTGAGTCGTATCAATAAGATGCCTCAAGAAGCACAGGATGTGGTGGAACGAACAGCGTTAAGTAGCATATCCTATGCACCATTAAAGTTTAGATTACCATGGAATGTCTTATTTGGTAATATAGTGAAAGATAATGTTTGTGTAGCTGGGGACGCGCTTCATCCCATGACTCCTGACATTGGTCAAGGTGGGTGTTCATCGTTAGAAGACTCGGTAGTGCTTGGTAGGTGCCTCGGGGAGGCATTTTTGAAGAAATCGAACCAAGAAGACGATGAATTTGATAGAATTAAAAAGGGGTTGGAGAAATATGGAAAAGAAAGGAGATGGAGAAGTTTTAGTCTTGTTAGTGCTGCATATTGTGTTGGGTTTATGCAAGAGAGCAAAGGGATGATGATGAGTTTCTTGAGGAAAGTATGGTTTTCTAGCTACACTCCTAGTGCTTTCCTTAATATGGCTAATTTTGATTGTGGTAAGCTTGTTTGTTGAATTGCAAAATGCGAATAATTCATTATGCTTTAAGTATTTTCAGGTAAAAATGACTTTTTAATAACGTCATTCTTCGTTATTTAAAAATTTGTTCTGTTCTATTAGATAAAAATAATTGATGTATGCTTTGATTTATGATCCTCATAATCATTACGTGGTACTATCATCTTCATCGTCACTTTCTAATTTCTTTAACAAATTTAATTTCTATCTTTTGTAACAAATTTGCAAATTAAATAACATTGTTGAGTCATGTAAAGACAACATAGGTTTGACTCTTATTACGCACTTGACTTTTCAAATTATAATTCCTTTTAAAGATTTAAATCATAATTCATTTGAATTCTAAATTCTGTAAAAACAAAATTATATGAACCTAACCAACAAAATGCGCATATCAATTATCACAATTCACATATGTAACCGAATTGAGCCCAAACTGCAATTTCTTAATGTACGTAGCCCAACATGTTGCTTGAAGCCCAATCAAGTAAAACCAAATTGCAATTTCTTAGGTGCGTAGCCCAACATGTAGCTTGAAGGCTCAAGCCCAATCAATGTAGCATATATTACATATTTACATCATTACATGTACCATATAAAATAAAAGTATGATGATTTAAATCTATCTTTTGAATTGAATGTTACAGAAAAAGCACTGCATTCTTTAACTCTATTAACTAACTTTTGGGATACATAATTGGAAATGAATCTAATACGATCATTAATCTATACTATATTATAATGCACGAATGAAGGTTTCTGTCATAATTTAAGAGATTTGAACATTTTAAGCACAAGATACAACTTAAAATCAGTTATTTTTAATGGCAATATTATCATTTTAACCATGCTAAAAACGTGGATATTTAAATCTATTTACACATTGATCCCTTTATTTGTTAATATTTTACTATTTATGTGGTTGTTAGATGTTTTCACTTAAAATATGGAAATGTTTATTTTGATTTTAAGAAAACAATTACAGTCAGTTTAAAAAAATCCAGCTTACAAATACGCATTAAATATAGTACGGTTTATAAATAGTTGACCAAATCTCTTGAAATTATGAGTTTTACAACTCTTAATACCTAACTACATATCATATTTGATTTTAACCCATCGCATCGTACGGGCACGCTACTAGTCATTATTATATGTATCAATTAATCATTATTCCAAACGAATATAAAACGATCATTAATCATTATATGTATGGAGGAGAATTTCCGGGTAAAGGTTTCAAAGTGGAAATCTCCACTTATGTTTATTGGTGGTCGATCTATTCTAATCTCTTCGGTTCTTGGTGCATTAGGTATCTATTACTTTTTTTTCTTGTGTCATTGAAAGTTCTAAAAACCCTTCAAAAAGATTCGGACAAATTTTTTTTTTGGGAGGATTTGAGGTAGGAATGCAAGTTACATTGGGTGAGTTGGAATGATATCTTGACTTCTAAAGATACCGGTGGTCTTGGGTCTTGCTCTCTTGAAGCTTTTAATATGGCTCTACTGCAAAATGGCGTTGAAAATTCGTCAATTAACCTCAAAATTTGTGGTCTCAGATAGTATCTTCGATCTATGCTTCTGAAGTGGGTCTGGATGTTCAAGGGGTTCTTCATGGGAGTGGAGTGTGGTCTAGATGTTTGAAATCGTTCTCTAAACTAAATGATTGTGTTTTCTAGTCTCTTTCATTAAACGTGGGTAATCAAGACAAAACTTTATTTTGGTTGGACCGCTGGTTAGATGATTCTTCTTTAGCTGGAAAATTTCCCCGTCTATTTGCTCTTGAAGTATTTGCCAATTGAACTATAGAGCCAACCCGACCTTGTCTTGTCTACTCAAAGTGTAATCCTCATGATCTATTGTTTTCATCCAATCTTTTTTTGTTTGGTTATTTTTTCAGTTTGGTTTGCTCCTACGTGAAATTACTGATGATTCACTAACACATAAAATGTTTGATTAAATGTTTGAGCTAAATTTCGTGTATAATTTCTTGGAAGGACATTGACCTAACTATAAATTGAGGAATCGCTAAAGAGTTCGACATTCTATATGTTTTAGTTCTGTCAATAGTTGAGTGTCCAAATCCTTTCACATTCATCTTCTTTAATGTGCCCAAGAACCAATCAAATGACCAACTTCTTCCCACATCCCGATCATCACGTGTCTTGTTTCTTGAAGCATGTGTCACATTCACGCATACATAATCTTCCTTATTTATTCTATACGTGAGATTTAATATAAACCTTAAATCAATAAGTTATACGTTAAAAAAACAATAACTACATTATAAATGTGTGCGACCCAAAATATATAAACGTTACAATCATATTGTTAATGCACATATATGCCATATTAGTTTTATTTGTTTTTTTCGGCTACTCATTTAATTTTGATGAGCATAATTTAACGTGACCCATGACTTGAGGTTCAATTCACTTGAATTATTTTCAGCAGGTATCATCATGGCTTATAATTACAACAAATAGTACGGAAACAACATGTGCTAGAATGTCAATGTTGACTTGCAACCTCCAACATGTATTTAATAAGAGGAAAATAACCTTTCAATTGTGGTTTTCGTACCTCTGCCTCTTCAGGATTATATTTACTAAAAAAGGTTATAACATTATTAATTAGGTACTTCCATTTGGTACTTGTGCCAAAATCTTTTATTACTCTTTGGCCAAAGGGTACTAAAAGGTGACCCTATCATCTGAAGACACCTTGCTAAACTGTCCTAATTATTGTGAGATTATCATGTTGTTATATGTTATGTCTATGGTGTATGTATAGTATGTGCGACAATTGTGTTGGATTCACAGGCTGAATTGTTGAACTTTTGAACACGACTTGTATACAAATTTGTGTCAAAATCTCAAAAACATCAACAATAGCTGAACATATTTATTAATTAATAACTTGAGCATGATCTATTTAACTCATTTATCTAAACATGTCAAACGATTTGATGGGTTGTAATTAAAGGGTTCAATAAGGTCTGAAAAACTGTTGGAAGGTCGACCAATTTATTTATTAAACTTGTTACATATTACAACCCAGAAACCTTTTATTTTCATGTTGTATTCGTATTATATTAGTTTTTGCCTCCTGGTAACTAGAACCAACAAAAAAAATTATATTAAATAAGCATTTGAAATTTATCATCTAAAGTTAAATAAATATTTATTTTCATTAAGATGCTTTGACTTGCAGAAAGCTCTCGTTGGGGCTTTAATTGAAGGGGTTATGAACACATGGCCAGAGGTGTATACTTATAGGAAAGAAAACTTATTATACAAATTATATCGAATTAACTAACATAAGAAGAACTATTTTAATCGTTATTCACGAATTATATTAATTAAAATGATAATAATTAGACAAAAATTTATAGCCGACTAATATCACCAATTTTATATATGTGATTTGACTTAAACAGCATGAAATAAAATATTTAAAATAGAATTTTATTATATTAACCGACACCCTCCTATTGTTTTTTTAATTCGGAAGTCAATTCTAGATCAATCATTAATCCAAATCGTAGATAGAGGAGATGAATGATAGGCCTACTTAATAATCTACCCATGTTATACAACATTTTTTAATGTGGACATTCTATGTTTTCTTTGGCGTTGATTAATTCACTGCTCATTTGTATTTCGTATGAAAATTTTATACGGATTAAGTTTGTTCCTTTTTATTTGAGTATCGAGACTTTCATCCCCTATATAATCATTCAAGCCCCGTCATTATACGTAAATACTATTATATTTATAGAAGTGATCGGCGCACATGCATATTCAACTTCAGTGTTTTAAGTTCAACTCAGCTTATTCCTCAAACAAGGATCAATTTAACCTGTAATCATCTCTTTACATTCGATCATAAGAAATCAGGTATCTTCAAAAAGCTAGTTGATGTCCAAACCTTAATATCTGGATTTTCTGAAACATCATGTCATCTTTGAGGGATCTTGAATCCAAGTATTTGTTTTCTTTCCACCAAAATTCTACTGAGAAATAATGGCATGTTATATATTAAATAAATATGAAAAATATAATGGCAGTGTATATATATTTCTTAACTTTATTAGAATTTAGATCCATAAAAGGTCAAAGTAAAGCCATGTGAGACTCATTTTACATTTATTATCTTTGAATTTATGTTTTAATGCATTTTTTCTTCATTAAGCAACAAGACAACATTAAGCGTATATTATGCTGCTGAATTAAGAACTCTTGATGGTACCAAGGTAAGACGAAGATTATACACAATCTTTTTGAGTGTTTAACTTTTTTAATCAATGACTAAAAATAACTTCTACTGGTTTTACATTTTTAACCCTATTGAAAGTCACATGCACTGTAAACTAAGGGACTGTTTGACAATATCTGAATGATTAAATGTTGAATCAATAAGAGGTCTGAACCATTAAGTGTTGAACCAGCAACATGTTTGAACCATTAAGAGCTAGTATATCGTTTAATTACTCAAAGGTAAATGTCTGACCAATTCAGGTAAGAGATCTTAACCATTAAACATTAAACTTCTTAACCATTCAGTATTAGTAAAATACTTAACCATTCAGAGACAAATGTCTTAACCATTCAAACATTTGCTCGTGAAACAAACAGTCTGAACCATTAAGTACTGAACCATTCAGACATCTGAACCATTAAGAGACTGATTAAGAGGCTGCCAAACAGCCCTAAGTTTTATCTAACAGTATTGATTAGCCATTTGAGTTTTTTGGGCACAAGAAAGAGTAGGATAATTACATATCGAATGATGATGCACAAATAGTAAAGATGGTGAACTTAAATAAAAAGGTCTTGATCAAATTTTATCAATGTGTTTTTGGTATTTTGATTGTAGATTAGAGATGCACTTCACATTAAACATGTTTAGGCGAAATAAATTAGAAAATGAATGACCTCTATGAAGTCTCCATCCACATAACAAATACGTGAGATTCCGGTAAACAAAACGAACGATACTAGTTGATAAGAGGGCCCAAATGTTATGAACGTACAATATAGTCCGGGCCATATTGGACCACCCGGTCCGTCTGGTTCGGCCGCCAACCACCACTCTAGCATTTGATTGTGGGTGTTTGGCTTGGGATTCAGTTAAACAAGCCGGTTCCTGAGGTCTAGTGGTTTTTTCATCCGGTTCAGGCAACAGTTTTGTGGTTCAGGGCCAAAATCATTTATTTAAGTTTTATGAAAATAATGATAAAAACTCATTTCTTTTTTTTAAATTTTAATTAAATAATGATATAAAATAAAATTATTTTGTTCAAATTTGATTTATGTTTGAATATATTTATTGGAGAATTTATATTATTTATGAAGTCATAGGTACCTGTATCAGGTCGGATCAACGGACTTTTGAGTTGTTCCGTTCAAGATTGCAACCGCTTTCTATTTTTAGATGAAACAAAATTAATGATATTAATCTTAGGATAAACTTTATGTCAAATCAATGAAAATAATTTTCATTCTGATGTTAATTAACAACATGATAAAATCAATTGGGTTGTGGGTTTGATCCATTTACGGCTCTTCTAATGGGGAATCCATGTGATGTGAATGCTATGTAGACAAATGGTTACATAGAACGTGGGAATGATTGAATCAGATTCACAATTTCTTCTCCATTGTGCAGGGATATTTTTAATCATTTTCAAATTAAAATATCAAATTAATAATATTAATAAAATCCCTCTATGCATTCTCTACTTGCAGATTAACATGTGATGATGTTGGGTTGGTCCTTATTTAAGTAGCTCTTCCTCTAATCTTGGTTAATCAATCTCCTTATCACCTTCAAAATGACGAAAATCTGCCTTCTTTTATTATCAGTTATTTGTTATCTGTTTGCTTATTCTGATGCTTTCAAAGCTTCGGGATGGAAAAGAGCTCATGCAACGTTTTATGGAGGCAGTGATGCTTCTGGAACAATGGGTACGCTTTTTCCGAGTTAAATTACTTGTTTATGTAGGGTTAAGTTGTACGCTAATGACATTTTGGTCCTACTTTTTGGTTGTTTTTGACATTTTACTATCAAATAAGCATTTTAAATATTTCGTTTTGATGCTAATTAAAAGGATATTTTTGACATTTAAACGGTGGTAGTAAAACTTTTACTATGGCTTAGTGAACTTTTTGTTTGCTATTGATTAAGAATTCTTTAAACATTTTAGCAACAACTAGAAAAGTTTTACTTGTACTCCAAGAAAGTATAAAGAAACCCATGAAACTTGAAGCACAATTTGGTAAGCCACTTGGGTACAACCATACATGCATGTAGTACAAGCTTGACAATTGTATAGCCTAGCTTGTGTGCAGAATGTTACCACCATTGAGGCAAGCAGGTACTGATTTTGAGCTTGATTTGTGCAGGAGGTGCTTGTGGCTATGGCAACTTGTACTCAACAGGTTATGGTACAAGAACCGCTGCATTGAGTACCGCTCTTTTCAACGACGGTGCTGCCTGCGGTCAGTGCTACAAGATCATATGTGACTACAAAGCCGACCCAAGGTGGTGCCGGAAAGGAGTGTCTGTGACCATCACCGCCACGAACTTTTGTCCCCCTAATTTCGCTCAGCCTAGCGATGCCGGAGGTTGGTGCAACCCACCACGCGAACATTTTGATATGGCTCAGCCTGCTTGGGAGAAAATAGGCATTTATTCCGGTGGAATAGTTCCCATTATCTACCAACGGTAATCAGTCATTGATGATACTTATTTGTTTAGTAGTGTTATCGGTCATTAATATATAGTACTCATGTCTTTGCTTTGATTGAATATCAGAGTACCATGCAAGAAACATGGTGGAGTTAGATTCACAATCAACGGACGAGATTATTTTGAGCTTGTTTTGATTACAAATGTTGGTGGGGCCGGAGCGATCCGATCAGTGAAGGTTAAGGGGTCAAAAACCGGATGGATGCCAATGTCACGAAACTGGGGAGCAAACTGGCAATCAAACTCGTATCTCAATGGTCAATCTATGTCATTCATGGTTACAACCACCGATGGTGTCACCAAAACCTTCACCAACATTGTTCCTGCAGGGTGGCGTTTTGGTCAAACATTCTCCAGTCGTTTACAATTCTAAAAAGGAAATAAAGAAACACTGTGTGCTTCAGGGTTTAGGGACTGGGGTTTTTTTAAAGAGGCAGCGGCGTGCTTACTCTTTTTATAGAAGCAGCCCGCCGGGTTTTCTTTTGTCGGGATGTTTTTATAATAACTATATATATATATATGTGTGTGTGTGTTTGTCATAGGGTTTCTCTAATTCTAACCGGGAAACCAAATTGTAGTGTTGGTTATACTTGTGTATTCTTCAGTAATTATGTAATAAGAAGCACTTTGATTCTTCTTTGTTTATGTTTTATTGTACGGGCTAATATCCTATAATTAATACAATGTGACAATTTATTGACTTTATAAACGATAGTATTTCTTTTTCTTTAATTGCACAACATATAGTTTTTCTTGTAAATGGTAATAAAATGATCAAACTATTCATCGATAACATATTGGCATGAATGTGAAGGTCAAAGGTCGAAAGTCGAAGGTCTCTTTGATCCAAACATGCTCATGTGATCGATACACGGTCTATTATAGGATCTTAATGGATCTTAACATCGAAACATAATGATTTTTTGATTACTCTCCAATTAGGGCAGCTTTAAGAAATTGAGTATTTGCCAATTGAACTAGTAAAATATTTACATGTTAAGCTATATAATCTATGTGAAACATGGACCTAATGTAAGAAAAACAGAGAGAAAGGTATAATACTTGTGAAAATCATATCAGATACAAAACTACACACAAACAAGTACCTTTAGACCCTAGGAAAGTTATAATTAGTACATTTACTACAAACATATAGTGAGATATGAAAAGTCAGTCTATCGTCTAGTGATGTTAGTAATAGTCCTTTACAAACGTGTTATGTGTTTAAATCTTCACAAATGAAGGATTATGTGATATTTAGAAGAAAAAAAAATTGTTGTTTAGAAAAAAAAGACATGAAGAGTCCAAAAAGTTACAAATATGAGTTACTATCGTGACGTCTACAGCACTTCCTCTTGGTTATCCACATTAATGCTTTATGGTTATCACAATAAAACCTTACCAAGTAAACGGTAGAGGAAAAATAACACAGTGAAAAAAAAGTACATCATTCTTTCAATACATTTAGGGAAGACGTTAAATTTAGAACCCGGTTAATGATACTATTGTAAAGAAATCAACACTTAGAGGAAAAAAAGTACATCACATATCTTCACGTCATGATGAATTGATGATCAAATCATTTGAGCACCTTATTATTATAATTTTTTAATGTCTGACTGGATCACTGACGGATAACTGTCACATCCAATCATCTTCATTACTCGAGTCCAGAACCTTAAGGCACTAGACTAGCATGTCCCCGAAAGAAAGCTGGTACATTACTCCCAAACTTAAGACTATTATTAGAAGAAAACACACCATTAGAGAACGTGATTAGGTACATGTTATGGGGCTTGGTTAGAGGCTTGGTTGAGTAAAAAATGCCACCACATAGCTTGGTTGAGTAAAAAATGTTGCCACAATGCAACACCAAACCATGAAGCAGAACAACGCTGTGAAGCCCCCCAAGGGGCAAGCCCCGTGTCCCAAATTTGACACAGATGTAATGGTGGTGGCGGCGTGGCTTGGCTGACTTGGCGACCAATGGCGGTGGTGGGTGTTGTGGTTGTATTCTTAGATGACAAAACTCTATAGCTCAATGTGAAATCCCCTTTTTTTTTATCCCGGATGAGATTTAAACTTAAAATTTTCTTTTACTCTAATATAATCTTAATATACCTTATCGTTTTAACTACTTGGGGGGCTGTTTGATAGCATATGAATCATTCTTTTAATAGTTCAGATGTCTGAATGGTTTAGCACTTAATGGTTCAGACTGTTTGTTTCGCGAGCAAATATCTGAATGATTCAGACATTTGTCTCTGAATGGTTAAGCATTATACTAATATTGAATGGTTAAGAGCTCTAATGTTGAATGGTTAAGACCTCTTGCAGGATCGTTTTTGGTGGTCACTCAACAGAAGGTTTTTCTCTCAAACTCACCTTGAATCGACACTCAGCAAGAGTCTATGAAGTCAATATAACAAGTAACAAGCAGTAAATAAATACAAAATGTAAATTTTCAAGGTACTTTTATATATTGCTTCTCAACTCAAAGGATTACAAGACTCTTGGACTCAAATCGCTTATATAATGAGTTACAAGGAGAAGATATATATAATACTACCTACAGCCGGATATACTTTGATACCAGCTGAAAACCTCTAACCAAATATCTATACTACAAGACTATAGGTGAGGTATCTTAGACATTTTGCCTAAGAGTTGGTAGTCAGGACATGTCCCTGACTTACCTTTTGTCACCAACTAAAGTTGGTAACATGTACTATCATAAAAAGGTGAACAGTAGAATAAAGTATGGTCAACAACATGGCTCTTTAGGAAGATGCCATGCTGTATCAGAGGTCTGCAGCGGACTGTCAGGGACCATACTTATATCTACTGGACATAGCAATGTCTTCCGAAGGATAAAAATGCTTCGTAAGAATAACTTCTTCCGAAGCCACTTATACTTCGGAAGACTGCTTCTTCCGAGGCTTGGAGTCTTCTTTGTCTTCGGAAGCAGACTTTGTCTTCAGCTCTTTCTTTAGACTTTGTCTTCGGAAGTCTTCAGACTTTGTCTTCGGAAGCTTTCAGACTTTGTCTTCAGCTCTTTCATCAGACTTTGTCTTCGGAAGTCTTCAGACTTTGTCTTCGGAAGTCTTCAGACTTTGTCTTCAGAAGCTTTCAGACTTTGTCTTCAGCTCTTTCTTTAGACTCTCGGAAGATCTCATACTTAGCTTCGGAAGCCCTTGAATGTAGCACCAAAATGACTATGTGAAGTGGTTTTGGTTGCACCAGCCTTATCATGACCCAACAAACTCCCCCTAGGCTGATGCTACCAAAACTTCACTTCCCCCTTCTTCTTAAAACTCTCAGCACCATTGAAAGTAAGTATTTATCAGTGTCTTCATTCTTTCCTGATGTGGTGCTGAGGAGTTTGTACAAATCCTTGGTAGACAAAACCTCCACTCTGTCACCTTGGATTATGTGTACCCTTTGTTGTGGCCCTCTGAAAAGAGTTAGTTGATGGGAACTATAGTCATATTCCCATCTAACTATTGGTTCCAATTCCGGACCTTCCACCATCTGTAGAAAGGCTGTGCCTTTGGTGGTTGGTCTTTCCTTGTCTTCCGATCTTTTCAAATTCAACTCTTCTTCAATCTTGGCTCTTGTATTCAGTTCAGCCAAGTGGAGACCGCGAATATGATTTCTGATGTGTGCAGCAGTCTCAGAGTTGGAGGGATTGGAGAATGGCTTCTCTGCAAGCTCAGCAATGTCAAATCTACTGAGATGCAATAGAGAAGTGGCATTAAGCCTGTTGGTTTCACCATTCTCCCTTTCCACAACAAAGTTGTGAGAAGGTTCATCGAACCTCCACTGGATTATAGCTTTCCTAGGTCCAGGAGATTCACTAGAAATCCTGTCCTCTTTCCTTGTATCCAGTAGAGTCACCAGTTTCCTTCTTAGTCTCTTCTCTTCAGCACTGAGGGTATCAGAGTTGAGACCAAGAAGTCTTGCAGCCTGGCCCAAGGTATCTCTAGGCAACTCAAGAAATTGGCCTAGAGTGAGGGAGCTTGAAGAGTTATCAACATAGGTGATGTTGATAAGGTCTCCCTCACAGGAGATGCTGCTCATAGTGATACAGTTGATGAGCCTAGTCTTGAACTCCTTTATCTCCTCAAATGAGAGATGTTAAGAAGGCTGAGGGGATGATCTTGGTTTTTGTTGGGTAGGTTTAGGTTTAGTGGTTTTGGGTTGTATTTTGGGTTGTGTTTTGGGTTTTAGGATGGGAAGTTTGGGTGGTTGAGGTGATGTGGTAGGTTTGGGTAGAGTTGTGGGTTCAGGGGTAAAGGTTTCTTCAGTGGGTTCGGTTGTGATGGGAAATGGGATTGGTTCTTCTGGTGTGGGTTGTGGTTTAGTAGTTGGCTGTGGTTGAGTGGCTAGGGTGAAGACCATTCTCTGTCCCCTCCTGTACATCTCTTTCATTTTCCCCATACGGATTTCAGCTTTTATTTCACTGACTATCCGCTGGAGTGTCCTTTCGGACATAGGTCCCACCTGCCTACCAGAGAAGCCATGAGCCCGAAGATAGTCTTTCATCCAGGCTTTGTCATTGGACTTCTTGGTGGCAGTGACCCCCTTTTCTTCCTCCCTCCGCTTCCTCTCCTTCAACTTCTCCCTGACAGCTTTCTTCCTTTCCTTCTCCATTTGATCCTGCTCTTTGTTGTGGAGCAGCAGGATCATGTCATCATCATGTGGAGACAGTTCAGGAAGACTGAAGCCTCTTGAGAGTAGGAATTTAATCCTAGCCTTTCTCAGCTGCAGGGCTGCTTCCCTTTGTTCCTTTTCTTCCTTCTCCAAGGCCAACCTGGCCTCTTCTTCTTGCCTTAGCCTGGTTGACCTCTCCAAAGTCACCAACTCCTCTAGTGGTAGCAGTACTTCCTCATTGGCAGCTCCTAAGCTGATGAGCTGGTCAATGAGTGCTGTCCTTCTCTTAGAGTTGATTTCCTCCTGATTAGCTGCAGCTGCCTTAGAGCTAGCAGCTAGCAACTTCTCAGTAGGAAACCTACCTTTCTTCTTGAGCTTTTCAATTCTTTCTTCTTCCTGGAGCTCTTCCGCAGTCAATTTCCTTTTGCCTTTGTCTTTGGCAGAGCTTGACAGTGGTGGTTCTTGGATAGAAGGTTCAGATTGAGAGAGAGGTTTAGCTGGTGTTTGGGATGGAGGTATATCAGAAATGTCCTCCCTGCTCACCTCAGATGCTATTTCAGCAATAGCATCTGTGATGGTCAGTTCCTCGGACATTTGGAACAGACCTTCCGCAGCTTCCATCTCATCTTCGGAAGACTTGTCTTGTTCTTCCGAGGCTTCAATGTCAGCTTCGGAAGTCTCAGCCTGAGCTTCGGAAGAAGAGGCTGCTGCAAGTTCTGTTCCATCTGTTTTAGTTGCTGGGCCATCAGTCCCCATTTCCCCTTCGAAGTTAATCTCAGGTTCCATGTGGACCTTAGGTTGACCAACTTCTTCCATAGTGGTAGAAGGTGCAGTCAGTCTTTGAAGCTCTTCAGCCCCAAAATATATGAGTGTGGTGTCAGGGCTGGGCTGTTTTAAGGAGGATCTCAATACAAACTTTATGAAAAGTCTGTAGAGATCATGAAGCATTTTTGAGTCAATCTCTAGAAATGATTGAGATGACTCAGGTAGTGTGATGAGTTGGGAAGTAAAGGATTGGGTCTGTGGTTCCTCAGATGTTTGTCTCTGAACTTTCTCCCCCTTTTTGGTAGCATCATCTTGAGAGCTAGATGAGCTAGAGGAAGAAGTCAATGAGACTTGAATAGGTACATGCCTAACGGACCTCTCCGTCTGTTTCTCAGCTAGTTTAGCCTTGAGATTGTTAATCTTAAGTTGCTGAGTGACAGTCCTTGATTCTAAGATCCTCACCTGTGATTCCAGGTTGGAGACCTTGGAAAGCAAGTACTGAAGTGTGAGTTGCATACTTCCCTCATCTTCATGTGAAGAATCACGGGGAGATGAGATAACATACCTAGTATGCTCAGTCTCACCACCAGATATGGCTTCTTGGCACCCTGGATACCTTTACTCAAGGTCATCTCTTTCAGAGATGTCAATGGGCAAAGTTGCCGTAGACTCAGTCCTAATGATGTTACCACCGTCCTGAGAGCTCAATGAGAGACTCTGAGTAGTGGCAGCTGAGCCTACATGAGTCCCCTCCACATCAGTGGGACTCACCTCAGTAATTGGCTGCTGATGGGGGCTAGAGACAAGGGATCTCTCTTGGCTCTGTTGATCTTCAGAGGGTGTTGTAGATCAATTTCATGGCTATGGAGAAATGTAATCTCTTTATCAGTACGAAGTAAAAGGTCAGTGAAAGATAAGAAGGTTAAACCTACTGACCCGAGACCTAGATCAATGTCTACAGGCATTGAGCCTATGGTGGGGTTGTCCCTTGAAGGCTGCACGAGGGAGTGTAAAGACTCACACTGTGGGCTTAAGGCTTGGGGTTCGGGCTCTTGGGTTTGAGACTGAGGAGGCTCAAAACTCACATTGAGGTCAAATGTGAAGGATGGTGTGACCTCGGACTGAGTGGGAGCCCATGATTCCACTCTAGCCCTTTTGGTTTGAACTGGAGGAGCTTGTTCAATCAGAGTAGATTGAACAAGGGTTCGTTTGGGCCGTCTCTGGTATGTAATTTTGATGGGTAGAGAAGGTGTTGTTGGCATTATGGTGGAGATTGCTGGTGTGGGTTCATCACCTGTGGGGATAACAGGGATGTCACCAGGAGCTATGCGCTCAGTCATCTCTGGAGGTAATAGAGTGTACCTTCCAGTGAAGTTGATGGAAATCTTCTTCAATGTTTTGAAGATTGTAGGTCTCACTTGGGGAACAGTAAGAGCAGCTGCACAGATAAGCTTGCTCGGTTCCAGCTCACAGTTGATTATGTGTTGAATGAATCTGGGATACATGAAGAATGTATCCCTTCTCAGATTGCCGATTAGGTTGGTCAACACAAATCGTGAGTAGTTGTAGCGTAGACCTCTCACCAACCCATGAACTAGGCATCCCAGTTCATATGGGATTTGATCCCATCCCCCTGACTTATTGGATATGCAGTGCAGGACAATGTGCAGCAGGAATTTCCAGTGATAAGAGAAGTTAAACTTGTAAACGGTTGACCTGCTCACATCCCCACCATATCCCATTAGGATGTAGGTGCTATCCACGTCTTCTTTGGGGAAATCAGTAGGAGCGCCATCATCATGAAGCTCGAGATGCTCCCTGATGAGTTGTTCAGTGATGATCAACTCCTGTTCGCAAATACGTGTTCTCAGGACGTGAACCCCATTGAGAACATCAGCTTGACCGTTACTCCAAAATTCAGTCATGTGGTTGGAGTAGACGGTGGGGTTAACAGTTAGCGTCGTGAGATAGGTGGATTCAGCAAGAAAGGTGATGATGTGGGTAAAGTCAACATCTCTTGACGAATCAAGTAATGCGACTTGGTTGTGCTGAGGGTTTAGCGCCATTGCAGAGAAGGTAAGCTTGAATTTGGGTGAAATTGCAGGTTTGACAGTGAAGGGAATAGTTAGGGTAGTAAATTGGTAAAAGAAGATGAATTTGATCAGTCTGGATTATTTAAAAGGGATGAATTGTGGTAGTGGCGGTAATAGGGTAACTGTTTTGGGGTTACTGTGGGTGGTATGGTGGTTTACGGCGGAGAAATGACAGTGGCGGCAATGGATAATTTTAAATAATCTGATCATCATAAACAAAATCTTTACCTTTTACAGAGTGGGGCCCAAAAGATATCTGTTACATAGTAAAACCTTTACTTCCGAATGTAAAACATTTCCAAAGGTAATCGTCTTCCGAAAGCAATTTCTCTTCCGAAGCAAGGCATTGCTTCCGAAGGTAAAATTGTCTTTCCGAATGGAGAGTTATATAAGCTTCGGAAGTAGATATGATGTAAAATCAATCGCTTCTTCCGAGGCCAAAAACTCTTCCGAGAAGAAAATTTTCATTGAGGAATTTGGTTTCGGAAGATATTCAAGAATATCTTCCGAGAGTTAATTCCTCTTCGGAAGGAATTTGTAATCGGGCTTAAATTTTATTGACACAAGACATTACACATTTAAAAAGCTTTTCAAAAGAGGTAGTCAATCAATGTTTATCATCCCAATAGCTGATATGAGATACTTAAATCTTTGTTCATCAAATGCCTTTGTGAACAAATCAGCATATTGTTCATTTGAGTCAACTTTGATTAACTTTATCAGATGTTTCTCATGAATATCTCTAATGAAATGATACCTGATATCAATGTGCTTTGTCTTGGAGTGCTTCATCGGATTCTCAGTAATGGAGATAGCACTATTGTTGTCAATATGGATAGGAGTAGTCATGAAGTTGAACCCATAGTCTAACATCTGATTTTGAATCTATAGCAGTTGAGCACAACAGCTAGCAGCAGCAATGTATTCAGCTTCAGCAGTTGACGTAGAGACACAGGATTGTTTCTTGCATTGCCATGAGATAATCCTTCCACCAAGAAATTGACATCCTCCTGATGTTGATTTCTTGTCAATGTTGCAGCCACCATAGCCATTGTTAGAGTATCCATAGAGATTGAAATCACTATTTCTTGGATACCAGAGACCTAGTTTAGGTGCTCCTTTGAGGTATCTGAGGATTCTCTTAACAGCAGCTAGGTGAGACACCTTGGGAGCAGCCTGATATCTTGCACAAATGCATGTGGCAAACATGATATCTGGTCTACTAGCAGTGAGATACATCAGAGAACCAATGATTGCTCTATACTGATGTTGATCAGTATCCTCCCCCTCAAGGTCAGGGTAAAGATTATGGTTTCTGGGTATGGGTGTCTTGACTGGTTTACAGTCCTTCATTTCAAATCTATCTAAGATGTCTGAGACATACTTAGATTGACTTATGAAGAACCCTTCCTTCATCTGTTTCACCTGAATTCCAAGGAAAAAGTCCATTTTTCCCATGGAACTCATTTTAAATTTCTGCTTCATAATGCTCTCAAAGTCCTTGCACATTTGGTCATTTGAAGAACCAAATATGATGTCATCAACATAGACTTGTACAAGTAAAATGTCTTCTCCAGACTTCCTAATGAAGAGAGTCTTGTCAATGGTGTCACACCCCAACCTTGACGGCGGAATCGTCGAAGTGTGAGAGTTACGATTGTTCACAGCCACATAACGCTATTATTAATTCCAAATATATTAATCAAGATTCAATTGTAACAATACAAGTAAAAGCTCAAACAAAGATACATTAAGAATCCAAAGATAAAAGACACAAGATCATTCGTTTATTTCTCTAAGTCCAATCCTAAGTGTGATAAGCTTCAAAGTGTAGAACACATACTTGAGGTATTCCTGAAACATGTTAAAAATAAAATGTCAACATAAAAATATTGGTGAGCATTCCATATTTTTCAATACATAGAATATATAAAAGATGGCAATTCAAGTCATAAGTTAGTGAATAAAGTGGTTAGGGATGTTATGAACAATGCAACAATCAAACCTTGACAAAGTTTTACAAGTCTTATACGTTAAAAGTATATACGATCAGCTAAGTGTATTTGGTTCCCTAGTGCACAAGCATACGGCTCCTAGGAGTCGGCAGTTCATCGACTTTAGCACCAAATAGGTTGTCTGTCCCATAGATCTATGACTTCGCTGGGCTAGCAATAGTTAATAATTGTACATATAACGCCATAACATGGTAACCATAAAAGTTCAACTAACCACAACTTTAAGTAAATTGCCATAAAGTTTACAAGTCTCGAATAAGTTTACAAGTGCAATGATATAAGTTAACATGTTTCATCCCAAAGTGTGAAAACAAGAAAAAGGAGTATGGAAATACTCACTTGGAAATAAGTATAGAAATGATGATTTATAAGAATAATAGTAAGTGTCATTCCAACGTAAATCTTCACGAGATACCTGAGAATATATACATTTATAAGATTTAAGTTTGTTTATAATAAGTTTAATGTTTTATCGAGAACTAGAATTTCAACTTGGTATTTAGGACTTTGTCTAATAGTTTAACAATTGGAAACCAATTGTACTTTTCTTGGAAAGTTTCATATTTTATATCAGGGTATGAATTAAGAAAAGTTTTATAACAATTTGTAAGATTTATATATAAAGTTTATATAAGATTTTATAACTAAAAGCACGATTTAACCAATAATTTTAGAGTAATGTTTGAAATAATAATTTTGTGATTCAAACTATTATCTAAATTCTACTATTTATAAAAATAAACTAACTATAACAAATATTTAATAGAAAGATGAAGGTATTTTTAATAAATAAATTACAGAAAAATAATTAAGTAATTTTAAGATAAACACAGTTTATAAAATGATTTTTATATTTTTTAGAAAATTTTTAATATTTAATTTGAAGGCCAAAAAGGCCCAAAAAAATGCTTGAAGGTGCCCGGGTTTGAACCCGGGACCTCAAGTTTGGAACATGTATCGGTAACCAGCGAACCAGGCTCTCAGCCGCATTTATTGTTGGTTTTAAAATCTTAAGAACATAAAGCAAGAAAAACCCCCAATTCTAATAAGAACCCTAGTTTGTTCAATCCTAAAATTGGAGATCGATTCGATGTTTTAACACAATTTAACAATAGGGCTTTTGTTCCCCTTGTCATAACGAGTGTGTAGATGTGATTATCTTACCCGATTATGTGCGAATTGATAAGGTTTGCTTCGATTTAGTTCCGGTTCTTTCGCGATGAACACGAGACTTGATTTGATTGAGTGTGTGTATCATGAATTTCTGATTACAAAGAGTTGAAAGGGATCGAAGGAGACATTTGCCCTCTGTTATATAGATTTGATTTATGCGCTAAGGTGTCGAACAAGTTTCGGTTTCCATTCGACTATTTCGGTTACAATCGATTATTTAATCGATTGATTAACTCAAATTAAACGGTGTATTAAGTTTGTAAATGATTATTCGCACGTTTATGATCGTTTAATTTGATTACTCATCACAATCTATACGTTGAACGGTTATGGACCGGTGGTGGTATTGATTTCGATTCAATACCCTTTAATACCGAGTGTAATGCTCCAATTAATCGAGGGTTCAAGTTCGAATCATCATTACGAAGTAATTGGGACATTTTTCGAATTGAGAAACGACGAGTTTTGGTGATTTCATGGGTTGCCGGAGCCGCTCCGGCGGTGGCCGGAGGGTCACCGAAAATACGGGAAGAAAGGGGGGGGGTTTGGTTTTTAATAAATTACATAAATGGCCCTTGTAGTTTAGAGTTTGTTATTTTATGTTATAAACTTTAAATTTAAGTTTAAAAACATTACATAAATACCCCCTGAACTTAATTTAAGTTTAGATTTTAACTAATTTATTAATTTCTAAGCTTTTATAATAATAATAATAATTACTATTATTATTATTGTTATTATTATTATTATCATAATCTATTTTGCTAATATTATTATTATTATTATTATTATTATTACATTATTATCATTAGTATTAATGACATAATTATTAGTGCTATTGTAATTTAATAGATATATTGTTAAGATTTTATACTAAAAATTAAGTGACAAACTAATATGTAAACATAACAACCCACAAATTCTTAAAAAGGCATAAATAGTCCTTACCAAGTTAACTTTTTATTTAACGAAAATACGAGATGTTATAGTCTCCCCAACTTAAAAAAATTTCGTCCCGAAATTAAGAATGAACTTAAATGAGCAAAAGAGTTAAAATGAAAGATAAGTGTACAAACTAACAATGGTTGACGTTTAATTACAGATGAAACGCTTCACTTTATGGAATCTTATAAGATTCTTGGGATAATGCATGCCAATTTGAACCCTTTCAGTAAAATGTGAGACGTTTTGAGATGAAATGTTGGAAAACGATGACGAGTTACCGTGGTATGTTAGACTTATAAGCCACAACTTCTAGAATATAAGTTCGTAGTAAAATGATGTCTAGAAATCAATAAAAGACCAACAATGATAAAAAAAATTAACCGTCGGGATTTAAGAGTCCCAAACGTCACTATATGAAGTGATCTTAACATATATCTTGTGAATATGTATTTCTCCTTTGACCAACCATCGGTCTAAGAATAACACGATATGCGAAGATTTTGGAATGAATTCACGACGTAGGAACATTATTAAAAGCAGAAAATGAATCGGTCATCCAAAATAACGATTGATATTTTAACGTCATACCACGGTATACGAATATTTGAAACAGATACAAGTAATTTTCTCGACTCGTTATCCCATACAAGTCAATATGAAATTAGCCAATCGGTCTATAATGCACCAATTGTCATCATGACCTCTAAGATAAGAAGTATTTTAGTTGAAAGAAAGTTAAACAGGAGATCCATAGGATCACGAAGGTTAGGTCTTGTCATATGTGAAGGTAAGACACTTGGACATATACCAAGTTACATCTTTTCTTTTATGCCAAACCCATGACTACAAGTTACGAAGGTTTATGAACCTCCACGTCACAATGTAAGTAATAACGAGTCTCGTTGATCGAAATCAAATAGAGTTTTAAAGATTTCCAAGTTTAAGGATTCAAAAACGATTCAAGTAATGACGCAAACAATAAGAAATGTTTTTGTAAACATGTTTTGCAAGGTAGAAATCTCTAAATACAGTTTACGTATGCACTTCAACAAACTATAAGAACAGCTTAGAACATTTGTATGACTAGAAAGACATGAGCATAAGTTGATAATGTCTTCAGCAGAAAGATTGTTTAGGAAGGCTACCATCGCGCAATCAGGTTTTGATGATAACTCAAAATGAAAGTCGATGAATAAGGAATAAATGGTTCCATATAGCTAGGTCAAATCAAAACATGAGTATAAAAGGAAAAGAAATCGATTTAAGAATTTTAAATGCTCCAAGATCGAAAACAAAATTAGCCTAGAGCGATCAGGTCTCCTTTCAAGTTCAGAGATCATGCTTTGGCTTGATAGGTCGAAACACTAACATTGTTTCACCCTTCGAGTTACTACATGTTTCTCGTCACTTGATTACAACCTTCGTAAGTGGGAGATCAAGAAATGAGAATAGTCATCAAGGTGTGGTTTTCACTCCTAACTTGATGGTGTATTCCCAAGGTATGACCTCTAACTTACCAATCAAAAAGCTCGATCCCAACTCACTGTTGAGGATCCACAGAAATAAGACGAGGTAACTCACCATTAAGGTAAGGACGTCTTCCCTATCTTAACGGTGAAGTTTTACAAAAACAAAATATAATAGTATGAACTTCTTCATCAAAATCCAAAATTCACTCCTACTTTGATGAGGTCGTCTCATTTGAACAAATACAATTCATAAAAATGATATTATCATCAAGGTATGGAATTCATGCCTATCTTGATGATTGAATTTCATAATAATAAGAAAACAATCGGGAATTGACAATTGTCACCAAAGTACGGGTTTCAATCCTATTTTGGTGAGATCATGTCATTTGTGAAATGCAAGTTCCAAAGAAAATAATTGAAGTCAATTCTCAAGATAAGGTAATCACCCCAATCCAGAGGATGAAATTTCATAAAACACACGATTGGAAAACATTAATCGAAACGAATAGAGAACCATCAAAGTAAGGGAATCACCCCTGTTTTGATGAGTTGGAATTGTTTAGGAGGTACGAGTGTTCTTAGTCATAGATTGACTTATAAACTCTTGCATCTCCCATGGTGCAGACGGTTTAAGGTTCGACTTAACAATGAAAGGAAAAGAATATCACTTAGAAATTCAGAAATTTCAAGTTACATCAATGTAACAAAAGGAAAATCATGCTTACAAAATTTAAGGTCAAAGCTCGAGGTAACAGGATTAGTTATGATGGTGTTCAAATCTTGGATGGTTTAAATCGGGAAGACGAAATTAAGGACAAAAATGATTCAACATCACAATGAGATGTGAACATTCGATTCATAATCGAAAGAAAATACATGGACTTCTCAAATTATGAGGTCAGCCATAACCTTATTGAAGACACGTGTACTTATAAGTGGTCACTCATCTTAAGGGTTTCAAGTCAAGTAAACGGATTTAATGGTCGAATCAAATCACTAGTTACACTTTGCCTAGACAAAGTATCCCAAGATATAGAAATTCCAGCTTACCACATTGCATGTCTTTAGTTATGGGACACATTTTTAAGGGGATTTGAAAACCATAAGTAATGATTTAAAGTTTTAAAGACCATTCGGTTTAGATTCCCAATATCTTTGGGTATAACAAGAGTCATGTACACGTTGATCAAGGTATAGAAATAGCTACATGAAACGCCTAACGTGTAACGATGTTTAAACGTAGGAGTTAAAAGGTAAGACGAGTTCAATATCACAGGAACATTATATACGATAAGAATAAGAAGAAACCAGTTCAAGGAATCAAAGATTTTTAAGATACAAGAGGATGGTTCCATTTGGTGACGCATTACCATTTGGATCGTTGACACGTCAAGGTAAATTGTCCTACTTGCCTTAGAGACTTGTGTATGTTGACCATAGTTTATCACTCATCCCAGAAATCTCTAGGTAAACATAACTGGTCTCGCAATAAGATTTATACGATATGCTTGCCTTAGCCCGAAGGCCTTTTGCCAGGAAATCCAGAATACAGGTGTCTATGTGTCACACAAATTTCTTTGGTTTATGAAATCAAAACCTTGATGAGATTTTCATAGATTAGACATAGAGTCTAAGAAATTGAACCCACGATAAATAGTGTAGATTCCACACGTTGTCGAGAATAAGTTTAGAAAGTTTCATTTGTCAGGGAGAGTCAAAGTGTCAAAGATAAGTCTAGGGAGACAAGTAACAAGGTTTAAGCATACATAAAGGAATCCTATGCTAAGGCATCGAGTTGCACATAAGAAGACATAGCATTATGTAGCATTCAAACAATATGTAAGCACAAAAGTATAAGGATCTTTCTATGAGGTTCATGCATCTATAGTCTAGGTCACCATTTCTAATAACCTAAATCCCTATAGTTATGAGCTCTGATACCAATCTGTCACACCCCAACCTTGACGGCGGAATCGTCGAAGTGTGAGAGTTACGATTGTACACAGCCACATAACGCTATTATTAATTCCAAATATATTAATCAAGATTCAATTGTAACAATACAAGTAAAAGCTCAAACAAAGATACATTAAGAATCTAAAGATAAAAGACACAAGATCATTCGTTTATTTCTCTAAGTCCAATCCTAAGTGTGATAAGCTTCAAAGTGTAGAACACATACTTGAGGTATTCCTGAAACATGTTAAAAATAAAAGGTCAACATAAAAATATTGGTGAGCATTCCATATTTTTCAATACATAGAATATATAAAAGATGGCAATTCAAGTCATAAGTTAGTGAATAAATTGGTTAGGGATGTTATGAACAATGCAACAATCAAACCTTTACAAAGTTTTACAAGTCTTATACGTTAAAAGTATATACGATCAGCTAAGTGTATTTGGTTTCCTAGTGCACAAGCTAAGTGTATTTGGTTCCCTAACACAATTTAACAATAGGGCTTTTGTTCCCCATGTCATAACGAGTGTGTAGATGTGATTATCTTACCCGATTATGTGCGAATTGATAAGGTTTGCTTCGATTTAGTTCCGGTTCTTTCGCGATGAACACGAGACTTGATTTGATTGAGTGTGTGTATCATGAATTTGTGATTACAAAAGTTGAAAGGGATCGAAGGGGACATTTGCCCTCTGTTATATAGATTTGATTTATGCGTTAAGGTGTCGAACAAGTTTCGGTTTCCATTCGACTATTTCGGTTACAATCGATTGATTAACTCAAATTAAACGGTGTATTAAGTTTGTAAATGATTATTCGCACGTTTATGATCGTTTAATTTGATTACTCATCACAATTTATACGTTGAACGGTTATGGACCGGTGGTGGTATTGATTTCGATTCAATACCCTTTAATACCGAGTGTAATGCTCCAATTAATCGAGGGTTCAAGTTCGAATCATCATTACGAAGTAATTGGGACATTTTCGAATTGAGAAACGACGAGTTTTGGTGATTTCATGGGTTGCCGGAGCCGCTCCGGCGGTGGCCGGAGGGTCACCGGAAATGCGGGAAGAAAGGGGGGGTTGGTTTTTAATAAATTACATAAATGGCCCTTGTAGTTTAGAGTTTGTTATTTTATGTTATAAACTTTAAATTTAAGTTTAAAAACATTACATAAATACCCCCTGAACTTAATTTAAGTTTAGATTTTAACTAATTTATTAATTTCTAAGCTTTTATAATAATAATAATAATTACTATTATTATTATTGTTATTATTATTATTATCATAATCTATTTTGCTAATATTATTATTATTATTATTATTATTATTATTACATTATTATCATTAGTATTAATGACATAAT
The DNA here is from genome assembly GCA_024085815.1 of Flaveria linearis. Taxonomy (NCBI): domain Eukaryota; kingdom Viridiplantae; phylum Streptophyta; class Magnoliopsida; order Asterales; family Asteraceae; genus Flaveria; species Flaveria linearis. The sequence goes on from CM044005.1 coordinate 2,139,957, forward strand.
TATTAGTGCTATTGTAATTTAATAGATATATTGTTAAGATTTTATACTAAAAATTAAGTGACAAACTAATAGATAAACATAACAACCCACAAATTTCTTAAAAAGGCATAAATAGTCCTTACCAAGTTAACTTTTTATTTAACGAAAATACGAGATGTTACAAATGGTACCTCTAGTGTATCCATTCTTCAGGAGAAACTGAGACAAGGTCTCATACCACAGCCTAGGTGCTTGGTGCAGCCCATATAGAGCTTTATCCAGTTTGCACACATAGTTGGGGTGCTGTGGGTCTTCAAATCCTGGAGGTTGACATACATAGATTTCCCTATCTATATCCCCATATAGAAATGCACACTTGACATCAAGTTGGTAGACTGTGAAGTTCTTGGATGCAGCATAAGCAAGGAAGATCCTAACTGCCTCAAGTCTTGCAACAGGTGCAAAGACATCAGTATAATCGATTCCTTCCTCCTGGGTGTACCCTTAAACTACTAGTCTTGCCTTGTTCTTGATAATCAAGCCTCTATCATCTTTCTTGTTTCTGAACACCCATTTAGTGCCTATGGGTACTTGACCAGATGGTAGTGGGCATAGATTCCAGACCTTTTGTCTTGTGAATTGAAGCAGCTCCTCCTACATCGATTCAACCCAACTACTATCCTTTAAGGCATCTTCCACCTTCTTGGGTTCCATCTGAAACAAGAAGCATGAGTACAAGCAGACATTCCCATGATGAGTTTGCCCTCTTGTTCTCACACCCTCAGAGACATTCCCTATGATGTTCTCAGTTGGATGAGTGTTGTGAATCCTAAGGCGAGGAATCACTTTCAGTTACAGAGATAAGTCTAGGTTGGACATATTCTGATCAGGAACTGGATCACTCTGTCCAGCTGCTGTTTCAAAGTCATTCAATGAGGACTGATTGAATGATTGTGAAACATCATCAATGGTTGGTTGTAAAGTAGTATTAACAGTTGCCTGTTCCTTCAGAATACTGTTTTCTTTAACCTGGTGTTGTAATAGATCACCTGAAGAACTTTGAGGTTGATCAAGTGATTCACTTATTGAAGCTTCACTATTCCTGAAGATAGTTACACTATCAGATCTGTGAATGGTTGAAGCTTGTTGCCTTTCAGCTCTTGGAGAATTTGGAAGAGGTCTGGGAAGCTCAAATAGTTGATCTGATTGAAGCAGATCCAGATTTTGGCAAATTAACACCCATTGCAGATTAACATACTAACATAATTCCAAAACTAGAATGAATTCAAATGATGAAATGATATACCAGAAGTCGTATTAAAAGCATTGTTTCTGTCAAGACCATGTGAAGTCCTCCTAACAGCAACAAACGATCCACCACCACCTCCTCTATCCTCCATCATGAGCAACAAACACATAACACGAACACACTAATCCACTTTAATCTCCACCATTTCCACCAGCAATCATAGGCGCATAACTTCTTCAATATCTCAATGAACTAGCAAACTGAAACAAAACCTAATTCATCCAAAATCCAATCAAGAAATCACACCGATCACACATTCCACAATCAAAATCAATGAAAGAACAATAATAAATCAGGAATCAACACATAATGGACATACATTAAGAAAGCTTACGGTGTGATTCTTGAAGGCAAATGGACGGGCTGTTTAGGGTTTTAGTTAGAATAGAATAAAATGGATAATAGAAAATTGTAGTTCGAACAACCACAAAAGTTCAAAATCAGAAAACGTAAATCAAACCAGGGTATATTGTTCAATCGTCCTTGGTTTGTCGTTTGAAAGATGAAGAAACCATTTGAAATAGAAGCGGTGGTGAAATCCAAGCTCCAATATTGAAGCGTAGTTGTAGATCCAAATGGTAATGGTGAACAATCTGGCGGCTTTAGGGTTTTTCCATCAACAAGATGAACCGGGTCGACGAAATATCCACGGTAGGAGAGAAGATGGTGAAGAACAAGTGACTGGGGCTGTACGAGCGACTGGTGAAGATGGCCTGTGGTGGTGAAGATGGTGAAGATGGCCGAGCGACTGGGGCTGTTTGGGCTGTACGAGCGACAACCGTGAAGATGGGGGGGGGGGAAGATGGCCGAGCGTCGAAAGGGGGGTGGGTATTGGGGATTTGGGGAAGAAAGGGGTTTGAGGATTTGGGGTCGGAAATAAGAGGAGGGGATCGATTTGGAGTCGAAAGGGGGAGTAGGGGGGAGATATTAGGCGGGTAATAGTTTATAAAAAAATTTAAACAATGACAAACGAAGATGACACGCAAAAATGCATGTCATCCTTTCTAAGAATATTTTAAAATATGACAAATATTTTATGATACGCGTAAATGCGCGTCATCTTTTTTCGCGCGTCATCTTTTGCGCGTCATCTATTAACAGTTTTCTAGTAGTGGCATCAGCATCAGCATCACCTTGAGCACCTGTTCCAGCTGAAACATTCTCACAAGATTGTTTAGAATAGTTTGGAAACAATTCTAAATCAAAGATATAATCAGGTCCATTCCCCTTAACACAAGGAGTGTGCTCATTAACAACTATATTGGATGACTCCTCAAATTGTTGATTCTTGATGTTGTATACTCTATAAGCTTTGGAGCTAGAAGAGTATCCAACAAAGATAGCATCATCCGACTTGTCAGCAAACTTTGCTAAGTTGGCCTTTGTGTTAAGTATGATACACCTGCAGCCAAAGGACCCTAGAAAGCCAATGAACGGTGACCTCTTGTTCCATAACTCATAATGGGTTTTTCCACGGGGCTTAACTACAAGAGCCCTGTTCTACACATAGCATGCAGTGCTAACTGCCTCTGCCCAGAATGTTAGAGGTAGCTTTGAATCAGCTAACATGGTCCGAGCAGCCTCAATAAGTGTCCTATTCCTCCTCTCAGCAACACCGTTTTGTTGAGGAGTTCTGGGAGCACTATATTGTCTGGCAATCCCTTTTGAGTCACAGAATGAGTCAAGAACAAAGTTCTTAAACTCAGTCCCTTGATCACTTCTAATAATCTTAACCTTGTGATCAATTTGATTTTCTATTTTAAGAATAAAAGATTTTAACGTTTCAGCAGTTTCATCTTTACTTCTTAAAAAGAATACCCATGTAAATCTTGTAAAATCATCAACAATCACAAGGCAGTATGATTTCCTTCCAATGCTCATTATACTTGTGGGTTGTAACACACCACCTTATTATCATATTTTATAAAACCTGTTTGAGGTGTAAAAGATTCTTAGCTTAGGTCCCAGTTAAAATCTCTATTTTTAAAACTCTATTACACATACCCATGACTACGTCAACACACTATTACGTTTTACACACCTCAATTTACATTTAGGTAATTTACATAACGTAAGTTTGTTTAAAAGAACTAGTTAACAACCCATTGTTCGATCCACAAGCATCTTCATCGATCACCTTTGCCTTCTTGGAACATTCCTACAAAACAACCACTTTTATCGCATTAGTCCATTAGAACTAAGTAAGGACTCTTATACTTACTTTACAGGTTATTAGGAGGTGTTTTGGGGCTTAAAATATCAATCGAAAACACAAGTGACAAGTTAAACCCACCGTAATTTACGGTGGGTACCGTAAATTACGGTACCCAGAGATCTCAAACCCACCGTAAGGCAGTGATTTTCTGCCGTATTAATTTTCCAGGCTACCGTAAATTACGGTGTCTACCGTAATTTACGGTAGACCCAGTTATTTTGTTCTTCTCAACATTTTGACCCGTTTCGTTTGTTTCGACTTTTCAATGATTCCGGGTCCATTTCAACATCTCTATTTGCTCAATTTAGAAGCTTTAACTCTCTTAGCTTCGACTACTTGCAACTATCACATTATCACCCATTCTATAATCACACTTTCGTATTTAAATAGAAATGGGTCATTATTCCACTTTCAAGCTAGTCATTCACTAACTTGGACTAGCATAATAGATTCAGATCACACACCTATACACTTCGCTATACATCTTTATGTTTGACATACACACAGTCGCCAAACCACACGTTTATCACCCACTGGTGAATTAGGCTTACACACAGTAGCCAAAATATAGTTTATCACTCACTAGTGATTTAAATGTTACCACCGTAACTAAATATATTTATAACCCCTCCAGGTTTGGTTCACACACCTGTGAACTATACCGGTATATTTATTTCATGCACACGCGCATGAAGCTTCAACTAAATTCATGCACTCGAGCATGTATACTTACTATTACTATAACCATTACTTATGGTCTTTATTCACAACTCACCTTTACTCAAGAGTACACATAATAAAATCATAAAGATAAGACTATATATGGTTATAAGGTTAATGTCCTTACCTTAAGCAAGCTTCAACTCAACCTTTGTCTTTGCTCACCGCTTTGCTAATACTCCCTTCACCTAAACATATGTTTAGGACTAATTTAGCACATACATACATATGGTATAAACCAATCCATATGACCCATTTATGACTAGTTTTAAGCATAATTAACTTTATATTGACCCACCGGTCATTCCATTTCCACTTTGCCCCTCCTTTCATATTTCGAACTTCTTGGAGGCATTTCATCAAACACCTTATGGGCATGATTTATAACCCAACACATTTCATACAACTACTTTGCTATAAACCATCAAGTTTCAAAATTGGCATACATGATACATAGAACACCTAATACATACTATTCTAAATTCAACACCTATTAATTTGATCATAGATGAATTTCTCCTCAACACCCCAATCATGAACTAACTACTTAGCAAGAAAACATCCAATTTAAGACTCACCTTATGAGTTAGATGCAGGAATTAGGTGATTTGTAACTCAATTCCACAATTAGAAGTTTGAATTCAACACAACCGCAACTAAATTTGACTAGGGTTCTTGATCTCCTTCCTCCTTCCCGTTCTCCTCCCTTCGTGTGTGTGTGTGAGAATGTCCAGGAGGTTCTACACCTCCTTACTAATATACAAATTTAATTTTTCTCAATTGGCAAAAGTAGTCCCTCTAGTTACTTTTAGTTATTTACACAAACAATACTAACTTAACTCAGTTAGTTCTAATTTAACACTCATTTTATTTAAAACACAAATTATAAAATTACCTAAAATGGGACGTTACAAGTTCTCCCCCACTTGGGAAGTTTCATCCCCGAAACTTATTGACGCATCAAATAAGTAAGGGTAGCATTTTTCATCTCGTCTTCTAGCTCCCAAGTGACATCCGACCCTTTTCGGTTCTTCCACTGTATCAGCACTTGCTTTATCTCTTTGTTTCTCAGCCTTTTGATTTTTCTGTCAAGTATTACCACAGGTTCTTCTACATAATTCAGCTTATTATCAATCACCAAGTCCTTATACGGGATATACGCTGATTCATCTGCTAGACATTTTCTCAAATGAGAGACATGAAAGGTATTATGGACCCCACTTAGTTCTTCTGGTAGCTCAAGACGATAAGCAACCTTGCCCACCCGAGCTATAATTTTAAATGGTCCAATGAATCGCGGTCCTAACTTTCCTCGCTTTCGGAATCGAATTACACCTTTCCATGGAGAAACCTTTAATAACACATAATCTCCTACTTGGAATTCAATCGGTTTTCTTCTTCTATCAGCATACGACTTTTGGCGATCTTGAGCCGCCTTTAGATGAGCTCGTACTTGATCAATGTGTTCATTAGTTTTTCTCACCACTTCGGTACTAGCTAGCTCTCGTGGACCAATTTCTCCCCAACATACGGGAGTTCTACATTTCCTCCCATATAACATTTCATACGGCGCCATTTTCATACCCGAATGATAGCTATTATTATAAGAAAATTCTGCCAAGGGTAGATATGTATCCCAACTACCTCCGAAATCAATAATGCACGCGCGCAACATATCTTCTAGGATTTGAATAATCCTCTCACTTTGACCATCTGTTTGTGGGTGATATGCGGTGCTAATCAACAGTTTGGTACCCATATCTTCATGAAATTTTCTCCAGAACCTCGAAGTAAATCGAACATCTCGATCTGATATTATGGATACAGGTATGCCATGCTTAGACACAATTTCCTTGATATATATTTCTGACATTGTTTCCGATGAGTAAGTCTCCCGGATTGGAATAAAATGAGCACTCTTTGTCAATCTATCCACTACTACCCAGATGGTATCATAGCCTTTTCGGGTTTTTGGAAGCTTTGTTATTAAGTCCATGGCTATACGATCCCACTTCCAAACTGGAATTTCTAAAGGCTGTAATTCACCATGTGGTTTTTGATGTTCTGCTTTTACTTGTAAACATGTTAAACACTTTTCCACATATTTAATGATATCACGTTTCATTCCTGGCCACCAATAATTCACTTTTAAATCACAATACATCTTAGTAGCTCCTGGGTGAATCGAATACTTAGATTTATGTGCCTCATCCAGTATCAATTCTTTTACTGGACAAGTTGGAGGAATCCACACTCGTCCCCTCATTGTCTTTAATCCATAACTGTCTTCCTTTAGGATTCGCACTTGACCCTGAATACGGTTTCGTTTCCAATTCTCCTCTTTGAGTGCCTCCATTTGCGCTTCTTTAATTCGCTCGATTATGCTTGAGTTAATCATTATTCTCATCGCTTTTACTCTAATAGGCTCATACTCATCTTTTCTACTTAATGCATCCGCTACCACGTTAGCCTTCCCAGGATGATATAGGATTTCACAGTCGTAATCCTTTAATAATTCCAACCAACGCCTCTGTCTCATATTAAGCTCTTTCTGAGTGAAGAAATATTTTAAACTTTTATGATCGGTAAAAATAGTGCATTTCACACCATAGAGATAATGCCTCCAAATTTTCAAGGCAAATACTACCGCGGCCAGCTCTAAATCATGTGTTGGGTAGTTCATCTCATGCGTTTTCAGTTGTCTTGAGGCATAAGCTATCACTCTACCCCTCTGCATCAGAACACACCCCAACCCAAAATAGGACGCATCAGAATACACAACAAAATCCTCATTCCCCTCGGGTAATGCTAGTATTGGTGCCTGCGTCAATCTTAATTTCAACTCTTGAAACGCTTTTTCTTGTTCGACATCCCATTTAAAAATAATCCCTTTTCTAGTAAGTTTAGTTAACGGAGAAGCTATTTTGGCAAAGTCTTGAATAAACCTCCGGTAATACCCTGCTAGGCCCAAGAAACTTCTAATCTCAGTTGGAGTTTTTGGAGGATTCCATTTCATTACTGCTTGAATCTTTGAGGAGTCTACTTGAATCCCATTTGCATTTACAACATGCCCTAAAAATTGCACTTCTCGTAACCAAAAATCACATTTTGAAAATTTAGCATATAATTTTTCTTGTTGAAGAGTTTCCAAAAACTCTCGTAAATGGCGCGCATGCTCTTCTTCACTTTTAGAATACACTAATATATCATCAATGAAAACAATAACCGAACGGTCTAACATAGGTCGACATACCCGATTCATCAAATCCATAAACGCCGCCGGTGCATTTGTTAACCCAAAAGACATCACAAGAAACTCATAGTGACCGTAGCGAGTACGAAACGCTGTCTTAGGTACATCGTCCTCCTTTATCCTTAGTTGATGATACGCTGACCTTAAATCAATCTTTGAAAACCAAGACGCGCCTTGTAGTTGGTCAAATAAATCATCAATCCTAGGTAAAGGATATCGGTTCTTGATAGTCACCTTATTTAATTCTCGATAATCAATACACATTCTAAAACTTCCATCTTTCTTTTTAACAAAAAGAACTGGTGCACCCCACGGGGAGATGCTTGGGCGAATAAAACCCCTTTCAAGGAGTTCTTGTAATTGTTTCATCAACTCTTGTAATTCAGATGATGCTAATCGATATGGGGCTTTAGCAATAGGTTTAGCTTCTGGTACTAAATCAATTCGAAACTCCACATCTCTTACAGGTGGAAGGCCTGGTAAGTCATCTGGAAACACCTCAGGAAATTCTCTAACCACTGGAACATCTTCTAATTTCGGTACACTCTGGTTAGTATCAATTACATATGCCAGGAAACATTGCCCTTCACGCCTCATATGCTTTAGGGTCTTAATTAATGAACACAACACTACTCCTTTACACTTTTCTCCGTGAATAACTACCTTATGGCCCCTCGGAGATTTTAACTTTATCTTTTTATGATGACATACAATATCAGCCTGGTATGTAGAAAGCCAATCCATTCCCACAACCACATCAAACTCACCTAAGGTCATAGGTATTAGATCAATAGGATACTCTTCCTTCTTAATAGTTAACCTACACCCTCGGTAAACTTCAAACACTAAAAATGTTTTAGAATTAGCCACTTCGACCTCTACTGGTGCAGACAATGTACTTATTTCAAACAAAGGATGAGACGCAAATTTAATCGACACAAACGATCTATTAGCACCGGAATCAAATAACACATACGCAGGTAAAGAATTTAACAGGAAAGTACCCGACACCACATCGGCGGTCTTTTTAGCTTCTTCAGCTGTAATTTGAAAAGCCCTTCCCCTTGCTTTCGGTATTTCAGGTTTCTTTACACCGCTCTGAGCGCTCGAACTTCCACCAGTTTTCAAATCTGGACATTCACTCCTCTTGTGCCCAGGTTTATAACAATTGAAACACAGCTCCAACTGACTGGTGCATTGGGTAGACAAGTGTCCGGGCCTCCCACATCTAAAACATGTTCTTGGTGGTAAACGGCATTCCCCCGGATGCCTCTTGCCACAGTTAACACACGATTTAATTTCTTTAACCTGACTCGGCTTCTTAAATTGGGTAGAAAATTTAGGCTTCTTGGAAGGTCCTTCATCCTTATGTACGGGCCTTTTTTCACCACGCTCCATCTGTCGTTTCAACTCAGCTTCTCTCTCCCGAGCACAATCTATAAGTTCCACTAGGGTCTCACATCGAGAAGGTGTAAGAAACTCCCGGTATTTAGCATTTAACATCCCATAGTACTGATTAATCCACATCCTTTCTGTTCTTAAAAAGTCGCGACAGAACTTAGCCTTTTTATAGAAAATCGCCGTGATGGTATCTATGTCCTCATCCTTCTGTCGTAGTTGTAAGAATTCTTCATAAATTCGGTTGATCGCCGCTTGCGAGCTAAACCGCTTTAAAAATCTCTCTTTAAACTCCTCCCAAGTCATTACTCGTATACCTTCCAAACCAACTTCTTCTCGCACTAAATCCCACCAGTCTTTACCCCGCTGTTTTAACTGGCCACCCGCATATATCACCCTATCATTAGGATCACAATGTGAAGTTTCAAACGTCCCCTCTATATCCGAGATCCACCGTATTGCTAGCAATGGGTCCACTTCACCATTAAACTCAGCTGGTTTACATGCTACAAAATCTTTATACGTTACCCGTTTGGGTGCTTTCTCAGTTTTCTCTCCAACCTGCAACACTGTAAGTTCCTGTTGTATAAACTCTTGTAGCGTTCTTTGCATATCTTCCATGTACATTGGTAAATTGGCCCCTATGGCTTTAGCCACTTCTTCATTAATAATCTTTCTCATCTCTGAATTACTTGATTCACATTCCTCGCGAATACGTTCCTCAGCCATCCTTGATGACTGAAATATAACTCAAGTTCAATTTTATATTTACTGCATCACTATGCTTATAATCATGTAAATCACATATTTATATTCATAAAAACTTTCACACATATTGCATATTAACACAGGTACACTAACCTTGATTGATGGCTCAGTGATCGAATCTTGGAATCGAACAAGTTCTCTTCTATTATCACGAGCACAAGGTTTGAGTTCAAGCTTTCTCTACTCACTTGAATCCCTCAAACCACGGCTCTGATACCAACTTGTAACACACCACCTTATTATCATATTTTATAAAACCTGTTTGAGGTGTAAAAGATTCTTAGCTTAGGTCCCAGTTAAAATCTCTATTTTTAAAACTCTATTACACATACCCATGACTACGTCAACACACTATTACGTTTTACACACCTCAATTTACATTTAGGTAATTTACATAACGTAAGTTTGTTTAAAAGAACTAGTTAACAACCCATTGTTCGATCCACAAGCATCTTCATCGATCACCTTTGCCTTCTTGGAACATTCCTACAAAACAACCACTTTTATCGCATTAGTCCATTAGAACTAAGTAAGGACTCTTATACTTACTTTACAGGTTATTAGGAGGTGTTTTGGGGCTTAAAATATCAATCGAAAACACAAGTGACAAGTTAAACCCACCGTAATTTACGGTGGGTACCGTAAATTACGGTACCCAGAGATCTCAAACCCACCGTAAGGCAGTGATTTTCTGCCGTATTAATTTTCCAGGCTACCGTAAATTACGGTGTCTACCGTAATTTACGGTAGACCCAGTTATTTTGTTCTTCTCAACATTTTGACCCGTTTCGTTTGTTTCGACTTTTCAATGATTCCGGGTCCATTTCAACATCTCTATTTGCTCAATTTAGAAGCTTTAACTCTCTTAGCTTCGACTACTTGCAACTATCACATTATCACCCATTCTATAATCACACTTTCGTATTTAAATAGAAATGGGTCATTATTCCACTTTCAAGCTAGTCATTCACTAACTTGGACTAGCATAATAGATTCAGATCACACACCTATACACTTCGCTATACATCTTTATGTTTGACATACACACAGTCGCCAAACCACACGTTTATCACCCACTGGTGAATTAGGCTTACACACAGTAGCCAAAATATAGTTTATCACTCACTAGTGATTTAAATGTTACCACCGTAACTAAATATATTTATAACCCCTCCAGGTTTGGTTCACACACCTGTGAACTATACCGGTATATTTATTTCATGCACACGCGCATGAAGCTTCAACCAAATTCATGCACTCGAGCATGTATACTTACTATTACTATAACCATTACTTATGGTCTTTATTCACAACTCACCTTTACTCAAGAGTACACATAATAAAATCATAAAGATAAGACTATATATGGTTATAAGGTTAATGTCCTTACCTTAAGCAAGCTTCAACTCAACCTTTGTCTTTGCTCACCGCTTTGCTAATACTCCCTTCACCTAAACATATGTTTAGGATTAATTTAGCACATACATACATATGGTATAAACCAATCCATATGACCCATTTATGACTAATTTTAAGCATAATTAACTTTATATTGACCCACCGGTCATTCCATTTCCACTTTGCCCCTCCTTTCATATTTCGAACTTCTTGGAGGCATTTCATCAAACACCTTATGGGCATGATTTATAACCCAACACATTTCATACAACTACTTTGCTATAAACCATCAAGTTTCAAAATTGGCATACATGATACATAGAACACCTAATACATACTATTCTAAATTCAACACCTATTAATTTGATCATAGATGAATTTCTCCTCAACACCCCAATCATGAACTAACTACTTAGCAAGAAAACATCCAATTTAAGACTCACCTTATGAGTTAGATGCAGGAATTAGGTGATTTGTAACTCAATTCCACAATTAGAAGTTTGAATTCAACACAACCGCAACTAAATTTGACTAGGGTTCTTGATCTCCTTCCTCCTTCCCGTTCTCCTCCCTTCGTGTGTGTGTGTGAGAATGTCCAGGAGGTTCTACACCTCCTTACTAATATACAAATTTAATTTTTCTCAATTGGCAAAAGTAGTCCCTCTAGTTACTTTTAGTTATTTACACAAACAATACTAACTTAACTCAGTTAGTTCTAATTTAACACTCATTTTATTTAAAAACATAAATTATAAAATTACCTAAAATGGGACGTTACATGGGTCCAAAGAGATCCATGTGCAATAAGTGTAATGGAGTAGTGATAGAGTTAACACATTTGGATTTATGAGATGATTTGTGTTGTTTCCCTTTCAGGCATGCAACACAGTTATCTTTGCAGAAAAATTCCTTTTTAGGCAAACCATGTACCAAGTTATTTTTAGCCAATTTATTCATTGTTTTAAAATTCACATGACACATGCGTTTATGCCATAGTGTTGACTCATCACTATCAGCTTTGGAAAGAAAGCATGATACTTCACCTATAGGAGAAGCATTGTTCATATCCAGCTTGTACATATCCCCTTTCCTGGGAGATCTAAGAAGCACCAATTCCGGAGGAATTGTCATCCCTGGTTTGAGGATAATGCACTCATGTTCTGTGAAAAGCATCTGATGCTTCTGGTCACAGAATTGAGAAACACTTAGCAGATTGTGTTCAAGCTGTTTGACAAAGTGAACTTTGTCAATGTTTATTCTGCCATTGGATATACTTCCTCTGCCAGAAATATATCCTCCGGCCTCACCTCCAAATTGGACAGGCCCTCCATCAAAGTTCTGGAATTGTTAAAGGAGAGATCTGTTCCCTGTCATGTGCCTAGAGCATCCACTATCTACAATCCAGACATTGTTGTTCTTGTAAAATGGACGTCCCTGCACATAAGATGAGATGGTTAGTTTTGTTTGGAAGCCGAAGCCTTGCAGGTCTTGGGCTCTTCCAAAGAGAGTGACATAATTGAACCAAAAGATATGCATTGGGGTTCAATAGAGGTCATTGATGAAGAAGAGGTTTGGGCTGCAGCATCTTCCTTGATCTTCCAATCCATCCCTTGGTTGATCTTTGAAGATGAGCTTGTTGAAGCTTGTGCAGCATGGTCTTCTTCCGAAGCTTTTCTCTTTTCGGAAGAAGCCTTCACCACCTTTTCTTCCGAAGTAGTCTTCTTCTGAGATGGTTTCAAGGGAGCCTTCTTGTTCTTCCGAACCTTAGAAGGTTTGGCTTCCGAAGCCATTTTCCTTTCGGAAGGAGTACTTCCTTCCGAAAGCAACTTGGCTTCCGTGACGAACTTTCCCTTTTTCATCATTTGGCCCTTTTGAAGTGGTCCAACTGAGAAACCTTCTCTGACTCCTTCTTTTCTAACATTATTTGCATAATGTGTGCTTGTTGGATTATAGTAACAATCTTTAGCCATGTGGTTGTGCAGACCACACATTATGCATGCGATGCTAGCCTTCTGGGAATTTACAGGTTGCTGTTTCTTGGATTTCTTCTCTTCATCAGCAACTTTCCCTTTCAACTTCTGATCCTTTGGTAGGACAGGAGTGCTGGTATTACACTCCCTTCCTGAATCAGAAGTACCTACCACATGGAATCCAGTAGAGATGAAGACACCCTTTTGCTTTGGGTCAATCTTAAGCTTGGACTCTGCAACCTTCTTGGCAGTCCTTCTAGCAACTTTAGCTCTGCTTCTTCTTGCCTTGGTGGTTAGGATTTGGTCTTCACAGGTGGAGATGAGTGTATCCTCCTGTTTCTCCCCTGTGGTGGCCACTATTTTTTCCTCCTCCTCTAGTTCCAATGGATAAGGGTCAGCAGTTGAAACCTCTTGCTCTTCAGTACCACATCTAGGTAGTCTAATAGACTCATAAGAGTGTGGTGGAACTATTTCATTGGTTCCCAGCCCTTCTTTGTTTTGATAAAACATTTTGGAATGAGAGGATGATGCAAGAATAGTTTGGAAGTTTTGCTCAGCAATAGCTTGCTTCCTGGCCTGAGCCTCAGCAGTGACCAACTGGGCTTGAACTTCAGCTAGTTTAGAAATCAGATCTTTAATTTGAGTCTTATAATTAGTCTTTTCATGTTTTAAAAGAGACACAGTTTTCTCTAACTCTTCAATTTTCTTTTGATAGTCAGATTCAGCTCTTTTAAAATCAGATTTTAACACATTTAAAGACTCAACCTCAGATCTGATTTCCGAAATGTAATCCTTATAGAGTTTAACTTTAGCAATACAGGCAGCAGTACAAAGATGTTCATATACCTGATCATCATCCGTTCCGGCCATGAGTGCTTGAGCTGGAGTCACATCCTGTACCATGAAGCTCCAGTCAACTTCTTGAGCTACTGCAGCTGTTTCAGTTGACTTCTCTTCATGCTTTGAAGCAGTGGGATGTGTGGAGGCCTGTGGGGTTCCCGGGTTGTTCTTGGGAGCCTTGCATTCCCTAGCAAAGTGACCTAGTTGGTTGCAGTTGTAACACTTTGCTTTGCTCTTATCAAACCCAAACTTGCTGTTGGCTGGGTTTTGAGGGAATTCCTTCCAGTTCTCTTGAAAAACTTCTTCGCTCTGTAAGTTAAAAGAGCCATCTGTTGGACAATGTCCACATACTCCACGTCATCTGGACTGAAGCACTCAAGATCATAAAAGCAGTATTGAAAATCACCAGAGTGTCCACTTCCAGAGACAAAGGCACAACTATCCTGAAAGGAGTTGTGTTGAACCTTTTGAGACTTTGGAGTCTCAGGTAGAGTTATGTAGGGTCCATTATGTGAGTTGTCAGGGTAGCACAGCAGATGTTGTGGTTCTATGATTTCCCTTTCAACCACATGAAGGGCTGAACTCAGTTGGTTGTTGGAGTGACCAGAGGAGTTCTGCATGTTCATCTCTATCTGGAATGCACTTAGGATACCATACAACTCTGTGAGAGTAAGAGTCTTAAGATCCGAAGTTCTCTTGATTACAACACAATAGTGTGTCCATAGTTTAGGAAGGGAAGACATGAACTTCCTAACTATGTCTCTATTCTCAAGAGCTACTCCAATATCCACCAGAGTATCTACTATCTCAACATACCTGAAGTATTGTTGAGTCAATGTCTCACCAGCCTTGAAAGTAAAGTTCTCAAACTGCTGCTTCAAGAGATCCTTCTTGTTCTCTTGGGTTTCCTTGGATCCTTCATACATAAGCTTCAATGCATCCCGTAAATCTTTGGCTGTCTTGCACTTCTTGAAGCCTCTGTAGATGGAATTGGGGAGAGCAGTTTGGAGAGAAGTCATAGCCCTTTGATCAAGCTCTATTCTCTTCCTATCTTCTTCTGAGTAATCATCAACATCTTTTGGAATGATGCGATTACCAGTAGCAGAAGTAGTGCTTGGTATGAATGGACCATTGACAATGGAGTCCCACGTCCTTGAGTCTTGACACTTATATTTTAATAATTATCATTGTTTTCGTGTGATGATTCCGATTTATTCCAAAATATAACATCTTATATTTTATTATTATTCAATAACACTTTCAAGTAGCTTTTTACTTTTCTTTTCATACACGTAACGATCAAGTATAATAATCGCCTTACCAGTATTTAACTTAGTAATTTATACTAGTTAACTAGTATAATTATATTTAATAATAAACTTATATTTCTTTTTTCTAGTGTGTTAATATGCGTGACATGTTCAAGGTGACACTTGTGTGATATGATGCGTGAAAAGTTTTTATCGATTTATTATTTCGGTTATATACAGGGATGATGTGAAGGAAGTAAGATCATCAAACATGAACAAATTTAACATGGTCTGATTACCACATTATACAACTAGCATAAAAACTCAAGACATAATATAACATTAACCTCAAATGAAATAAAGAAGCATGTATTATATATATATCATTGTATAATATACAACCAGCATAGTTCAATTTATATTAGATATTTTTTAAGCTAAAACGTTCAATACATATTACAATAATTTTAAGATGCGTGTTTGAAAAAACCATAAAAAAAGACAAACTTACTATGAAAGCAGACCAGTGATTGATTCCAACCCTTTCATTGGTTTGATCATATCATGAGGCATCCACTTAAGCTAGCCCCTTGCATAAAACGTTAACTAGTAGGGGCCCCGCGCGATGCGGCGGCAACGACAATTTACAACGCCATATTCTTTTTTGTTGGTAAATGTACTTGCACGATATGTACTATAACATTTATGTGTAGTAAGATATGCAGAGAAAATACTTGCAGATTTACTACTTCATGGGATTGCCCTTGTAAGATGACATAACCTAAACCACTCATTTGTAGGTAAATAAGGTATTTTTTGAACCACTACATGAAACCCAAGACACAATGTGCTCCTTTCCAGGGGCGCCATTGTCAATGGAACAGAATCAAGGGATTCCCAATCATATAAATGGTGTATTAAAGTTGCAATGTTACGGTAAAAAAACAATGAATCATCAGATATGCTTGAGCAACCAATGAATCAATGATGAACCAGTACCTATCTAACCACTCCATCAATATGCCTATAAAAATATTATAAGCAATAGACAACATCACCAGTTCAAATAACAAATAACATGAAGGCAACCAAAATCATTTTGAACTCCCATCCGTGCATGATAAAGTAACAAATGCAAATTCGAAGTTTTGAACTACCATTAATTACATCTTTGCATGATATCAAGTCTACAACATTCATAATCAACATTATCAAATATGTTACTCCATATAGATAAAAATAATATATACTCTATGCATTCCTGCTAAGACCAAATCTAATAACAAAAGGAGAGTAACCAGCAATAACAAGGACGGACTGCAACCAGAAGAAAGGCAAAAGTCAAAAGGACAGCAACAAGATGTTCTACCAGCATTAGTATTGGAATATCACTGGAATACCTTCCTCCTATGGCGATCTTTGTAGCTTATGTATTCCAATAGAACCCGAGCCCCTCTAGAGAGTTTGGATAGAACATTAATGAAGTCTTCAAGATTTGAAATGTCCTCATTGGCTAATCTCTTGATAATGGCATGCCGAGGGACCCCAGCTCTATAAAGCATGTAACTGCGAACGATTGAACATTTCAATTTCAGAAGTAGAGCAGACAGAAACCTTGTTGCCCACACATCTAATCCAGAGATTGATGGTCAACACCAAAAATGGTCATATTAATGTGATAATAAAACTTAAAACAGATTTTATCAAAGAAGTTACCCAGGTTCTGATACATATACAAGACCACAATGAAAACGAAAATTCCTAGCTTGTTGATAGGAGAGCGGGTGTATAACTGCACCACTAACTTCCAAAAAGTGGTTTGGAGTTATGGAGTGTAGATCCTCAACCTGAAAAAAAAACATATGGATAACATATTAAATTTTGTAACAATAAATCTCTGTAAATATATCGTCTCATTTTAATATCTTCACATGAAGAGGTGTCATAAAACATGGATGTAAGAGACCAGTCACTAACCACCAACTGAACGGTCAAAGACGTGTCGCCCCTTTCAAACTCTAACTCGACACTTTGGCCCACACTGTCATCAAGTAAAGTCTCCAGCTTTAGAAACTGAGTAACCACTTGCAGAAAGGCTAATTCACTCAATAACAGTTTCACAAATAATGTTTTAGGAAACAACACCTAAATTGATATTAAAGATCTTTTATTGTATATTGATATAAACTGAATGTTTCAGTTGCTTTAAGGAAGTAAGAGATAACTATTAACTAAAATTGTTGCGTTGAAATATGATTGAATAACACATACCTCCCCGTTCATGCGAACAAGCACATCACCTGGCTCCAGGTGGTGATAAGCAGGGCCACCTGGCACCTACAGCATACCCACCTGGCACCTACAGCATATCAGTTCCATGCTCAATGACACTAATCAAGGTCCTAAGGTTCTACTCATTCTTAATTTATAAATTCAATTCCATGCTTAAGAACACTAATCAAGGTCCTCAATTGGTAAAGGTCATACAAAAATCAGGTTTATCAATAATCATGTAAGCAAATCACATTTTAATTTAGAGAATTAATCTAGCAAATTGTGCTCTACTCACATTTCAATTTAGAGAATTAATAACGTTTTAAGGTTATAAAGATAGAATTTATCTCTAATCATGTAAGCAAGTCCAAACTATGATCAAGAATTAGAACTACATGACCTTCTACCTATTCTCGGTTCAAACATCCAATTTCATCCTAATGAACATTAATCATAGTCATAGTTCCCAACTTTATCGGTTTAATTCTTAAATCCTTGCATTTTTGTTAAATAATAATAATTTGTTTTCCTCTGACTACTACTTATTTTGAATTCTTTTTCCTTCTTAAATCATTTAATGTTCATGATACAGGAACCAAATAGGAGTCTAGTGAAATTAGCAAACACAATTATCAAAACAAATCGATTTAACCAATCATACTAAATAACCAAATAAAAAAGCAGTCTTACTGCTAACCTTAGCAGCTAAGCATTATGCAACAATGCTCTAAGCTGCTTCCAAGATCGGTGCTCGCCTACTCCCTGTTTAGAACATCAACAAAAGAAGTACTAATAACCTATATTAACAGATTCACAACTGCATACAAAGTAAAATGATGGGTTAGTTATAGTTTTAAATGATAAAATTTAGGAATCAAAAAACAAATTCAATTCACTTTTAAGTAAAAAGCCAGTTTGCAATTTGATCTAAATTAAAGCTAAAGTCTACTGTTGCATGTAGTTGCTAGATATTGTTGAACTTAAAAAAGAAAGCACAGGAGCTTAGTGATGATCATGGAACCAAATATATTCCACTAAGATTAATAGTTAAGAAGGCATAAGCTTCTACACATTCTATTTATAATTTCAGTTCCATGCTCAATGACACTAATCAAGGTCCTAAGGTTCTACTCATTCTTAATTTATAAATTCAATTCCATGCTTAAGAACACTAATCAAGGTCCTCAATTGGTAAAGGTCATACAAAAATCAGGTTTATCAATAATCATGTAAGCAAATCACATTTTAATTTAGAGAATTAATCTAGCAAATTGTGCTCTACTCACATTTCAATTTAGAGAATTAATAACGTTTTAAGGTTATAAAGATAGAATTTATCCCTAATCATGTAAGCAAATCCAAACTATGATCAAGAATAGAATTACATGACCTTCTACCTATTCTCGGTTCAAACATCCAATTTCATCCTCATGAACACTAATCATAGTCATAGTTCCCAACTTTATCGGTTTAATTCTTAAATCCTTGCATTTTTATTAAATAATAATAATTTGTTTTCCTCTGACTACTACTTATTTTGAATTCTTTTTCCTTCTTAAATCATTTAATGTTCATGTTACAGGAACCAAATAGGAGTCTAGTGAAATTAGCAAACACAATTATCAAAACAAATCGATTTAACCAATCATACTAAATAACCAAATAAAAAAGCAGTCTTACTGCTAACCTTAGCAGCTAAGCATGGTGCAACAATGCTCTAAGCTGCTTCCAAGATCGGTGTTCGCCTACTCCCTGTTTAGAACATCAACAAAAGAAGTACTAATAACCTATATTAAGAGATACACAACTGCATACAAAGTAAAATGATGGGTTAGTTATAGTTTTAAATGATAAAATTTAGGAATCAAAAAACAAATTTAATTCACTTTTAAGTAAAAAGCCAGTTTGCAATTTGATCTAAATTAAAGCTAAAGTCTACTGTTGCATGTTGTTGCTAGATATTGTTGAACTTAAAAAAGAAAGCACGGGAACTTAAAAAAGAAAGCACATAATAAGTTAACCTGACCACCGACGACGGCAACGGACGGAAGAGCATCCCAGAGAGAAGAAAACGCGGTGTCGCCACCGCCGTAGTCGCCGAGAGCCGTACAAGCTCGCTGTATACGATTCACCAGACCAATTAAGCTCTCCATTGTGGCCATTACATCAATTACAGTTCGATTTGAGCTCAAATGAACAAATGTGAAACCCTAACGTACAAAATGTTGGAATTTGGGAACTCTTTTGACGATGGAAGTGAGTATCGTTAATCTGCAACAGTTGTGTTCAAAATCGTTAATCTACAAAATGATTTTGTAGGGGTACCTGATTGACGACCGGAGACTGAATGAAGATGATGTGTCCAAAACTCCAAAACATCCTGATTTCTATCTTTCTATCTCACTGTCGCCACCATCATTGTTCCTTCTTTCTATCTCACTGTCAGTTCCATCGTGGCCGACTCCCACCACCACCGGATCTCTCTCACTGCCTCCACCACCCGGTTCCCACCACCACCCCTCTCTTGTGTTGTTTTTAACCCTAAATGACCAAATGTGTGTGTATGAATCGATTTCAAAAGGTAAATTCCCACCCAGCTAAAGATCTGCGTGACCTAACCTAAATGCCTAAATTTGCTTTCAAGACTTGTACATGGTGCTTTAAAGGTTGTACATCTCTTAATTTTAAGAGATTATGTAAAATGACTCTTTTGTCCTTCTCTAATGAATATATATATAGTATAGATGATTGTTGATATTTACCATAATAAATTTGACATAAAATATTTATTATTGAAAAAGAAGGAAGAGAACATGGGACTAACATTTAACTTTTAAAAAGGTCATCCAATATATTTATATAGGAATGATTGAATCTGAATCTTTTAAAAAACAAAAGAATTACATTAAATCACATATATTTTTTTAAAACGATCACCCATACACATGTTTACTTATAACTCTAAACTACACTAAATTTAAATCTTATTTATATCATGATTTAAACTTTCTTAAAAAATATTAGACTATGAGGAACAAGGCATTCTAAGGAAGCCCCAAACTCATATCCTTGCGTCACGTGGCGCCAACTAGATAGTGGAGCTTTCCCTTCCTTTTTGTTGGAGTAGGGCATTCTTTGGAATGCCCCTTTTTTTTCTTTTTTTCTTTTTTTTTTAGTTTTATTTTAACTTTAATGGGGGCATTCAAGGCGTTCTATACAGGAAGTTTGGGAGGATTTCAAGCCCTAAAACACCCTATGGGGCAATGTAGAGGGCGTTCTTGGGCGTTCTGGGGTGTCTTATGGGGCATTTCATGGGCTATAACGCCCTCCTCCTCATAGTCTTAGAGTGCTACTGGAACACCCCTCTCTGGTTATTGATCTCAAGTACAAAAAACCTAGTACTTTAATCTCTTAAACCTAAAACCCTAGACTTCAAAACAAAACCACAATATTTAACGTTGTTGCCCTAACCCAAGTCAATAAATCAAATTCGGATTTGGGAAAAGATTTTCTTGGCCCAATTGATCGGTATATCAACCCATATGCCCAAATCGAAGGGTATAATCACATCAAATTCAATTGGGTCACCATACAAATCGGAGTAAATCTTGTTGCCAGGTTACCCCTTAACTTATAAATTCGATTCATTTAAAATGACCACCCAAAACGCCGATTCTGCGGCCGATCAAGAATCACAAGCTCCGGCAGTAGTTGAAGACAAAGTGGTAGTCGTTGATGATGAAAGAGATGATGCAGAAACGGAGTTACATAAGCTTTTGTTGCCAAACGTTGATGATCTCCCCGTATGCCCATCGTCTGCAGTAGAATCCAATTTCGTCACATATTTCGCTCCTGGTATACTGTTTTAACTATTATTTTGTTTAATGCTGTTAATTTTGATTCTTGATTTGTAATTAAAGCTAGTGGTTTTTGAGTTTGGATTTGAGAGAAAGTGTTTGGGGGTTTTATCTTTATAATGGTTATGTTTTTGTGACTGTTGCATCGTGTATTGTGATCGTCAAGATTCTTTGTTATCAAGTTTGAAGTTAAAAGTTATCTAATTGAATGTAAAAAGTCAGTGTGGACTATAAAATGTGTTTGTCAATCTTGAAGTCAAAGAGTTGAACTAGTTTGATTTGAAAAACTTTAAACATTGATGTGAATTTCACTTATTTTATGCCATAAGGTTAGATTAATAATCTGAACATTTGCTGTGCGAGCACCTGATATGGTGAGTTAAGAAGTGTCAAATTCTACAATTGAGAAGTGCTAGTTTTATTATGATAATGTGATCGTAGATTTGTAGGTCGTTTATGTGACGAAATCTAATGTGCTTTTTTGTTTGCATTCTTGTGTTTTGAATTATTATAGATTTTATGAAGCCGGAGCATGATCAATATATTTATCGCCATGCAAATGGGTATGAATCTTGAAACTATCTCTGTTTTGGCACCTCTGTTTCTCAATGCAAAAAAATTAAACTCTATAAACAAAAGAGAAATAGAGCGTCATGAACTAGAGGTATATAATTCTTGAAAACACTATGAAACGAGGAAGAATGTTTATTGAACCCCAAAAGGTAAGGTTTCACATATATCTTTAAAATTTATAAAAAATATCTCCAAACACTAAATGGTTTTTGTTGGTCAAATGAATGGTTTTAAGATTTAAGCAGACATATCATGGGCTATGGTTAAAATTGTTGACAATTTTCTTTCCTATTTCTTTTCAATGAAGCTTGTGTGTTATTGGCTTGGCTGCTGGACACGTGGCCTTTAAGGATGAAGGAGGAATCACTGCTGTTGATTTTAATGTTGGAAAGTCTAACCGGAGTGAGATCAAGGTCACTGGGAAGCGCAAAAGGGTACATATTCTATTTTACCTTTGTAGAATACAAAACTAATTTTTTGGCTGTTGTGCAGCTGTGATGAAAGACCGTAGTCATGTTAAAAAACCAGTTCAATGGGTTAAACTTAGGTTTATTGATGTAGCATTTGATTTGGTTGGTGCTTGCATTGAAAGAAAGACAAAAGTTGGATCTTCAATAGATGAAATGATCATCTGAGAGAAAGAAAAAGTTTGCTAATTTGGTCCCAAAAACCAAGACTTATTAGCCAAATGAGCAAGGACGATGCTTGTTACATTTCTAATATCACTTTGTTAATTTCTGATATATGTTTTTGCAGAATGCTCAACAATTTGAGTCCAACACAGCTTTATGTAAAGTATGCACCAACAATGCTTTTTATATTGTGAGGTAGTTTTTTTAGCTTTAATTTGTACCATTGGATTAAACATTTGGTATTACATTCACAATATTTTCTCAGACGTGCCAAGAATTTATTTTTGGGGATGTTAAGTTCTAAAGATTGTACTCAAAGAGCCCACTCTTGACTTCAATCATAGTACATTATAACTTCGAAATGTGATCCTTTCTACAATTTTATCGCTATCTTTTTCTCAAATTCTTCATATGGTTGATAATCACTATCAAATGTCTCCTAAAACATAAGACATCTATCTTGAAGTGCAACATGTCCATTTGTCTTCAGAAGTCAAGCTCTTGAATCTTACATGGAATTAATGGTGTAAACACTGTAGTTAATCTTTCTTTGATTTTCTTTATATCTGAGATATAACTATTCAAAAAAACCAAGTTTCATTTCCTTGCTTAGTATGATTCTATAAATGTCCACAATTCAAAGTTGAAATTCTGAAAGGGCTTTTGACAGATGTTGTATTAAAGGCTCTTTGTTAGAAGTGAATGAACGATTAATAGAGCAGCCAGAGTTGGTGAATTCATCTGTAAGTATATTATTGTTATACACGTCTTATATATGAGACTTCTGTGTACATAATGCCCTTTAAAATTCTTTCTTTTTGAATTCTGTTCAAAATGTTGCATAAATTACTTTGGCAAAACGCCTTAGAATCTGAACTAAATAATAGCTAAAACCTTAAGTTACCAACATATAGAATGGGAGGAAATTGTTTCTAATTAGAGAAGGTACATGGTTTTAGATATTACCATGTGTATAAGTATTAACACACATACAATGTGCTGGTGGAGAGTGGTCAAAATGGGTACGAGTCAAAAGTGTTGAATTTCTAATGCAGATAAAAACTGGTCGAGTTGAGCCGAACCAGTTCACCTCTTAAATACATTTTTTTAGATCTTATAAACATTTAATATGCTCAATACGATTAAAAAAAATATGCCGATTACAATCTAACATTTTTTAACAAAGCAATAAAAGGTCTACTCGTTCAGATGACTTTTGACCTGTTTCCATGTGGGAGAAAGACCGCGTACATCTTCCCTTAAATGGGACGGACCCTCCCTGGACCCTGCGAAAACGCGGGAGCTCTTTGCAGCACCAGGTACGCCCTTAGTAATTAAGTGATTTAGCTTAACCTGTTGGACCAGCAATAACACACGACTCAAATCGACTAGTTTATAGATAAATTGGCCAAACTTATCAACTATTTATGTTATTGTCTAAAATTGAAGTAATTGTCTAAAATTGAAGTAATTGTCAGATTATTATTTCTGATATTCTATCACCTGAATTATGGT
This sequence comes from Flaveria linearis, assembly GCA_024085815.1. Lineage (NCBI taxonomy): Eukaryota > Viridiplantae > Streptophyta > Magnoliopsida > Asterales > Asteraceae > Flaveria > Flaveria linearis. Next base: position 2,163,908 of record CM044005.1, read on the forward strand.
CAACTGCAGGCAGATAGGGAAGGATACATTGCTATCATCATGCCCAAACAAGCAGACTGGCACAAGATCAAAGATTCATTCATCACCTTTGAAGAGTACAAGAAACTGAGACATTTTTAATTAACTTTCTGAAATCAACAACTGCCTTGTTGTGCAAGCTTATTGTGCATATTATTCTTCAATAAAGATGATGAACACAAGTTGCATTACAATATAATTCCCATACAAGTTCACTGCATTTTGTGTCAATTTTCTATACATTTGCAAGATTCTTGACATTTTGCAAGTATGTTTATCAATTACAATCACAAAATTCAAATTTCCAAAATGAATAGGTTTTATATGATCCTGGTAAACTCAATTTTTGTTTGATTAAATATGATCTTCAAGTTCTCCAATAGCTCGAAGAAGCAACTCTCATGAACCCTAAACACCCTCATAACTTCCCCTAACACATCTGAGCATATGGTTTCTACTAAATTTGAGGTCGAACATTGGAGTAGCTAGTAAAGTTGTTTGGTGATCTTGAGGTTATGAGATGAAGTCATGAAAACAGTCTCCTTCACAAAGCGCAGGGTAAAGTTTCGTACATTAGATCGCGAAGTGATCCGGACCCTGCAAAATGAGAGTTAAATCAGTTACTGGCTGTCTTTGTTTTTTCTTAATTCCCAAATTCATTTCATTGTCTAATCTTGCTACAAGTCAACCCATTGTGTCAAGATTTTTTATTATTGTGAACCCTTTTGCTCTCACATCAAGTTGTGCACAAGCCTATTTGAGCTCCCTCGGTTTGAACCTTTTGTTGGCTAATTTTGTATTCTTGATTAGCCCAAATGTACACCCAATCAAACCCAAGAGATGGCACAGCTAGTTGATGGGGTATTATTAAGGCTGTTATGAGTGAAGTAGGATGGTGAGGGACTGTGTCACGAGGGTCGCATGGGCTGAGATGGAAGGTGAGAGATGGTGGTGGTGGTGGTACCAGAAGGGAGAAGAAACACAAAAGGGGGGAAGGAACGTGGGGAGGAGGCTTTCAACGGAGCCTGGAGGGATGATGTGATAGTTCAGTTTGAGCGGGTCACTAGTATGGTGCGAGATTGGTCTACTTGTCAAGCAGTCACATATCCATTCCTAGATGAATACTATCGTCCCAAGGGACCTTCTGGTGGTAAAGTGATGTAATTTTTAATCAAATAATTGTGTTTAAATTCTACATAAGGTGTTCTGATTTAGGAGTAGAGTAAGTGTGTGTGTTAACTAAAACGTAGTTATCATGATGCTCTCGTTAAAATTGGCTTTTTAAGAAAAAGTTGTATGTATGTGTAAATCTCAATAAAAAGATTTAAAAAATATATATCACTAATTTTTGAAGTTATCTTCCAAAATGGATTCTGATAATTATGTATTATAAATCAAAAACTAAAAGCAGTTATTGTCGCTTATCTTTTCATTTCCTTGGGAACATTGATAAGTTATTGTTCCTTGGAGATTTTCCTAATCTAGATTAATATCTCGAAGGAAACTGTTTTTATGGATAATCCTCTAACAAATTGTTTTTGTTTTAATGTTAAATTGTTTCTGTTTTTGGAAAATCCCTAATAATCAACCATATTAAGGTTTGGTGGAAGCAAAGCCAATGAAGCTTGTCCCAATTAAAGACCAAAGTAAACCAACTACCAACCTCTTGGAATGTTGCAATAAAAGATCAATGGATTACTAAGTACCATCATTAACCTATGAATTTAGATTCCATTTTGAGATGTTTCGTGAGAGGTATTAGAAAACTATCATAATTACTTACCAATGTTTTCATGTACAGATTGAGAAACAAATATCTAATTGGTCCGATAGTTATACGTATTTAAATCGTTGTTCATTTGAATCGTTGAAGGGAGTTCATACTTTTTTTAAGTTTGTTTTCAAAATCTAATTTACTAGTTAATTTAATACTTTACACTCCATATTTTATTGAAGTATTTAAATTGTAAATATTTACCAAAACATACGTTTTTTATTTTGTTTTAAATTAGATATGTTTCTGTATTGTTCAAAATTTTATAAATATTTATAACGTTACCCAGTTTTTAAATACAGTCCAACCAATAGACCCGTAACACACAAACATTGACGACCTAAAAGATTTATATTTGTGATGATTGAAAATCTCTCTTGAATAATCAGAGAGGAAAACATAGAATATATACTAATTTACAATACAATAAAATAGAGAATACAATAACAATATTTGATTATCTATACTATATATAAAGCATATGAGAGGGGAATTTTAAGATACCATAAGATTAAGAACACTTACTATATTCAATGCATAAAATACAACCACTTTTAAGGGTATTTATAACATTATTTACACATTACCCCTTATAATTAGTTACACAATCACCTTACACTTACTAATATTTGCATAAAATTTTATATTATCTACCCTTACATCAAAAAAACTTAATATGTTTTAAGATTTCAGCTCTATATTTTAATCTATCACATTAAAAAACGTTTGAGACTACAACTTAACCTGTTTTTATTTTTAAACATTTGGGTGTAAACTTTTTGCTGAAACGATCTGTATTTTGTGAGGTACAATAAGTTAATGCGTATATACAAGTCGTCATGCAGAACTCATTTATCTGTTATTTTAAATTTTAGCTTAGAAAAAACATAATAAACTTTTATAAAACTATTACAAGAATAACAAAATATTAAATGCACGTGTCAAATGTAAAATGTCATCCCGCTGCATTGCGCGGGCACCCTTCTAGTACATAAATAATAGAGAAATTATAAGCATGACAGTTACAATGCCAATATTATCTTTTAATATTAGTATTATCTAGTATGAGATATTTTATGTGTAACATACGAAGAGTGACGCTTATCACCACATATATTTATATTGGCCCTAGTAAAAAAAAGTCTAGGTCTACCTGCCGCAACTACTATTTATTTAGATAACTATCTCACCATGAGTATTTGTCGTGCATGAAATGAACTTGTACAAATAAAATCTATTGTTTTATCATTATTTTAAATCTTAGAAGCATATATGTTTATTAAACGTGTGTGTATTGTATATTTGTATAGTTGTGTATATATACGTATGCATATTGTATTATTGTATACAACCCTTCATCTCTTTATCTTACTGTGCAAACGTAAGATGGAAGCAAACGTGTGAAAGAAACAAACTTTCCAACTGTTTTTGGCACCCTAGCTATAAATATACATGATGGCTGTCTAAGTGTAAGCTTTCTTAATTTCATTGAAGTCTCTTTGCATTTTTAGTTCCATCTTGAAGAAGATGAGTTTCTCAAGATTCAAACTTCCTTTTAAATTCAAATTCACAGGTAAAGCCCCATGGTTGCATGTTTGTATAGCAAGCATTCATTTCTAGATCTTAAGAATTACGAGAACATTTCAGAAGCAGTACATTTTAAGAATTATGAGAACCGCATAATACATTTGTGCTATTGCTTTGAAAGTGATACAAAATTTCATTATGTATACTTGTGTCTCTCATTACTTCTGATTCTTTTTATGCCACTATGTACAAGTGCATTATACGTTCTGGATTTGAAAAACGCACCCATATTCCTTACAATTTGCCTAAAACTAGCATTTTGAATTGTCTTGTTTGATTCTAATATTTAGAATGCATTAAGTGTTTGAAATCTCTTTTTCTTGGTGATTTCAGGTAGATGCAAGAAACAACAATCCACAAGTAGGTTTGCCAATGAGACAAATGTTAGCAAAGAGTACCTTGATGTATTCAGGACCAATTCTTACATAGATATTTGCCACAAAGTTCAAAGCCATATAGGCTTGGATTATGAATCATCTTCGTCTACATCGTCATCGCACGACCAGTATATTCGAGAGTTTGACATCCTATTCGAACCAGAGAAAGAAACAATGGATAACATAGCCAAGACCTTTGATATGCATTGCTTGATCCTCGAGTTCTTGAATGCTGGCTTAGAATCATGGAAGTTATGTGAAAAACTTCTTCAATCTGTCCATCAAGCAAACACAAATCATCAAAGAATCAAAAGGGTCATCAAGATAGCCGAAAGGGTCCCAAAAGGTGAACAACATGTTGAAATATACAAAGAATTAGCCTTGTGTTCATCGTTGGCGAACCCCTTGTTGGATTTCAGCCCAGAAAAGTTCCCCAACATGCGCGAACACCTTAAACTATTGCTAAAGAAGCTAACCACAAGTCGTGCGAGGATAAAAAGAAAGAAAAAACTCATCATATGTTTGAAAAAGGGCCTCGGATGTGCACTTGTAGCTTCTTATGGCGGGTTAGCCGTTGCACTTCTAGTTCTTGCATTTCATGGGTTGGTTGGGATTGTAACATCTCCAGGGTTGATCTCTTGTTTAATAGGATTAACCAAGAAGGTAAAAGTGGCCCAAAAAGGTCTCAACACGAGTGAGCTTAAACGGGCCGGTGTGTTACTAGATGTGGCTGCAAAAGGGGTTTACACATTGATGAAAGACTTTGATACAATCGGCTCGCTTTCAGGAAGATTACACGATGAAGTTGAATTTGAGAGCGCGTTGGCTCGTAGTTTTGCTGGAAGTCTCAAGTCTGATGCACTAGAGGAAGTGATGAGGGAGTTTCGGGTTCATGAGAGTCGGTTCATCGAGCAGTTGGAAGAGTTTAAGGATCATATTTACTTGTGTTTGCTCAATGTTAATAGATCAAGAAGGGTCCTTTGGGAAGAAATGGTGTCTTGTAGTTACTAGTTACAAAGGTGTTCAAAGAACTATAAGGTGCATGGTAAATGGTTGTTGATGATCATGTTATGGTCTCTCTCTCTATATGCATATAATAAAAATGTTGGGATCATGTTAATGTTTCATTATATATGTTTTATTTATAGACTGAACTTAAATTATTAACACTCAATTAAGAATGTTTTGAAAAAATATTGGGATCATACTCTACCTTGATGCGATACATTCTTTCTATCTTGTTATATTTCATTTAAACGAAACGATTTGAGACTTGCTTTAACATAGTAGTTCAAACTAAAAAGAGTTAAATTTAATTTTGTTTTAACATTTGACAAAAGTAATTATTTAAAAAAAAATAAAAAAACATCAATTTTAATCTAAAAGTTTGCATCCTTTGTTTCGATTTTAACCCAAAAGTTTGAAAAAATAGATGCAAATTTTGGATTGAAAATAAAATAACAGATAAAACTTAGGAATTAAATTGAGTTTTTACTTTTTAAGAGAAAATGATTATTTTTAATAATCTTGAAAAAGAAAAACCGAATTTGACTCGGATTAGAACACTAAACTTTACTTTTGCTAATAATAATATTATTTCATTTATATATTAGGCCCAAGCCCAATAAGCATGATAATGGGCCGAATACTAACAGTAAAAAGGAACCCTGAGAAACCCCTGCGTTACTGCGTACCTTCTCTCTTCCACTTTTCCGTTGCCCTTTCTTACGCAAAATCTTGATGAAACACTGAATTCAACAACTACAACTAAGCATTTGGTGACTATCATCTTCAACCTCACAAACCCTAATCTCTCATTTGATTTCACATTAGTTGTTGTTTCGATCACTCCACCTTTGATTCTGCAAATCTCCCACCAATCCACCATTGATGATGCTTGTTGTTGTTTCACACTAAATCAAACCCTACATCATTCCTATTTGTTCTGGTTATTAAAACATTCCATGACGGCCGATTCATCCTCCGCCACCGTTACTCCCGCCGGCGAAGACGGCGGAAACAGCCCCTCCGGACGTCAAAGCTTACCGTCTCCGTGGGCCCAAGTTGTCCGCGGCGGAATCGAGCCTGATACGGTTTCTGTATCTCCGTCTCCGGCTGTTTCTTCTGATCCGGTGACGGCGGTGGAGGCGACGGCGACGGCGGAGGTGCAGACGGAGGGCTCCGGTGGTGGTGGTGGTAGTTGCAATGCTGGTGGTGTGATGAAATCGCCTTGGAGTAAACCCTCGGCTAATGGTGTTGTTGAAGGTGCTACTTCTCCGGTTATGGGGGCTGCTTCGTGGCCCGCTTTATCTGAGTCGACTCGGGCCGGAGTGAAATCGTTATCCGGTTCATCAGAGTCTTCGTCTAAACCGATTACTGATGGATCCGATGGATCCGCTGTTGACGCTCAGGTTTGTTTTTAGGGTTTTTAGGGTTTTGATCATGTTTATTAACAACAATGTGGCTTAGGGTTTCTTATCATTATTATTACTGAATTTGTTCAAATTGTTTTGATTATATTGCTACTGTGATTCTGTGATTTTGAGAATCCTTAATCATTATGGTGTATGTATTGTTATATGTCAGGGACCTGTGGTTTCACAACCACCACAGAAACAAGTAAAGCATACTTCAAACTCTCATTCTAATCAAAACCATGCTCGTCAGAGATCATTTAAACGCGGTGGTGGTGCTGGCGGTGGATCAACCGGCTACAACAGGCCGCCACCACCGCCACCAATGTCATCAGTGCCACCACCGTTTCCATTTTTTGATGTGTATGGTAATTTGGTCCCAGGGGTGCCTGAACGCCCACAGCCTCCTTTTAAGGTGACTAATCAATCTCCTAGACCAGTTGATCACTCTTTGAATAGGAATCCCACCCGAAGGAATAACTTTAGTCCTAGGCCTTTTAACAATGGAAATGCTGGAAGGCGCGAGGGCAATGGACCTAGAAGCCCGGCTGCTAGAGATGTTCACATGCCCCATCAAGTCGGCCCTCCACTTCCCCCGTTTTATAGGGGTTTTATTCGACCACCCTTTTTTTTCCCTCAGCCTTTTAGACCATATGGGGCTCCAATGGGTTATGGTAAGTTTCTATTTGATCCGTTTCTTGGTATTAATCGGATAAGTATCGGTGAATTTGAGTCTGAATATTTGAATCTTTTGCAGAAATGGGTGCATCATATGTATATTACCCTACACTAGCTCAGCCGCCTTACAGGGGTGTTACGCCCGCTCCTTCTGATGGAGCTCCGGCTTCTTCTTTGCATGATGAGATACTTAAACAGATTGAATATTATTTCAGGTGAGGTTTACTGATTAAAAAGTTGGACTCTGTTCTTATTTGCGTCTCATGGGATTCTTTTGTTAACCACAGTGATGATAATTTGGCGAAAGACAACTATTTGAGGTCTCATATGGATGAGGAGGGATGGGTACCTATCAAACTAATAGCTGATTTTCGTAGAGTAAGTACCGTTTTCACTCTTACTTCTATTGGTAAGAATTTTCATTTGACAATTTTAATTTCATATCTATTGACTTATGAAGCAAACTTTGAGAACTTTTGTAAGGGTAGAAAAGCTACTTTTGTTTTTTGCTTTCATCACTTTATTTACTTGTGCTTCTTAAGTCATGAAAGACACTGATATTGTTATTTGTTAATTGCTTTCATCGCTTTATTTACTTGTGCTTCTTAAGTCATTTGGAATCAGATTCGAGTTCCATTTCCGATAAATAAAAGTTGCTGATATATTTTCTATTAGTTTAATTACTAGACACACTACCTTAATAAAATTGTATAATTGACTAGACTGTGCTATATGTTCTAATTTTTACTTCACCGTTAGGATGTAAATAATCAACAATACTTTATATAATATAAGAGCTGAGGTAAACCATGCTCTTCCTTTTTTTCCTTTTTTTGCTTTAATATGGTTCTGGGTAGCAAATTTACTGTATTACTTACAAGTAGTTTGTTCATTTTTCAGGTTCAAGCTCTGACAAATGATATACAAATGTTATTGAGTTCTTTAAGAGATTCAAGTATTGTTGAAATTCAGGTGCTCTTCTTACAATGGACTTAAATAGATATAATAGAGTTATTTGCTGTTTGTATCTGAACCACACCTTGCTGTTTTATCCTGCTTAATATCTACATCATTATCACCAATGTTGTTTACCATGGTGCAGGACGACAGAGTAAGAAGACGTGGTGATTGGAGAAGATGGATACATACTCGACGTGAAGCAACTGAGAGCTATGTTGAAGAAGCATCATTACAGAAGCTCATGTTGGAAGACAGGCCTACAAACGAAATACAAGTGCTAGCCAATGGGGATGTCAGCATTGAGGACGCCTGTTCCTGAAGTCAATCTTTTGCCTATGCAGTCAGAGTCAACATTCTATTTGTGATCTTTGACTCTGAAGTTTTTGCAGTTTTTAGTAAATAGGTAATATGGGTTCTTGAGAAAAAAGGAGAGCTTTCAGTGATTGGCTATCAAGTCTTGATTGTTTGTATAGTTTGTCATATTACATGCGGGTGATTGATGATTGGTGAAGAGTAGATCCGGATGCTTTTGGTGTTATTGGGAGTCTTACTGCTGGTGTCTACAGAAGATGATGATAATTAACTATTATTTGTTGGTTTAAATCTTTATCACTTGGATTCTTACTTGTTTTTTTAGTACACATTTTACGCTACTTTGAGTTGTTTGACATGGGGAACAAATTTCTATTTTTGTAAAAGATTGTTTTATTATTATTTGAGTCTGGTAACATTGTAGATGTTCTTTTTATTTAGTTGCCCTTGTAATCTTGTGATTTTGTAGCTCTTCATGTACCAAGTGCAAAAATTCTGCATTCTGCATAGAATGATTATTTTTTCAAGTACAGCAAACAACCAATTCCTGATTAAAGAATAAAAACGAAGATTTCTTCAACCTTCACTTTTTGAATAGATAAATCTCAAGAAAACATTAGATCTTACAGTTATCAAAGAGGCTAAAATGCAATTCAAAACGAGCAAGTAGACTTCATAGCTATTGCTGGAAATCGTACAGAACCATCTTTCACATGCATAAGTGATAGCTGTAACAAAAACTTTCCCCCAATATTCACCTTTGAAAATGCTTCAACTTGATAACGATCCCAAACATCTGAACTATCAACAGAACCAGCAACCCTGAACCCCCATCCAATATCATCTTCAGGAAGATCTGATACCGACACACCCCAATGCAAATATCTAGAGTCGAGATTATTCATCTGAACCCATCCTCCTACTTTGGTGCTCGAATCAAGATCCGACTCAAGGACCAGAGCTGCTGACCGATTCGTTTCATCAACTGCTTCCATGTATTGGTTATGAAGTCTAAACAAACCAACTGGTACAGCAAATGGACCAAGAGAATCAATTTGACTGAAAAGTTTTGGTTTACTGTTTAGACCCATAAGGGAGACCTTTGTACTACATGAAAGATGAGATGTAACTTGCGTAAAAGTGCTTACGCAATGCTTGGTCCTTTTATGTTCCATTTGAGTTACAAAATGACCTAATGAAGCAATAATGTTCGACTTTTTCAAGGACAGACTAATACCACTACCGATATGCTCGTTTAATAATGGTGGTCCAGTAAATAAACGACTGGTAAGACCAAGATCACTGCATTTAGCACCCAATGGAACAGCAATGAAAGACCACCAATCATTAACATTTGCAGCATAAATCACCTTTGTTAGTGAAAGTGAGCCATCAAGCTGAGCATCTGCCACAAGCTCCGCTGTGAGGGAATCCTTTTCCCGCACTGTGGTTTCAAAAGTAAACCGCGAATTTACACCAGTTTTTATCCCAATTCGATCTATTGCTTGTTGATTGCGTTGATGAACTCTACCAATCAACAACAGCAGCCCCAATGCTTCTATTTCTCCTCTTACCCGCGTGCTTCTTTCATCAAACAGACTCGATTTAGATGATTTAAACGAAAGTAATCGCTCCACTTTGTCCTGTCTGTCCCTGAGTTTCATAATATCCGAAAACGCCTCCCGTTGCAACCGCTTCAAGATTTCAATCTGAAAACCATATACAGAGTTCAATAATATGCCAAATACTTTCATTACACCTACTGAATTTCAGTAGTAATCACTTTACATTTCATTGTCCATCAATTGATAACCGATAAGACTCCTGCATCCTAATTTACACATAGAAATTCCTAACATTAAAGGCAAATTTCAAAATTCATATCAGTCATGTATCCTACACCCCTAGTGCTATATGCGCAGTGAAGATATACCGAATCAACACAATAAAAAACACACATATCATGACGTATGTAACGATAAAAGAAAACAGCGATTAATTTAGGGTTTTGATGGTGATAATTACCGGATGGTGACGCTTGGAGAATCCATAGTTGTCAAGGATGCCATTGGTGAAGTCCTGTGTGGATTTTGCAAAAGCTTTCAGTTTATCGACTACTAGATCTACAGGTTGCGTCTCATCGGAAGCCATTTGATGGAAATTATTACTGCAATTTAGAATTTGAATTCAATTAGGGTTCGTTTAGGGGTGAAGATGACAGTTTTTGCAATGCAGGTAGTGAAGTGAATTGGGGGCTTCAAGAAAATGACGATAGGGTAAAGAAAGGTATGCACTTTCATTTCTTCTAAAAAATATATGTATTCAGTATATAAAAAAACTAGGTTAGTATCCCGTGTATTACACGAGTTGAAAAAATTACTTATGAATAATAATTATAAATAATAAAATATTTTTTTTGTTTTAAAAAAAAGTTCAAACAAACCATTAAAAAAGTGTCCTTTCTAAAAAAAACCTCATTATAACTCAGAATTTTAATTATTTTGGTTTATATAAATTATATTATTTAAAACACTAATTTTTAAATATTTCATATTTTTAAAAGATTTTGATGTTTTAGAAAAAATTCTTATCTTAACAAATAGAGTAAATCTCGATTTTGGTCCCTATGTTTTGCAAATTGGCTCCACTTGAGTACCAACGTTTATTTTGTCTCTATTTGAGTACCAAAGTTTAAAAAAGTTGTCTGTTTCAGTCCTTTTGACTTACGGTGTTAACTTTTTTCCGTTAAGTGATTGTCAAATTACTAAAATACCCCTCATTCAAAACACCATCTTCTTCTTCTAAACCTCTCAAACACCACACACCACCATCCCTAACCTTTCAAATAAACCCCACCACCACCGGAGCCATCATCATCGGCGCCGGCATCTCCGGCCTAGCCGCCGCCATCCGCTTCCACTCCCACAACATCCCTTACTCCTCCTCGAAGCCTCCGCCGTCCGCACCCAGATCGCCACCACCTCCAATGATCGCATCGACCACCGTCACGCACTGTCACCACCTATAACCCACCAACCACCACCAAATCCGGCCACCACCATCGAGAACTCGCAAACAGATGATCGGTGGCGGAATCTCCGACGTTGCCGGGTCCAGCGCTACCGGAAGAAAGACCCTGCATACGTTTCAAATAAAGCCTGTATTTTTGCAGATGGCTAGCACCGTTTTCTCGGGTCAACCCGTCCACTTTGAGATAAGGGCATAAGGTCCTCCGGCGATTTGGGTTTAGGTTGTTTGAAGGTCGACCGAAGATGATGTTGTCAGTCGGTTGAAGGTGATTTGGTGGTACAAGGGTTCGAATTCGAATTTGGGGGATTAGGTTGTGGTTGGAGATTAGGTGGTTGAGGTCAATTTTGGGGGTTCAGTCGATAGGGGATAAGTTGTGGTCAATGGTGGGTGAACGACCGACAGGGGATGGTGTTGTTTGAAGCTGTTGCGGTCGATTTGTTGTTGACACCGACTATGTGGTGTTTTTGGTTGTCTGCTGTGTATCAAGTCGTCTGTGTCCACTGTCGGTTTGAATTGTTTATCCGCCGTGGAATCAAAAGGTCCACTGTGAACCAAATTGTTTTGTGTCCGCTGTGGATTTGAGGTTCAATTCATCCTCTGTATGATTGGTAAACCGTCAGCTGTGGGTTTGGTTTCTTGTTCGATGTGGTAACAACTTTTTTATTTTTGCAGATTGCGAGATCAGGGGTGATTAGGGTTTGAGATAAGGGCATAAGGTCCTCCGGCGACGGCAGCTCATCCTCCCACTTTGAGAACCAATTGGACTGATCATCTTCTTCCCTCATTTCTATAATCGGATTGAAGACCTGATTAATTGTTTGCTGATGGAGATCAGAAGTTGTTGTTGTCGCAGATGTTGGATCAAAGGAAGGCTCTCAATCTAGAAATATTCGAGTTTTTACTTGTTAGAAAAAGAGAGAGAGAGAGAGAGAGAGAGAGAGAGGACGGCGGCGGCTAGGCCGGAGAGGCCGGCGCCGATGATGATGGCTCCGGTGGTGGTGGGGTTTGTTTGAGAGGTTAGGGGTGGTGGTGTGTGGTGTGTAGTGGAGATAGGTGATATTTTTAGCCCTTAGGGGTATTTTGGTCTTTTTAAAAAAATCTAACAGAAAATGTTAACACAGTTAGTCAAAAGAACTGAAACAGACAACTTTTTTAAACTTTGGTACTCAAATGGAGACAAAATAAACGTTGGTACTCAAATGGAGTCAATTTGCAAAACACAGGGATCAAAACCGAGATTTACTCCAAATAATAAAAGTTAAAATAATTATTTGAAACGGTCGTGTGATATTGTAAGTAATAAAACTTGTGTGGGAGAATAAGCTAAATAATCATTTAATTGATATAAAAAAACTATCATGTTACTATTATAAACATGACTTCAACAATTTTACGTTTAAACCAAAATCACGTATTACATTCTCATTTATAAATACCATAATGTCATCAATAAATTAGATAAGACAGATATGGTCGCCTTGGCATATTCAACATCTAAGTATGGATATCGTGTTGTCGTTCATCCATCTCCGCCATCTAATTCTCCATGACGCGCAACACTTTCTCGAAAATATATGTTTGATCATCCTTGAAGTGGTGACTGAAGTGGTTTTAAATAATATTTTAATGCTACAATTAAAAATAAAATTAAATCGATGACTAAGGGTTCTTCATTTCAAATAATCGTTTTCGGGTTCACCGGTGTCTTCATATATAACGTGTATTCTCACAGACTCACCGTTGTTACTTAAATGAAAAAAGAAATCTCACTTGATGTTGACCATTCATGTAATTTTTGTGTTATTTTTAATGGAAGTTCATACGTGGTACTAGTGAAGGGGCCATGAAACATGCACAACGTGATTTTTCAAATGACACATGCTACAGCATTGTCATTGTGATGCATACAGCGTACCCACACAATAAAGATTAATTGTATATTGTATTGTATTCATTAATTAACTATAATTTCTATATCTACTTTAAAATTTACTGGTTGATATTATCGATCGTTTCGACAGTGATATTAACGTGATTAAACACTTAAGGATAAGCGTATTAAATTATACTACATCGGTTTTAAATATCATAACGTATAATAAACTTAATTGGAAGTCCCCCGTGATTATTTGTATTAAAGCAAAAGGATTATTGTAACCAAACCTGTAACAGATTAGAGGTAATTTCTGCATCAATATATTCTTTTCTATAGTAAACCAAACTATATATACATATGCATGACAAATTATTTAAGTAACTTAATCAATGACTTCGATATATTTTCTCGTAATAAAAGAGTGGTGATTTAAATATCGCAGATTACTTATCCACGAAAAGTTTTTATAGTATTATTGTACTATGAGTTATGTTGTTTGCAAAATATTTATGACGAGAAACGTATAAAAATTAATAAATCACTTCCCATAATAAAATAAGAATGAGTTACGTGCTAATAAAACTAATTTATACATTATAGTTATGAACATGAGCCATAACAACATAATTTTGGAGTCGTCGAAAGCACCTCCATAATAAAAAGGATAAATCATGAGAATAATCATGTTAATTATCTATATCGTTATTAACGTTTTTGCATTCATCCGCTAAACAGGTCTAAGAACTAACAAGAAACTCAATCAATACTATATACAAGGGAGGAGAGGACACCACGTTAAGTACCTTAAACTATCCTGAAACTCCACCAATCACAGGTAAAATTATGAGTACTATGAACCATCTTGAAGCACCCAAAACACTAGAAATACAACCCTAGACTACACTGAAACACCCCAAAACCCAAAACACGGCCCCAACGGTCTCATTAACGGCTATATAGCCGTTTGATCATGGGTATCCTCGCGGCTACTACAACCCGATGACAACAAACCGCCGGGTACCCGCAGGGGGTGCGGCGGTGTACCCGGACGGGTACCGGCGAACCCAAGGGGTACCCGAGTGGTGCCCCGTCCTCCCTATATCAACTAGAAATTAAGCCCGCATGAAACGACACGTTTCGAATTTCACTATGTCTATTGCAGCGGAGCCATTAACCTGTTTAATACATAAAAGATTGTATTCATGATATCAAAATGTATATTGAAAACAATTATATAATGGTACTGATATTTTTCAATTGGCATCGTCTCATATATATAAGTATTAGCTCGTTGCATTCAGTTGATATAACCTACGATACTAAAAATAATAATCTATTTTTGTACAACTCACTTTTCACAAAAGTTATATCAAGGATGTCAAGAAAAAGAATTAAACACAAGGTAATGCGAAGGGTGTCATTGTGTCACACCACTCCTTCCCTTAACATTGCATCCTTGCCACTCATTGTCAATGGACAAGGCAGTGTTGACGAATCGTGTATATTTGAACCATTAACTTGCATGTGTTTTTTTCAACAAGTTATGATGTGCTATACTTATTCGTTTGTTTTAATTCATGTTGTCAGCTACGTTAGTTAATTTTTGTTTGTGTTTATTTATGTTCGTAAATTGTTCGTTTAACTTTTTGACGAACCAATATAAAGGAACACGAACATTTTCATTAATAAACAAACATTAACAAGCATTGTGTTAGATTATATGTTCGTGTTCGCATTCAGTTAAAATTAAATGATAAAAAACAAACATTTGGATATTCGTTTTGTTTAATTCTTTTACAGACACACTGAACATGTCACACTCATCATCATAACCCGGTTATTAACACCACAATACCATTCTTGCCTTCACCATCATCTCTTTCTGCCACCTCACTTTCCTTTTATCCTTCTTAACCTTACCGAAGCCTCATCCACCAACCTAAGTACATATAATATTTTTCATAAAAAATAGTTATAACTTTTTTGAAAGGCATAAAAAAGTGTAACTTAAAAAACTAAATAAAACCCAAAACGTCTAGTCAAATGAATAAGATGTTGCGGTATTAATTATCATCACTTCACATTTCCCAAGTTGATTGAATGAAACTAATTTCCCCTTTCTTTCTGTCACTGCATGACTTCCCCCTCAGACTTTTTCTCTATTGACAATTCAAAACCAACAAAACACACACCTCCACTATTTTTAGCCCCTTTTGATTAGCTAAGCATAATCCCCTCTCATCTTTTGACCCTTTACACACACACAAACATAAACACACACACACACACTCTCTCTCTCTCTCTACCTATACATACATACACACCCTGTATCTACACCCCATCTCTCCCTATCTCTCTCATCACCCAAAAGATCCTTCACATACCAATGCAAAAAAGTAACTTAATTCCCCATTTAAGAGGGAACTAAACCTCTGCCATTTTAAAGCTTTTCAGAGAGAGAAACTCATGCTTCTGCTGCTCTGATGTTACAAGCAAACAAATTAAAGAGCATGACCATTCTACCTCCGTAGCTTTTTTAACCTACTCTTCTCTTCCAATCTTCAGAATTTGTTCAATATTAAAGACCCTTTGAAGCAGAGTCAAAGATTGCATCATTTTGGGGCTTCTTTTTCCTGTGATTATGGCTGTTCAAGCACAGTTGTACTCTGATTATTATCAGAATTCTAGTTATAATACCATGGGATTCTCTAATTTGCCTCAAGATTGGGTTTTGATGTCGGGTTCCTCTGTTTTTGGATTTGGGGATGATGATAATAAACCCAACAATACCCTCTGTTCTTCCTATGATCATCAGCAAGATCAAAGATTGTTGAATTCTGGTTGTGATTATCATCATCATCATCATCATCATCTTGTTTCATCTTCAAATTGCTCAAGGAGATTTGGGATGAATGGGTTTCAGAATTTGTCCTCCGAGCTTGAGAAACAGAGGTTAGAGATGGATTGTTTTCTTCACTTTCAGGTAATATTTGATTTCATTTTGTGCTCTGTTTTTCATATGCAAGTTTTAATGAAGTGATTATGCGTTTATAACTTGTGTTTTTGGTGATTTGGTGAAGCAGAATGAGAAATTGAAAGCTGTTTTGAACGAAGAAACAAGAAAAAGAGAGGTGATTATGATGCATAATTACGAATCGAAGATGAAAGCCATAATCGATGCAAAAGATGACGTTTTGAACACTGCAACAAGCAGAACAACAGAGCTTGAAAACTACCTATCAATGGCGGAAAAAGAAGCAAAAAACTGGGAGGAAAAAGCCATTGAAACAGAAGCTATGGTGATAGACCTCAACACAAAGCTTAAAGAAGCAAAAGAAAGAAGACATGAAGATGCAGAATCAGTCTGCAATGGTGGTGGTGATGATGATGGGAAAGAAAAACAGAGGAAGATGATGGTGTGCAAGGTGTGTCACGTGAGAAGCACGTGCGTCCTATTGTTACCTTGCAGGCATCTGTGTTGTTGCAGTGCTTGTGAAGGTCTACTGATGTTTTGTCCTGTTTGTGAAACTGTAAAAATTGGAAGCTTGGAGGTTATCTTTGGTCCAAATTGAGGGGGGTAAAATGGTCAGAAAAGAAAAAAGTTAAAAATTGGTGTTGGAGTTTGTTTCTTTTTAGGGTCTTTGTCATCAAAAGATTTTTTTTGCAGTACTATTAATAGCAAAGATCCAAAATGGTTATGGGTATGGTGGAAATGTGTAAAAAAATGGCATTTGTAAAGAATCTTTTTATGTTTCACTTTGACCCCTTTACTTTTATGGTGTTTTGTTTAAGTGTTTTTATGTGGTGTTTTGTTTAAGTGTTTTTATGTGGTGTTTTGTTTGTTTGTTTGTTCATGTGATTTGAGGGTAAATAGTTAGGTGGTAATGTCATTTGTTGTTTGCTCAAAAAGGATGTGGAGATTAGGTTTGTGAAATAAAGCATGAAGTGAAATGTTATGAAATGTGTGATAATAGCAAATTGTATGAACCTTGCCAAAACATGTCATTTGTTGACTAAATGCACTTGGCATTAAATTACTAATGACAAAATCCTATCTAAGAAAGGGTTGTAGTTTTCAAATTGAAAATGTTGTACCGTATTGAAATAGATAGTTCAATTTTATAAGTTTTTAAAACTTGTATTAACTAAAACAAAATATAATGCCTAGGCGTTAATTTTTCATTTTTGAACTAGTTGAAATATGTCCTGGCAAGAGACGTAATGATTTAGATGAATGCTTACAAATAACATTATTCGAGACATTTATATTCAATTTAAAGTTTTTTTAACCTATGATTTATATGTAGAACATAGAAATTAGGCTATATTATAATATTGTGAGAGGGGGTGTCTTTGAGGACTTCTGCTTAGGAGATCCCCTTTTCCTAATTCTCTTTATTATTACCATGCAAGCGACGTCTGGGATCATTAAGCGAGCATGTTCTGTGGGCATATTGTTACCATGCAAGCGACGTCTATCCCCCCACCAACCTTTAACAAATGTTAGTGTGACTACACGTATAAATTTTGTAACGCCTAACGCCTATGTAACAAAATTTTTAATTCACACACACTGTTAAAAACACAATCTTTATGTCACAAAGGTTTAATGGATCTGCATCGATATGAGGCCCACATTGTGTTACATGGTTAACCGTGCATCAATAATGAAAGCTTAGTTCCACAACTTTTGTACTTGCAAAAGTATTCATTGCATTTTGCATAAAACCACACAAGACTATTTTTACCATAAAAGACTGTTTGTTATGCTATCAAAAAGTCCTTTTCGTATGCATTTTAAAATAATTTTAAGCTATACAATTTTGTTAGCTTAAGAAAAACAAAACAAGTGTCTACCTCATTTGTAAAAGTTTTAGCCAAAACGTTTTAATAGTGTCAAAACTATAATCAACTTAACTGAATTTCTTATAATATAACTCCATGATTTTAACACACTACAAAAGTAATCATTTTATGTAGTACTTTTTATTGAAAACAATATTTTATTAGAGAATCTTGACGCGGGTGGTGTTGTATATTTAATGCGTATTTTCCATAAATGGTTTTTTTAGAGTATTCTTGATATTGATTTGATGGTTGAGGGTTGAACATGGGGAAATGAGGTGTTGTACAAATTACTGGTTTTTAGGTGACTGACATATAAGATTTCATTATTATTATTTTTTTAGGTTAATAAAAAAAGTTGTAATTTCATTTTTATGGGGTTGGAGGACTGGCAGTCTGTATGATATATGTAGTACAAATACTTTTCTTCTGTTGGGATTTTGATTTTATGTAGCCATGCCCATGCTCTGCAACGCCGCAGTCCTCACTTGTACTCTCCTGCAACAAAAAGTTGTACTTTTCCTTACACTCCCCACTACTTCCCATGTCGCATTCATTTTTGGTGTCTACTTTTACAAATCTGTTTCATGAATAATAATTACATTTTCCTAGACTGCAATGCATTTTGTATGTGTGTATGTATGTATGAGAGAGACAACTACATGACATTGATTTTCTTTATAATTTGCTTTAATTTTATTATAAACAAACAAAACAAACAAAAATACCCAGTATATCTCACTCAAGAACAAGGTCTGGAAGGAATTGGTGGTGGTGAGTTTTTCCTCTATTTTGAAAGATAGAGCCTGCTTTCGGGTAGTGACTTTGAGTTTATGGACTCGTTCAAGCAGAGAGAGAGTGTGTTGTGATCTTTTGGTTGTAGCCAAGAGAGTGTGTTACGGTGTGTACTTCATTGGTTGCGGGGTGGGGGGGGGGCGCCCCTTCTCTTTTTTTCGTCAATAGTGTAAATTTTCGGTTTAATAGTGTAAATTTTTGGTCGGTAGTGGAATTTTTTTAATAAATATAGAGTACGTCCCCCCTAAAATAATTTATTTTCGCCCCCGCCCCCCTAACATTTGGCTCAAGCTCCGCCGCTGGGTGTGTGTGAGTTTATTGAGTTCCACCTGCTCTTGTTTGGTTAATTTTGAGTTCAATGGTGTAGTTGCATCTGATTAGTTTATGGCTTGAATTTGGGTGGCACACATAAGATGTAAGCTCATATGAACCCAAACTATTTATGAGATAAAAAGGTTCAATTAAAATCAATTCCAAATTAATAATAAGTTTCAAAACCAGATCACAACCTTAATTAAAATCCACCCCAAAAATCACCATGCTAGTTAATGTTCAGCGATAGGGCGTACCTGGTGCTGCAAAGAGCTCCCGCGTTTTCGTAGGGTCCAGGGAGGGTCCGTCCCATTTAATGTTCAGCGATAGGCACAATGATAATGATGAAGATATGTTTCGATACGTGGCCACAGGTGGAGATAAAAAAGAATGCACAACAACAAAGGTAGGTGGCGATGGCATCAAAGAGACAATAAATGAGGATATGTCAAGAGTAAAATAATCATCTTATATAGTTTTTTAACATGTGTTTATGTAAAACATATATTTTAACTAATTAATTATCTTTTACTGTACGGCCAACTTTATTTACTTTTTACACGTTATATTAGTTAACATGACCATATAAAATTTGAACTCAGTTTTCTATGCAACTCTTTTGTTTGAACTATTTACAAAACAATTTAAAAAGTTGAATACATAATAGAATATATACATAAATATACGAAACATATATATGTTGCTCGTGTTAGATTATATTCCATGATAGATTATGGAGTTTGATAACAACTAGCTTTGTATATGGACAGATTCTTTATAATGAAATGATTCTTTAAATGATAGATATTCCTATCAAAGTGGCAAGCTCTGGTTGATTGGCCGTCGAAATCCATCAATGACATCAATGACATCAAAAAACACATAAACAAACGTTCATGAACGTAAACGAACGAACAAAGCATGTGTTCATGTTTGTTCGTTTAACTAAACGAACACAAAATTTTTGTTCATGTTCGTTCATTTACTAAACAAACGAACATAAACGAACTTCCCGCCGAACAGTTCATGAACTGTTCATGAACGTTCAATTCATTTACAGGCCTATTAATTACTATTTAGTGAATCATAAACAGTCACAAAAGTCATGGGTTATATTCATTCTAACAACTAAAAAACCATGTATAATAAAACGTGTTAGGCTTAGGTAGTGCTCTATCACATCCAGAAACATCGCCCCTTTGGCATGATACGAGCATAATGAGGGCTAGAGAGGTCAAAAGCATGAGCGTGGAGGTTTGTGTGTGACGGTTTTTTTTTTGTTTTATCTTTATTATTTTAATCAACAACATCATTACATCTCATAGAAAAAATAATTCAATCACATACATAGATACACAATTACACCCTTAAATTGCAATATCAAGCATTGTCTAGGTGGTACCGTCTTTTCAACGCTTTTACACAACCATTATGGATGGTCCACAAATAAAATCTATCATCCTCATTCATATATTTTAACTTCAAATATCGTTTTATAAATTTATCTTCTTAAAGAAAAAGATTTTCACATCTCATTTCACAAATTACTCTCTCTAGTTAATTAAATAACAGTCTCTTTATTCACTTTTATTTGTTTTCTTTCTCTTCAACTTATCTTCAGTCACAAGGAAAAATAAATATGAAAGATAAATAATGATTTTTTAAAATATAAGGACGAGAGTTTGCTTTCTTCTAAAATTATAAGAATCGTAATTGGAGATAGATGATAAAATGGAGTGAGTTTCTAAATTTTTATCGTTAAAATACGATGATGACATTGAAGCAATGAGAATGAGTTACGAATACTCTAATCATTTAAAGCTAATGATAAAAGTTTATATGTGTGCTAAAATATTCGTCCACTCCATAATATATTGTTTAGCTGTTTCCGAGATATCTTATAATTTAAAATTATTTCTACATTTTACGAGGATTCCTGTATTTTATTTGTTTCCTATTATTTACGCAAAGACCTAAAAGTTGTTATTGTTACCTTAGAATACGAAATCTATCTATTAATTAAATATTTTCTAAACTATTAAATAGTCGACGCGTTTCTATATTATCAACCAACTATTTTCTCGATTAAATACTTCTTCTATACTCATATTAGAAATAAAAAATAAATTTACTTCGTTGTAACATAGTTTAGTGTTTTTTCATTTTTAGAACGAAAATGTAACAGAATCTATCTATTATAATAAAAGAAGGTTTTAGTAGGACACTTGTCAAAATTCTAAAGCTCTTAATTTTAATTTTCCCGCCTATCTCTCCTATTAAATAACTACTTTAATTACAAATGATATAATTTAATTTTTTTTAGATTAGTTATTGTTTTTTAA
Source organism: Flaveria linearis (assembly GCA_024085815.1). NCBI lineage: Eukaryota > Viridiplantae > Streptophyta > Magnoliopsida > Asterales > Asteraceae > Flaveria > Flaveria linearis. The sequence goes on from CM044005.1 coordinate 2,185,228, forward strand.
TAATTTAAGAAAGAGTTCTTTTAAATATATAATTTTTAAGGAAATATTTGTTAAGATAAGAATTTTTTCTAAAACATCAAAATCTTTTAAAAATATGAAATATTTAAAAATTAGTGTTTTAAATAATATAATTTATATAAACCAAAATAATTAAAATTCTGAGTTATAATGAGGTTTTTTTTAGAAAGGACACTTTTTAATGGTTTGTTTGAATTTTTTTTAAAACAAAAAAATTATTTTATTATTTATAATTATTATTCATAAGTAATTTATTTAACCCGTGTAATTCACGGGATACTAACCTAGTTATGTAATGTATGCATGTTTGTGTGTATGTTACTTTATGGGGAAGATTTTTATTGGGTACGTTATACGTATATGTGTTTTTTATATTAAGCAGTGGGCCGTGGCTGGTCCTGAAATAAACTTGTTTGGGATGTTTAGGCTTTAAACAAATAACTGGGTCGCAGAGTACTGGGCTTGAACAAAAATGGCCCAACAGAAGAGAAAATCAGCGGCCCAAGGGGTAGAGGTGCACTAAACCGGTTTTTTAATTGAAACGGTTTCGGTTTGAGTTAAAAACGGATCAGGTTGTTAACTAGTTTTGATCGTTTTTACCGGTTTTTTACAATTTAGGTTCTGGTTTCAAACCGGTGTAAAATTGAGTAATACAAACCAAATGGGAACCTACAGTTTTATTGCTTCCAACACCGGTTGGGGTTGGCAAGTTCATGAACCATTTTATTCACCTCTAACCTGGGGACTATTTTCTATGTTAAACTTTAAACACGTGTCCTGTTCATGAATTTTAAAATTATTTACACCCTTATATGTTATGTTATTAACCAAGTATAGAATTAAAACTAATGGTGTTTATCGAATCGGATTCGATTTGATTCGTAGCCTAATTATTGAATTAGAATCGAATTGCGAATTTAGGATTTTTGAGTCGATTCAAAATTCAAATTAGAAAAACATACTCTTAACATTTATTTATTTTCTATATTAATTTAGAATTATGCAATATGAAAAATTAAGAATTAAAAGTTCAAAAAGTATATAATCTGAAATTTAAATCCTATTTTGAGTTATTTTGAGCATTACAAATTGAATCTGTCAAATGAATATTATTTAATTAATTTTTTTACTAAATCCGAATCGAATAAATTTAAATTCGATCCGAGTTTGAATTTTTTTTCGAATACATAAAACTAAGGGTGTGCTCGGTTCGGTTCGGTTTTTATCATTCACCGAAACCGAAACCGACTTTATCGGTTATTAAAAATTTCTCACCGACCGGTTTTTGGTTTTTCGGTTTTCGTATATTCGGTTTTTATGGCGGTTTCGGTTCGGTTTTCCGTTTTTCGGTTTTTTTTTCCGACCGAACATTAATCGAAAGAGCTAAAACAATAAGTATAGTGATTAAAATATAAAAAGAAACACATTCGCTACAAAAGTAAATAGTTTGACTAAAAAATAAAAAAAGTTTGTTTTTTCAAGATTTTGTTCGAGAACAGTAGCCACATAACAGTAGCTAGAGAACTTAAGTTTACAAAACATTATTTTATGTTTATTGTTATTATATTAGGTTTTTGTTTATCTAGTTCTTGTTTAGAAACTTATGTTTAGTTTGTTATTTTTTGTTTCTTTATTTTGATTCAAAACATATAACTAAACTAAATATTATCATATATAAATAATTAAAATTTCATACAATTAAAAGAAAATCGGTTCGGTTCGGTTATTTTCGGTGATAGGAAATTGAAAAACCGAAACCGAACCGAAAAAGTTGGTTTCGGTTATTTTCGGTTCTTTCGGTTCGGTTATCTTCGGTTATGTGTTCGGTTCGGTTAGTTCGGTTTCGGTTCGGTTAGTTCGGTTCCGGTTCGGTTAGTTCAGTTTTTTCCTCACCCCTACATAAAACAAATCCTTCAAGGCTATCACTTCCATCTGCTTCTCTATCAATCATGTCCATCAAATTCTCCTCAAAACTCTTACCCTGACAAAACATGATTTCTATGTAAGAAAAATCATAAAACTATTGATGAATAAAGAGTTGCTAATAATGTAATCTAGTGTAAAATATTTTCAAATGAAAATCGTTCATATAACTTACGTCACCCGAAGTTATTGCAAACTGTATGAAAGAACAAAGTAATGTAGATTTTGTCCCAATTATGCTTGCACTTGACGTAAGTAATGTAAATTTTGTCCCAATCATTCTAAATATCTGTTTAATAATCAACATGTTGATTCTAAAAACAAGCCAATCAAATTAAGTTTTTTTATAATATGTTACAGGTCTACTTGAACATTGCAGGGAATCTGATATTGGAAAACATACCCACAAGGGAATCACTGCCGGAAAATTGAAGTTTCAACATGGCGTGTTGGAAAATATTCCCCTGATGAGGGCTCTTGATTCCTTAAGCTCATCAGCTTTATTAGAATCAACATGTTGATTATTAAACAGATATTTAGAAGGTTGCATTAATTAATGTTGAAGATACAATATGGTTGACTTTTAATATGTTTGACTAGTTTGACTGTTACTAATACAACATAAACAAAGTTGGTTGAAATTGACACACTTACTTTTTCTTATCCTATCAATCCATGACTAAGCAACTGACATTGCGGGGATAAGAAGTAAGCATACCTCAGTTAAGTTGATACTGGATCAGAAACCACTGTGATGCAAGAAAAATGGAAATAAATACAAAATCCTGCAATTATGTTATTCAAGTGGATTACTATTTCCTTTTGTTAAAGCAACTTTGACATTGCTGACAGGAAAATCTTCTACTCTTAGACTAAAACAACCAGATTTTTAGAATCAGAAGTAACCATTACTACGTGTAACTAAGCAACTGAGACCTAATAAAAATGATTTTGAAAAACCTATGAACAAATGAAACCTTGAGTAGTCACATGTTTGAAATGCTCGAGCTTATCATTAGCTAGGGAGAAGTAAACTCATTGCAGATCAACTGCCTAAAAAAATTAAAGCAAATTAACAAATGAGATCAAACTTAATACTCCAAAAACAAAAATCTGGTATATGTCATGTTTACATACTCATGAGTTATCTTGAATCCATAAGCTCTTTAGCAACACAAGTTTTGATCATCTTTATGATAGTATTAACATATGGTAAGAACCAACTCAAATATTTTTATAAGATTTACATGGAACTCACAAGAACTACCTTCCGGTATGAATAAATGAAAAAAAAAACATTTTCCGCCTTTACAAGAGCATCTACAATTACAAACATGAGGTATATTGCCTATAAAATACTCAGGAAAAGAAATTATTGACATATACAATCTAAAATATTAATATCAACTGATTAAATTTAATAGTTACCTTCACTTTTGCACGTGCGTAGACTGTGTGATGATGTGTGTACCGTTAGTAGATCTAATCAATAATGATTTGACAGTTACTAGATAGTGGATGACAAAAAAACTAAATAAGAAAGGCTTAAATAAGGACTAACATTCTTTAACATAATAACATATTTCATTGTCTATGAGTTGCATACCATCGAATAGCCTGACGCATTATTAAAAAAATATGATTATTAAAGCAAATGATAATATAGAAAATAATAAGATAGCATAACGCAACTTTTTAATTCTTACCTTTTAAAGTGAAAGTTGCAACCAGTGGCACAAGCTCGACTGTTACAAACAATGTAATCAAATATGTATGAAAAAGAAATTAGGAGAATCTGTTAGGTATTAGATAAAGGGTGACAAAAAGTGAGATAAGAAAGGATTATATGAGAACCAACATTCCTTAGCGTGATAAATTCATTGTCTATGACTGAAGTAGCATCAAATAGCCTAAGATATTACTAAAAAGCATGACTATTCAAGCAAATGATTATATAGAGAATAATAAGATTGCTGACATGAGTGTTTTAGTTTTACCTTTCAAAGTGAAAGTTGCAGCCAAGCTCACTTGAGTCTCACAACCAATGTAGTAAAATCCGTATCAAAAAGAAAACACAAACAAACAAACATACCCAGTGTATCCCATTTAATAGCAGGGTTTGGGAGGGGTAGATGGTGGCAAGTCTTTCCTCTATCTTGGGAGATAGAGAGACCGCTTCCAAAGAGACCCCCGACTCGGTAACAATAGCAATAGCCAACATAATATATATCATACAATACCACGGAAACACATAAGGAGATAGAAATAGCATGCACCAAATAAGCGACAAGTTTCATCAAATACATGGCAGAAGTCTAATAGCTATACATCAGGCGACAAGTTTCATCAAATACATGGCAGAAGTCTAATAGCTATACATCAGGCGTGCCGTTTACTCTTCCTACCTACAGAACCCACTAGAAGTTCTTAATTTTAATTCTACGCCTCCACGCAGTCCTATCCTCGATCATGTGCTCAGAGAGGTGCAACTCTACCATATCTCGCCTAATTATCTCGTCCCACGTCAACCTCGGTCTTCCTCTACTCCTCCTACCCTCTAAGGTGATATTCTCTACTGCTCTAACCGGCGCCTGTATCGGTCTCCTCTTCACGTGACCGAACCATCTTAATCTTCCTTCTCGTATTTTACCCGTGATACAAGCCACCTGTAGCCTCTGTCGAAACACGTCATTCCTTATCCGATCCAGTCTTGTTCGTCCACACATCCATCTCAGCATTCGCATTTCCGCGATCTCTATTTGTCTCTCATGCGATTTCTTTATTGCCCAACAGTCTGTTCCGTATAGCATAGCTGGGCGTACTGCCACTCTGTATAGTTTTCCCTTTAGTTTTACTGGGAACCTTTTATCACACAAAATCCCTGATGCTGCTCTCCACTTGCACCATCCTGATTGGACACGGTGTGCTACATCGCTGTGTATCTCCCCATCTTCCTGTACGTACGATCCTAAGTATTTGAACCTAGAGGTCTGTGGGACCGCTATACCCTGAATACTGATTTGGTTGTCCTCTTCAGTCTCACCACTAAAGTTACAATGCATGTATTCCGTCTTAGAGCGACTTATCCTTAAGCCTTTGCGCTCTAGTGCTGCTCTCCACTGTTCTAGTCTCTCGTTAAGCACCCTTTTAGATTCTGATATTAACACAATATCATCCGCAAACAGCATGCACCACGGGACTGGCTCCTGTATATACTTGGTCATCTCATCCAACACTACTGTGAAGAGAAATGGGCTCAGTGCCGATCCTTGGTGGAGTCCCACTTCCACCGGGAAGCAGTCTGTGTCTCCGACTGGTGCTCGCACACATGTTTTTGCCCCGTCATACATATCCTTGATTATTCTGATATACCTCTCTGGTACCCCTCTAAGTCGAAGACTTTCCCAAATGAGTTTACGCGGAACACTATCATAGGCTTTTTCTAGGTCAATAAATACCATATGCAGGTCCCTTTTCTTTTCTCTATATTTCTCCATTACCCTCCTTATGACGTGTATGGCTTCTGTTGTAGAGCGTCCTGGCATAAATCCAAATTGGTTTACCGCTATATGAGTTTCGCGTCTAATTCTTGTGTCGATAACTCTTTCCCATAGTTTCATCGTGTGGCTCAAGAGCTTTATTCCCCTGTAGTTTGCGCAACATTGTACATCTCCTTTTTTCTTATATATAGGGACTATGACACTGCTTCTCCACTGCTCCGGCATCTTCCCGGTCTTGAAGATAGTGTTGAATAGGTCTGTTAGCCATTGCAGGCCCTCATCTTCGAGACACTTCCACACTTCAATCGGTATGTTATCTGGCCCCACCGCCTTAGCCCTTCCCATTTTCTTAAGAGCTCTCGCAACTTCGACGACTATGATACTTCTACAATAGCACTTGGTTTGTGTCGTTGTTTGAGTTGTTTGGTCGATCTCAGTATGCTGATTAGGGTTCCTTAGGTTGAAGAGGTCATCGAAGTAAGTTTTCCATCTCCCTTTGATGTCTTTCTCCTTCACCAAGATCTTTCCATCCTCAGCCTTTATAAACTTCACCATTTTCAAGTCTTGTCTTCTACTTTCTCTTGTCTTGGCAATCTTAAACATGTCATGTTCTCCTTTTTTCGTCTCTAATCGCTTGTACATCCTCTCATACGCTGTGTTCTTTGCCTCTGACAATCTTTTTCGCCTCACGTTTGGCCTCCTTGTATTTAACTTTTAAATCTGCTCGCTCTTCCTCATTATTACAGCGTAACAGCTCTCTAAAACTTTGTTGTTTAATTCTTATCTTCTCCTGTACATTTTCGTTCCACCACCAGGCTTCCTTATGACCGATTGTCCTGTTTGTTGTTACTCCAAGAGTTTCTTTAGTTGCTTGGATAACTCTAGTTGCCATGGCCTCCCATTTTTGGTTTGCGTCTTCCTGTGGCCCAGTCTGGCTCATTGGTATGACCTTATCTCTAAAGGTGGTAATATTTTCATCTTTAAGCTGCCCCCATCTGATCGTAGGTCTAGTTCTCTTAGTTTGTTCGTCAATTACTCTCTTGACGCGTATATCCGCCACCAACATATGATGCTGCGTCACTACCATCTCACCCGGGATTGCCTTACAGTCCTTCCAAGAGCTACGGTCTTCTCCCCTCATCAGCAAATAGTCTATCTGTGTGTGTCTTCCACCGCTGCTAAACGTGATTAGGTGTGAGTCTCTTTTCTTAAAAAACGAATTTATAATGCCTAGGTTATGTGCTAATGCAAAGTCAAGAAGCTCCTTCCCGGCGTCGTTCCTAAGACCATACCCAAAGCCTCCATGCACCAACGGGAAGTGATCATTATACTTACCAATATGGCCATTAAAATCTCCTCCTATACATATTTTTTCTTCTCTAGGTATGTCTCCCATAACTTGGTCTAAACTCTCCCAGAACTTTTTTCTTTCCGCTTCCCCTAATCCAACTTGTGGTGCATACGCACTAACTATTGTCACCACTACATCTTCTATTACTATTCGTAACAGCATAAGTCTATCATCTTATCTTCTTACCTCCACTACATTATCTTGAAGTTCTTTAGCAACTAGGAAACCTACTCCATTTTTTGACCCATCTGAACCTGAATACCATAGTTTATAACCATTACACTCTTTTGCTCTCCTACCCCACCATCCAGTCTCCTGGAGACACGTTATATGCACTCTACGTCTTTTCAGTACATCTATTAATTCTAATAACTTACTAGATAGGGTTCCTACATTCCACGAAGCCACTCGTACGCTATAACCTTTTTTCCCTGTAGTTGCACTTCTCTTCACTGAACATGATCTCGGTGCAACATAATGGCTTCTACTATCTATAGTATCAGCCTATCCACCTTACTAGTACTGCACAAAGAAACTGCAGTCCTACACCCGAGGTAGTCAACACAAAGGTTGCGCACAATCAAATCGAGGAAACAAAAAACAACAAATTGCAAGCAAGTAGCAATAGCACAGAAAGTAGGGGATGACTCTCCCTGATTAACAAAAAAAACAGCAAATCACAAGCAAGCAGAATTTACATAGAAATAGGGGATGACTCTCCCTGTTAAAAAACCAGGTGCTGGTACCCCTAACCCAGCCAAATAATCTAAACGAAAATATATAAGTAAAAAAGACTAAGAGCAGCTATGAAAACCCGAGATGGAACGATCTCACCAAATGTGTATCCCAGTTAGTGTTCTTCGATCAAAAAGAAAATAGGATCTTATTTATTCATAATGACATGAAGCATATCCACCATAATTGTAATAAGACATCGGTTCATAATAGGAGGTTCATAACTGAAAATGAAAAGAATTATCAACTCCTGTGTCAATTCAACCATTTACAAAAATGTCATATGAGAAAAGCTTCTACTTTAAAGCCTGCACGTGTTAAGAGATGACCAAACAAGATTTAATAAAAAATCATGTCTGTTTCTTACTTTTATTGGAGCATTTTCAGAACTACATGTTTCTGTTTATAAAAGGACAAGAAGATGAAAAGACTTGTTTATCCAAATACAACAGGACAATTAAAAAGGTGTTGTGTTATAACAAGATAGCATTATGCAAGCAATAAAAAAACCTTAGAATCAACAAGTTCAAGCAATCAAGCTATAAGCTAAAAGCCCTAGAAATATAACCAGGCATGTTTACTGACCAAACTTATTACTTGCTGTGCCATGATTTTCTCAATTGCATTACCAGCAAGCCTATAAACATCAAGTGAATGCTCAAACCATGAGTGTACAGCTCTAGGATATAAGTTAATCCTGTCAAAAAAAAAAAAAAAAAAGGAACAGGTGTCAAATTTTTGTATATAGCAGAGCATATATATCAAGGGGGAAGGGCTAGAATTAACATAATTACAGAACTTGTTTTTCCCTCAATTAGTTTTTCTTGAAGAAAGTACTGAGGTATAGTCACATTGACAAATCATAACAGAAATTCTTTCATATTTATAAATTATTATTGCTCTAGAAAAGAATTGTTTCCATACTATAAAGGAATGTCAACAAAAGGTTAATGATATTTTTTTTTCAAAATTAATATTTCTAATTTTTCAGCCATAGTTAACTCAATCAACCACGCCACTGTTCACTCATTGCATGGTGGACCCCACTAAACCACCACTAAATCTGCCACTGATGTGACCTGGGATCCTCTGTTAACTTTCTTCTATTGTTATGGTGAACTTTATAAAAGAAACAAATCAGAGAAAGAGATTGTGAACTTGAAGTGGCACGAGTCGACGGCAGCGGCATCAGTTTTTCCTCTTCGATGAGAGAGGTTGTGCTTGGAAAAGTGATGAAATGATGAGACTGTGGCGACATATTAAACACATAGAGCTGCATAAGAATCATGCTGGGTGTACATTACTATACATCCAATTGGTAAATGTATGCATATAAATACCATTAATCACAGCATGTCTCGAAGACTGCTTGATGGCGGTAGATATAGCTCCTACCATGTTTCAACCAAAAAATGGTATAGCTTTAATGTCTTCGTTGCTATAGATAGCATTCACAAGGTACTGTCTCAAAGAGATAAAGAGAAAGTATTAGTGGAGTAACACAAAAGCACAGTATAAAAACAAAATTAAGTAATTCATCTAGTAAATGTTCTTACATAAAAAAGTTACCTGTGATCACTCAAGATATATTCTTACCATTGAGACGACTGAAAGCATCATCACTCACCAAAGAAAATGACACTGGAAGTCTGGAAACAATATGCTCCATCTATGATTAATAAAATATATGCAACTTGTAAGTTCTATGGATTACAAAAATATGATGATATTGAAAAAAGGGAAAACAACAACCAGATTTAGTTCATGAGTTGATAAATAATAACTAAAAACCCTGCGACGCAAGAAAATGGGAAATAAATACTAAATCTTCCAATTATATATATATTAAAGATATAACGCTTAGCTACAGTAGTACAGTACCACCCCCTCCACCTCAACCACCGACCCCCTTCCCCAAACTCCACCTCCCCCGCCGCTCCCTCCTCCTCCTCTCCGCCACCACCACCCTCTCCCTTCCCTCCCTCTCCACCGCCACACCCCCACCAGACACCACCATCACCGAACGCATCTTCATGGACTTCAGCATCTGCCTCGGTCGATGATGAAGACGATGAATAGATGATGAAGACGATGAATCGATGATGAAGACGATGAATCGATGATGAAGACGATGAATCGATGATGAAGACGATGAATCGATGAATCGATGATGAAGACGATCCAAACCGGTGCCCTCCCTCCGCGCTCCTCTTCACCGACGCCCTCCTTCCGCCACTCCTCTTCACCGGCGCTTTCCCTCACGTTTGGTCCCTGAAGAGGTCGGTGGAAGAATCGAGTGTTGTTCGAGCGGATCATCATCAAAATCAGCAATGAAAGGCAGGTTCTCTGCCCCTGGTGATTACATCTACTTCAAGTCATAGTTTCCCCTCCACAAGATCCCTGTGAGTTCTTCTGATTATGGGTTGTTTTGATCTTATGCTTGATTATGCTTGTACATATGTACTCAATTGGGTAAATCAGTGGTTCAGTTTGTTTCGATTGATAAATCTTATGGCAGTTTTTATTGAGCATCAGTTGTTCGATGTATTGTCTCAGTGAAAGTTACTTTTGATGTGGGTGTTCTGCAGTTTAAAGCTCAATTGAATTGGAGCTGTTTTATCGATTTTTAAGATGATATGGGCTAAATTGCACCTTTCAATTGGATATATCAATAATAGACAATAGACCTTATAATATAGATATAAAATGTTGGTGTTAGGTTTGTATTAAAATCAGTGCCACATTATCAATCTTGTATTTGGAGGAATCCTAGGTTTCCACTGATGGCTCAAACATTAGTTAATTATTGTTCTGGTATGGAGTTATTATGAACCAATTTGCCATTCAGTGGGGCTGTTAAAGTGACTTTAAGTTTGTAGATTTTGATGTACTACTTTGCATTTTAATGGAAAAAACAAAGAGTTTTGAAACTTCGAGTTGTCTGACATTGGAGTATGAGGATAGATTTAGCTATGATAAAGTTGTGGAAAACATATAGTTGGCTGCAGAAGTTTGGGTAGAAAAGCAACAAGACAGGTGAATGGAGGCAGATAGTTAGTTTAGCTATGGATTCCAAGCTCACACTTCTTCTGTTCTATTTCTTCAACAGCTAAAGGTTTTCCCATCATTCATAATGTTTGATTTCTTTTGAAATTGGATTATTGTGCCAATGTTATGTCATACATATGTTATTTCTTGTAAGTATGAGAATTAAAGTTTTATTGACTGTTACAAATAATTTCAATAAGTATATCTATCTTATGTATCATGTTTATTTGGTTACAGGTTTTGGTGGGGAGCCTTTTGAAAGGTATTCAATTCGTTGATTATTTCAGTTTGAGTTCATTGGTTTCTGCATAGTATTTGACTCATGTTATTGGTTCCTTAGAATTTATGATGCTGATGAATTTCATAAAATTAATACATTATACATGGAAATAAGATTTTGATGAATATGATGAATGTCATGAATTCTGTCTATTCCAGGAACATCTTCATTGCTGATTCTCTTAAAAGGGTATATGATATACTCCAGACACCAAGGGCATTACATCTACATCTTCAATTAGTTCACTTTTTTCTAGAGATTCCTTGACTTTATGGTAAGATCTTATGCACTAATAGTTTTATAATGTTAGCATTTTATATCAAGGATCGTCACTTAGTGTTTTGGTGTGTAATTGTTGCTTTAGGCTTTCTTAGACATAATCTCGTACATTAACCAGATTCTTAAGGTTCAGTCTCAGGTATGTCATTACTATCATCATAAAGAAGAATCCTAGATACAAATATATTTTTGTTCAACACATTCTCAATATATTACTAATCTAGTGTACTGCAGCTTCTGTTGTTAGTAGGCTGTAAATAATGTAAGGGATGAGGTATGGCGTGCTCTTATTGTTGTGATAACCAATGCTTTTAACCTCCATGGTATCTTTTAATGTTAGAGGTAAGACATGTATGGGTTGAAATTACCACCTCAGTTGTTGAAACTGAAAAGTACGTCATGGACATCCTCTTAGAGGAGATGGTTCAGTCGTTGAAACTGATAAAGACGTCTTGGACATCCTCTTAGTCACCAGAGCTGTGTAAGTGGCTTGACTGCTCATAGTATTTTTATTTTACCATTGTTCTTGTCCGCCTCATATATCCATTTTTATTTCATTTTCTTTGCCATATAGGAACGCACCGAAGGACGATTTGAAGAACTGTGTAAGTGGCTGCTCATGTTTTTTTTTTATTGCTAGCGTTCTTGTCTCACATACTGTTCTTACTCCATTTTTGTTTGCCTATATAGGAACCTATCAAGGAATCATTTAATATCAGTTCTGTACCCAAAGACGTCAAGGGTCGAGCACTCGAGCTTTTCCATTGATTATATCAGTTATGTTCTCAGCCTTTTCTATTGATATTATTGTTTCTGAATTTGACTTTTGAGAAGGGATAGTTTTTGGTTCAACCTATCATACTTTTTTTACAGAGATTGGAAAATGGGTGGTTTGGTTTAATATTGGGTTGGGCCAACCTACAATCAACCTTAAATCATTTTCTTTAATCCCTATTCCTGTGATTAGATGCAAGGAGTATCAACTCCAAGATTATGGCTCTTGGTTTATAAAAAAAGTAAGTGTAATTCCTTTAAACATGAGTCCAGAAGTTATCCACTTTATATAATAACTGTCCGCATTTGTTTCCTGTTTCTCTTTTCAATTGAACGACACCCTGGAAACACCTTCGAAGTTGTTTTGTGAAAACCGAGGTTTGCAACAGCCTGTCTAGAAGATACAGAGTATGTGTTTCAGTTCTATCTATATTCCAATTCAAATTAATATGACATGTTTTGTGAAAATCAACCATTTAATCAAATTAAAAGTTTACTATGGTGTCCTTATTGCAGACTCTCAAACAATACAAATTGTCACACTTAACTCCCATTGAAGCCGGTTGCTGCAGACCACCCTCTCAGTAAGGCTTCATAAACTCATTCATTCCCTTTGATCTCCCCGCGGCAACGCGCGGGAGAAACTCCTAGTTATATCTAAGTGGATAAGTGGATTACCTTTTTACTTTGCAAAGCAACTTTGACATTGCTGACAGATTAACCTTCTTCTCTTAAACTAAAGCAACCAGATTTTAGAATCAGAAGTAACTATCACTAGCTGTGTACCTAAGAAACCGAAACTAAATATAAAAAAAATGCTGAAAAACCTGTGAAAAAATGCAACCTTGTGTAGTCAATATTTGAAATGCTCCAGCTTATCCTTAGCAATTTAGTAAACTCATTGCACATCAACTGCCAACAATGATGAAAGAAAATTAGTAAAAGAGATTAAACTTAAGGCTCCAACTACTCGATGTTTACGTACTTGATTATAATTAAACAAAACTCTGGTATATGTCATGTCTCCAAATTATCCTCATGAGTTATCTTGAATCCATAAGCTCTTCAGCATCACTAGTTTCGATCATCTTTATGATACATAAACATTAAATTATAACAAACTTCAATTTTTTAAAAGATCTATACATAACTCAAAAGTACTACCGTCCTGTATGAATAAACCAAGCAGATAGTTATCCCCCTTTACAGGAGCATCTATAATTACAAACAGGATTTCTATTGCCTATAAAATATTCAAAAACAATTACTAATATATATTAATATCAACTGAGTAAGTTTAATAGCTACCTTCACTTTTGCATCTGTGTAGACTGTGCGATGTTGTGTGATACAGATCAGTACGAGTGTAGAATAACTTGTGGACCTTGGATCTATTCAATAAAGATTTGTTAGCTACTAGATAAAGGCTGACAAAAGAACTAAATAAGAAAGGCTTAAATAAGGACTAACATTCTTTAGCATGATAACATATTTCATAGTCTATGACTTGCATACCATCAAATATCCTGAGGTATTATTAAAAAGAGTGTGATTATTAAAGGAAATGATATAAGAGAAACTAATAAGATTGCATGACATATGTTTTTTAGCTCTACCTGTCAAAGTGAAAGTTGCAACCAAGGCCGCAAGCTCGATAGTCACGAACAATGTAATCAAATCTGCATAAGAAAGAAAATAAGAGTTTGTGATAGTTATTAGAAAACGGGTGACAAAAAAGTTAGATAAGAAAGACTTAAATGAGGTCTAACAGTCCTTAGCATGATAACATATTTCATTCTTGGTGACTGACATAACATCAAATAGCCTGAAATATTATTAAAAAGCATGACTATTCAAGCAAATGATTATATAGAGAATAATAAGATTGCATGGTACAAGTTTTTTTCATTTTACCTTTTGAGGTGAAAGTTGCAGCCAAGCACAAAAGCTTGAGTCTCACGAACAAAGCAATCAAATCTGTATGAAAAAGAAAATAGAGGTTCATGTTCTTATTTATTCATAATGACAAGAAGCAAATCCATAATAATAACAAGATGTCCATCCATAATAGGAGGTTTATAACTAAAAAAGAAGACTTATCAACACCCGTGTCAATTCAACCATTTACAAAAATGTCATAAAAGAAAAGCTTCTACTTTAAGGCTTGCACACGTTAAGAAATGATCAACAAGATTTAATAAAAAGAATCATTTCTTTATGTATGGATATACAATCACTTTTATTTCTTACTTTTATTAGAGCATTTTCAGGACAAAAATAAAAATGAAGATAGCATGTTTCTGTTTATAAAAGGACAAGAAGACAAAAAGACAAGGTGTTGTGTTATAACAAGATAGTATTATGCAAGCAAGAAAGAAAACCTATTTAGAGAAGTTCTGGTAATCAGGTATAAGCTATAAGCCCTAGAAATATAACCTGGCATGTCAACGAGTAAGCATCGACCAAACTTCTTACTTGGTGTACCTTGATTATCTCAATAGGATTACCAGCAAGCGTATAAACATCAAGTGAATCCTCAAACCACAGGTGTAATGCTCCAGGATATACATTAAACCTGTCAAAAAAACACTAAATTGGCGTATATTATCTCAAGAGAAACTTGAATGTCCCTTATATAAACAGTGCGTCATCAATGTTGTATATAGCAGAGCATATATCAAGGGGGAAATGAATAATTCCAGAACTTGTTTGTGCCCTCATATAGTTTTTCTAGAAGAAAGTGCTGAGGTACAATGACATTACAGTTCATTACAGAAATTCTTCCATAATACAAAAATTATTTTTACTCAAGAAAAGAATATCTTCCATAGTATAAAGGAATGCAAACAAAAGGCTAATGACATCTCTTTTTGAAAAGTAAGTTAAGGCTTACCCAACTGCTTCAAGAAATCAAATGCAGAGCAATGTGAATCATCAGATGGACAAACTTGCCTTCAATATATCCATATAATAATACTTTTTGTTAGAAACAACATTGATCCAAGCATGTCTCAGAGACTGCTCTATGCAGTAGATATATTACTTACCGTGTTTGAACCATCAAAAATATAGCTTTAATGACTTTGATCACAAATTGCATTCACAATGTCCTGCCTCAAACAAATAAAGAAAAAGTATCAGTCTATTAATAGAAAAGCTCATATGTGTAATATCCTTTTCTTTCTAGAAATTTTGGACGAAATAGCAAATTTAATAAACTATAAGCATATAATAACAAAGATGTTATGACTAGTACAGAGGCATGTACATTAGTGCCAGAAACAACATTAAAATACCGTTGTGTATGCCAGCTTCCATGATAGTACTGCAAACATCATTGAAGCCCCTGAAATGCGTAAGAAAACTGCATGGCTATATTAGTATAAAAATAAAAACCAGAAGTAAGATATGCATCCTTCTTAAGATTACAAAAAGTTCGGTTAACTTTTAACGTGTTATAAATTAAAAAAGAGAAGACAATTACCTGGATGCATCCTTCTCTAACGCCTTTAGAATGAAAGTATCACCCTAGTGGTAACTTTCACTGCAATGAAAACAAGACAAGTGTGTTGTCAATTGTTACAGGGTAAATTGATATCATGAAACGAACCAAACCAAATTACACTTTTTATGATATGTTGCAGATCCATGATGATATTACAGGGAATCTGATATCCCATGTATTTCGCCATGAAGAAAAAACGTGCTTGGCCGCAGCTTTAAAGTACTCCATCCACAATGGTATGCATTTGAGAAACAAATTACAATAGTGAATTAATTAGACTATAATAATGAAAATGAACAATAACAAAGGAAGAATTTCAAAGCATAGACTTACAGCCAGGGCTTATATGCATGATTGCGCTGAAATTATGTACAACGAAAAACAACAACATTCTCGTCAAGTTGACATGAAGATGAAGAAGTAATAGAGTAATAGGGATTTAATTGTATACGCACTAGTGGCGCATTTGCTCTGTTGGATCATATATATCTGGGTGATAACAGCGATCATGAGTTAGGTTTAACTCTGTGAGTGATCGATGATCCAACCTTGGGAAACCCTAAACCCTAGGTTTATTAATGTGGAGGGAAGGTAGGTTAATTAGCGGGGGTTTTATGGAGAGTATTGGGGGCAACGGCTAATTGTGATTCGCAAATCCGATATTATGGATACGTAATTATTTGCCAACGGATTTTCGAGATTTTCCGAATCTCGTGTAAAAACACGAAACACGTTTTTAACAAATGTAAAAAGCATTAGATAGAACCAATTTTTATAAAATTTCTTTTCCAAAGCGTATGTATAGACATTTATTTTTTATGTTTATATTTTTATTTGTAGTATTATTATTTTTGTCTGTGCATACACACATATAAATATATAAAAATCTAAATGAAAAATACAAATACAAATTAATTTGTATTTACCTCATATATTAATTTGAGTTTAGATTGTCTTTGATCTTTCAGTATTAGTAGCATGATCAAGATAGGATGTATATACTAATAAAACAAAATTAATATAGTTGTGATCCGCGTCATCTTCATCTAAGATTGTTCACATGTATTTATCACAATAAAACTCACAAAATTTATAGATTCAAAACTATTTTGACGAAGTTTAATGTTGTCAATTTCTCTATCAAATTCAACTTATTCGATTCGATTAACTCGAATTCGATCCAATTTGATGAGCACCTCAAACTAAAAACGCACATATACATACACATAGACACACATATGTGTGTGTGTGTCTCTTTATATATTACATGGATATCCGACAAGGGTTTTTGGCATGCGAATCGTTAGAATGTGTCAAGACACAACAACTGTATTTTTAGGGCACATAATGAAAAGTACAAAATACCTATGTTCGTTATAAAAATAGCAAATTGAAAAAAGCTTTTTACTTTGTAAATATAATTGTTCTCATCGTCTACATTTAATGTTTAATCTTTGGTGTTTTGGGACACTAGAGTGTACCAATTCGTTGTAAAGGTGTTCCTCATTGGAAAGTGGAATCGCTATTCTCGCATCTGCTTCATCATGTAGTTCTTGCTCAACAACGAGTTATCCTTTAACTTGCCTCAATTTGTATTCATTCAATTACGTGCACATTTACATCGATTGTGGGGCAAGACTCGTTCTTCATATAGTACAAACCTTAACAAAAGCCATCACCGACTACATATTATACTGCCACTTAATTTTAAAGGTCGGTGGACCTTTTTCCATTGTTTATTTCCTTAAAAATTCATGTTATATTTTCTGTTTAAGCTATTGGGATAAAGTATTATAGTTGGAGTGACTATGGCTTATGAATTTGAATTTACTCTCCTTGGTTCGACTACAACTCTACAAGGACCGTCCACTCTTTTGTTTTTCGTTTCTTTACCCTTGATATTTCTTTTCACTATTTCCAATCAATTTTATTTTTACTAAGCAATTGTTGTTTTAATGTTAGATTTTATATACCACGCAACGTACTAGACATAATACTATTTTCTATCTATATCAACTCGTCACTGACTCGCACATTTCTTTTACTTAACCACGTCAATATCACCGTGGTAACGCGTATGGGCTCAGGTAAATTATAAAATGTTTCCGTGCTTAACTTAATATGCGCTTTAAAAATGTCTTCGTTTCAACATACGTCTAGTTTTGACATAAGTTATGTATGAAAACCCGTCAAGTCAAATCTAATACGTTTTCATTTACTCTACGTCTAGACTTAATTTTAGTTCGGATATGAGTCGTAACGAATGGAGGTCTATATCCTGACATAAATTTTGTTTGTAAAACAGTCGGGTCGAATATAATACGTTTTCATTCAACAATTAAACTCGAGTCACTAATTCTACGTATTAACGTAAATTTAGTTCAGAAATGACTCGGTTCGATCGTAGTTGATGCTTTATCATATCACGTAAGATGTTACGTATGATGCCGCGTACGATGTTACGTATGATGCCGCGTACGATGTTACGTATGATGCCGCATACGATGTTACGTATGATGCCGCGACAACATGAAGGCTTAACGACAATAGTTGGTTATGGGCTTTAACATCGAGAAATAGAACAAAGTAGCCCACAATAAAAAGCCCAACGTAAGTTTCACGCATCCAAGTCGGCTAAAGTACCTCCCACCATATATATTGCCTTACCCCTAAACAAATCACAACACGCAAACATTCAATCTAGAAAGACATCTTCTTCACGCTCTCACCGTACAAACCCTAATCGTTTTTTCTATCAAAATTCGTTTGATCGCAAAAGATCCCTACACTCGGGTTCTTTAGATCTTCACTAGGTCTAATAAACCCTTCGATTTCATCTCAAATTTTAGTTTTTTGTCTATTTTTTGGGTAAATTCTTTCGATTCGATTCGATCTCGAGGAAACATCCACGATGTCTCGGTGCTTTCCGTATCCTCCTCCTGGTTATTGTAGGAACGGAGCTTCATATGAGGCCTTGATCGAATCGATTAAGGTTTGTTGAGAAGGCACTTTTGAGATCTGTTGTGTTTGTATGATGATTTATGCGACAATCGGGTTTTTTGTCTGTATGTACATGTGGCTATGATGTTTAGCATTAGACAGATGCGAATATGCGATGTGTATGTGATACTTGTAATTGATTTGAAGAATTAGAGATTTAGAGGATTGTATACGCGCTGATATGAATTGTCAACGTTTCGTTGGATTATTGGGTGTATTTTAAATGAAGATCTGAGTATGCTGTGATCTGTAAGAATCGTTGTTAGGTTTTCATTGGTGGATTGCTGTTTTTCAATTGAATATTGCTCTTTAAGAGGATCAAAGGGATACTTAGGGTCATTTGAGGATTTTTCGTTGAAATTTGGTACTTGGAGTTCAGAATTATCTAGTGTGACATGATAGTTTTCCACGGAGGTGGTGTGCAGTCTCTAACATCTTTGGGTTGAGTGTAGACCAAGTGGCTAACAATATGAGTGAAAGTTTGATTCTTTTGGAACATGACTGATGCTAGATTATAAGCGAAACTGCTTCCATTGGTGCGAGGAATAGGCGTGAGGGTGTTTGGTTCTTATAAATCATGGCTGATGGATAAGATTGGTTCAAGTGATGTTAAGAGTTGAGACATTGTTTGGAAATAAGTTTATTTTTATAGTTAATTTTTTTGGTTTATGAACATGTAAGAATGAATAATCAGTAATGGGGTAAGGATGTAGTTTTAGAACAAGCATGATGGTGGAGCTTTAGGTGATGACTGCTAGTTGTTGGTGAATTTAGGACAGTGAGGAAATTAATAATTAGAGATGGGGTTGCTTGTGAGTAGATCAAGCAGGAGGTAAGTGTTTATAGAGATGAATGTTAGGAATGGATTCAGTGTTTTGGTGAATTAGTTTAAAAAGAAACTGTACAGACATAATATGTTTATGGTTGGCTTCCAATGTCATGCAGGGCTTGATTTTTAGACCTCTTGTGATGCTATCTTGGTTTAACCATCTTTAAAGCTATTTACCAAAAAAACCTAAGCATTTTTACTAGTATGATATAACTTTACAAAAACTTGGAAAATTGACAATTTCATTTATTCAAAAAACAACTTTTCAGTTTATGACATTTAAAATGAATAGTTTGTATGCCCATAAAGAGGTTAATGCTGCTCTCTAATTGAATTACTGTCTTTGGTCGTTTGGTAAGTTATGTTCTTTAAATTTTAAAACTAAGTTGTTGGTTGATAAAATGTCAGATTATTTTGCTTGTTTTCTGTGTCTTTCTGATCCTGAAAAAGTTGAACGAGGTCAACTATGTGTGGCTTTTTAGTAAGAACTTTACTGTGATTTCAAATGAAAACTATTGTTCTATCTTGTTCGTGGTTGTGATTTGTGGTTGATCTTTAGGTGTGATCATTTCATCAATTTTGTTTTGCACTACATATGGAAAACATATGGAAAATGGTTGCGCCTCTACGATATTACATTGTGACCACTTTACATGATTGGCAAATAGAGTTGTGTTGCTATTATGGTTTGTCCATATCCTATGTTCATGTTGGATCTGAATAATTTGTTCTGGTGCTTAATTAAAGCTCCAGAAGGAAAATGATAAGGCCAAGGCAGAAAGGAGGAAAGAAAAGAGGGCAAAGAAAGAAAAGAAGGAGAAAAAGGAAAAGGAAAAGAAAAACAGAAAGAATGATGAGAAAGTGAAATTACAAAAGAACCAAAGTCAGGATTCTCATAAGCTGCAACAGAAAGTTGATGGTTTTACAGAAGCACAAATCAAGGGAACAAAGACCAACACTGAAGTATTGGAGAAGAGTGATTTGACTCAAGAACACGGTCAACCTATCAAACCATGCTACTCTTCTGATAGCACACAGAACAGTAACAAAAGGAGAAGAAATGATGATGATGATGTTTTACTACCTGATGACTCCACTAGTCATGGTTGGTTGCATTTGTTTATGTCATCTTATTCTGTTCCTTTTGATGTAATTGTTTAAACAGATGCTAATCTTGCAAGATTCTTGATACCAATCAGGGAAATCTATCAAGATTCTAATACTAAAGAAGCACAAAGGATCTGATTCCATCAATTCTGTTGAAGATGCAAAATCAAAAACTTTTCCATCAGTGCAGTCGTCCGTTGACAGAACCCTGCCTGTTTCAAATAACCGAAACAATGGTGTTCCTGCAACATCTGGAAGAGAAAACAGTGCAGTACAATGGACTCCTCCAACCCAAACAAAGTCAAACTCAAGTTTTGAAAGAACGAAAATTAGCAATCCAAACGATGTTCATCTTGGTAGAGAACAGTACGCTTCAAGTTCTTCTGCAAGACCTAATCTTCCTTCGTCTGGATCAGGAAAGAGTAATGTGGAGCCGCTAAAAAGTAGACAACAGCAGCAAATCGCTAGTTTTGTAAGACCTGTTGTGCCTCGAAGTCGATTGGAACATGAGAAACCAAGTTCATCTGTATCAAGAAACATTGGTGTTCAACTTCAGGGGGCTTACTCTGTGAGACAGCAGCAGGGTCCAAGCAATTTGAAGCCTGGGATACCTGGCCCAGTTCAAAGTAAATCAAGCCTGACATCTACAGGAAAAAGGCCCATTGGTGAGATCACAGTTCCTGGTAACAGCGGTTCCACAAAACTCGAGAAGGAAGACCAGCAGAAAGCGGGTCCATCGCGATCTGAGAAAAAGATGCTGAAAAAGCATGCCAAGTATGAAAAACTGATAGGCAGTTGGGTCCCTCCAGTTTTTCAATCTCTACTGCCTGATGTTGATGATGATGATTGGCTTTCTAGAAAGACCAAGACTGCAAGTTCATCAGCCTCCAGGGGTGAAGTAGAGTCATGTCGTGAATTGGCGTCAACGTCATTGTGGGAGCCGCGTGCACGCTACTTAGCGGTAGCTGATTTATATGCTTTGCCCTATACTGTTCCCTACTAATATCCTAGATAAAGTTGTATATAGTTTTTGACTTGGTAGGTTAAAGATTAAAAACAAAAAAGAGAGTAGATTCTTATTAATTTGTTAAAGAGGAAGATACATGCGTATGTATGTTTTGTGTTGCACCAATGGGTTCCCTCTTTTATAAAAGGAAAAGTTAAAAAGGCTTGTGTAATGTGTTGCTCTGGTTCAACTATAAGCTGTAGTTCTTGGGTTGAAGTAAGTTGCTCGGTTTTTATTTATTTATTTATTATTATATTTTGGTTAGTTTTCATCACATAAACAAAGTGAAAAGTTTTGGAAAATTGATTAAAACGAATAATGCTCGCTTACGCTCACACAAACTCAAACAAACAAACAAACCCAGTATATCCCACTCAGGAGTAGGGTCTGGGGAGGGTAGGTGTCGGCGAGTCTTTCCTCTATCTTGTTAGGTAGAGAGACCGCTTCCAAAACATTCAAACTCAGTTTGGATTAAAAACATTCAACGTAAACATGTTACATGCAAGACAATAAATTCCCGGACAGTCAAAGAAGATCTTAACACCAACATGATGATGCAGTACGCCCTTAACTGCGGTATCGTAGAAATAAAGATATACCTAATATTCTTTGGGGTCAACAGGTAGTGCCATGATGCCTACATAGAACCATGGTTTTGGTGGAAAATTATATTTATGCTTTTTAAACTGGACAAGTGCGTATTCAATTACTCCTACGCTCGAGGCATTTACTCCCATAACATATTATCGCACCAAACCTTGAAAAAACAAAGATGGAGTTTCATCAAACGTTTGTGAGAGAGGGCTAATCCTATGTTAACCATCTTTGCACTACTTTTCGAAATGAAAGCCTTGGTGTGAAGACTTTTGATAGCAACATCATTAATAAATATACATTTTATAACCAATATAATTTGTGGCATCTATTAAAGAAAAGTGGGTTTTCTAAAATACAAGTTGGAGGCATCCTTTGATTTTATGAATATCATCTTTATTGGTTAAAAATGGAGGAAATTTAAATGAACTTTGAAAGAATTTAAGATTCCGATTACTAAAACTTTAGATTCTATCGGAGTTCCAACAAAATAACAATGCGTTCCTTGTTTACATCACAGTTAATGTATTTTACGGCTGAATATAAATTAATTAAGAAAATAGATATAAATTCTAGCAATGAGCTAGAACAATTTAACCAAATAAACATTAAACAATAGAAAAACAACAGTGCAATTTGATAGAGCGTCATTGGGACCATTCTAGCAAAGCCACATTTGTTTTTAATATTTGGATACATTTTCGGTATATAGATTCAACACTCAATAGTTAATACTCAATGACGACATAAATAATCTTAAAAAATATATAAAACTAATTTAAATATGAAATAGTAGTATATGAATTTATTAATGAGATTGAAAAATATGAAATCTGGAAGTATATGAATTTATATATGCCATTTCAAAAAAAATAATATATGAATTTATAAATGAGATTTTAAAAGGTAAGGTGGTTTTAAAATTATAAATTTTAAAACTCATGTCCAAGTAGTGATGCGATTGGCTGGCTCAACATGTCGACGCCATATGTTTTGATGAAAAATAAAGACGGTTGAAGAATAGTTTATTGAACTTGTTATGTAAGCAATTCTTCTCAAAGTTACCCGAACTGTGGATATATTTATGAAAAAATATGAAGTCTGACCAAGTTTTTATTTAGTTGTTTTAAGAATAATAAGTTGTTCCAACTACGATTAGACTTATCAATGCACTTTTCTAACCTAACGGCATGGTACATTGATTGTTAACCACGATTGTGGGGCTCAAGCGCGAGTGACCTTACGCCCTCTTCCTCTCCAATGGTCACAAAATTATAAGTGTTAGTGACCGTTGAAAAAACGATAAAAAGTTTATTTGTTTTATAAATTATTTTATTCACTCACCTATATGTGCATTAGTATCCACTTAAGAATTACAAACGTTCCTAACCTAAATCTTTACTATCCACGTATTTTCAAAAAAATGAATCCAAACCGAATAATCATAACATGTTATACATGCCTCTCCCTTACACGTTTTAATTTTTATTAATATTAATGAAAAACATTTATTAATAATATATTTTTTTATCTTTTATTACATATTGCTAAAATAAAATCATATTATTTGTATCTAAAGAAATGAGAAATATGATTAGTGATGAGAACGTGAAGAACAATACGACCGAATAACATAGGGGTAAATTAAAACGGAGTAAATAAATTAAGGATGAGTTTATTCTACAAATTATATTTTTATTAAAAAGTGTGAGAATACACAATGAGACTAAAAAATTTCATGACATAATGACGTCATTGTGTCTTTCATAATGACACAATGACGTCATTGTGTCTTTAATAATGACACAATGTCATTGTATCTTTTATAAATGAAACAATAAAAAATGTTATCTTGTTCTTAGTGAGGACGGCTAGGGAAACAAAAGCTCAGAATTAATTTTTTGAAATTCGATTTAAATTGTGAGATATAAATTTTTTTATGAATTTTTTGACTTATCATGTACTCTCATACTTTATAGTAAAAATACATTTTATATTTCAACCTCTTTCATAAATTAATACAATACATTTAATTGTTACTAAGATTAACATTTATTACAAACAGAAAATCAACATTAAAACATACCATTACAAATTGAAATCAGTAATGTGCTTGTCAAGAAAAATACTCAGGTAACAACACAGATTGCAGAAAATACAACACAAGAACCCTAATTCACCATTTCTTAATTAAAACAGACAATAATATAAAGAAGACGAATAAAAGCATCAAATAACAGCCTTTTTCCCCTCTTTTTGTTCTTTTATGTGGCTACAGTAGCATGCATAAACCAACAGAAGTTATCACTTATCAAAGGCGAAGAAGTCGCCGGAGACTATCAGTAGCTCCGGCGTCGACGCCGGCCGCCCCCCCGCAGCCTCGGCGGTGCAACTGAGCTTTGGCCGGAGAGAAAAAGTCGGCAAAGGCAAGCTGCTTGGCGGTGGAGAAGGAGTAAACACTACAGAACCTGAAAACTCATCAACATGCTTAATCGATGAAGAAAAAACCCTAGAAACAACATCCTTCGGTAGATCCATTGAATCTGGTCCGATCATCTGATCAATCGACGATTCTGATGCAGGCTTTTCTTGCGGTGGCGCCACCGTCTCCTCCGTCGCCACCGGCGGAGTCAGATCCGCTTCCTCTCTCTTCGAATTCTTCTTCTGGTTCTTCGATTTCTTCGGCGTGAGAGAATGATCTCGCCCTCGGTTTTTCACGCTTTTGTTGATTCGAGGAGGCGATGATCGAATATTATTGTTAGAACAACTATTACTACGGTAGATCTGCATATTTTGGTGGTTTAACGGAACTGAGATCGGAAGAGGAAGAAGAGGCGGTTGTTGACGGTGGTGGTGGAGGTTCTGCGGTGGTCGGAATACTGAAACCGCCGCCGGTGGATACGAACGAGTGAGAGACGCCGGAGTCATCGGCAATAAACTACCTCCGGCGAAGTGACCGCCGGCGAGAAAACTCGCTAACAGCAAATCATCAGATGGATATGAGTATAAACTACGGTTAGTAACGAAATTCCTCTTTGATTTTCCGATCTGGTGCTTGTAATCGCCGGTTGATTTCATCATAATTGCCTCCATAATCAAACTCCAAGTTAATAACAAAAAAGTTAACGGATTATGATAGAAACAACAGATCGATAACAGATTTACGAGATGAATCTGTGAATGATCTCAAATAAACACGGATCAAACGTTCAGAAATCGCTGAAACTAATATACATAGATCAAAAACACAAAATCTAACTAGTTAATAATGATATATGACCATTGAATGAAGATTAAATCATGAGGAAATTGATCGTATAAAAGGGGATCTGAGGAAGAAGACCCAAGATAGAGGTTTTGTTAGTTTTTACAGAAGCTGATTGAACCACCCATACATCAACGCAAGGTATCTTTAAATAGTGGAAAATCTACAACGGCTACTTCTTCTTTTATTATTTTATTAAAGGAGTCTACTGTTGTTTTTATAATATCAAAGTGTAACATGAACGTATGACGCATGTTTACTATTTTATAAGTTACTTATTAGGGAATTTGTTATTTGTTTTAGATTGTTAGTGTCATGTTTTAAAACTGTTAAATTGTTTTGGACACTTTATGAATATGGTTAGAATTTATATACGTAAACGTTCGGTAAACTTTAGGGATCTATATTGGACCGCTATGGTTTTGTTGTAATGACGAGTATAAATGCAAGAAATTGTACTTTCAGAGTTTCAGAAACATGTGTCTAAATTATATTTAATTGTAAGTCTAGAATTGTTAGTAGTATCGGTGGATCATAATCTATTAATAGTCAAGTTGGTGTATGAATGAGACGCGCATATGAATTTAGTCTAAATAATCCTTTGTGTCTACTATCATCTCATTTTAAGAACACACATCAGTTTTATCTGTCGGTTCATCTCTACGAATATGCAAACTGCTCTATATGTTTGTGTTAGGCTATTAGTCGAGCTACAAGCTCATTAGGAATCTTATAGCCAATACGTGACTTTTCTCATCCCAAATGGCTTCCATTTAGCCAAACCATGACTTCTCAATCTCGAACCCCCTAAGCTAGCCAAAACACAAATTCATCACCAATCCAGGCTTTTTATAGACAAAATTCCATTAGACCTGAGGAATCAGCTCGTCGTCACCATCCCATGGAGGTTAACTATTTGCGTTCAACGTGGCTCTTATTAGTGGTATCGTCACTCGTAGTTCCCCTTCATTTCTTCTGCTACCACCATGAGACTTTCATCTGTGTGATAATACTTTATCTCATCTCTTCCTCCACCTCTCTCGACCCTTTTAAATTCTCTCTCTAGGAACGATCGATGATTCAAGTGTCAGTGGATTTCTCTACAACTCGTCACTTTTCTTATAAACCTTATTTTACTCTTTCAAAGAGTTATAACAAAATCAGCCATCAAAAAAAAGTTATAATAAAATCAAATCCATAAAAGTTTAATTTTATATGGAGTAATTTTTAAATTTAAGATAATATTTATATCTTTTAAAAAAATGTTATTAGTTCTTTTTTTCTTTTTATCAAACTACGTACTAGCTAGAAGTAAAAAACATATCTAGATTTATCAATTCATACATACAAAATTAATATATAAACTAATATAATTTTTATTAAAAAAATGAAATATATGTATGTTGTTTTTCTTTAAAGGTGACATTTGTGTTCGGTTATGATCATAGTTATCCTGTAATTATCTTGTAATAATTTAACATAATGAATAAGTATGTATCACATTATTTCATGACCCAATCTGTTACCTCGTTTATTCCGTTATTGTATTTTGTAATGTCATCTTGTTAAATCACGCTAGCTCTTTAGTTATTTTTGTTAGAAATTATATATATATATTATATATATAAATTCATAAGTGAATGAAGAACTCAATGGTTATATAAAATTTAGAGTTGTAAGAATTATCCCACATTGGTGATGGGATAAAACATAAGTTCCATTGTCCCACATTGGTGGTGGGGTGGAACATGAGATGCATTGTCTTACTTAAGTGAAGTAATAAACCATGAGTTGGATTGTCCCACATTGGTGGAATGGTAAACTATGAGGTGCCTTATAAGCAAATATTTTCTACACTTGGGTATCCTCCTAGTACATCTATCTAGGCTCGGATGGCCCGTGCCCGAGCCCGAGCCCGAGCCCGAGCCCGTGCCCGTGGGCGAATGGGCGTTTGTGGCGTATTGATGGCGCACTTCGCACGCTCGCATCGTCGCGAGCCGCTTGAGAGCCGCCTTTATGTTTTTGACATGAGCTAGCATGGCTTCACACTTCGGAAGAGACAGGGTCAAATGGCTGATCACACTTCGGAAGAGACAGGGTCAAATGGCTGATCACACTTCGGAAGAGACAGGGTCAAACAGGTTGGGTGCAGCATGAGTCATGTAGGGACTCATAGTGCAGCAGGTAGAGTGCTGGCTGACTCATGCATGGGCCTGCATGAATATACAACTCTAGGGTGGTGGCCAGAGTTATGCTATAAATAACTGCACATTTGCAGCCTCAAGAGATACTAAGAAAAACTCACAGCAGCAGCACATTAGCTTCAAAACTTGCTCCTGCTTCGGTTTTGATCTTTGCATCTTGTTGATAAAATTCTACGCTTATATCTCTTCGTTAAGATTGCATACAGGTATCATTTTCAGGTTGTGGTTAACTTCGGCAGTGCAATCTGCTACGGCTATTGTACCCTGGGAGACAGACGGGTTTCTTGTGTGTGTCACCCGAAATCTGTTTTAAGGGAAGCGTATAAAATACGTGCCTTAGCCAAATTCTTATCAGTTTATTTGTATCACTTATGTAACTCGAATCACATGTAATAAATATTACTGTTCTTATATGTATAAAGGAAAACAAATTTTACAACAAACTTAAAACAGATTATACATATTCGAGTTACATTACAGTTTGGTATAACTAAAATATAAAACTCTTACGTAGAGTTTGTTATTTAACTTTAAGACTTAATTTCTTTCTTTACGTTTGCATACAGATATAGTTGAAAGATGTCAACTGTACCTATGGTTTCAAGTTCCACTATTGGATCTCTTACGTCTTCTGTAATGGGACCATTGGTTGGTGCCCAGTCAGCCCAAACTATGGCTAATCATGCTGAGAAGCCTGAAAAGTTCTCGGGTTTGAACTTTAAAAGATGGCAACAGAAGATGTTGTTCTATTTAACTACCCTTCACCTTGCGAGGTATTTGACAGAGTCACCTCCTACTGCGGAGGAGACAAATACTGAAACTGTTACTGCTGTTCAAGCATGGAAACATTCTGAATACTTGTGTCGTAACTATGTGTTAAACGGCCTTGCGGATATGTTGTATAATGTATACTGCAAGATACCAACTGCCAAGGAATTGTGGGAATCCTTGGAACGCAAGTATAAGACTGAGGATGCTGGAACAAAGAAATTTATTGTGACCTGATTTTTGGATTACAAGATGGTTGACTCTAAGACTGTGATAAGTCAAGTCCAAGAGTTACAAGTAATTATAAGCGATCTTCTATCTGAAGGAATGACTCTTAGTGAGACATTTCAGGTGGCTGCGATAATTGAGAAGTTACCTCCAAGTTGGATGGACTTCAAAAATTGTCTAAAGCATAAACGAAAGGAGATGTCTATGGAAGACTTAATAGTTCGTTTACGTATTGAAGAAGATAATCGAGTTGCACATAACGGAAGTATTTCTGAAAATCAAGTGAAAGACCTCACTAAAGCCTTGAATAAGGCTAATTTGGTTGAACACGGTCAATTGTTTAAACCAAATAAATTTAATAAGGGCAATAAAGGGAAAGGAAAGGGTAAGATGAACAATAAGGGAGGAAACCTTGGTCCAAAAGGTGGGATTAAAAAGAAGGTGACTACCTTCAAAGGTAAGTGCTATAACTGTGGTGAATATGGTCATCGAGCTGATCAGTGTAAGGCACCAAAGCGTGAGCGTGCGCAGGTGGTGGAAGAAAATAACATGCCTTTAGTGGCAATGATTACAGAATTTTCTGCCTTTATCACTGAAGCTAATATGATCGGATATAACCCTGGATGGTATGTCGATACCGGGGCTACTCGTCATGTATGTGGTGACAAAACCATGTTTAGTACTTACAAAGAAGCTACGGGTAAGCTTTACATGGGAAACGAAGCCACAGCCGACATCAAGGGTGAAGGCGGTGTGATCTTGAAGTTTACTTCGGGGAAGGAACTTACTTTGAGCAACACTTTGTATGTTCCCGAGATACGAAAGAATCTGATTTCGGGTTGGTTGCTTAATAAGTTTGGGTTTCGTGTTGTGATTGAGTCTGATATGGTCGTGTTGACCAAAAAGGGTGTGTTTGTTGGAAAGGGCTATGCCCATAATTCTATGTTTAAAATGTCTGTATCTGTTGTTAAAAATAACATGAATAAAAATGCAACTACTTCTACTTACATGCTTGAGTATAATGATTCAAATATTTGGCATAGTAGATTAGGTCACGTAAATTATAATTCAATTCGTCGTTTGATTAAATTAAAGCACATTCCAACATTCCAAATTGACTTGAAATCAAAATGCAACACGTGTGTTGAAGCCAAACAAACGAAATCTTCGTTTAAATCGGTTGAAAGGAAAACCGAACCTCTTGATTTAATTCACACTGATGTGTGTGATTTAAAATCGGTTCCTACTAGAGGTGGAAACAAGTACTTTATCACATTCATTGATGACAGTACTAGATATTGCTATGTATACTTACTTAAGAGTAAGGATGAAACAATAGACAAGTTTGTCTTGTACAAAAATGAGGTTGAGAATCAACTAAATAAAAAGATAAAAATTTTAAGGAGTGATAGAGGAGGTGAATATGTTTCACCATTTGCGGATATGTGTGCGAAAAGTGGAATTATCCACGAATATACTGCTCCTTATTCTCCTCAATCAAATGGCATCGCTGAACGGAAAAACCGCACATTAAAAGAAATGATGAACGCCATGCTGATAAGTTCTGCCTTAGGCCAGGAAATGTGGGGAGAAGTTGTATTGTCAGCTTCTTATCTTTTAAATAAGATACCCTTTAAGAAAAAGGACGTAACTCCTTATCAATTATGGACGGGAAGAAAACCGTCTTACAAATACTTGAAAGTGTGGGGATGTTTAGCCAAAGTGGTAATACCTCCACCAAAGGTTCAAAGAATAGGACCGAAAACTGTGGATTGTGTATTCATAGGTTATGCCCAGAATAGTAGTGCTTATCGGTTTCTTGTTTTCAAGTCTGAGAATCCAGAAATACAAAAGAATACTATAATTGAATCAAGGAATGCTTCATTCTTTGAAGATGTGTTTCCATGTTTGGAAAAACAACATAAAAGATCATCACCATTTGATGAGATTGTTCAAGATAAGGTTCTGAAACAATCAGATGATGATGGGGTAGAGCTGAGAAGAAGTAAAAGGCCAAGAATTGAGAAATCTTTTGGGCCTGATTTTCTTACTTATATGATTGAGGGTGAGCCCCAAACATATCAAGAAGCTATCACCTCTACAGAAGGACCTCAATGGAAAGAAGCTATTAAAAGTGAAATTGATTCTATCCTGCAGAATCATACTTGGGAACTAGTAGATCTTCCACGAGGTTGTAAACCACTTGGATATCGCTGGATATTCAAGAGAAAAATGAAGTCAGATGGCACCATTGACAAATACAAGGCAAGGTTAGTGATCAAAGGGTATAGACAAAAAGAAGGTCTAGACTATTTTCACACTTACTCGCCTGTAACAAGAATAACCTCTGTTAGGTTGGTGCTTGCAATAGCGGCATTGAGAAATTTAGAAGTACATCAAATGGATGTAAAAACCGCGTTTCTAAATGGAGATTTAGAAGAAGAGATTTATATGGAGCAACCTGAGGGTTTCTCTGTTCCTGGCCAGGAAGGTAAAGTTTGCAAACTTGTGAAATCTCTATATGGATTGAAGCAAGCTCCAAAACAATGGCACCAAAAGTTTGACAATGTCATACTTGAAAATGGCTTCAAAATTAATGAATGCGACAAGTGTTGTTATGTGAAAGACACACAAAGTGGTTATGTGATCTTATGTCTTTATGTAGATGACATACTTATTGTTGGAAGTAATGATAAGATGATAAGATCTACAAAAGACATGTTGAAAGCGAGATTTGACATGAAAGACATGGGTTTGGCTGATGTAATTCTTGGTATGAAAATCATTAGAACTCAAACTGGTCTTGTTTTAAGTCAATCTCATTATGTGGACAAGATCCTTGAGAAGTTTAGTAAAGATGACACGAGTGTCTCCCAAACTCCTATTGATACTTCTCACCATCTATCAAAGAACAGAGGTGAAGGGGTTAATCAGTTGGAGTACTCAAGGGTCATTGGCAGTCTAATGTATCTGATGACATGTACCAGACCTGATTTAGCTTATGCTGTAAGTAGATTAAGTAGGTACACTAGCAATCCAAGTTTTGAACATTGGAAAAGCATGACACGGTTGTTAAGATACGTGAGATACACACGTAGTTATGGATTGCACTATGGCCATGATCCAGCTGTTGTTGAAGGATACAGTGATGCAAATTGGATATCTGATATTAAAGATTCAAAATCCACGAGTGGATATGTTTTTACCCTTGGTGGGGCTGCTATATCTTGGAAGTCATCTAAACAAACTGTTATAGCTAGATCCACTATGGAATCTGAATTCATAGCATTAGACAAAGCTGGAGAAGAAGCTGAGTGGCTGCGTCATTTCTTGGAATATGTTCCAAGATGGCCAAAGCCTGTGACAGCCATTTGTATACATTGTGATTGCCAGTCGGCAATTGGAAGAGCTCAAAGCGCAATGTATAATGGCAAATCAAGACATATACGTCGCAGGCATAATACGATACAACAACTACTCTCAACAGGAGTTATCACAATTGACTATGTGAAGTCAAAGGATAACATTGCGGATCCGCTTACGAAAGGTTTAAGCAGAGAATTAGTATATAAGTCGTCCAAAGGAATGGGACTAAAGCCCATGGAATAATTGTATGAAGGAAAACCTATCCTAGTTGACTGGAGATCCCATGAACTAGGATCAATAGGACAACCTAATTATACAAATTGTGGTCACTGTGGGGAGGATCCCCTAAACTATTAAAGGGAGTTGAATACTTCCTAGTCCATTCCTATATTAGATAGTGACAAAGTAGGATAAGCTCATAACTTTTAATGATTTTGTGAAAATCACCTATGCAAAGAGAAAAGTGGGGTCGCTTCGAATAGAATTGTTGGGTGCGCAATTCTTAGAGCTCTCGCAGAACCAGGTTAGTGTTCCATGACCATAACGGACACAACTATGAGAAGTTAACCAAACTAGGGAAAGTATTGTGTGAAGTGTAATAATGTCTACGTAAAGGGTAATTGGTTCAAAGACACCGAATCTACCAATTACTGAAGACCAAGTACACTTTACAAAGGAAAGTTCAAAGGTCACACCTACTATTCCTGCAATACTTGACTGTTAAAAATGTTATTTGAAATATATATATATTGAGTTTCATTCATGTGGGGAATTGTTAGAAATTATATATATATTATATATATAAAATTCATAAGTGAATGAAGAACTCAATGGTTATATAAAATTTAGAGTTGTAAGAATTATCCCACATTGGTGATGGGATAAAACATAAGTTCCATTGTCCCACATTGGTGGTGGGGTGGAACATGAGATGCATTGTCTTACTTAAGTGAAGTAATAAACCATGAGTTGGATTGTCCCACATTGGTGGAATGGTAAACTATGAGGTGCCTTATAAGCAAATATTTTCTACACTTGGGTATCCTCCTAGTACATCTATCTAGGCTCGGAGGGCCCTCGCCGTCCGAGCCCGAGCCCGTGCCCGAGCCCGTGCCCGTGCCCGTGCCCGTGCCCGAGCCCGTGGGCGAATGGGCGTTTGTGGCGTATTGATGGCGCACTTCGCACGCTCGCATCGCCGCGAGCCGCTTGAGAGCCGCCTTTATGTTTTTGACATGAGCTAGCATGGCTTCACACTTCGGAAGAGACAGGGTCAAATGGCTGATCACACTTCGGAAGAGACAGGGTCAAATGGCTGATCACACTTCGGAAGAGACAGGGTCAAACAAGTTGGGTGCAGCATGAGTCATGTAGGGACTCATAGTGCAGCAGGTAGAGTGCTGGCTGACTCATGCATGGGCCTGCATGAATATACAACTCTAGGGTGGTGGCCAGAGTTATGCTATAAATAACTGCACATTTGCAGCCTCAAGAGATACTAAGAAAAACTCACAGTAGCAGCACATTAGCTTCAAAACTTGCTCCTGCTTCGGTTTTGATCTTTGCATCTTGTTGATAAAATTCTACGCTTATATCTCTTCGTTAAGATTGCATACAGGTATCATTTTCAGGTTGTGGTTAACTTCGGCAGTGCAATCTGCTACGGCTATTGTACCCTGGGAGACAGACGGGTTTCTT
This sequence comes from Flaveria linearis, assembly GCA_024085815.1. Lineage (NCBI taxonomy): Eukaryota > Viridiplantae > Streptophyta > Magnoliopsida > Asterales > Asteraceae > Flaveria > Flaveria linearis. The sequence goes on from CM044005.1 coordinate 2,218,703, forward strand.
GTGTGTGTCACCCGAAATCTGTTTTAAGGGAAGCGTATAAAATACGTGCCTTAGCCAAATTCTTATCAGTTTATTTGTATCACTTATGTAACTCGAATCACATGTAATAAATATTACTGTTCTTATATGTATAAAGGAAAACAAATTTTACAACAATTTTTCATAGTATTAAATATAGTAAACTTGTTACATATATTTTATAAAAATTAGTTATCGTTATTGATAAGGAAGAACATGATTTCATGTGTTTTGATCCATGAAATGATGCTGTCATTCCTAAGCCATTAAGTAACATGAAACAGGAAGCAATTTTTCATCTTAGTATTTTCTTCTTCAAAATAGTTTAATATATACTCAAAGTTTTATTACCTTTTTAAGTTAAAATCCAAATAAACTTTTGCTTCTTTTGAACATGAATGAAGTAAACCAAAAAAAGCTATCATCATCCAACAAAATCATAACCCTGCTTTTGAAAGAGATCTATCATTCCAACCACTCACACCAAACTTAACCAATAACCAAGAACAAGATGAGACATCTGAAACATAATATTAAACAAAACCCTAACATCAAATTCTCTTCTTGGTTTTCTGTTATTTATATCATCACCGCCGATTTTAACATCAACTATTGGTCTCATAACACTACAATAACATGATCATACTATAGGTTTCAAATAATTCAGTAAAAGATTGTTCAAAGTCATTTGTTCATACAAGATAACTTGTCACGAGATTTTTGTTGCGTTGATATGAATCTATTTGGACTTGTAGTCCTTTGTCAGCTACATTAATTAATGCGTTTAGTTAAAGGTTTTATAGTATTTGTACATACGAAACACATAAAGTATTTGTACTTATTTAAAGACATTGAATACAAATCTGATTTTATCACATGATTTAAATACAAATTTGTATATGATTATCACAACGTACTCTCTAATAAAAGTGGTTTTGTATTTAACATACAACATGTTTCTCTTCTTATAATATTATTCTAACCATAAACCATTAGAAACATACAAACTCATAAATATAAAAACAAGAGGTTCCACACGCTCGATAAACAAGAACCGTAAAATTATAATCAAACCAATATCTGATTAACCATTGGATGAAACATATATAAAAATAACAAAACCACAAGAGTAAAAATCAACAGCAATTAGTCGTCCTGGATTTTAGCGACGACCGTTTGACGTCACAAAATAATATTATTTAGGAATCTTAAAAGTCCCCTAAAGATCACGATGTTTAATGGGCGGTAGCCGTCGATTCAATCGTGACCGTTGATTGATCGGAGCCGTTGGAGTCATAATAGCCGTTGATGAATACCTGACGTTCGTCTAAAGTTAAGGTGGTCGGAAAGCAACCAATAAGAAGATCCCGGCCATACACGTGGTGACGTATCAATACCCTCACGTGGAACACAATCTCCGATTTACATTTTTTTGCAATTTTGTGTTTTTTTCCTAAAGCAGAAAATAAAAGGTAATACGTCACAAGCTTTATGATAGGCTTAAAGGATTATTAATTAATGATTAGAATAAAGCATATGTGAATTCGATTATCACCTTTAAAAAAATATGTTTTATATTATGAAACTATGTCGTATGATATACGGTTTGAATAAATATTTTTTTTAATATTTATTCTAAATAAACAATCACGTATTTTTCAATTATGTTTTATAATAAATAAAGAATAGAACTTTGCATATAAACAATCATAGCATATTAAAAAAAAAACTAAAGAATTGAAAATTTGAACAAGTGAACTCATTTTAATAAGAAAACGATGATTTGATTGAAGAGGAACATAAGAAAACTATGATTTGATTGTAAATTAAAACAAAAAAACATTGATTTGATTTTATTAAGCACACGTATAATATAGGAGAATTGTAAATTAAAACAGAAAAACAATGATTTGATTTTATCAAATACACATATAATAGAAGAGAGAGACGGGAAAGCAATCCTTAGAATGCATAGAAACGTGAAGCTTGTATAAAAAGCCAGTCTTTTATTATGTATAAAAGGTACATTATTCTCATATGAAAACTTTTTGATCTATTTATATTAAATCTCTCCCATGACATAAGAATATCCAAAACGAAACAATACTACCTCGGCTAATTAAAAAAATTGACCACTAGATCGAACATATAAATATACACATATTTAACTTTGGTTTAATTAATACATATATAGCTAGACAGATCTAAATGGGAATGATATTAGTAGTGAGATGAGTTTAAAATAGAGTTTCATACCTTGGTGTAAATAGTATCTTTTGCAAGTGAATAATATGCTTATTCGTTACTTGTTTGGTTGGGGTATAATTAACTGTGGGTATTACTTAATGGGAGAGGATATGCTACAAAGGCTATATTTCTTAAAAGGGGTGAGAATTAATTCTGATCATTAGATCAACTCTTAAAATAGATCAATGATTCAAAAAAACGTGATGACAAAAATGTAAATAAGTGGAAAACTGCTAACAGGCGGAGGGGCAAAAAAGTAATTTGACACAATGGTTGTTTGACACAATGGTTGTTTGACACAATGGTTATTTGACACAATGGTTGTTCGACACAATAGTTGTTCGACACAATAGTTGTTTGACACAATGATTGTTTGAAACATTGGTAATTTAACACAATCGTAGTTTGACACAATGGTAGTTTGACACAATGGTAATTTGAAACAATAGTAATTTGGTACGTTTGCATGTTATTATATTTTGCTATGTGTTGGCATATTAATATTTGTTGATATATGTTGCTTTACATTACACAATAGTATTTTGTTAACTTGTTTTTATCGTCAAAATCAAACGTAAACAAAACTCTTCAAACATGACACAATGAGTCTTATGACACAATGAATATAATGACACAATGAATATAATGACACAATGAGTATATGACACAATAAATCTTATGACACAATGAATCCTATTCTTGAATAGGCATAGAATCAACTGTTGAGCTGTTTGAAACTTGTTTATCCTTAATGCTTTGAAGATATAAACTGTAATTGCGTACAATGTGACCAGGTTGTTTGCAAAACCCACAATTTCTTAACTTTTTTCCTGCTTGTTCGATGGCTAACTCACGAGCTGACTTCATTCTTTTCGGCTTACCTTTTGTCTTTTGCTTAATAGGTACACTGAATTTTGCTTCATTTCGTTCGCTCCCTACAGGTAACTCTGCAAACCTATCTCTCCTGCTTGGAGGTGGGGTGACCATTTGAACTTTATCAGCCTTAGACTTGTAACTATTTAAATAATCAAGATAAAAACACAACTCGTCTTTGTTTGTAACCAATTGATTAACAATAATTGTTTTATTCAAACATAATGACAATACAAAAGACACAATGACGAACAAAAAGACACAATGATGATATCTAAGACACAATGATGATGTCAATCAATAACAAAAATCATATAACAAACACAACAACATAAAAGACACAACATATAGAGACTCACATGATATTTATAAAATATGTTCAACAACATATTGATAATGTCCAGAGTAATCTAACAGTGTAGACACAATAACTGTTTTATTCAGACACAATGACAATACAAAAGACATAATGACGAACAAAAAGACACAATGATGATACCTATGACATAATGATGATACCTATGACACAATGATGATGTCAATCAATAACAAAATTCATAGAAATCAGACAGTATAGACACAATGATGATCCAAATAACAAAATTATTAACATACTATTTTAATTACAGTATATAATCGTCTTCATACGTACCAAACTGATGAAATCAAGTAGATCAACATAACTCAACGATCTTCAACAGAAACAACATAAAGCAATCTTCAACAGATAAGTTCGATCATTTGAATCTTCAACGATTGAAATTGATGTAAGATGAAACGTCAACCGTTTGAATCGATAAATTGAGAATTTTGTTGAAGGCTTGTGTTCAAATAAATTAGATATAAGCAATCTTCAACAGAATTGATGTAAGCCCACACCTTCATCTCAATAAATTAGACTTACTAAAATACCACTCCTTCTATTTTTAAAAATATGTCACATGTCACTCATCGATTGCTTCTCACACTTTTTACATAATGTTCACTTTGTATTTGAACCCAAGCCTTACTTAATATTCCCAAATGAATATTTTTACTACTTTTCAAATCTAAAAAGTCGGTAGATTATAGATTACTGTACAACCCAAGGATTAAAAAAATAAATGTTTACGGACATGGTTAAACTAAAGAACACGCATGTTAAGAGTAATCAACTTGGGTATCACTTGATATCCATACCATAAAAATAACTAGTTTCATACCCAGCCTTACACTTAAATACCCGCTCATGATCCATTCCAAATGTTTTTTATTTCAGGTATAGTTATCAGGTACGTAAATATTAATTACCATACATACATCTAAATATAAGTAATTGCATATTATACTCTTTAATATTTTTGAACAAAATATAGACAAGTTAAATCCAACACAAATAAATAAATGTTATAGTTTTCATCCAAATTCAAAATTAAAAGATATAGTAACCCAAAAATATTATAAAAGACAAACAACTTATGTTACGGTGAATACACATAACTACCATATGGTTCGTAGTATGGTCTGTTTATTATTTAATGTTATATTATACTTCATATCCAATAAATCAAGCATACACATTGTCACTTATTTATTTATATATATTTTTATATCTTCATCCTCCGCTTGAAGGAGACAATAATTTTAGTTAGTTGTCTACCCTACGATCATTACCTTTTATTGTTATATTCTACTTGTTAAAATAATGATATACGGTTTTAAATTGTTAGAAAACTATAAAGATTCTAATGCATATATTGTTAATTTCATTAACATTCTAAAAACATTATAATTTATAATTTGGAAATTTGATCTCTTTGATCTCGTATCCTTCTACATTTTAACATGTTATGAGCACGTTTTATTCCCATTAGCGAAGATCCAACGAGCTTCAGGAATTGAACATGCATAGAAGTGGCTCGATTTGTGGGGCAGAAGGAATATGTCTTTCAAGGGTCGCTTTTGATTGAAAAAGATAAATAGATTTATAAGAAAGTATCTTACGTGTATGCCTTGCTTTTCCACCAATGTGTATTATAAGCTCACACAATACGTCGTTTGTTTGATTTTTCTAATATGTGAATGGATAATGTGCATTCATGAAACGAAATACTCCATACTATTATATATCTTGCTTTTATTTTTTCTCCGAAAAATATGATGGCTTTTTCCTCTTCTTATTTCAACAAATTCAAAATAAGAGATATGATATTTTTTTATTATTATAGACACCTTTTACGATCTCAACTTTAGGTGTTTTAGTTGTCTTTGACACATAATGATTAGACTTTTTGTTAAGATTAATAATAGTTCCTCCAAATATAATACAAATATAAAAATTGAACTTATATCTACGGCATCGAATTCAAAAAAAAAAACTATGAAAACGTTTTATTTTATAGTTTATTTAATTTACACCCTTCACAAAGTTATAATAATCCAAAAACTAATTAGAATTAAGATTTTATAGGATTCATTTTAAAAAATATTCTACGATCATTATCAAATAAATGTTAGAAAATTCTTTATAATAAACAAAAAACAATATTTTCTTTTGGGAAATTACCAGAGAAACGCAATCATAGTCAACTTGCATTTGACACCGACCATTTAATATTAAAATCCACACGATCAAATGTGATTCATTTTGTCTCCCAACGATAAAAATTTATCTTGTGATTTGATTTTAGTTGGAAATGGTTACAAACAAGCATACATATTATCTTTTTCTTTTCATATGGTCACCCATATATGATGTATGTAACTTGTAGGGGTTTTAAAATGTAAGAAAAATTATATAAGGTAATCATTTAAAATTTGAAGGATGAGAGATGTAACATGAAATCTCATATCTACTTCGAAGTAAAATAGGCATAAAATGTACAATTGATGGATATAATTTATAGATAGATTGTCTTAAATACATATCATCTTCATGCATATGTTAAATGACAAGTATAAAAAGAAAAAAATAAGTTGTGAATTACAAGCTCGAAGCTAAGAACCACACACAATGGTAAGTTAACGAAAGAGCAAAATAATATCACCTTTTAAGCTAGAAGACTTATCTCGAGTCTCTGGATATAATTACTATGTATCATCAGTATAACTATTTAAATGGAAGATTCATGTAAAAATAGAACATAAGGTAAATAAAAACATAGGTGCATCTTGATGTTCTACATGTGTTTTGATGCGTCATTTTTTTACTTATAGAATAAAATCTAGTGTCTCAGCTTAGAACCATACTACAAAAAAAGTTGTATCAAAGTGGGTATGAAAGATGTTTCCTTTTATATTATTGAGTGTTCAGCTTTCATTTCATAACAGATGCATATTTTGATTATGAGTAAATGATGTGTGAGTTGGTTCTTTAAAAAAATCTTCACTCGAACTCTTAAATTTAACAGGCTAAGAAGTAAGAGAAAAATGTTAAGGTTCCATCTGATCTGATTTGAAATTTTTGATTGGGCTTATAGGCCCATTTATTCAAAGATTAAAGTCGATCCGATTAACCCTACAAGGCTACAAGCCTACAACAAGTGAACATGATCTTCCTATGGGCGGATGGGCCTACTTGTATAAACGGTTAAAATAACAATATTGTCGTGTGAAGATGTTATTGTAGAAAAACTAATTTTCAAGATATATTTACCACATGAAGATCATTGGTTATACATTAGTTCGCATTCCTTATAAAATAAATATCGACCTTTAAGTCTTAAAACCCGAACAAGAGTCAAACCTTGGTTGATATAGAAAACTGTTAAGGTGTTAATAATCAAGTCATTAATTCTGAGTCGTTATGTCAACATGTTATTAGTTCAGGGGTGTATGTTGTAACATTCTCACTAATCTTAGTTAGTTGAGAATTAGTTAGAGAACGGATGTGTATTAGATAAGAGATCATTGGATCATAGCTTGTGATTCATTCATCATATTCTATTCTTCTGTATCAAGTTAGAGAGTAATCGTTCACATAATAGAAATCGTTTCTTGGTTTACATTGTGTTCTTTATTTCGCACTCAACAAAAACAAAGCACTTCAGTCACATTTACTATGGCCTCGGACCCTGTCTAACGGGTTATCACATGTTAGAGCACTAGACAAGGCTCGAGAAAGTCTAGACCTGTTCCTCACAATTCTGAGACCTGATCACCCAGCCCTGACAATCGATGCTTGTAACAAGTTGATAATTTGATATTGTACCTTTATTTTTTATTCAATTAGACTAATTCGAAGTTGGTTTTGATCTTACCTGTCCATTATTTGTTATTGATGTAAACTCTTATTGACAAGGTTAACTAACATGAAGTATGGAACTCATACCACATTTTGATGTTGGAAGATACCTACATTATAAAAGTGAAATTTATCATAACTAAAAGACATGTGATTAGTTCAATATTAAAAACGTGTTAGATATTTCTTTAAAACTCCACAATATCTCATTTCAAAACTAGTAAATTAGTATATTCATTCGTATTCACCTATTTACTATTTATGTTACATTACAAAGCATTCAAGTCTTCTATTTATATAATTTTAAAATGAATTGTTTTCATATACACACCACACCATGTGTATATCCATTACTTTAGCTCTCAAGCGATCACTACTATCAATACGTTATGTATTCTCACATTCTCAATATATTATTAGTTCTAAAATAACTGCCTCAAGTTAATAACTCCAAAGAAACATGTAATTTTTCATTTTTTTTTATTTCTTTCTTGGTAAAGACTTTTTTAAAGCAATATATTTTCGTGAATACCTCCATAAAAACCGTTATCCAAGAACATTAAAACACACACCAAATCCGATGAGTATGGATCCAATGCAGTTTTCATTGTAGTACTACACAACATGTACGAATTCATCTTTAATGTTACAATTATCAAAGGACCACAATAAATATCGCTTTGGTTTCTTCGGTTTTCCCTTTTGATGTTGGCAGTTTCATGTTCTTGAACATTGTCTTCTTTATTGTTTCCGTTTCTGATGAATTTCTGGTGTGATAATGAAAAAGACCCCTTAATCCCTGCAAAAAACATATATTTGTTTACAGATTTTGCAATTCTGAATCACAATTGTCTGTAAATTTCATATTTTTTCCAATTTTGTGAAGAAATTGTGGTAACATTATGCAATTTTAAACCATAATCATTATTCATTTATGGGTCTTGTGGTTCAATTTCTTGATTATCATATTTGTTGTGATTGTTGAGAAAATTGTGTTTGATCTGATACACTTGTGAAGATGGGTGTTATAAGCACCATTATGGGGGCTTTTGGTTTTGGGGTTGGAATTGCACTGGGACTTGTGATTGGTTATTTTCTCTTCATCTTCATCCAAAGTTCTGATGTTGAGGTTAGTTTCTTGTTCTTCATTCCTCGTTCTACTCGATTTAGCGCGTTAAAATAGCTTCATATTCGTGTTTCTTGATCTAATATGAGTGAATAGATTAAGCTTTAAGTTTTAATACATAGCTTGTAATGGTTGTTTGTTTGTTTTCCATCATCAAGACTCCTGAAATTCGGCCTTTGGTTGATCAAGATGAGCCTACCCTGCAACGAATGTTCCCCGAGATACCAATATGGGTGAAGAATCCTGACCATGATCGCGTATGTTATGTTGCTCGATCATCTTGTTAAGTTGTTTATATCTTAACTTTTAATTATAACTTTTGTCGCGTTGTTCATTGGCTATCAATAGGTTGATTGGCTTAACAAGTTTATTGAACTAATGTGGCCATACTTAGACAAGGTACTATATGTTGTTTTCATTCTTTTACATTTGCTTAAGGATTTAAATGATTGTTTTCAATGTTTTTAGGCAATCTGTAAAACCATACTCGCGACAACAGAACCTATGATTAAAGAACAGACTCCTCAATACAAGATTGATGAAGTCGAATTCGATTCACTTACATTGGGCACCCTACCACCTACTTTTCAAGGTAAAACTTGTTTAAATCTTGAACAACATTAAACTTCTTGATCTTACTATTGTTATGAGATGTTAGTTTCTTTCAGGGATGAAAGTTTATACTACTGATGAGAAAGAGATAATTATGGAACCATCATTCAAATGGGCAGCAAACCCTAACATTCTTGTTGGTATTAAGGCGTTCGGGTTGAGACCGACTGTTCAAGTGGTCGATTTGCAAGTGTTTGCTTCTCCAAGGATCACTCTAAAGCCATTGGTTCCGACATTCCCTTGTTTCTGTAAAATTCTAGTTTCTCTCATGGAGAAGGTGAACTAACAATCTTTCTTGATGTTAAAAAGTGTATGCAACTTCAGTATTTCTAACTTAAAGCCTTTGGTAACAGCCTTGCTAACATATGTTTGTTTTCTCAGCCTCGTGTTGATTTTGGAATAAAATTAGGCGGGGCGGATCTCATGTCAATTCCTGGCTTGTATGGATTTGTGCAGGTATTGCATAATTTTCGGATTATTTTTACTTTTAGGATCTTGAAAAATACCATTGTAGCATCATCTAACACCAATATAAGAGTGAAAGATTGAATTTTTAATAGAAATGATTCAAGAAAGTAAGAAACAAGTGGAAATTGTTGGATTTTATCAATAATTTGACTTTTTTTACATATTCTACCATCAGTATAGGTCTTTGCTGACTTTTGGTTTTCTGTTTCTTCAGGAGTTAATTAAAGATCAGGTTGCAAGTATGTACTTATGGCCAAAAGCACTTGAGGTACCAGTATTGGATCCTACAAAGTAAGTATCTGCCAGTATCGGTTTTCATTCGTGTAAAGAAATGCATAGTGAGTCAGCTACATTTTGAAATGACAGAGCGATGAAGCGACCCGTTGGAATGTTGAATGTGAAAGTGATAAAGGCAATGAAGCTTAAAAAGAAAGACCTTTTGGGTGCTTCTGATCCCTATGCAAAATTGAAACTAACAGATGACAAGCTTCCATCAAAGAAAACAACGGTAAAACACAAGAACTTGAATCCTGAATGGAATGAAGAATTCAATCTAGTTGTGAAAGATCCTGAAGTCCAAGCTTTAGAAATCATGGTTTTCGATTGGGAATCGGTATGTTTTTATGACTAACAAAAACTCAAAAAGGTGGACAGTAGTTTGAAGTCAAAAGAATTACCAGTTTGACTTGAAAAGTCAAAGGCATGAACTTTCTCTATTATGTATTTACGTAGGTAGGAAAGCATGACAAAATGGGAATGAATCTAGTACCATTGAAAGATCTTACTCCTGAAGAACCAAAGACTCTAACCCTTGACCTCTTGAAGAACATGGACCCGAACGACACGCACAATGAGAAGTCACGTGGTCAGATCGTGGTTGCATTGTTGTACAAACCTTTTGGAGAAGACCAAATGCCAACTGATATTGAAGAAGTAAGTGCAACACAAAAGGCTCCTGCAGGTACTCCTGCAGGCGGAGGCTTGCTTGTCGTTATAATCCATGAAGGCGAAGATCTTGAAGGAAAACATCACACGAATCCATCAGTTCGCATGTTGTTCCATGGGGAAGAACGAAGAACCAAGGTTTGTTTCTATATATATGCAGACAGTTTGTTGGTAACATTTAGGTCTACAGCATGAACCAATTCGAATAGGGGCTTGTCTATGCTAAATGATCTCCCTTTCATTCATAGAGATGTATATATAATACATTTGATATCCTATAAGATAGGAATCGATAACTCACTCCTAATATTACATTTGAATATATCTCTAAAATACAGAATATAATTAATCTATAATTAATCTATTACACCCCCACAGTCGAAGCGGGAGAGTTCCGGACGTTGAGACTGTCTCGAAAGTCGTCAAAGAGAACTCTTGGAAGACCTTTAGTAAAGATGTCAGCTATCTGGTAACGAGATGGGAGATGACAAACTCTAACAGCCCCACGTTGAACTAGCTCGCGAACAAAGTGTATGTCCAATTCAACGTGTTTAGTACGTTGATGTTGGACCGGGTTGCCGGATAGATAAACAGCACTAAGATTGTCACAATAGACTATACTGGCAGAGCGTAAAGGCATGTGTAATTCCAGTAGAAGATTCCGAAGCCAGCAGAGTTCAGCAACAACATTGGCAACCCCCCGGTACTCAGCCTCGGCACTAGAACGAGACACCATAGTTTGACGTTTAGAGGACCATGATAGAAGGTTGGGGCCTAAATACACGCAGTAGCCAGAAGTAGATCTACGAGTGTCCGGGCATCTCGCCCAATCTGCGTCTGTATAACCACGAAGGGATGCTTCAGAAGTGCGGCCTATCAGAAGACCAAAGGAGGATGTCCCTTGCACATAGCGTATAATTCTTTTGAGTGCATTCCAGTGATCAATCCGGGGCGAGTGCATATGCATACACACTTGTTGAACCGCATAGCTCAGATCAGGACGGGTGAAGGTGAGGTATTGAAGGGCACCGGCAAAACTACGATAAAGGGTCGGGTCCTCAAACTCTGGTCCGGAAGTCGAGCTGAGTTTCTGATTGGTGTCAACCGGAGTAGCTACGGGTTTGCATGAGGTCATACCGGCTCTTTCAATAATTTCGCGAGCATACATTTGTTGAGAGAGGAATAATTTGTCATCCGTGCGAGACACTTGTATGCCTAAGAATTGATGCAGAGGGCCCAGATCTTTCATGGCAAATTCATTTGCCAAACTTTGTATTATCTGAACTCGAAGCGAAGCATGAGAAGTGGTGAGAATTATATCATCTACGTAAATAAGAAGGTAAGCCATGTCCTGACCCTTTTGATAGATGAATAAAGAGGAGTCGCATTTACTTTGTGTAAACCCAATTGAGAGAACAAAATCTGTAAACCGTTGATGCCACGCACGGGGAGCTTGCTTCAATCCATATAAAGATTTCTTAAGTAAGCAGACATGATCCGGGAACTGAGGGTTACGGAACCCCATCGGCTGGTGCATGTAAACAGTTTCATTCAAAGTACCGTGTAAGAATGCATTGGTGACGTCCAGCTGATGTATGTCCCAAGCTTTGGATATAGCAAGCGATAGAACAGTGCATATAGTAGCGGGTTTGACAACCGGACTGAAGGTTTCACCACAATCTACCCCCATTTGTTGACTGCTACCGTCACACACTAACCGGGCCTTGTACCTTTCTAAGGAGCCATCCGACCTGTATTTATGACGAAATAACCACAAACTCCTAATGATATGCATGTTAGGTGTTCGTGGGACTAACTCCCACGTCTCATTTTTAATTAAGGCATTAAATTCTGTGTTCATAGCATTCAACCATTCGGGTGAGGATAAGGCATCCTTTGGTTGTTTAGGTAGAGGAACGATAGTGGTTGAGTGGAGATTAAGATGGTGGTTAGGTTTGAAAATGCCATTCATTGATCTGGTGCGAATGGTTCGGGTGGGAACAGTAGCAGAGGTAGTAGTAGAATCCGATGTCTGATGAGGGGTAAACACCGGTGGAGGAGAGTGTGTGGTAGAGGGAGTGTTACTGGAGGTTGTATGAGGATATGGGGTAGATGAAGACTGGGCCGAAGTAGTAGAAATTGGAGATGTGAATGGGCCAGTGGAGTGTGAGTTGGGAATATGTGTTTGGGCTGAAGAGATGTTGACTGAGGTGTTTGGATGGGCTGATGGAGTTGATTGTTTGGTGCGGCGGGTATATACTTTGGAGAATTGTTTAGTAGGGTTGGATTGATGGGTTGGTGATGGGGCCGAGGTGGGTGTGGGCAGGGTTGTGGATTGAACATATGGCCAGAATGTAGGATGGAAAGAAGAGTTTAGGAAGTCATAGTTTGATAAAGATGGTTGAGGGGAGTTTTTGTATGGGAAAATTGTTTCATCAAACAAGACATGGCGATTAACGAGGATTTTGTTGGTGGAGAGATCGAGACACTTATAGCCTCTATGATTGGGTGGGTAGCCCAAGAAAACACAAGGCATAGAACGGTACTCGAGTTTATTAATGGAAGTGTGAGGAATTAGTGGGTAGCAAAGACACCCGAAAACACGAAGGTGGTCGTATTTAGGGCGAGAGAGAAAGAGTTTTTCCGTTGGTGATTTGAAGTGGAGTAGTTTGCTAGGTAGAATATTGAGTAAATAAGTAGCCACCTCCAAGGCATGATGCCAAAAGCGATTCGGGAGGTTTGCTTGAGCTAAGAGAGTACGAATGATATTATTAATGGAACGAATTTTTCTTTCAGCTTTTCCATTTTAAGAGGAGGTGTGAGGACATGAGAATCGAAATTGCATGCCATGATTGATACAAAATTGTTGAAATGCATTATTGGCATATTCCTTTCCGTTATCACATTGAAATTGTTTAACTTTACGTTCAAATTGAGTGGAAATCATATTGGCAAATTTGGTGAATGATTGAAAGGTTTGGGATTTATTTTCAAGTGGGTAAGTCCACAAAAAATTCGTAAAGTCATCAAGAAGAAGCATGTAATAACGGTGACCTCCACTACTTAAGATAGGGGAGGTCCATAGATCACTATGAATGATATCAAATGGCATTAAAATAGAAGTAACAGAATGTTCAAATGGTAATCTAATATGTTTGCCAAAAACACATGACTGATATAACTTATTGTTCAAACGACCACAATTAATGAAATTAGAAGATTTAAGAGAATTTAAAAGATTGGAGCCCGGGTGTCCAAGGCGTTGGTGCCAGATATCTTGAGAAATAGCAGCAAAATGGTGAAGAGAGCTTGGTGGTGTTGGTGGAATTCAGAGTGTATAGATCCCCCGAGCTATTGCATCGAATGATAGGAGTCCGTGTCGTAAGGTCCTTCATAACAAAACCAAAGGGATCAAATTCAATAGACATGTGATTATCGGTTGTAAATTGACGTACAGAAATGAGATTTTGAATTAAACCGGGTGCATGAAGAATATGGTTTAGTTGAAAAGGTGGAAAGGGTTGTGGAAGTGTGAGGTTGCCATACCCCGAACCGGAATGGTTGATCCATTGCCCACAAGAATTTGTTTTAAAATGCCAGAATTAAAATAAGACGAGAAGTTACCGTTATGAGGAGCCATATGCCCAGTAGCACCCGTGTCCATAACCCATTGTTGCTCCGGTGGATTCAGCGACATAGTGTGAAGAGCTTGATCGATGTCCGTCGGAGCGTAACTGCTGGCAGCGTAAGACTGGGCTGGTCTGGCCCCCAAAAGACCTGGGCTGGATGTGGGTCGTGGAACAGTTGGGTAAGGACAGGGAGGTGGTTAGTTGGTCCAAGGTTGAGTCCATTGTTGTGGGTGATTGGGTTGCATGGGGCAGGGCCATGAGTTGTAAGTAGGCTGATGGTAAGCAGGGTTCCAGTTAGATTGGGTTGAAGGGGGATAGTAGGATGAGTGTTGGTTGTTGTTTGCACCACGACCTCTACCGGAGGAGTTCCTGCCGCGGCCACGAGACCTGCCTCTACCACGGCCGCGTCCGCGATCAGATGATTCAGTGCGAGACTCCAATGAAGGCTGATCAGTGCGGGTTGGAGTTGCGTGAAGTGCAGTAGCAGCAGCATGGGCGGCGTTCCTACTATCCCCCTTCAACCCAATCAGTGCGGTTCAGTAAGGGTTTGGTTTCATGCCCTTCAACCCAATCTGCTTGCGGGTTTCATGCATACATAGTTGAGATCTGGTTTCATAAAAATCAGGCAAGGGTTTGGTTTGTTGAATGATGGTACCAATACCCTCGTATTGTTCAGTAAGTCCTGTTAAAATCTGCAGAACAAGCTGTTCATCTGTAATGGGGGAGCCGACGTTGTGAAGTTGGTCGAAGATGACCTTCATAGCCTGACAGTACGAGGACATATTCGGAAATTGATCCAGTCTCGTATTGGTGAACCGATTGTTGAGGTCAATGGTGCGGGTGGCTTTGTTATCTTGAAAGAGATTGGCAAGGGCAGTCCATGCTTGATAAGCGGTGGTGTTGGGTTTGAGGATTGTGTGAAGAAGATCGACTGAAATGGTACCATAAATCCATTGAAGCACAATGGAATCGAGTCGTTCCCAGGATTCAGCATAGGTTATGGGTTTGTTGGGTTCATCTTTGCCATCGGGTTTTTCTGTGGAGGGTGGATCGGCCGATGAGGATGGACCAGGGGAGAGGACACGTGGTTCTAGGTGAGCAAAAACTTCAAAGGCCTTGCAATGAATCTTGAATAGTTCAGACCATGTGGTATAGTGGTCGGTATCGATATCCAGCGAAACCGGGATGAAGGTCTTGATGTTTGAGACTGTGACGGCTGGGTGAATAGACTTCATCATGATGGAAGAGAGACTGAAAGGGAGGAGCAGCCGGAAGCAAGGTAAGAGCAGGGAAGATAGGATCGGCTAGGGTTTAGAGAGGTTTAGAGGCGTGATACCATGTGAGAAATATTTGCTGAATGATCTCCCTTTCATTCATAGAGATGTATATATAATACATTTGATATCCTATAAGATAGGAATCGATAACTCACTCCTAATATTACATTTGAATATATCTCTAAAATACAGAATATAATTAATCTATAATTAATCTATTAAAATAAATATAAACGAACACCAACTAAAAGTAAACAAGAATATAAATGAACAGAAACGCAAGAATACGTTAATGATAGGATAATTAGTATCACTAAACAAATAATAGATTAAGTGAATTTGTAAACGAACGTAAACGAATGAATGTAACCAAACACACCTCAATAAGCGTAAATCAACAAATATAGCTAAACGAACTTAAACTCATGTAAATGAATGTATATTAGCAAACATAAACCAATGTACATGAACTAGTGAAACATGTGTTTGATGTTTGTTTCTTTAATTAATAACTAGCAAAAAGAATTTTATTCATGTTTAAATGAACATAAATGAATTTATGTTAGATGGTTCACTGAGCGATCGGTTTGTTTGCAGGCATAGTAGCATTACTACAATATTACTTGATTTATCGCTAACTATTTATGAATTTTTGCAGCCAATGAAGAAGAACCGTGATCCAAGATGGGAAGAAGAGTTCACATTTACATTAGAAGAGCCACCAACGAACGAGAAAATGCATTTGGAAGTTGTTAGTACTTCCAAAAGGATGGGACTAATTCATCCAAAGGTACTACAATGGATTCTTAATTGTCACAACAAGATTTAAGGTTTCTAATTTTGTCTTGTTTTCTTAGGAATCTCTTGGTTATATCGATATAAACCTTGCGGATGTCGTTGAGAACAAACGGATCAATGAGAAATACCACCTTATCGATTCAAAGAACGGGCGGCTTCAAGTAGAGATGCAATGGAGGGCTTCCGGTTAGATTTGAACTCATGGTAGCCAAAATGTTGCATTCATCATTGGAGTTTGTCTAATTATATTTGAGTTGTTATAGTAGAAATTAAAATCTTTAACCAAGCATATTCATATAAAGCGTTACCTTTGCGTCTTTTACTTAGCATAGATAATACCTTTAAAAGCTTGAAGTGTCAACTTTTAGAAAATCTAACACATTCCGGTTTTTAATAACTAGTAGAAGTAAGCGCACGCATTGCGATGGGTGGTTGATGTTGTGGGAAATTTGCGACGCTCAGTTTAGGATAAAATTTATGTTGAGACGTAAATGAAAATTAAAAAAAATATTATAACAGTATATTTAATTTTTTACAAATTAAGAAGGATAAAACGCGTTACCTTATACGGAAAATGAAATCATGAATTAGAATGATTATTAACGTGTGATGCTTTGAGGATAAATGTTAAGATTTTTGAATTTCAGAATATCTTCTTATTTAGTTAATATTAAAATAACATTTAAATTGTAAAATTGTTTTGAGGGGTCACATGCTAGACTCTAGAGATGAGAAAGGACATGAAAGTGACAAGAAGACATTTCCTCTTCCTTTCAGGGGACACTACCATCATCAACCTTTCACCTTTATAGCTTTCATGGCCCTCTTGGTTTGGAAAAGAGGCAAATCTAAACAAAACTAATGTGTCATATTACATGTATGATCATATAGCAATTTTTTTCATGTCTGTGTAACATTGTATTGATAACATCTCTTGACGTATTTTTTTTCTTTACACAATTGTTACTCCTTATTACCACATAATTAGCCACCAGTTTAAGAAATTCAAACCCACGTAATATTTATAGGAGGTAATGGTAATAGTTTACATGACATAATCTAAATATTTTAAGAAATTAAAACCCACATAATATTTATGTTATGTGTTTTTCCGGCGAATATACAAAACTTTGTTCCATTTTATAAATTTCCACTCTTTCTTTTCAATTTATTTATTTAATTGGGATTGATACGAAGAGACATACCGTTTATACTATGATAGTATGAGACATATTTTCATGTCATTTCATTTTATATCAATACTAACTTTAGTAAATCCGTGTATTACACGGGTTGAATAAATAAAATATTAATATAATAAAATTTAATAATTATAAATGATACTCTAATAATAAAACAGTAAAAATCGTATAAAAATGTCATTTCTAAAAATTTTCCTATTATAACTCTCAATTTGGATTATATTTGTTTTCAAAAATGAATTTTTAAAAATACGAATTTTAAAATATTTTATATTTTTAAAAAAGTTTTATGCTTTAGAAAAATTTATTGTTTTATAAAAAATATTTATTTAGAAATAAAATTAATAAATAGATTTCTTTCTTAATTTATTAAATCTAAAAAGGTGTTAAAGAAATATTATTACTAATTAAGGTAATTATTTAATAGGAGAGAGAGGCGGGAAAATTTTGGTGAGAATGATTGTGGAGTTGCCACGTGTCATCCCGAAATACCTTTTTATTAAAGTAGGTAGATTTGATCATCCATCTGTTCCATTCATTCACACTCATTAAATCAAGAAAATAGTCTCATCATCTCAATTTAATAAAACAATAGATACAAATCAGATAAATCAGATAAATGACCCATCATAACCTTTCATGTCCATTAATATGCCATATTAACTCTCACGTCTCGTGCTTAATAACATACCTCATGACTTAGTTCTTATATTACAAAAGAAAAAAAAATCATGGCATAATCTAAACAAACCCAATAGTTGAGGGCAATTTATTGTAGTATTATGCTAAAACAAAAAAAGGGATTTGCGTTCCTCCTTTTTGTTGACGAGATTCTATATGGTGTTTATATACGCCGATGAGTATTTCTAGAGAGAGAAAGCAAGAGACAAAGAGACAGAGGTTAATTGATAATACAAAAATCAAAGTTTCGTTGTGTTTTTTATGCAATGGCGATTTGAAGTCTGCAATTCTGCCTCTGTGAATTTATTAAGAGGTAATGAATTCACTTTATACACTTCTGAACGTTGATCGATTGACCTTGGTAATTAATAAATCTCTGTTGTCAGTTTATATACTTTTGAGTTTTGATCGATTGCCCAGATAACAATCGCACTGTTTCTGCATTCTATTACGGTAATATCTGAAAATTGATAATCTTCATGTGTTCGTATGTTTGTTTTCGCACTTCAGCACTTGCCCCTTTTGTATCACACGAAGATTGTAGCTTTCATGATATAGGGTTTTGCACGTTCGTATTCATGTGAGTAATTCGCGTTTTGGGGCTGAAAGGTTTCTTGCTTTCCTAGTTGAATTTGTTTAAAAAAACTTGAATTGAATATTTGGTTTTGTTTGATATATAGAGTTCAATTTCTGGGTTCTTCTGTAATTACATGATTGATCAGTTTGTAATTTTGTGTCATTGGTTACATCGTAATATTGGCTTGATCATCAAGGATTTAGTTCATATGGTAATTATTTCTTCGGTTATTGATTTCAGATCTTTTTTTATGTTTTTTAGTTTTATGTTCATTAGCTTTCTTACGAATATGTTCTAGAACTATGGTTATATACATTGTTTCACTATATGTTCTAGAACTATGGTTATATACATTGTTTCACTATCAGATACATGTTAGGTTATACTTTATGAACATGATAAAGAGTTAGTCTTTCCATATTCAGGTAGAATCTGCCAGAAATACATGCTTCTAATTTGGACTTTTATCATATGAGTTTTCGTCTTGTAGACCGTATATTTTTCTTATATCTTATAAACTAGGTTAGAGCCCGTGTGATACACGGGTGATTTAAACAACCACACTTTCATTAAATATTGATTACATAATAAATATTATGATAAATTCAAAGTATGAAAATAGAATTAAAATAGCATTCATACTTTCAAAACTTTCTCATAGATGTCTAAACACCTGTTTGTATACAACGTTTTGTGCCTCGCTAGTAATGTTACCAGTTTGATCTAAAATGAGTAATTTTACACCGTCTGTAATCTTCACATTTGACAAAGCCACATATAAGTGTCCATGAGTGAAAACTGGTTCTTTTAAATATAAACAAACTTTTGATAATAATTATCCCTGATTCTTGTTAATCGTCATTGTAAAATAAACAATTAGTGAAAACTGTCTTCTTTTGAATTTGAAAGGGACTATTTATTGGATGGCACGAGATTAATTCTTACAATAAATGTTTGGTATCCAATATTACTTCCATATATTATCTCAACTTTAGTAACCCGTTTCCCATATAGAAATTTGTAGGCGAGTACCATTGCAAAGACCATTTTGTTGGTCGATGCTACGTAGAAGCATAACGGAAACTCCAACTTTCAATACTAACTTGTGATTTGGCAATCCGGATATTTTAAGGCCATTTAGAAAATAAGGAGAGTGCAAATTTTCCTGTAACCGGGATATTAAAATGTTCCATTTGACGTACGTTATCCGAAGTAGATACTTTATCTCATCACCAGTGAAAAGTGAAAGCAGATGATCGTTAGTTTCATGAACCACCTCATTTTTTGGTGCAAAATTGCTCTCTCACGAAAGTACTCTTTGTCTTTGTAGTTCTCTAACAAGGATGGGTAAACAAATTGAATCAAACTTGCTAAAGGATCGATCAATTCGTTGATGAGGAGTTCATGAGGTATAGTAATAGTTGCATCATCATTGTTATAACCACCAACATTACCATCTCCTATATCAAGAAGTCATGTAGCAAATTGTTCAATTCCTTTAGCGTCAACACCTTGTCCCTTAGCTTTTAGTCGCACATTTTTTGTTAAAGTAACTTGCATTTATTCAAAATATATGATGAGCTTAATGATGCATTGACAAATTCTTAACGACTACCATTTGAAACCACATGTAAAATTTGTTGAAAATCATCACAAAAAACAATACTTTACCACCAAATGGCATATCTAAAGGTATGAAAATATTTATAGTTAACACATAATTCATTGTCCTATCCACTGCTTCAAATGCGTGCTTATGAGTCATGGGTAAATAATCAATTTTGTTTGCTTTAATAAATGAGTAACTTCACTGTTCGGTTTTATGTAACAAACAGAATCTTTGTTTACTTTTAATGGAATATGGAACGTGAGTGTGGAGTATGACCTCCGGTAAGCAACAAAGATCCTATTCCACTGAATGCTACATTTAATACAATCTCACCTTTAGACCTTATTGTTACAGTCAATGTCTTCCATAGAAAGGTTTTACCAGTTTCGTCATATCCATAAATGAAAAAAAACTCCTTTATTAACTTAACAGCAGTCATGATTTCACTAAAAACTAATTGTTGTTCATCCGTTAAAGAATTCCTAAGATTTTCAAATTCAGAAATCTCGTTTGCTACACCATACAATAACTCCTTGCTAATTAAACGATTATTTGAAGAACAATCATTGTCCGGGTAATGTATACTTGTAAATGACTTAAGTGTCGAACTATTCCGTAATAAATACTTTTCAATCTCGTACAACGTTAATTTTTTTAATTGTTTGTTAGAGACAAAGCTGGAATTTATACATAGAAATTGTGAGTAATTAGCTTCACATTCAATAAATTTAAGAAATGGTAAAATGTATTATGAAATAAATATAATTATTATAATTAAATAAATATAAATAAAACATCCAAGATAAAAACATTATAGAGGTAACATACGGTTTACTTAGTATGTTGTTTGTATCATCATCAAAACTATAAATGATTTGTTGTGAGTTTGCCAAATGGGAAGGCAACTTGATAATCGATGGATAACGATAATGTACATTAAAACCGAAAATTCTTCATGAAGCCTCACAAGCTGAAATATATCTACAATCGTAGTATTCTTTTATTTCATCTTTACCGTTTTGTTGGCTAGAATCAGTGTTTGGATCTATAACAGCAACAGTAGCCTCTAATCTTGAACCCCATGAATAAGATGAAATGAAGAGAATTTTTAAACATATAAATAGTGAATTGTTTTTAATACGGAAAATTAAAAGTAGAAAGAGTGATATTGTGGGAATAAATTTTCATCGATTATTATCATTTCAAAATAGTAAATTTTTCTTGGATCCTTGAATAGTTGTCTAGTTCAAATCCTGATAATTTAAACCTTTATGGTATACTCTTCTTGTAAAACATTTAGGTCGTTGTACAATGTGATTCTCCCGGATGTAATTATACTGCAAAATTTTGAAAAAGTGAGAAATAATTATAAAATTAACAATAATAAAATGAACATAGTTTTGTATTTGATAAAATTTAAAACCATCATACCTTGTTTGATAGTTAGGAATGTAAGTCAAATGTAAAATTTGCAAAGAATATAGTATTAATTTATAGTCTTTACGAAATGCACAATTATAGAATGTGCATCTTATATGATAAATATATTATAATTGAATCTAATAATTGATAAATATATTATAATTGGATCTAATAATTGATAAAAACAAAAGGAAACAATTTGAATTAATTGAATCTAATATTTATTTGTTAATTATAAATTAATGCAAAAACAAAAGGAAACAATTTAAATTAATTGGATCTAATAATTGATAAATATATTATAATTGGATCAATTAATAATGTATCCGAGTAATATTACATGCTATATAGTACTTAAATATTTGCTACTTTAATAATTTGATAAATATATTATAATTAGATTAATTAATTTTTACATTTGAAAACCGATTTTGACGAGTCAAAATTTTAATAAAATAAAAATCTACTAAATCAAAGGAGTTTTAATTAGAAACCATTGTAATTTCCAGAGAAATATAGAGATAATAGTGATTGCAAGTTGACAAAAATAAGTTTAAATGTAATTTAATGTATGATAGATAACTTATCAGACTAATGTTAGATACAATATAGTCCTTAAATATTTGATACTTTGATAATTTGATAAATATATTATAATTGGATCAACTAATTATACAGTAAGAAATCGAAATTGGTAAATAAAAAATTTTATAAAATAAAAATCCACTAAATTAAAGGAGTTTATTTTAGAAAGTAATACAGAAACATAGGAGAATTTATAGATTCTTAACACATAATATAAAAGGCTAAATGTAATTTGAGGAATAATGCCGTAGAAGTTGAATTAATATATGGTTATATGGAATTTTTATAACATAATAAAGAGGTTAAATGGAAGCCATAAATTGTAATTTAAATTAGTAAGTATAGTAATATATTTAAATAAATGTCTACTATGGTAAGCATTTAATATATCAAAAAACTAAAAATAAAGATGGTGTAAGAGTGTGCCACGTGTCAAATTGATGGTTTAAGAGAATGACACGTGGCTCCAAAAACCTTGTTTTATTAGAGTCTATAGATGCAAAGTGAAACCCTGTTATTATTAAGAAAAGGTAGAATGTTTATATTTTTTTCGGTTGTTGTATTACATATGCTTAGACTTGTAAAAAAAAATGTGTATTTTAACTTTAAGTAGAAAACCATGAGAAGGCATAACCCTCTTATGTATCTCAATTAAAGCAATAGGTACAACTGTTTATGCTATTTTGGAAGTTCTATACCTAAAGTTGGTTCTCTAGGTTGGGCATTGTATCAGATATAAAAAACTGTCCGCCAGTTATGGATAACACGTATGACTTGAATTTGTGATTTGTGAAATGTACCTTGTGGCACATGGATGTGCACGCTTTAGCTTTCATATTAAGTTATTTTTCCTTGAATGAAAATGATGTAAATTTGATTGCTTTCAACTTCTGTTTTATCACTTAATTAGGTCTTTAAGCAATGGTTAGGTGTGAGGATTGGTGTTCAAGTAGTTAACTTATTATTACTAGTTAATTATCTTAGTTTATTTAGGTGGTTGTGGTTTGGGTTGGTAGGTATGCTAACACATCTGTGTCTCTTACCCTATGACTTGAATGATATTCTATATCATTTATATTGTTGTCATGATGTCATCACCCATAAAGTATGCGACCTAACTTAAAAATCAGTAGTGATTATGTGTATGAATCTGTAAACATAAGTAACTTATTTTATACAGATGCAAGAAATCGTAGTTGCACATGATGGTGAAGAAGAAAACATAGAAGAGTCTAGTGATAACATGAAACCACTAGTTAAGTTCGATACGGTTCAAGTAGCAGATAAAGAGGACACCATGGACCCTGCAACCAGGAACACTGATGATTCACCTGCCGTTAATAATGTTATGGAATCCGCTACAAAAACTGATTTGATAGCAAGTGACAGTGGGGGTGATGATGTGAAGAAACATGTTGCTTGTCAAAGTGAGAGTGGTTCAGGAACTGGCTCACATATTTCTGAACCATTAATAAAGGGTCAAGAAATGGAACCTATCGACAGTTTGGATCATAAATGTGATATTACAACCTCTCAAGTTTCTGAGGTGGCTCAAGAATCTGAAAGAGGATTCTCAGGTTTTGATTTGAATGAAGAGCTATCTTTTGAAGAAATACCAGGGAGCTCGTCGTCTGGGACCCACAATATCTCAAAACAACCACCGGTTTGTCTTGATATTGATATGAATGTTGCTGATGACAATGAGGATAAAGATGTGATCATATCCGGACTTCCATCCGGTGAGGAATCTAGTGTAAATGCATGCACATGGAAACCAATCATGTTGCATTTGGATCTTAACAGCTGCCAAAGTCTGTCTCAATCATGTTCACCGTCTTCATCGAAAGAGTCTTCAGCGAAGAACTTTGATTTGAATAATGTTGCTTCTTTAGATCATCAAAAGGCTGTTATTTCACTCTTCGGTACCCAGGTTAAGGTGAACCACAGGGATATCGGTGAGGATGGAAGATTTTTGGAGCCTGCAAGCAAGGTTGGTTGGGGGCATGATAGTTTTGCACCAGGGCCATCCATGTATTACTACACTTCTCCATACAGACCATTGGGTGCACCCACCCCGTACATGGTTGATCCAAGAGGGGTCCCTATAGCACCACATTTTGCACCACCCTTCGTCATGAACATGGCTTCTGGTGGTCCTTATTTTGATTCAACCAGGGCTGGACCCGTGCTACAAAACATGGGTTTGAACTTGGGGGTTATGTTGGATGGAGGAAACAGTGGTGGTTCATCGAGTTCAGTTGTTGGAGGGAAACGGCATGAACCAGATGGTGGATGGGAGGCTCTTGCAGTCAACTACAAGCACCAACAACCACCATGGAAATAAGTAGATTTGTGTAGTATGGGCAGAGTTTGTTAATTGCTAAAGGAATTAGGTTTTGAGGTGGTTTAGAGTGATATAATTGCTTAATTTGGATTATTGTTAATAGTTCATTAATAAATTAATAGTTTTTTACTCTTTATTTGCTACAAACTAGTCAATACAGCCTACTTTTTATCTCCAATGGCTTGACTGCAGGCCGGCCCAATAGAATTATTTATGACTCATTGGGCTTGACCCTCAAAAACAAGGGCCTCAAATTTTTTCAATTTTTCAAAAGCTTTATATTGGGCTTAGAGTTTATGGGCTCCAATGCTCTAATCCAATTATTAATAGTCCATACTTCACTAGTTCACAATAAAAATGAAGTATTTAAAAATCATCGACCATGAATATAATTAATTAATTAAAAGTTGAGGTTGAGAATTGAAAGGTCACAATAGAGATGGTATAAATTCGAACGACCGATTATCATTTATCTCCTCTTTTTTTCCTTCTTTGTTCAATAAATCAACTATAAAGGTTAGTTTTAAGGGTTTTTTTTGTTTGTTCGCATGTTGCTTTTGTTCAAAGAAATAGTAGTAAAGATTCATTGATTTTGAATTGTCTGGTTAGTTTTTTTATTGTTTAATTACTTTTTAAGTTAGGCTGCTTTTTGGTGTTTAGAATTTAGATTTTGGCTTTTTTTCCTCTTTGGTATCTTAGTTTTATGCTTAAGATATTTAGTCAAATCATAAGACAGTTAGGCTACTTTTTGGTGTTTAGAATGCTTTTTAATTAATTAATTTGGTAGTTTCTGTGAATTAAAATCACAAATTTTTTAATAAAAAGGGCCTGTTTTTTTGGGTTCGATTGAGGCCCCAAAAGCCGTAGAGCCGACCCTACTTGACTGGTTTAGCTTTTGTTTTGAGTTATTGGTCTGTATTAACAGATCGGTTTCCAGTTAATTGGTTTTTGGCATGGGTTTGGTTTGGTTAACCTTGCTGCATGATATCATACGTGAAAATACGTACAGAATGGACTCTTAGGCTGCTTCTTGGTTTCAAAAAGCGTACACGAGACCGCACTTCCTGTACATGTCGGTCACATTAGGCATGTTGCTTTGGTAACTTATTAAATGGCGACTTGTGAGAGGCTAATATGTAAAAATGAATCGTAACTTATTAAGTGGTGATTATTGAGAGGTTGATATGTAAGAATGAACAAAAGGATTGCTCATATAAAAAGTAAAGACAACTAAAACGATGATGGGTATGTAAAATGTAGATGAATTTGTAGAGTCAAACTAGATGAGTAGCGATTGGTGAAAGGAGAAGTACGAGATGATATGAGATAAGAGCAAAGAATACAACCAAGAGTTTTATATTAATAGTATTTCGATTTATGAATGTTCCAATTCCCTTAAACATACAAATCTAAATATTTCAATTTATAAATGTTCATTAAACATAAATTTTTAAATTCAAATATTTCAATTTATTAATGTTCGGCCAAAAGGTTAAAAAGTAGTTTGAAAGGTTGAAAAAAGCTCCAAACCCACTTTCTTGCTTTTTTTGACCGCAATTAAAATTTCCAATTTGTAGACTTCCAAGTTCCGAACCTACCATGTAAATCACAATAAATCAATAAAAATTTGGAAATTCTATGGTTAAACACAGAGAATATAAGTAGTAATAATGATAATAATAACAATAATAATATTTTAAGCTATAATTATTGACTAATAATAATCTATATATTAATAATTCAATTAATTATTTAAACATTTGATTTTAAGGGGGTGTTTGATAGACTCTTAATGGTTATTAATATGTTATTTTTAATGGTTCACATCCTCTTAATGGTTAATTGCTATACCATCTTAATGTTACCTGTTAACCATTCAGCATCAATATTATATTTTAATTATTAAAAGGCTATGAACTACTAAAAAATAGCATCTTAATAACTATTAAAACACTAACAAACAACCCCTAAGTTTTATTGCTAAATACAATCTCATTCACATAATCATCATAAGTTAACTCTTAACTTTAGACTCGACTTCGCTCATAAGAGTGATTACGAGGGAAACGAAAAAACATATATTTCTTGTAAACGAAATCAAGCAAAAATAAAGTGCAATTCGAATGTGCATTTGTAATGATCATGGAGGTGGGATTGTTCTTGACGATAAAAGTAAAATTTAGAAATTTCATTAGTTAAATTATTAGTATCGATCATTATGGAGCCAATAAAATATAATTTTAACTATTATAAACCAATTTGCATAACAAATATAAAACCAACAACAATGATAGTGACAATAATAATATATTTAAACTATAACCCCAATATTTATCATACTATCTGGGTTAAAAACATTAACAAAACATTGTTCTCCCGTCTTAGACGTCAAGTTGACTCCCAAAATTCTAAGTCAAACAAGAATGAGTGGACTAGGCTACAACTTCCAAATAGCAAGTTCTTTTTTTCGTGGGTCATGTTAATATATTATACACAGCTAGTATTATTCAATGGAAAATTTAGCAAGGAGCCAAGGACCAGCATAATTACAAGTAACCAGCTAATTAAAAGTTGTATTTTATATTATGTGTTAAACTTTAAGGACGCATTTTAGTGTATAACTAATATTTGATACAGTCAGTGTTTTTAAAAACTGTAAATTGCATTTAATATATTCAAGAAGCCCTTTAAATTATTTGAGAATGTAAAAAATAAGAATCCTATCCTCATATAACGTGTATTAATGTATTATAAATCTATTTATCAGTTTTATGGTGGAATAGTGCACTATATGCACATTAGCATCTGATCTTGTATCTTGAAACATGTATATTTTTTTATTGATATGAAACTAATTATCAAATATTGGTTATTCAATTTTCAAATAGTTAGATAATTAGAATGTGCTTTAACAACTACTTACTAGAACTCTAAATTTTATAAATTATATATAAGGATAATTTAAAAACTCGTGGATAAAATGGTTGAATAAAAAAATTAAATTTGTAATTAATAATCAATATTTATAAATTATAAAGTAATTTTTTAAGATAAGATATGATTACAGTTTCAAAAAAAATTTAATTACAATTTTAATAAGTAGAAACATGTTTTTTATTAAAAATGTATTCAATAATTGTAACATTGCGTATTTTTTTAATAAAGTTGATTTTGTTCGATGTTGATTCCGAAAAAGATACAATAATCATAATAATAATAATAATAATAATAATAATAATAATAATAATGTTAATGGTAATAGTAATATTATTAATAATAATAGTAATAATAATAACAATGGTTTATAAAAAAAATTATTATATAAATCAAGTGCAGGGGGCATCATTGTAATTTATGAAACTTTAAACTTAAGTTTCAGACATAAAATGATAACACTCAGAACCGCAGGGACCAAAAGTGTAAATTTTATTTAAAACACATTCCCTTCCCCGTCGAACCCCTTCACCGCCGGCCACACCTCCGGTGGCCCTCCGGCGAGCTTCAAACGCCAAGATCAATGCGGTTTTGACCAAAACAAACACTCCCGACACATTCACGTGGGAGATTCGAACGCGTGCCACACAGACAATCCAAAATTCGAGCTAGTGCGATGTAGAACCCGAGCCACGCGTTGTCGAACCTTTTTCAGTCCGCAGATCGCACTACGGATTTTTATAATCCAAATTAACACTGCATTAACAAACCTTGGATCGTTTAAAACTTTCCTATGAAATCAATTCCATTCAAACGAGCAAAAACACCCCACTCGAACACTCTCCTCCTTCGCGACCTGCAACTCAATTAACAACCCATCTCCGTTCGATTTTAGTCAAATTGATAAGGGGCTTTTAATTCCCATCATTATTCGAAGCTTCCCACGAAATTAATTTGAAATCCATCAAGGTTTGATAAGCAATCGATCACCAACCTGTGCCGCGACCTGTTCTTCGTTGGATCATCTTCAATTCAAACACCATACGGGTAATTCTATACACACACACACTCGGTTTCATATGAGGGTCAAAAGCCCTATGATTGTAGATATTATCAGAATCGAATTCATGATCAATTGGGCTGGGATTCGATCTAGGGCTCATATGGGGAATTGCGGTTTGGTGGAGATTGTGTTTAAAATAATATGAAACTGATTCATTTCGCGGCTGTATGCCTTAGTCCACTGGTTCCTGCGCTCCGTGCTCAACAAGAGGTCCCGGGTTCGACCCCGGGCCACCTCACAATTTTTTTAAGCTCCTTTTTAAGCTCTAAAATTCCGGAAAAATTTCTAAAAATCATAAAAATGTTTTTACAAACATTAAAAATTTTTAAACAACTAAATTATTTTTCTGAAATTTATTTTAACATTTTATCCATTTTTATTAAATGTTTTAATAAATAAAATTACAAATAATACAAAAATTATTTATACGAAAGTGGACTTTTAATAATTTAATTTATTTAAATTATTATTCGACACTAAATTACTTTTAATTTATTTAAGTAATAATTATTATTGCTTAAATCATAGTTAAATACAAAAGTTTGATACTTAAATCATTTCAAAAAACATTTTTATTTCTTCTAGCCATTTAAATAATTAAATACTTTAATTAATTGACATAATTAATTAATAAAATTAATTATTTGTCAATTTTTCCACACGTTAACAATAAATCAAACAGATACGTACACTGATATGTACATTTTTAAAAAATTCAAAACATAATGACTTCCAAATTCATTTTATTTATTTCAAACCA
Source organism: Flaveria linearis (assembly GCA_024085815.1). Lineage (NCBI taxonomy): Eukaryota > Viridiplantae > Streptophyta > Magnoliopsida > Asterales > Asteraceae > Flaveria > Flaveria linearis. The sequence goes on from CM044005.1 coordinate 2,248,095, forward strand.
TTTCAACTAAATAAATCACTTTATTTAAACTACCATTCAAAATCCAATGGAAACCCCAACTTATTCCCAATTCTCACATTATTATTATTATTCTAAATTGAGGCACCGTTCCTTAGGTTAATCATAAGGAAATCGTAGGTGTCTAACCTATCACATTCAAAATCCAATCTCATCAATCAGGTGAGTATTCATATCCCCTTTTTATATCATTTCCTATTTGGGGGAAATCATGTGATACAATATATTCAATCATGATATTCTATTGTTGTTTCATTCTAAATTCAATTCAAGACAGGTTATGTTATTACTTGCAATTACGTGAACATACTATGCTAAACTGGACGACAATAAAATCCTAATTCAATCAATCAATCCTGGTATCAATGGTAGATCTACTAGTTTGGATAACCCACCCCATATGAATAGTCGAGTGGTGATTGTGCCAGAGGCAAGAGTCAATCTATGGTGTATGTGTGGAGTCTATTATATGCAAGTGTCAAGTCAAGGGGTTTCTATTGTGTCGGTTTATCTATATGCTTACTATTGCAATATAAGTCTTAACGTTACCTTGTGAATTGAATTATTCTCAATCAATCAATCTATATGTATACTCAAAACTGTGATTACTCACCAGCTAATTCGTTAGCTGACTTTATTTTCTCACATGATTTCAGGTTAAGCAAGATAGTGGACTTCTACCTGCTCATTTAAGACCCAGACTTAGTTAAAATAAAAGACAATTACTATTTGTGGTTTCAATTGTTGTATTTGTGTATGTTGAACTTAAATTATCTTGTAATCTGATTTTAATATTATTTCCACTATTAGACAACCATGTGTTATGAACAATCAATCATTCCCTCGTCCGCTCCGATTATTCCGCCGTCGGTCGGGGTGTGACAGATTGGTATCAGAGCCATGGTTATAGGGAATTAGGTTATTAGAAATGGAATGACCTAGACTATAACTAAGTACCTTTACACATGAGTCCTCTCATGTATTTTACATGCTTAGATAGGATTTTATGTGCCTTACATGTTTATACTTGATTATGTGATTATATGCCTTACGTGATTCTTCTTATACTTTAAATCTTATCAATGTACACACGAATCTTAAACCATATTCTAAGGCATTGTGTGCCTAATTCAAGTGATTTCAAACTCGAAAACTCGATTGTTATTCATGGTTTTTCAAAATCTCGTCAAAGTCTGTGTCTCACAACTGAACACATGCAATGCTGGAAGAGTGGGATGCCTGTATCTCGAGGTGTTCTGTCTAGGCAAGGTATTCGCATAAATCCAAATCAACCGATGGACCTGTCTACCTTACCTGGGAACCCTCGGGATGAGTATCTGCTTATAGGTACGCATGTCTTCAATGAGGTTGTGTTGGACATAACACTTTGATTAGTCAACGTATTCGCTTTGATTTATGAATCAAACGATTACACTCGGAACATATCATCGTTATTATGCCAAATTCTCGATTCTCGTTTTCATGTTGTATAGCTCTTATTACCCAATTCTCATAAACTATCTCAATGATATTTCAGAATGGCTTCTCGTCAAATCCGTTCACGATCTAGAAACCCTGGCCGCAAGATTGCTGCTATTGTAGCACGTGAAGTTGCTGCTGTTATCCCAACTCTGCTTACCCATTTGAACCAAGGCAACAATACTGATCAAAACCTAACTGCACCAAACCCTCCCAAAACTTGTACCTACAAACATTTCAGTTCTTGCAACCCCACTAAGTTCAGTGGAACTGAAGGAGCTACCGGATTACTACAGTGGTTCGAAAGCATCGAGAACACCTTCCTAAACAGCGAATGCCCGAAAATCTAAAAGTCCGGTATGCCACAAGTGTTCTCCAGAAACGCGCACTCACTTGGTGGAACGGGGAGAAACGAACCCGTGGAACTGATGCTGCTCTAGCATTAACATGGGCTGAAGTTAAGGAGCTCATGACTAAAGAGTTCTGTCCAAGAAACGAAGTCCGAAAAATGGAAGCTGAATTTTGGGAGTTAACCCAAGATAGTGGCGAGAACCTAGCATACACTAACCGATTCCACGAACTAAGCCTTTTGGTACCGCATCTTGCTACCCCTACCTCTCGAGCCATCGAGAAATACATTGGTGGACTACCTATGCAGATTCAGGATACGGTGCTAGGAAGGAATCCTTCCACACTAGAAGATGCTATCAGGCTGGCTGCACAGTTAACCGATAATCATGTGAAAGCTGGTTCCTTAACCAGGAAAGGATCGAAGAAGAATACCGACAAACTTTCTAACGAAACCGTCAAAACCGATCAACCCGAGCCTTCCAGGAACAAGAAGAGGAAGGCCAATTCTCAAAACTTTGTTGTGATTACCCCTGTTGTGCCAATTAATCAAGTCCCTCCAACTCGTCAACCAACAGAAAACAACCAACCACCGATGAAAAAGCCATACGCTGGACCCTTTCCGCAGTGTAACCACTGCAAGTATCACCATCCCGCTAACGTTCAGTGTCGTCAATGCACAAACTGCGGTCGTTTTGGGCATACATTCAACTTGTGCAAGAATACAGCAAGGGTTCCAGTTACCACACAGACTGTTCAGCATATCCCGACAACCATGCAAGCAAGAGCTTGCTACCAATGCGGGGATCCTAACCACTTCCGCAACCAATGTCCGAAGCTTCTCAAGGCCGTCCCTGCCGCTCAAGGTCGAGCATTCAACATCAATGCTCATCAAGCTCAAACCAATAACGATGTGGTGAACGGTATGTTTCTAATCAATAATCATTATGCTTCAGTCTTGTTTGATACCGGCGCCGACAAAAGTTTTGTATCCTTAGAATTTGATCCTTTGCTTGCTAGTGCGAGAACTAAGTTGGAGAAACCGTTTACGGTAGAAATAGCCGATGGGAAACCTATCATAATCGATTCCATTGTTCCAAACTGTACCTTTAGCCTTAGCGAACATGATTTTTCTATCGACCTTACACCGATGCAACTTGGAAATTTCGATGTCATTATCGGCATGGATTGGTTATCTAAGAACCATGCTGAAGTTGTTTGTTTCGAGAAAGTCATCTGAATCCCTCTTACGCCTGAAAAGGTGTTAAATATTTACGGGGAAAAGCCTTCCAAAGGACTTAAACTCATGTCTTGCACCAAAGCCCAAAAGTACCTCCGCAAGCATTACGTGGCTTTCCTAGCCCATATCATGAAAACGGATAAGAACCCTAGCAAGATTGAAGACATTCCGGTTATTCGAGAATTTCCCGAAGTCTTTCCCAAAGACCTAACCAGTCTTCCCCCCGTTCGTCAAGTTGAATTCAGGATCGACCTTGTGCCTGGTGCAACTCCCGTGGCAAAATCACCTTATCGTCTCTCACCTTCCGAAATGCAAGAACTTGCTAGCCAATTGCAAGAACTGTCAGACAAAGGATTCATTCGCCCGAGCTCATCACCATGGGGAGCTCCAGTCTTATTCGTAAAGAAAAAGGATGGTTCTTTTCGCATGTGTATCGACTATCGAGAACTCAACAAACTCACAATCAAGAACCGTTACCCATTACCTAGAATCGACGATCTGTTTGATCAGCTTCAAGGGGCCACTCACTTCTCAAAGATCGATCTTCGTTCTGGTTATCACCAGCTCCGTGTGCACGATGATGATATTCCAAAAACCGCTTTCCGAACGAGATATGGCCATTACGAGTTTACAGTGATGCCATTCGGGTTAACTAACGCACCGGCAGTATTCATGGATTTAATGAATCGCGTGTGCCGACCATACCTAGACAAATTCGTGATCGTATTCATCGACGATATCTTGATATACTCCCAATCCAAATCCGATCACGAGAACCACCTTCGTCTAATACTCGAACTTCTGAGGAAAGAGAAACTCTACGCCAAATTCTCAAAGTGTGAATTCTGGCTTAATGAGGTTCAATTTCTTGGTCACATAGTAAACAGCAAAGGAATTCACATTGATCCCGCAAAGATCGAGGCGGTAAAGAAATGGGGAGAACCTAAGACTCCTACAGAGGTTCGTTCATTTCTTGGACTAGCCGGATATTATCGACGTTTTATTCCTAACTTCTCTAAGATTGCTGTGCCACTCACTGCTTTGACCCACAAGGATAAGCCTTTTTCTTGGGGGCCTGATCAAGAAAAAGCATTTCAAACCCTCAAGCAAAAGTTGTGTGAGGCGCCGATTCTAACACTTCCTGATGGAAACGACGACTTTGTTGTCTATTGTGACGCTTCAAAACAAGGTCTAGGGTGCGTTCTCATGCAGCGAGGCAAAGTTATAGCTTATGCTTCAAGACAATTGAAGATTCATGAGAAAAATTATACGACGCACGATCTTGAATTGGGTGCTGTCGTATTCGCACTCAAAATCTGGAGACACTATCTCTATGGCACCAAATGTGTTGTATTCACCGATCATAAGAGTCTCCAGTACATCTTCAACCAGAAGGAGCTTAACATGAGGCAACGACGATGGGTCGAACTACTCAATGACTATGACTGTGAGATTCATTACCACCCCGGTAAAGCTAATGTCGTACCGATGCATTAAGTCGTAAGGGTCAAGTTATGCTTCAAAGTGTTACCGTTCAAACCGACCTCTTGACCCGTATACTCGAAGCTCAACACGAATCAGTCACCGAGGGCAACATGTATGAGGAAATGTCATGCGGTGCTGAACTCCAAATGGAAATTAAGTCGGACGGACTACTGTATTTTCTAAATCGACTTTGGATTCCGAATAGCGATAACCTTCGAACAACCATCATGGATGAGGCTCATAAGGCTCGTTATTCTATTCATCCGGGAGCAGATAAGATGTTCATGAATCTTCGGAACCAATATTGGTGGCCCGGCATGAAGAAGGATATAGCCTTGTATGTATCTAAATGCCTCACATGTTCCAAAGTCAAAGCCGAGCATCAACGTCCCTCTGGATTACTCGTGCAACCCAAGGTTCCATTATGGAAACGGGAAAGCATATCCATGGATTTCATCACCAAGCTGCCTCGTACCGCTAGTGGTCACGATAGTATCTGGGTTATCATTGATCGATTGACTAAGTCGGCTCATTTCATTCCAATTCGGGAAGATTATCGAGTCGAGAAATTGGCTCGTATTTACATTAATGAAATAGTCAGTCGGCATGGTGTACCTCTAGATATTATCTCTGATCGCGATGGTCGTTTCATCTCTCGTTTCTGGAAAAGTCTTCAATCAGCTCTTGGGACTCAAATAAATCTTAGCACCGCCTATCACCCGCAAACCGACGGTCAGACTGAAAGAACGATACAAACCCTCGAGGATATGCTCCGGGCTTGTGTCATTGATTTCAGTGGATCGTGGGATTCTCATCTCCTGTTGATCGAATTCTCTTACAATAACAGTTACCATACCAGCATCCAGATGGTACCATTTGAGGCCTTGTATGGCCGAAAGTGTCGGTCTCCCATCTGCTGGTCTGAATTTGGTGAATCACAGATTACTGGTCCGGAATTGATACAAGAAACAATAGACAAAATTCATAAGATCCGTGATAACTTGGTGGCTGCTAGGAATCGTCAAAAGCATTATGCTGATAAAAGACGTAAGCCCATGGAATACAATGTCGGTGATCTCGTACTTCTTAAGGTATCACCTTGGAAGGGAGTGATTCGCTTTGGAAAGAAAGGGAAGCTAGCACCTCGTTACGTGGGTCCATTCAAAGTGCTCGAGCGAATTGGGAAAGTGGCCTACAAGCATGAACTACCCCAAGAACTCAGCAATATACACCCGACGTTTCATGTTTCAAATCTCAAGAAATGTCTTGCCGATGAAAATCTCCACATCCCAATCGAGGAAGTCCAGATTGATGAATCTATGCACTTTATTGAGAAACCTGTGGAAATTATGGATCGGGAAGTCAAACAACTCAAACGCAGCCGAATACCGATTGTCAAAGTTCGTTGGGAGTCTAAACGTGGGCCAGAGTTCACCTGGGAACGCGAGGATCAAATGAAATCCAAGTATCCTCATCTCTTCGTTTCAGCCTCCTCGTGATTAAAATTCGGGACGAAATTTCCTAAAGCAGGGGAGACTGTAACATTGCGTATTTTTTTAATAAAGTTGATTTTGTTCGATGTTGATTCCGAAAAAGATACAATAATCATAATAATAATAATAATAATAAATAATAATAATAATAATAATAATAATAATAATAATAATAATAATAATAATGTTAATGGTAATAGTAATATTATTAATAATAATAGTAATAATAATAACAATGGTTTATAAAAAAAATTATTATATAAATCAAGTGCAGGGGGCATCATTGTAATTTATGAAACTTTAAACTTAAGTTTCAGACATAAAATGATAACACTCAGAATCGCAGGGACCAAAAGTGTAAATTTTATTTAAAACACATTTCCTTCCCCGTCGAACCCCTTCACCGCCGGCCACACCTCCGGTGGCCCTCCGGCGAGCTTCAAACGCCAAGATCAATGCGGTTTTGACCAAACAAACACTCCCGACACATTCACGTGGGAGATTCGAACGCGTGCCACACAGACAATCCAAAATTCGAGCTAGTGCGATGTAGAACCCGAGCCACGCGTTGTCGAACCTTTTTCAGTCCGCAGATCGCACTACGGATTTTTATAATCCAAATTAACACTGCATTAACAAACCTTGGATCGTTTAAAACTTTCCTATGAAATCAATTCCATTCAAACGAGCAAAAAACACCCCACTCGAACACTCTCCTCCTTCGCGACCTGCAACTCAATTAACAACCCATCTCCGTTCGATTTTAGTCAAAATTGATAAGGGGCTTTTAATTCCCATCATTATTCGAAGCTTCCCACGAAATTAATTTGAAATCCATCAAGGTTTGATAAGCAATCGATCACCAACCTGTGCCGCGACCTGTTCTTCGTTGGATCATCTTCAATTCAAACACCATACGGGTAATTCTATACACACACACACTCGGTTTCATATGAGGGTCAAAAGCCTATGATTGTAGATATTATCAGAATCGAATTCATGATCAATTGGGCTGGGATTCGATCTAGGGCTCATATGGGGAATTGCGGTTTGGTGGAGATTGTGTTTAAAATAATATGAAACTGATTCATTTCGCGGCTGTATGCCTTAGTCCACTGGTTCCTGCGCTCCGTGCTCAACAAGAGGTCCCGGGTTCGACCCCGGGCCACCTCACAATTTTTTTTAAGCTCCTTTTAAGCTCTAAAATTCCGGAAAAATTTCTAAAAATCATAAAAATGTTTTTACAAACATTAAAAATTTTTAAACAACTAAATTATTTTTCTGAAATTTATTTTAACATTTTATCCATTTTTATTAAATGTTTTAATAAATAAAATTACAAATAATACAAAAATTATTTATACGAAAGTGGACTTTAATATTTAATTTATTTAAATTATTATTCGACACTAAATTACTTTTAATTTATTTAAGTAATAATTATATTGCTTAAATCATAGTTAATACAAAAGTTTGATACTTAAATCATTTCAAAAAAACATTTTTATTTCTTCTAGCCATTTAAATAATTAAATACTTTAATTAATTGACATAATTAATATAAAATTAATTATTTGTCTATTTTTCCACACGTTAACAATAAATCAAACAGATACGTACACTGATATGTACATTTTAATAAATTCAAAACATAATGACTTCCAAATTCATTTTATTTATTTCAAAACCATTTCAACTAAATAAATCACTTTATTTAAACTACCATTCAAAACCCAATGGAAACCCCAACTTATTCCCAATTCTCACATTATTATTATTATTCTAAATTGAGGCACCGTTCCTTCTCTTTGGAAGCGGTCTCTCTACCTATCTGGATAGAGGAAAGACTTGCCACCACCTACCCCTCCCAGACCCTGCTCTTGAGTGGATATACTGGGTTTGTTTGTTTGTTTGTTTGTTTGTTTTGAGGCACCGTTCCTTAGGTTAATCATAAGGAAATCGTAGGTGTCTAACCTATCACATTCAAAATCTAATCTCATCAATCAGGTGAGTATTCATATCCCCTTTTTATATCATTTCCTATTTGGGGGAAATCATGTGATACAATATATTCAATCATGATATTCTATTGTTGTTTCATTCTAAATTCAATTCAAGACGGGTTATGTTATTACTTGCAATTACGTGAACATACTATGCTAAACTGGACGACAATAAAACCCTAATTCAATCAATCAATCCTGGTATCAATGGTAGATCTACTGGTTTGGATAACCCACCCCATATGAATAGTCGAGTGGTGATTGTGCCAGAGGCAAGAGTCAATCTATGGTGTATGTGTGGAGTCTATTATATGCAAGTGTCAAGTCAAGGGGTTTCTATTGTGTCGGTTATCTATATGTTTACTATTGCAATATAAGTCTTAACGTTACCTTGTGAATTGAATTATTCTCAATCAATCAATCAATTATATGTATACTCAAAACTGTGATTACTCACCAGCTAATTCGTTAGCTGACTTTATTTTCTCACATGATTTCAGGTTAAGCAAGATAGTGGACTTCTACCTGCTCATTTAAGACCCGGACTTAGTTAAAATAAAAGACAATTACTATTTGTGGTTTCAATTGTTGTATTTGTGTATGTTGAACTTAAATTATCTTGTAATCTGATTTAATATTATTTCCACTATTAGACAACCATGTGTTATGAACAATCAATCATTCCCTCGTCCGCTCCGATGATTTCGCCGTCGGTCGGGGTGTGACAATAATTAAAAAATGTCATACAATATCATTAACATTTAATATTATCACTAATAGAAGACCTGCTATGATGACGACATGTGACAATATGACTGTAAGAAGATGACATATGTCAAATTTTATTTTAATTTATTAGTATAGATTTTCAATTGATCGTTTAATTAATGTTGTAAAGATTTTTAATATTTAATAAAGGGTATTAATATACGGACACCTCACATTATAAATCGACACACCTTACACGTCTTGTATGGCATCATAAGCAGCGTAAAGGGTCGAAAACACTAAAAACGAGAAAAATTTAGGGGGTGTAAGAGGAGTATACTCCACATATAGCCCTATACAACACGTATGAAACTATATGACACGTATAACAAAATTAGACACTAACTATGATGAAAAAATTATGGGCTGTCAGAGGGTTATACACCCCGTATAGGGTTATATAATACAACGCATATTGAGATATACGACACGTATAGAAATCTAAGATGATTTATAATTGTGGGTTTCTCTTAATAAATACCTTGAATTAATGTCAGTATCAAATTAAAGTGTTTTGAGATTCGTTGACTTTGACCAAAAGAAAAGCACCAAAGACTTTAAGAAAACAGAGCGTCGTCTCCGTCCCTTTCTCTTTACATTTCTACTCTCAAGTCTCAATTCTCATGGGCCAATGTACAACTACCAATGCACGATGTACAATTACATGGTATAATTTTCAAACTAAGATAGTATGACTAAAGGGCAATCCCAAACTCGTATAAATAATCAACTATCCATTAAATTGCTCATCTTTCCTTCTTACAATCAACCATGACTAATATTGAAGAGGGACATGTAAACAATATGTCTCTTCATTCTTCATCTAGATCAAAACTAACGGAATTTACGTTCTGTAACGTATCAGATTTCAATAATAACGAAAATCCCAACAAATATGATCATCCTTTTCTCTTCTCGCCTTCTTTTAGCTCAAAACTTGTTATTCTGGTTATAATTGCTCGTCGCCTTCAACGAGGGCACGAAACAAGATCTTGGAAATGATGAATGACTTACCCGAGTCTTGTCAAGAACTTTCGCTAAAAGATATTGTTATTGAAGATCTTGAGAAACAACGATCAATAGTTGATCAAAAGAGTGATTTGAAGACGGGTATAAAGGATAGGAAGACTATAAAGAGAGAACGCACGATATCAAGAAGTGTTAGCTTGGATACCGGGGTCTTTATGCTCAAGATGTTCAATCCGATTTCTTGTGTAAGAAAATCTCAAAGCTCCTCAAGGATATGTTCGGAGAATAATAGTTTTAGCAACAATAATAACAAGGGATCAAGCCACAAGAGTAACAATACATGTATGCCTCCAACCACCAAATCTAGGTATGTATATCTCTCATTTGGATCCGTATACATTCATTTTTTACCCTAATATACATGACTAGAATATTTGTATAATAAACCTTAATTTTTTAGTAATAAAATAATGAAAATTGAATTTTAGTAATTTAAACGATTGACTATCGGCCGATATTAGTTTCAACTAACAATTTGACTAGTGTTGATCCTAACTATCGATTTGTTATTAATAACAACCCTAGTTTAATTGTTCGTTAACTTTGTTAGTTTTTTATATTTTTATTTTATTTAACTATCTTGATAAACTATAATACAAACATATACTTTTTATTGATAATAAATTATAGATACATGTATAAATTTATAAATCATATTTAAGTTCTAGTTTTCTTTAAAAAATATAATTAAATAAGACGACCATTAATGTTCTTGGGTACATCCTCTACACTTCGCATTGATGAAACCTCACGAGAAATATTATTGATATAGACCGTGCAAAGAGTGGATCTATGGATATCTGATCACACGTGGTCTATATCCCAAAGATAACTTTCTTAACAAGATACATTTAAGAAAATGAACGGGGAGGGAAAAAACTAAGGATCTTTAACATTTCGATTAACGTTTATTTGGTTATAACATTTCTTTTAGTTCAACTGTTATCCGAAATGAATTGGAAATATGTGTGACACAACCTAATTCAACCAGTTATCCAATTAAACCAAGATACATCAAATATTTGGTTTATTGGATAAACCGAACAGAATAAGTTGAACTGAAAACTAAATTTACAACTCGGATATGCTTCGAAACCAAACTGAAACCCAATTTACAATTTGTTTCGTTTTTTTGTTTTGTTACGGATACGATTCCTTCTCGTTTTTTTTAACCCCTACATGATAGTGTGGCTTAATGATCAAAGTACATGTCAATGTAAGTTTCATTAAAATATACATGAGATTAGTTAGTGATTTAGTCTCAAATAGATATTTGGTTGTGAAGTGTTGCTATACTTCTTGATTAAACGGTTTGAGTTTATTTATTACAAAGTATAGTGTGATGATTTTAGAAGCATAAATTAAAAAATACATATATGTCGCTAAAAGGAAATTATTTATGAGCTTTTTCGATAATAATATACGGGTCCTGAGGTTAGGGTGCATATATGTAGGTCTACAAAATTAGCACCTGGATGCTGGTCTTTCAACAAGTCATGGAAGCTGGCGAGCCAAAGGAGCTGCATCGTCTGAGATTAATGGAACGAAGACGGAAATCAATTCTATAAAATTTAAATTGATTTCTACTTTTGGCGTTTTTATGTTTTTATTATGTGAGAAGTTGTGCTCAAGGCTTAAGTACATGGACTTATGTTGTAATTCTATAAAGTGTAATGGTGTATGTTTTTGCTGTCATTGTACTAAAGCTCAAACTATAAGGGCTATATGTGTTAATAGTGTGAGTTAGTTGTTAATAGTTGTTAGGTTGTTAATCGAGGGTTAACGGCCAGTTAATTGAGAAGCTATAACAGTGATTAGTCGCTATTGATCATGGATACCTTTGATAGGCTTCTGTTTGATCGCGTTCTTCATGTAATCATTTCTTGATAGTAATCAATTCGTGTGAATCGTTTATGTTCATCTTGTTTCTTAATCTTTCAATTGGTATCAGAGCGAGGCTCCCGATTTGATCATCCAGATTGATTAATTGTAATCCGTAGATTATCGTAGATTGTTATTGATTCACGCAAGGCGTAATCAATTGTGATCCGCTAATCATCGTTAATTGATCAAACAGTGCAAGCGAGATGAACACCAAGTTCGATTTGGAGAAGTTCGATGGTAAAAACGATTTTGGTCTATGGAGGGTAAAGATGCGGGCATTACTGGTTCATCAGGGCATAGTTGATGCCCTGAATGGAGGAGACGTGGTGATACCTGCAAATACCCTTCCGGATAGAAAATTGGAGTTGGAAACAAAATGGAAGAACACGATGGAGAAAGCCCACAGTGCAATTATACTCAGTTTGGGTGATAGAGTCTTGAGGGAAGTTTCAAAAGAAACCACAGCAGCTGGACTATGGGTCAAATGACTCAAATTAGAGAGTTTGTACATGACAAAATCATTGGCAAATAGGTTGTACCTCAAGAAAAGGCTGTATACTTTCCAGATGCAACCAGGGAAAACCTTAGAATCTCACATAGATGAGTTCAACAAAATTGTTCTTGATTTGGAGAACATAGATGTTGAAATAGAAGATGAAGATAGAGCATCATGTTCTTATCCTCATTACCAAGCTCCTATGAGCATTTTGTAGATACATTAATGTTCGGAAGGGAAAGTCTATCCATGGAGGAGGTAGTTGCTGCCATGAACTCAAAGGAGCTGCACAAGAAGGGTGAATACAGAGAAGACAATGCAGATGGCCTAGTTGTTAGGGGAAGAAGTGAGTTCAGAAACAACAAGGGGAAGCAACCTGCAAGATCAAAGTCAAAGGCTAAAAGGAGGTGCTATGTTTGTCAATCTGAGAAGCATTTCAAGAAAGACTGCCCAGAGAGATTCAAGAAGAAGAAGTTTGATGCAAGTCACTCAAGGTCCTCAGGTTCAACATCAGAAAATGTGTCAGATGGGTATGATAGTGCTGATGTGTTGATGATGGCACACTCATCCAGTGGTGATGAGTGGATCTTGGACTCAGGATGTTCTTATCATATGACTCCCAACAAGGAGTTGTTTGATAAACTTGAGATGAAGAAACTAGGCAGTGTTAAACTTGGTGATGACAGATCATGCATCATTGAAGGTATTGGTTCAATCACAATGAATTTGAGTAGTGGTTCTAACATTATGCTAAAGAATGTTAGATATATTCCTGGATTGAATAGGAACCTGATCTCACTGGGTACATTTGAAAGTGAGGGATATATAGTCAATCTAAGGGATGGGAAGCTCAAGGTGATAAGAGGGTCAATGGTTATTTTGACTGGAACCAGAAAGAACAATATGACCTATGTAGTTGATGGTTATGTTGGAAAGGTTGTGGAAAGTGTAAGTGAAAACCAAAGCCAAACCTTGGCTGTGGTGTGGCATAGACGACTGGGCCATATCAGTGTACCAGGCATGAAAGAACTGCACAAACAAGTCTTGGTGGAAGAACTGAATAGTTGTGACATTGGTTTTTATGAAAACTGCATATTGGGCAAGGCACACAAGGTTAAGTTCAATAGAAGTGTGCATACTACCAAGGGCAAGCTAGACTATGTGCATGCTGACCTTTGGGGTCCTGCTAGAACTGAGTCACTTGTTGGTGCCAAGTATTTCTTGTCCTTAGTGGATGATTACTCAAGGAGAGTGTGGGTACATAGCTTAAAGCACAAGAATGATGCATTTGAAAAGTTCAAGGAGTGGAAGGCACTGGTTGAGACTCAGTCAGAGAGAAGAGTTAAAACTTTAAGAACTAACAATGGCTTAGAGTTTTGTAACCTCTTATTCAATGACTACTGCAGAAAGCAAGGTATTAAGAGGCATATGACTGTGGCTACACACCACAGCAAAATGGGCTTGCAGAAAGAATGAACCGAACCTTGTTGAATAAGGTGAGGTGTTTGTTGTTTGATTCTGGAATGCCAAAGCAGTTTTGGACTGAGGCAGTTAATACAGCAGCATATTGGTCAACAGTCTCCTTCATCTGCAATTCAGATGAAAACACATTTGAAATGTGGTCAGGAGAGCCAGGGGATTATAGCCGGTTAAGGTGTTTGGTTCATTGGCATATGCTCATGTTAATGAAGGTAAGTTAGAACCTAGGGCTATAAATGTGTGGTTCTTGGTTATACAAATGGTGTCAAGGGGTACAGGCTGTGGAGAATGGATGGAAAGGCACCCAAGGTTGTTACAAGCAGGAATGTTGTATTTAGAGAGGATCTGCTATACAAAGACCAGCTTAACAGTACTGCTATGGAGAATAGTGGTGATCCATTGTCTTATGAAGAAGCTTTAAATTCTGTTGATAAGGATAAGTGGGTGCAGGCAATGAAAGAAGAGATGAACTCTCTTTATGAGAATAACACACGGGAGATTGTAGATAAACCCAAAGATAAGAAGCTGGTGAGTTGCAAGTGGCTATATAAGTTAAAGGATGGATTGACTGAAAATGATCCACCTAGGTACAAAGCAAGGTTGGTAGCTAAAGGATTCACTCAAAAGGCTGGTGTTGATTACACAGAGATATTTTCTCCTATGGTCAAGCATTCATCCATTAGAGTTGTATTGAATCTAGTAGCTATTCACAATTGGGAATTGGAGCAAATGGATGTGAAGACAACATTTTTAAATGGCGGTCTTGAAGAGTTGATCTATATGGAGCAGCCATTGGTTTTGAGGTGAAAGGACAGGAGGATAAAGTTTGTTTGTTAAATAGGTCATTGTATGGATTGAAGCAGTCTCCTAGGCAGTGGAACAAGAGATTTAATGACTTTATTGTCTCTAAAGGGTTCAATAAGAGTAGCTATGATCCATGTGTGTATTACAAAGAAGATGCTGCTGGTGGGTACATCTATCCGTTACTGTATGTAGATGATATGTTAATAGCTAGCAAGTCCAAAACAGATGTAGATGCTACTAAATCAATCTTGAAAGAAGAGTTTGATATGAAAGATTTAGGAGCTGCTAGGAAGATATTGGGCATGGAAATTAACAGAGATAGAGGTGCTGGTATATTAAAACTCAGTCAAACAAGTTACATCAAGAAGGTTCTTAGTAGCTTTTCTATGGATAAATGTAAACATGTGAGTACTCCTCTAGCAGCACACTTTAAGTTGTCTAGCAGGGATAGTCCGTGTACAGAAGGGGAGCTGGCTAAGATGTCTCAAATTCCCTATGCAAATGCAGTGGGGAGTTTGATGTACATGATGGTTTGTACTAGACTGACTTGGGATATGCAGTCAGTCTAGTAAGCAGGTACCTAAGTTCTCCTGGTATTAAGCATTGGGAAGGTGTGAAGTGGATACTTAGGTATCTAAAGGGCACTAGTCATGTTGGGTTAGTGTTTGGTGGAACATATAAGACTGCACATGTAGTGACTGGATATGTTGATGTTGATTATGCAAAGGATTGGGACTCAGGAAGGTCAGTGACTGGGTATGGGTTTACAGTTCATGGTGGACTAGTGAGTTGGAAGTCTTCTTTGCAGCGGGTTATGACATTATCATCAACTGAATTGAGTATATTGCACTCACAGAAGCAGCTAAGGAAGCACTATGGTTAAAGGGATTTATAACTGAACTAGGAGTTGATGTTCAGGAAACAATGATATGGTGTGATAATATGAGTGCTTTACAACTTGCTAAGAATCCGGTCTATCATGAAAGGACTAAGCATGTGGATGTTCGGTTACATTTCATAAGGGATGTTGTAAAGTCAAGGCAGTTAAGTGTTGAGTATGTTGATACTCATAATAACCCTGCTGATATGATGACTAAAGCTGTTGGTGGAGTCAAGTTTCGGTTTTGCTGTGATAAATGGAATGTTGCTTAATCTTGGCACAAAGGTGGAGTTTTGTGAGAAGTTGTGCTTAAGGCTTAAGTACAGGGACTTATGTTGTAATTCTATAAAGTGTAATGGTGTATGTTTTTGCTGTCATTGTACTAAAGCTCAAACTATAAGGGCTATATGTGTTAATAGTGTGAGTTAGTTGTTAATAGTTGTTAGGTTGTTAATCGAGGGTTAACGGCTAGTTAATTGAGAAGCTATAATAGTGATTAATCGCTATTGATCATGGATACCTTTGATAGGCTTCTGTTTGATTGCGTTCTTCATGTAATCATTTCTTGATAGTAATCAATTCGTGTGAATCGTTTATGTTCATCTTGTTCTTAATCTTTCATATTATATGAAAATATTTTTGATTTGGGTTTAACTGAACTAAAACGTGTTTAAGAGAACTATTATTTTAGAATTGTAAGATGGAAATAAATTTATTACAGAGTAAAATGTCATTTTCGTCTCTTACGTTTATTGAAATTTTATTGAATTTGACATTTCAATTTAAAAACTTTTCTTTTATTATTTTAGTCTCTGTAGTTTACCAAACCTTGTCATTTTCATTCACTCCACCAACTACACAAAATATCTGTTAAATTTTATGGTATTTTAGTCTTTTCAACATTGTAATTATTCAATTACATCAAATTAATCAATTAATATTCAATTAAAACTAACAAATATATGAAACGACTAGTGAGACCGGACGCTTCTATTTAAAAGTTTTGATTAACTTTAACTAATGTTGTTCGATTAAAGTATGCTGTGAGATTTCCCCATGGCCCAATAGAAGCTTCGCCTATGCGTATACTATATTATACATTTTACTTAAATACAATAATAAACAATAATGTTATCAAAATAATAAAGATGTTTCATCAATAAAAAAAGCATAAAAAATAAAACATTATTAAATAAAATAATTCATTAAATAAACTAAAATTTACAATTATATTATTAATTATTAACTTATTTATGCATTATGGTTTGTACCTAAGATTTAATGGATTTTACCCACATTTGTTATTTTTTAATTTTCCTACTTTTAATTTCAATACTTTTACATCTTTTACAACTTAACCCTTACAACATTTTACTTTCAACTTTGGTTTCCTATACTTTTCATCATTTACAAATTTTTCATTTATTTTTCGTTTAGATTTACGAGTTAACACATCGCAACGTGGACTTGTAGTTCAATATTTTTACGCTTATTTTTTCCCTATTAAACGGCTCGTTTACTACTTAATAAACAAGTCATCTCCACCTCTTTTGATTGCTCGAAGCTTCACGGTCAACCCTTAATGCCCATTAATGTCAAGAGGAACGTTGTTTGACGTCGTTAATGTCTCCCCGTGATCACTTCAGTTTTTATGGCTGGAGTGTGAGACAATAAGAAAATAAGAAAATAACATAAGTTCTAACGCTATTCAATTTTATCATGTTAATATTCTTATCATATGGCATCATATGGCATCATGGAATGCCATGATAACAACGTGGGCTTGAGGAATATTTAATAGTAATAATTTTTGTATTATAGAAATAACAAGTCATGATACATAAAAAAAGTTATTAATTAATAGTATATATAATTGAAAACAAAATAGCAAATATCAGATATCATATGGTATGATGTGTCGGTACAAATACTAGAAAAACTTACGAACGAACCTAAAATTTATATGAACCAAACATGATATGTGTACACACTCATTGACAAACACAACATGTTTAATCCAAACAGAAGTTATCTATTCCTATTTAAATAAAATTTTAAACTTAAAAATTTAAGCAATCAAGTTTAAACTATCATTTTAAACCTTCATCTTATGAAATGATCAACACCTAAAAAGTTTTATTTTATTACATAAAACACTATTTAAAGAATATATCAAAACAAATAGGTTAAATGGATCAATTGAGTAATTAAACTTCCTCTAATTGTAATTGAGGTAAACACAACCAATTTAACTAATGGGTTGTTTGTTTAGTATTTTAATGGTATAAATGTCTGAATGATTCAACGCTTAATAGTTCAGTCTGTTTATTTAGCGAGCAAATGTCTGAATTGTTAAAACATTATACTAATGTTGAATGATTAACACCTTTTATCTAAATTGGTAAGACATTTGTCTTTGAATACTTAAACGATATACAAACTTTTAATAATTCAGATATTTTAGTAATTTAACATTTAATAATTCATAAATTGTCAAACTCTTAAAATCATTCAAAGTTTGACCCATAAACCATAACCGAAACCCTTTAGAGCATTCACATCCCATTCTTTATTTTTATACTTATACTTACACTAAAAACCAGTGTTGTTAGGACCGGATCGGACCGGTCGGTCCGACCGGTTCGACCGCGAATCGGGGCCTGGTCCGGTCCCAGGGGTAGATCGTTTCGATTGAGTTGAACCGGCCGGTTCAAACCGAGTCGGCGGTCGGACCGGCGAACCGGGCCGGTTCCGACCGGTTTTCAATTTTTTTTTTTTTGATTTTAGTGGGTAAAAACGGGATGTTAACCATAAATTAGTACTTCGGATATACAAATATAGTTAAGTTTTATATATAACTATAAAATATATGTATAAATCATATATAAATTACTTATATTTAATTACATATATAAATATAATTAAAATATAGTTAAATCCGGTCCATCCGGTCCGACCGGTCCGACCGGTCCGACCACCAAGCCAGTAAGGCGTCCGGTTTGACGTCCGATCCGGTTCTGAAAACATTGCTAAAAACAACTACTTTTTCTCTCTTCTTTCAATTAAATAATATTTTTCAATACCTTTATTTATCTTTTCTCTCTCCTTCACTCACAACCACTTTTAAAAATATTAAAAAATTTATAAGGGTTGAACAGTGAATCTTCAAATTTACAGATGAACAGTAACATTTTCTCTCTTCCCCACTCACAATCACCCAAAACCATACCATATAATTTAAAAACTCTACTCACAAATTTTTAAAGAATGAGATGTACAATCTATTCAAAATAACAGTTTATACTTTATACATACCAATCTATATCTTAGAGTACACGACGTCCTCAAAGATATTTTGAAGAATTAACATATCTAAACTTTAAATTTACCATATATTGTGACAATCAAGATAAAGTTGAATCCGTTGTCCATTACAGGAATGATGTCGACATTATATACTCACATCGATATATTCATTTTATAAACATTATACAATATTATTATTCTTATTCAGTCCCCTCCGTTATCTCACTGGCCGTTGATATTCCGACGTGGCGGCAGCCGGAACCGGAGCTGCGACGCCGGCGACTTCACGGCGACACCATGCCAACAAATCCCACCTCGACACATCTCATGCTCCACCTCACCACCGACACGTGTCACCACCCCATACGTCGCAGCCTTACGAGACACATCCCACGTCAACGCTCCGACCAACACCACTCCGACAGCCACCGTCGACAGAATCAGCACCGCTACGCCTCCGTAGCTCCGCCCACTCAGCTGCCCGTACACCTTGATCGCCGCTATCACCGCCAGATACAGCATCGTCAAATTCCCGACCACTATATCGGAAATCGCCATCGGAATCGACGAAATTGTGAGATGAACTTGAAAAGTGAAAACCCAATTCAAGATTTCGATTTGAGTGAATCTTTGAATCGAAAATTGGGGATTTGAATAATATCTTGAGCGTCTTAATTGGGGGAACGTTGGGTGGGTTTTTTGGGTTGTAGAAACTCACTCTTATCTACCACTCTTATCTACCACCTGATGAGTTGAATTTATCAGAGCAAAATTGTTAATTTCAAAACGAGGTACAGCAGCCAATGCGTGATGTACAAGTTTGGAAGGGTAGAATGTTCTGGATTGGATGAGTGGGAAGTGTTTTTTTGAAAGTTTAGTTTAGACCTTGTGGTTTGTGTTATTGGCAATTTGGACCCCCTAACTTACCTTCTTATTAAATACCAAAAGTATAATGTTTCCTTATTTGTGCACTTCCGTGTTCATAACAATTTATGACACATCAAATCTATTGTTGCTTTCGTTATTGGTTATTATATATGTTTACTTGTATAGGTCCTACTTATATTAATTATAAATGGTTATTTTAGCTATAAAATTATTTTTTATGCAAAATAAGTATAGGTTTTATTGTCAACTCATTTAGTATAATTAGTATAATAAAGACATTATACAAGTCATATATGAAAAGAGTTCTTAAAATAAAGATGCTTAAATAAATAAATTAAAGTTTATTTCTATGACCAATAAGTAAGAAAAAGATTTCGCATTAAAAAATGAAGTGATAAGAACTTAAGAAGTAAAGTCCTTAAAAGTAAAGTGATACCATGATATTGATTGGTACTGATGAGTTTTCTGATAATGTATTTTATGGTCAAAAAAGAAATACTATAAAAAACTATCATTTTCTATAGAGTTTAATGCAAGTCACGTATTTGTTATTATCATTGTTATTAGTTAAATGATATGAAAATGTCTATTGATGTGTGGCGATAAATACTCTATGGTCCAAAGAGGGGAGCATTGAAGAGATGGGATGATCTTTGCTATAATAATGAATAAGATATGACGTGAAGCTATATAATTAATAATCGCATTGTATTTTTTTCTCTTCATTCATACATGTATTTTCATTTAAGTTTTAATAATTTCTTATCAATATTCAATTATTCATATCAATTACCTGAACAAAATTGCTCTCATGAAAGCAATTAACTTATTTTCTATTTTTTAAACAAATTACATATAAAAATGTTTTAGAAGTTTTTACCATTCATATATTGGATGACAAATAGATGATCTATGGGTTCCAAAGGATATTACCAATGGTGGACCCATAAAAATTTTTATTAAAACAAAAGTGAGGAGATTACATAATTTAGGGGTGGCATTTGAAATTTTCACATCCATACAACACTAAAATTTTACGACGAACAAAATACATGTATAGATAGTTATATATAAGTAGATTAAAAGTTGTTCTAGAAAAGATTACGATTGATATATTATAATTCATTTCAATCAACTAAATATTCACAGTTATTGTATATTCATTGGTCGTTAATTTAGACCATTCATATCTAACAATAGTAGATCGTATCAAATGGATATTCAGCGAGTTAGATGTGGATTGTCATGCCTAATAAATCCATTGCAGAGGTGAATGGGTTGGTGGACCCTATAAAATTCAGTGAGTCTTGTTTTACTACTAGTGTATGGAGTTTGTATACATTTTATACAATTGTAGAAGTTATAAATCATAAAAAAAACATCAATAGTATTAGTGATAATAAATCAAATATATCATATCATATCAGTAAACATTTCATCAAATTATAATATGCTATCAGTGGTGATAACTAATACAATTGATAGCTATAACACAACTTAATTATTGTGAAAAAAACCATTATACGTCTTGGTTTTACCATTTGATACGTTTTATTATAGTTAGTTGAAACACAACTTTAGCTTATAACTACTATTATATATACGATTTTTTCTTTAATAAACATAAAACATTACTAACACGAACAAATTATATGATATATTTATGAATTTTCTTGTTGAGGAAACTCTTTTTAAATCGGTCATTCAATAGTCGTTTTAACCTGATTTCATGAACAAAGAATGAACTCAATGACTTGAGCTTTCACAATTTAGTTAAACCAACGAAATATAGTAGTTAGTATGTAGGCATATCAATCAAAACGCGGGTGTTTTTGTTTTTTAAATGATAAAAATTCATACATTTTCAATCTTTTTTTTCAATTGATACTTGAACTTACAATCAATGTAATTTTAGATGTTTATAATTTTTTTGTTTTTTAGTTTCATATACATGTTCTATAGTTAAACCAATTAATCGCTAATTAAAACATTCACACACTAATAGTCACAAAATTATATATTTTACAATGAGTTAATGACATTCTTACAGTCGATAATCTATAAGTTTTTATTTCATTAAAAGAAATATATAATGTATTCAACAAAACTAGTTTTACCATAAACTTATCTACTAATGATCTTAAGTTTTCTGTTCTCGTATTTTAATGATTGATTAATTATAATCTATAAATATGTGTTTCAAAATTGTAAATATTGTTAATAATTGAGTACGTAGTTCAATCAACGTCCACAGGCACGTAACTGCCGTAGTTTCTAAAACACCCGTTCACCATTTGGTGTATCTACTCACAGCGAAATATTATTTTCAAATCTGTGTATAATACTTATATCATAAATGACAAAAAAATTTAAAAATATAATTTTCTTACTGCAAGAAAACTCATGTTTGGAGCAAACAGAGTTAGGGTGTGTTTGATATGCATCTGACCGGGCTGACCCTGACCAGGCTGACTCGGTCAGCCCGGTCAGTCCGTTTGAAACGATCGTGGAGCCATCTGACCGAGTCAGGGTGTCTGACCCGGACCTGAAAAACCAAGAAGCTGACCCAAATCGAGCCATCTGACCGAGCACAGCCCTGATCGGAGAAGTTGTTGTGGTGGTGCGACGGTTTCTTGACGGCGACCAGTCGGCCGTTGCGGAGGAGGGCTTTGTAGACTAAGCCATGGCTGCCGCGGCCGAGGAGCTTCTGATCGGAGAAGTTGTTGGTGGCGGCTTGTAGATCGCTGTAATCGAAGTGTTGGATTTTGTTCTTGGTGGGTTGCCGGAATTCTTCATTCGCTTGGAGAAATTCTGGGGTTTTCTCGGGTATCTTCGATAGTGTATGAACTGCGGTGGCTGATTCAGCTTTGCAAGACAGATAGCCCATCCAAAATTATTATTATTATTATTATTATTATTATTATATTATTATTATTATTATATTATTATTATTATTATTATATTATTATTATTATTATTATTATTATTATTATTATTATTAATTCAGCAGAGTCAGTCAGATCAATGTTTTGAAAACCGGACCGGACCGGCCGGTCCGACCGGTTCGACCGGGAACCGGACTCCAATCCGGTCCGGTTCGATGCTTAAAACCGGTTTAACAGTGAACCGGTGGTCAGACCGGTTGAACGGTCGAACCGGCGGTCGAACCGGTAACCGAACCGGTTGAACCGGTCGAACCGGCGGTCGGACCGGTAACCGGACCGGTTGAACCGGTTTTTTTATAAATTTTTTTATTTTTTGTAATTTTTACATAAATACGGTCCGGTTCTTATATACGGTCCGACCGGTTGAACCGGTCCGACCAGTGAACCGGTAAGGCGTCCGGTTCACTGTCCGGTCCGGTTTTAAAAACATTGAGTCAGATATATAATCAAACAGCCAAGTTTCAGTCAGATGCAGACTCAGTCAGAACGTCTTACTGGGTCAGCTTCTGACTCAGTCAGATCTTACTCAGTCAGCACAATCAAACAACCCCTTATTTAAAGTTTACACTTAAACTAAAGGAAGAATTTCAAATATATCCTTTTAAATTTGTTAAATATCATATATATTCAAAAAGAAATTTAAATATCAAATATATCCCTTTCTAATTTATAAAATATCATATATATCCATTTTAATATAAATACCTCTCAAGATGATTATTTTATTCTTAATTATTAAAATATCAAATATATCCTTCTTTAATAATTAAAATATCATATCTACTCATTTTAATATATTTCATTAATAACTTTGTTTGTAAACATTAAATCATTTTCCTTTAACTTATTATTGCCACTAAGATAATGAGGAACATTGTAATGCTTAAAAGAATTTTACGATCCAAAGTTGTGGATTAAGGCTTTGAATATATCCATTTTAATATAAATACCTCCCAAGATGACTATTTTATTCTTAATTATTAAAATATCAAATATATCCTTCTTTAATAATTAAAATATCATATCTACTCATTTTAATTTATTTTATTAATAACTTTGTTTGTAAATATTAATTCATTTCCCTTTAACTTATTATTGCCACTAAGATAATGAGGAACATTGTAATGCTTAAAAGAATTTTTACGTTAAAAGAATTTTTACGATCTAAAGTTGTGGATTAAGGCTTCGAATTATATTGAACAATACATAGAATGTTTAATAAGTTTAAAAGGATATATATGAAAT
Organism: Flaveria linearis; assembly: GCA_024085815.1. NCBI lineage: Eukaryota > Viridiplantae > Streptophyta > Magnoliopsida > Asterales > Asteraceae > Flaveria > Flaveria linearis. The sequence continues at coordinate 2,271,885 of CM044005.1, forward strand.
TTTCCCTAAACTAAAAACTATAAAGAAAAAAAGATAACGCCCACCGTGGGGCTCGAACCCACGACCACAAGGTTAAGAGCCTTGCTCTACCAACTGAGCTAGACGGGCTATATGAATGTTTACTGTTTTACAGTCTGAATATAACACAGATGCTCGCAAGGATAAACAAAGTGTATCAGTAATGTTTAATACTAAAAAATAAATATTATTATAACAATCCATGAGTGACTGTTTTAATCTTTGTAAACCAAAAAAAAAATTTAGAAGATTTGAAGCTAAATCGTTCATAATGATTAGTTTCAAGGTTTGAGTTTATTCGACCCGTCAAGTGTGAGAGATTGACAAAAATGAGTCAATAATCTCCTTCTATTTATTATGTCCAGGAAAATGATCCAAATAAATAGATTTAAATTTGATCTTCAGTAGACAACAGCAATCGTCAGCAACAAGTGCTAATATTAGCAAATGCTAATATTACCGGTTCGGCATGGTTTTTGATGCTCGTTTATTTTTCTATATCGCAAACCACTGGTTTGAATAGTTATAAGTTGATGTAACAAATTGAATGGTTTCACCAATTTAAACTTAACTATGAACATCTAAATTTTAAGATAACAAAACTAAACACAAAACACTTTTCAGATATTTAAAATAGAGTTTGAAATTAACACCCCAACACGTGCTCTTCACAATTCTGATTCTCAATTTGCTTATTCTGTACTTCTTTTGTATCTTTTTGTTTCAAGTTGTTTAATAACTTGAATCTTTTTACTAAATACTTAAAGGTCTCATGTTAGAAACTCTCTTAATGTGATTATTGGTTAGAAAACTCAGGCCTCGTAAAAGATTCGGCCAAAGATGAACAACACAGCTTCTAAAAGAAGTTCAAAATGAAAATCTTTACATAGCCTTACGCCCACCGTGGGGCTCGAACCCACGACTACAAGGTTAAGAGCCTTGCGCTCTACCAACTGAGCTAGACGGGCTTTTTAGGCTTAAGTAGATAACTTGGATATCAATATAGTAATATTGTTTAACATATTGAGTATTTCACTAGTTTATAACTGTTTTAGTGTGAATATTTCTGACCAACCAGTCTGGTGATCACCTAAGTATCGAATGTGCTGAACTTCACACAGATCCCGGTGGGAAGTTGAGTCATGAAGAAGATGAAATGAGGATGTGGTGCACTTTAATACGAGGTAGGAGCTATGAAATGCATGTTCGTATAAGTTTATCTAATACTGAACATTACGAATGGTGGGGTTAGTGAGACATATTCTTTATGAAAGACACATGTGTTAAAAAATATTAGATGATAAACATGTATAGAATAAAGAATTCCATGTTGATGAGCAATGAGTTATTTGGTACAAGGAAAGAATGTATATTCATTCCACCCTTCAAGAATCATCATTAGTTGAAATTCTCCTTCTACCATCCGCCGTGGATCTGCAAAACACTGCATACACCTATGACAAAAATTCTAGTGGAGTAGTCGAAAATATATTGTTATTGTCATCTAAAATAAGGTTGATTCAGGATATGTTAAGAAGACATTAGTAGGTAAGTCAAGCTAAATGCGTGCTAGAGCTACTCTAACCATACAATTGAACATTAGATTATGCGTTTTCGGTTTGCTTTTACAATATTAATGTAACAAAATTCCACTCTTTGGTAGGAAGTGTGGAGAACGAAAACAAACATTTCCTCTATCCAACAAAGTAGAGCAGCTGAGTCACTTAGCTAACAGAGCAAACTATAAAATCTTGAAAGGGTTGAATGAGACTTAGGGGCTGTTTGGTAGCCTCTTAATGGTTCCATTAAGAGACTACCTCTGAACCGTTAAGAGGTTTATGTGTTTGTTTCAAAAAAACGGAGCCTCTGAACTGAACCATTCAGTGCTGAATGGTTCAGATATGAAATATCGCTGAATGAAGTTCTAGACACAACTACCCTCAAAACTCACAGCACTCATCTTCGATCTTCATCTTCATCTTCGATCTTCATCTTCATCTTCGATCTTCATCACAGCCTCTTCATCTTCATCTTCGATTCACCACAGCCTCCTCCGCCTCCTCCGCCATCCCGATTCACCACAGCCTCTTCATCTTCATCTTCGATCTTCATCTTCATCTTCATCTTCATCCCCGATTCACCACAGCCTCCTCCGCCTCCTCCGCCATCCCGATTCACCACAGCCTCTTCATCTTCATCTTCGATCTTCATCTTTCGCCCGCCGTCCACCATCCCCGACCTCCCGATTCACCACAGCCTCCTCCGCCATCCCCGACCTCCCGATTCCACCCAACTGACGAAGAACTTGTGGTACATTACTTGAAGCGCAAAGTACAATCCAACCCTCTGCCTTTTCCGGTCCCTGAAGCGGATGTTTGCAGGTCTGATCCATGGAGTTTACCAGGTATGTTTGACTCTTTTCATAATTATTGTTTTCTTGAATAAAACAGAGCAAAATCTCAAATGTGATTTGGGTTTTCAACTTTCAACTTTTTACGACAATTTTTGTTTCTGTTTGGTGTAGGTGATGCGCAGAAAGAAAGATACTTCTTTAGCAGAGTGGAAAGCAAATACCCAAATAGCAATCGATCGAATCGAACCGCTACATCGGGTTACTGGAGACCAACTGGTGCAGACAAGCGAGTTGTTGATGGTCGAAACAGACAAATTGGCACAAAAAAGACTCTGGTTTTCTACAGATTCAAAGCCCCAAATGGGTTGAGAACCAATTGGATCATGCACGAGTACAAAATTGCCAACTCTAGTGCACATGTAAGAGAGTTAAATTCCAATTAACACGATGAATTGTTGATGACAATCGAGAATCTTGAAACCCTATGTTGAATTTTATGCAGGGTGTGGGTTTTTGGATGTGATATAGTTCAATGTGGTAGTTTTGATGTTGAATTGTTGATGACACGATGAATTGTAATTAGATAGCTTTTTACATTAAATTTTGAATCTTGATTGAATTTAGATAGGTTTTTGGATGTGATATAGTTCAATGTGGTGGTTTTGATGTTGAATTCGCGTGATTGTTCATATCTGAAGTTGCTCTTGAGGTTAATGGGATTGAATTATGAGAATTTTTTTATTTGATTCACTGGTATGATTGAGTCTGATGATTGATTGGATAGATTTTTTAAGGGTTTATGACCTACGTTATCTGAATGTGATTTCATATGCCTTTAGATACGAGATAGTGGTACTTTGCAAGAACTTGTGTTCAATCAATGTCAAATGCCCTTTATACTGCAACCTTGATTGAAAGTTGCTCTGTTTCAATTGAGTCAAAATTTAAGATCGATGGTGATTGATTTGAGTAAAAAGTAGTGAAATTGAGCCGATTGTTTGGATTTTTGTGTTGATTTACGATGATTTTCAGATGGGAAAATTGATTTTTTTTGCAGATGTGTGTGTTTGTGATTCTTGAATTGTGATGTTATTTGCAAAGGTTCAGTTGATGAAAGATCGATTTTTGAAGCTATTGACGATTTCAACAGTAGTCTAGTTTAAACAGTAGTCTAGTTCAGAGGGGTAAAATTGTCATTTTGTATAGTCATTCAGAGATTCAACCAAACAGTATATTTTGGTTCAGCACTTAATGGTTCAGAGCCTCTTAACCATTCAGACCTCTTAACCATTCAGCACTTAATGATTCAGATCTAACCAAACAGCCCCTTACTGTCTCCAAATTTACTGTTTACTAGTATCATAAAGATGTTCGTACGAATTTCTTGGTTTTATATGTAGTCGATCAAACTTGAAAGTACCACAAATCATTCTAGTAGTACTTGTTGCTTCTTTCATTTGGTTGGTTGAAATGCTTTAATCATACTTGACATAATAGATCTCGTTGGGATTTTCACCATGAATTCGTGCACTAAATTTGAAATGGTGATTTTTGTCAACGTTATCTTTATAAAAAATATATGGTATAATAAAGAAACGATATGCAGAGGGAATCACCGATTAATCTTATTCATGATTGTATATTAATCGAGAGATGCATGACATTAAATACAAGAGAAATAGAGAAATTGTGCTACTAATAAGGAAGAGATAAGATGATATGCATGCATGCTAACTAACTCCACGTAATATAGGATCAAGATAAGAACAACTCCAATACTCCCCCTCAAGCGGGAGCATGCAAATCTTTCATGCCTAGCTTGACAAGGAGTTCTTTCAACCGCTGAGTGCCAAGCGGTTTCGTAAGCAAATCCGCAATTTGTGACTGCGTAGCGATAGCAGCCAGTTGAATTTCCTTTGACTCTACCCTTTCTCGAAGGAAGTAGCAATCCATTTCCACGTGCTTTGTTCGCTCATGGAAGACCGGATTATTGGCAATGTTTCGAGCAGCTTGATTGTCACAAAACAAAGTTGTTCCCTCGTGCATAGTTTCACCAAGTTCGCTAAGTAAGAAGCGAACCCAAAGAACTTCGCTAACGGTAGTTGCCATGGCCCTATACTCAGCCTCGGCGGAGGATCGCGAGACGACTGACTGTTTCTTCGATTTCCAAGAAATTGGGGCCCCTCCCAAAAGCAACAGATAACCTGTTCTGGAGTGTCTCGTCGACGGACAACCAAGCCAGTCGGCGTCACAGTATGACACTAGTTGAGTTCCACCTTCCTTTGGTAAGAGGATTCCTTGACCCGGTGTGACCTTTAAATAACGAAGTACACGCATCGCGGCATTCCAGTGACTTTGACGTGGATCGGCAACAAATTGACTAAGTAAATTGATGGAATATGCCACATCTGGACGCGTTGCTTGGAGGTACAAAAGCTTTCCGATTAACCGCCGATAAGACCCGGCGTCCACCTTTTCTTCTTCAAGACCAGGGTCCAACTTTAAATTTTGTTCCATTGGAAATGGGCTTGGCCGACATCCTTCCAGACCAATCTCCTTCAAGATGTCTAGCGTGTATTTCCTTTGACTCAACACGAGGCCGTCTTCAGTTCTAGCCACCTCTATACCCAGAAAGTACTTCAAGGTGCCTAGATCCTTGATGGTGAAAAGCTCATGAAGATGCTTCTTTGTGTGGTTGATCATTGGCAGATTGTTTCTTACGATAATGACATCATCGACATATATTAAGGCAACAGTGAAGGTGTTCTCCCCTTTGCAAATGAAGAGGGAATGATCCGCCTTCGACTGTGTGTAACCGAGATGTACAAGGGCTTTGGTGAACTTGTGATACCAGTTACGAGATGCCTGCTTGAGACCATACAGGGACTTTCGGAGCCTACAAACTCGCGTTTCAGCTTTGGTAGAGAAGCCTTGGGGCAGCTTCATGTAAACCTCTTCCTCCAAGTTGTCGTGTAGGAAGGCATTGTTTACATCGAGCTGATGGATTAGCCAATTCTTCTTGACCGCCAAACTGAGTAGTGTGCGCATTGTTACGAGCTTGACGACGGGGGCAAACGTGTCATGATAATCTACCCCCTCCATTTGTGTGAATCCCTTTGCGACAAGTCATGCTTTGTATCGTTCCACTTCACCATTAGGTTGGCATTTGATTTTGTACACCCATTTTGAGTCAATATCTTTCTTGCCCTTCGGTAGTTGCTCCAAAGTCCAAGTGCCATTTTCCTCGAGTGCACGTATCTTCCGTTTCATGTAACATCGTGTATTTGTGTTAAATAAAAATTAATTTTGTTTAATACGTCGATGTTTAATTCAGAAGTTTCAATAATCGTAGTAATAATGATAATAATAATAATAATAATAATAATAATAATAATAATAATAATAATAATAAAAATAAAATAATACTGCTGTTAGTAATTAGTAAGAATTATTAAATATATATATATATATATATATATATAAACATGTATTAAAAATTGGAATTATAAGTCCAGGGAGTGATTAGGTAATTTAAGAAACTTAAAACCAAAGTTTATAACATAAAATATAAACATTGAAACCGCAGGGACCATTCTTGTAAAATTTTAAAACCCATTCCCCCCACCCCGTTTTCCCGACCGCCGGATCCGGCCAACTCCGGCGAAGCTCCGGCGAAGGCCAAACGCCCAAATTACTCAATTTTAACCCACCAAACCGGTCCCAATGCGTTCGGGGATGAGATTCGAACTCAATACAACCATTAAACACGTTTAAACTTCGAGAAATTCGGATCCAAAGCCACCACATCCAACTCACAAGATCCCCGACCAAAATCAGTCAAATTATTCCAATTTGAACCCACAATCACACCGAAAGTTTCTTGGATCCAATTTGGATTGAATTCCAACACAAAACGTGTTGAATTAGTCAAACAAACGGTTAAATTCTTCACTTTATTCTCGGATTCGTTACAGCTTGATAATGCACTCAAATAACCACAATAAACAAATTAAAAGCTACCAAAACGGTCATTTATACACACCTAATCGAACTCGAGTGCCAATTTTACCAAAAACAAACACAAACACCGAAATCACTCGTCACCTACATCGCGACCTGCAACTCCAATTCTAACCAACTTCCACTCGATTTTAATTGAAATTAACATAGGGGTTTCCATCTAGATCATCATTAGAAGGTTCCCCTATGTTTAATTTGATTATCGTGGTGTTTTGAGCATCAACCGATTACCCCACGAGCCGCGATCTGTTCTTGAAGAGTTCAACCTCAATCGAACATCGTACAGGTAAATTACACACACACACACTCGATACATCATGGGGAACAAAAGCCCCATGATTCCCGAAGCTATCTAAGTCGAATTCATGCTCAATTTGAGCTTTGATGGATCTAGGGCTCGAATTGGGTTTGGGGTTTGGTATTATTGGTTTAAAGGAATTTAAACCGGATCATAACCGCTGCCACGGCCTTTGGTTCACCGGTTCCCATGCTTCCCCCTCAAACAGAAGGTCTCGGGTTCAAGACCCGCCACCTACACTATTTTTTTTAGGCCTTTTAAGCTTTAAAAAAAATCCAGAAAAAATTCTAAAAATCATAAAAACACTTTTACAAACATAACAAATTTTTAAAACCACTTAACTACTTTCTGAAATTTATTTTTATATTTTATTCATTTATTGTTTTAAATAAACAAAATAACTAATTATACTTTCTACCAAATTATAATCATTGTATAATATATAATTATACAATAAATAGATTGGATCCAATATATATACATAGGTATATATTATCCAATTATCAAAACAATTTTTATTTGATTAAATTACATGTATATAATTTTATATAATCGTATACAATTTATAACTCGTGTATATACTAAACATACAATATATAGTTATGTTCACTTATGTACAAATGTATTATATACATATAATCATGTATACAATTATACATATAATTATATATAATTACTTGATTATATATAATTATGAATATAATTATACATATACAATTTATTAATAAATTGTATAAATGTATAACTTACACGTATAAATTTTTATTAAAATTCTTGACATAATCACTTTCAATAAACTCGTTTATTTCAAGACATTTAAACCAAATAAAATTAATCAATTTAAACTACCATTCAAGACCCAATGGAAATCTTAATACATTCCCAAATTCCCAAATCGTTATTATTCTAACTCGAGACACCGTTCCTTAGGTTAATTATAAGGAAATCGTTGGTGTCTAATCTATCATTCCAAATTCCAATCTCAAGTGAATATTCATATCCCCTTTTTATATCATTTCCTATTTGGGGGAAATCATGTGATACAATATATTCTATCATGATATTCTATTGTTATTTCATTTTCAATTCAATTCAAGACAGGTTATGTTATTACTTGCAATTACGTGAACATACTGTGATAAACTGGACGACAGTAGAACCCTAATTCAATCAATCAATCAATCCTGGCAACAATGTAGATCTACTGGTTTGGATAACCCACCCCATATGGCTTACGAGTGGTGATTGTGCCAGAGGCAATTAGTCAATCTATGGTGTTTGTGTGGAGTCTATTATATGCAAGTGTCAAGTCAAGGGTTTATATTGTGTCGGTTTATCTATATGCTTCGCGGTTGCCATATAAGTCTTAATATTACCTTGTGAATTGAATTACAATCGATGGATCAATCAATCAATCTATATGTATATTCAAAACTGTGATTACTCACCAGCTAACTCGTTAGCTGACTTTATTTTCTCACATGATTTCAGGTTAAGCAAGATAGTGGACTTCTACGTGCTCATCTAAGACACGGACCTAGTTAAAATAAAAGACGATTATTATTTGTGGTTTCGATTGTTGTATTTGTGTATGTTGAACTTATTTTATCGTGTAATCTGATTGTAATATTATTTCCACTATTAGACAACCATGTGTTATGAACAATCCATCATTCCCTCGTCCGCTCCGATGATTCCGCCGTCGGTCGGGGTGTGACAGATTGGTATCAGAGCCATGGTTATAGGGAATTAGGTTATTAGAAATGGAATGACCTAGACTATAACTAAGTACCTTTACACATGAGTCCTCTCATGTATTTTATATGCTTAGATAGGATTGTATGTGCTTTACATGTTTATACCTGATTATGTTTCATACACTTTGAATCTATCAATATACACACGAATCTTAACTCATACTCTAAGGCACTGTGTGCCTAATTCAAGTGATTTCAAACTCCAAAAACTCGATTGTTATTCATGGTTTTCAAATCTCGTCAAAGTCCGTGTCACACGACCGAGAACATGCAATGCTGGAAGAGTGGGATACCTGTATCTTAAGGTGTTCTGTCTAGGCAAGGTATTTCATACAACTTGATTACCTTACCTGGGAAACCTCGAGATGAGTATTCGCTTATAGGTACGCATGTCCTCGTGCTGGACACAAATACTTTGATAAGTCAATGTATTCGTTTTGGTTTGCGAACCGAACGTTTACACTCCTAACCTCTCATTGTTGTTTTAAACAATCCATTAACGATTTTATTATTTTGAAAAGTTTTAAAAACCAATTACCCGTTACTCATAAAGGTTTCTTCGTTCCTTATTATACAGCATGTCTTCTCGTCAAAACCGCTCCCGATCTAGAAGCTCTGGTCGCAAGATTGCTGCTATGGTGGCACGTGAAGTTGCTGCGGTTATCCCAACACTGCTTACTCATTTGAACCAAGGCAACAATGCTGTCCAAAACACAACTGCACCAAACACTGTCCAAAACCCAACTGCACCAAACCCTCCCAAAACTTGTACTTACAAGCATTTCAATTCCTGCAATCCCACTAAGTTTAGCGGAGCCGAAGGTGCCACTGGTCTTCTGCAATGGTTCGAGAGTATTGAAAACACGTTTCTTAACAGCGAATGTCCTGAAAATCTCAAAGTTCGCTACGCTACCAGTGTTTTCCAGAAGAGAGCTTTAACTTGGTGGAACGGGGAGAAACGAACCCGTGGCACTGATGCTGCCCTGGCATTGACGTGGGCTGAAGTAAAGGAACTCATGACACGAGAATTCTGCCCACGAAATGAAATCAAAAGACTAGAAGCTGAATTCTGGGATTTGGCTCAGGAAAGCGGCGAGAATCTGGTTTACACCACCCGTTTTCACGAGTTGAGTCTTCTGGTTCCTCATCTAGTTACTCCCTCATCTCGAGCTATCGAGAAGTACATAGGTGGTCTCCCTATGCAAATTCAGGATACCGTGTGGGGTAGGAACCCTACTAACTTGGCAGATGCTATCCGTCTAGCAGCTCAGTTAACCGACAACCATGTCAAGGCCGGTACCTTGACCAGGAAGGGTGACAAGAAGAAAATGGAGAAGTCTTCTACTGAAACAACCAAGGAAGACAAGCCTGAAACTTCCAGGAACCGGAAGAGGAAGGCTAACTCTCAAAACTTTGCTGTAATTACCCCTGCTGTTCCAATCAACCAAGTCGCACCGACCTATCAACCAACCATGAATAATCAAGCCCCAACAAAGAAACCTTACACCGGGCCATTTCCACAATGCAACATCTGCAAGTATCATCATCCTACTGGTGCTAAGTGTCGTCAGTGCACCAGTTGTGGTCGTTTTGGCCATACATTCAACATATGCAGGAATGCTGCTAAGGTATTGGTAAATGCGCCAGTCCAACAAAACCCTCCTGCAATTGCTCAAGTTCGTGCATGTTATCAATGCGGTGATCCAACTCATTTCCGTAACCGATGTCCTCAGCTCGTTAATGCCGTACCCGCAGCACAAGGGTGTGCTTTTAACATCAATGCCCAACAAGCTCAGGCTGCCAATGATGTGGTGAATGGTACGTTCCTAATCGATCATCAATATGCTTCAATTTTATTTGATACCGGTGCCGATAAAAGTTTTGTATCCTTAGAATTTGAACCTTTGCTTGTTAATACCCGAACTAAGTTAGGGAAACCGTTTACAGTAGAAATAGCTGATGGAAAATCCGTCACAATTGATTCTGTCATCCAAAATTGTACCCTTAAACTTAGTGAACACGAATTTCCTGTCGATCTTATACCGATGCCACTTGGAAGTTTTGACGTCATTATAGGCATGGATTGGTTATCAAAGAACCATGCTGAAGTCGTCTGTTTCGAGAAAATCATCCGGATCCCTCGCGCATCTGGAAGTGTCTTAAATATTTACGGGGAAAAGCTTTCCAAGGGATTAAAACTCATGACCTGCACCAAAGCTCAAAAGTACCTCCGCAAACATTACGTGGCTTTCTTAGCTCATATCGTGAAGGCAGATGAGAAATCTAAGAAGATTGAAGACATTCCGGTTGTTCGAGAGTTTCCTGAAGTCTTTCCCGATGATTTAACCGGTCTTCCTCCTGTTCGTCAAGTCGAATTCCGTATTGACCTTGTGCCTGGCGCAACTCCAGTAGCAAAATCTCCCTATCGACTTGCACCATCTGATATGCAAGAGCTTGCTAGTCAACTTCAAGAGCTCTCCGATAAAGGCTTCATTCGACCAAGTTCCTCGCCCTGGGGAGCCCCAGTTTTGTTTGTGAAGAAGAAGGACGGTTCTTTTCGAATGTGCATCGACTACCGGGAGCTTAATAAGCTTACTATCAAAAACCGGTATCCTCTACCCAGGATCGACGATTTATTTGATCAGCTTCAAGGAGCCTCTCATTTTTCCAAAATCGATCTCCGCTCAGGTTATCATCAATTACGAGTGCACGATGATGATATTCCCAAGACAGCTTTTCGCACAAGATATGGCCATTACGAGTTTACAGTAATGCCATTCGGGTTAACCAATGCACCTGCTGTGTTCATGGATTTAATGAACCGCGTGTGTAAACCATATCTGGACAAATTCGTGATCGTTTTCATTGACGACATTCTCATTTATTCAAAATCAAAATCCGATCACGAACATCATCTCCGTTCGATCCTTGAACTTCTGAAACAGGAAAAGCTTTATGCAAAATTCTCAAAGTGTGAATTTTGGCTTAAAGAAGTCCAATTCCTTGGTCACATCGTAAACGACAAAGGTATTCACGTGGATCCTGCAAAGATTGAGGCAGTGAAGAATTGGGTAGAACCCAAAACTCCTACCGAGATTCGTTCATTCCTTGGCTTAGCCGGTTACTACCGTCGCTTTATTCCAAACTTCTCAAAGATCGCTGTGCCTCTCACCGCCTTGACACATAAGGACAAGAGTTTCGTGTGGGGACCAGATCAGGAGAAAGCTTTTCAAACCCTCAAGCAGAAGTTGTGTGATGCCCCAGTCTTGACTCTCCCCGATGGGAATGACGATTTCGTTGTCTACTGTGATGCTTCGAAGCAAGGTCTTGGTTGTGTTCTCATGCAACGAGGCAAAGTCATAGCTTATGCCTCAAGACAACTCAAAATTCATGAGAAAAATTACACAACCCATGATCTCGAGCTAGGAGCTGTGGTATTCGCACTCAAAATTTGGAGGCACTACCTTTACGGCACCAAGTGTATTGTATTTACCGATCATAAAAGCCTTCAGCACATATTCAATCAGAAGGAATTAAACATGAGACAACGACGATGGGTTGAATTACTTAATGACTACGATTGTGAAATTCGCTACCATCCAGGAAAGGCGAATGTCGTAGCCGACGCATTAAGTCGAAAGGGTCAAGTTATGCTTCAAAGTATTACCATTCAAACCGACCTCCTAACCCGTATACTCGAAGCTCAACACGAATCAGTCACCGAGGGCAACATGTATGAGGAAATGTCATGCGGTGCTGAACTCCAATTGGAAACCAAGTCGGACGGACTATTGTATTTTCTAAATCGACTTTGGATTCCGAATCGCGATAATCTTCGAACAACCATTCTGGATGAGGCTCACAAGGCTCGCTATTCTATTCATCCGGGAGCAGATAAGATGTTCATGAATCTTCGGAACCAATATTGGTGGCCCGGCATGAAGAAGGATATAGCCTTGTATGTATCTAAATGCCTTACATGTTCCAAAGTCAAAGCCGAGCATCAACGTCCCTCTGGATTACTCGTACAACCCGAGGTTCCATTATGGAAATGGGAGAGCATATCCATGGATTTCATTACCAAGCTGCCTCGTACCGCTAGTGGTCACGATAGTATCTGGGTTATCATTGATCGATTGACTAAGTCGGCTCATTTCATTCCAATTCGGGAAGATTATCGAGTCGAGAAATTGGCTCGTATTTACATTAATGAAATAGTCAGTCGACATGGTGTGCCTTTAGATATTATCTCTGATCGCGATGGTCGTTTCATCTCTCGTTTTTGGAAAAGTCTCCAATCAGCTCTCGGGACTCAACTAAATCTTAGCACAGCCTATCACCCGCAAACCGATGGTCAAACTGAAAGAACGATACAGACCCTCGAGGATATGCTCCGGGCTTGTGTCATTGATTTCAGTGGATCGTGGGATTCTCATCTTCCGTTGATCGAATTCTCATACAATAACAGTTATCATACCAGCATCCAGATGGCACCATTTGAGGCCTTGTATGGTCGAAAGTGTCGATCTCCCATCTGCTGGTCTGAAGTTGGTGAATCACAGATTACTGGTCCGGAATTGATACAAGAAACAACCGACAAAATTCATAAGATCCGTGATAACTTGGTCGCTGCTAGAAATCGTCAAAAGCATTATGCTGACAAAAGACGTAAGCCCATGGAATACAATGTCGGTGATCTCGTACTTCTTAAGGTGTCACCTTGGAAGGGAGTGATTCGCTTTGGAAAGAAAGGGAAGCTAGCACCTCGTTACGTGGGTCCATTCAAAGTGCTCGAGCGAATTGGGAAAGTGGCCTACAAGCTTGAACTACCTCAAGAACTTAGCAACATACATCCGACGTTTCATGTGTCCAATCTCAAGAAATGTCTTGCCGATGAAAATCTCCACATTCCACTCGATGAAGTCCAGATTGATGAATCTATGCACTTTATTGAGAAACCTGTGGAAATTATGGATCGGGAAGTTAAACAACTCAAACGCAGTCGGATACCTATTGTCAAAGTTCGTTGGGAATCTAAACGTGGCCCAGAGTTCACCTGGGAACGTGAGGACCAAATGAAATCACAGTACCCTCATCTTTTCGTTTCAGCCTCCTCGTGATTTAAATTTCGGGACGAAATATCCTAAAGCAGGGGAGACTGTAACATCGTGTATTTGTGTTAAATAAAAAATTAATTTTGTTTAATACGTCGATGTTTAATTCAGAAGTTTCAATAATCGTAGTAATAATGATAATAATAATAATAATAATAATAATAATAATAATATATAATAATAATATATAATAATAATAATAATAATAATACTGCTGTTAGTAATTAGTAAGAATTATTAAAAATATATTATATATATATATATATATATATATATATATATATAAACATGTATTAAAAATTGGAATTATAAGTCCAGGGAGTGATTAGGTAATTTAAGAAACTTAAAACCAAAGTTTATAACATAAAATATAAACATTGAAACCGCAGGGACCATTCTTGTAAAATTTTAAACCCATTCCCCCCACCCCGTTTTCCCGACCGCCGGATCCGGCCAACTCCGGCGAAGCTCCGGCGAAGGCCAAACGCCCAAATTACTCAATTTTAACCCACCAAACCGGTCCCAATGCGTTCGGGGATGAGATTCGAACTCAATACAACCATTAAACACGTTTAAACTTCGAGAAATTCGGATCCAAAGCCACCACATCGAACTCACAAGATCCCCGACCAAAATCAGTCAAATTATTCCAATTTGAACCCACAATCACACCGAAAGTTTCTTGGATCCAATTTGGATTGAATTCCAACACAAAAACGTGTTGAATTAGTCAAACAAACGGTTAAATTCTTCACTTTATTCTCGGATTCGTTACAGCTTGATAATGCACTCAATAACCACAATAAACGAATTAAAAGCTACCAAAACGGTCATTTATACACACCTAATCGAACTCGAGTGCCAATTTTACCAAAAACAAACACAAACACCGAAATCACTCGTCACCTACATCGCGACCTGCAACTCCAATTCTAACCAACTTCCACTCGATTTTAATTGAAATTAACATAGGGGTTTCCATCTAGATCATCATTAGAAGGTTCCCCTAAGTTTAATTTGATTATCGTGGTGTTTTGAGCATCAACCGATTACCCCACGAGCCGCGATCTGTTCTTGAAGAGTTCAACCTCAATCGAACATCGTACAGGTAAATTACACACACACACACACTCGATACATCATGGGGAACAAAAGCCCCATGATTCCCGAAGCTATCTAAGTCGAATTCATGCTCAATTTGAGCTTTGATGGATCTAGGGCTCGAATTGGGTTTGGGGTTTGGTATTATTGGTTTAAAGGAATTTAAACCGGATCATAACCGCGGCCACGGCCTTTGGTTCACCGGTTCCCATGCTTCCCCCTCAAACAGAAGGTCTCGGGTTCAAGACCCGCCACCTACACTATTTTTTTTTAGGCCTTTTAAGCTTTAAAAAAAATTCAGAAAAAATTCTAAAAATCATAAAAACACTTTTACAAACATAACAAATTTTTAAACCACTTAACTACTTTCTGAAATTTATTTTATATTTTATTCATTTATTGTTTTAAATAAACAAAATAACTAATTATACTTTCTACCAAATTATAATCATTGTATAATATATAATTATACAATAAATAGATTGGATCCAATATATATACATAGGTATATATTATCCAATTATCAAAACAATTTTTATTTGATTAAATTACATGTATATAATTTTATATAATCGTATACAATTTATAACTCGTGTATATACTAAACTTACAATATATAGTTATGTTCACTTATGTACAAATGTATTATATACATATAATCATGTATACAATTATACATATAATTATATATAATTACTTGATTATATATAATTATGAATATAATTATACATATACAATTTATTAATAAATTGTATAAATGTATAACTTACACGTATAAATTTTTATTAAAATTCTTGACATAATCACTTTCAATAAACTCGTTATTTCAAGACATTCAAACCAAATAAAATTAATCAATTTAAACTACCATTCAAGACCCAATGGAAATCTTAATACATTCCCAAATTCCCAAATCGTTATTATTCTAACTCGAGACACCGTTCCTTAGGTTAATTATAAGGAAATCGTTGGTGTCTAATCTATCATTCCAAATTCCAATCTCAAGTGAGTATTCATATCCCCTTTTTATATCATTTCCTATTTGGGGGAAATCATGTGATACAATATATTCTATCATGATATTCTATTGTTATTTCATTTTCAATTCAATTCAAGACATGTTATGTTATTACTTGCAATTACGTGAACATACTGTGATAAACTGGACGACAGTAGAACCCTAATTCAATCAATCAATCAATCCTGGCAACAATGTAGATCTACTGGTTTGGATAACCCACCCCATATGGCTTACGAGTGGTGATTGTGCCAGAGGCAATTAATCAATCTATGGTGTTTGTGTGGAGTCTATTATATGCAAGTGTCAAGTCAAGGGGTTTATATTGTGTCGGTTTATCTATATGCTTCGCGGTTGCCATATAAGTCTTAATATTACCTTGTGAATTGAATTACAATCGATGGATCAATCAATCAATCTATATGTATATTCAAAACTGTGATTACTCACCAGCTAACTCGTTAGCTGACTTTATTTTCTCACATGATTTCAGGTTAAGCAAGATAGTGGACTTCTACGTGCTCATCTAAGACACGGACCTAGTTAAAATAAAAGACGATTATTATTTGTGGTTTCGATTGTTGTATTTGTGTATGTTGAACTTATTTTATCGTGTAATCTGATTGTAATATTATTTCCACTATTAGACAACCATGTGTTATGAACAATCCATCATTCCCTCGTCCGCTCCGATGATTCCGCCGTCGGTCGGTCGGTGTGACATTTCATTGCCTCTCGCCAACGCACATCCTGTGATGCTTCATAAAAATTCTTAGGCTCATCTTGCGAAGAGATGGCCGCAAGGAAAGCTTTATGTTTAGGGGAGAATTTATCATAAGAAATGTAATTTGCAAGGGGGTGTACTGTGGAGCTTTGTGGCTAGGTGTTCGGGGCAGCTTGATCGGGGATCGAATGCGCATGGTCGATGGACGGTGGAAGCTGAACATTGAAGTCTTTGAATCGGTAGGTTGTGTTTTCATGTGTTGTAGTCGAGGGATTGTGTTGCCGAGATCGGTGTGATAAGGCTGTGTGACCGGGATTTGTCCAACACTTGGTGTGGAGTCATTTGTTGCAGGGTCGTTTCCAACGTCGGTTAGGATGGGCTGGTGTTTGGGCTATCCGTTGTTGGGCCATTGTTAGCCGTTTGGTGTGATGTGGGAGTTTGGGCCTCTTCTGGTCCACGGGGCCCATCAGTGGGGTACGGATTAGTTTCGTTGTTGTCGGGCTGGTCTGGCTCGCAAGGAGCTGGTCCCCGGTTGTGGTTCCGGGGCTGGTTCCTGGGCTCAATCCGGACCATTGACCATATTGTTGTATCACCTCTTCATCACCATTGTAATTGCAATTCTTTCCATCAGCATAGGGAAAGATGTTTTCAACAAACCTTACATCACGACTTGTTATCATTTTCTTTCCCTCAATGTCGTAGATCTTGTAGCCTTTCATTCCGTAGGGATATCCCAAGAAGATACCCGGTTTGCCTCTAGGGGCAAACTTGTCTCCTTTGGTGTCGGTGTTCCACAATTAAGCCAAACAACCGAGAATTCTCATGTGATCGTAAGATGGCCTCTTGTTGTATACAATTTCATAAGGTGTCTTTTAGTTAATCACCTTTGAGGGTAACCGGTTGATGATGTAGGCCGCTGTCATTACACACTCCCCCCAAAATCGTATTGGCAAGTTTGCTTCAAATCGGATCGCACGAGCTATTTCTAAAAGGTGCCCGTGCTTGCGCTCTACAACCCATTTTGCTGTGGGGTGTGGGGGCACGTGGTTTCGAGCATGATTCCATGCTCGTTATAGAAGGACTTCATTCGGTTTGAGGTGAATTCTCCCCCGTTGTCACAACGTATACGTCCTACTTCCCTTTTAAATTGATTTTTGATCATCTTGACAAAATTGATTAAACAATCACTTGCCTCGCTCTTTTGTTTAATAATATAAACCCATACAGCCCTGCTGAAATTGTCAACGATGGTGAGAAAATAACTCCCGTTTGTGAGAGAAAAGGTACGATAACCTCCCCAGATATCGCAATGAATCATGTCAAAACAATTAACGGTTTTTATTGAGCTTAATTGAAAAGGAAGTCTAGACATTTTAGCTTTAATGCATGAATCACAAAAATATTCTTCATACTGGGAGAAACCTCCAAAAAATCAACATGAGACAGTTTAACATTTGAAGGGTGACCAAGACGCTTATGCCATTGCTCAACTGTGGTTGCCACCATTGCTCTTCTTACTTCTTTTCCTGTC
Source organism: Flaveria linearis (assembly GCA_024085815.1). Lineage (NCBI taxonomy): Eukaryota > Viridiplantae > Streptophyta > Magnoliopsida > Asterales > Asteraceae > Flaveria > Flaveria linearis. The sequence goes on from CM044005.1 coordinate 2,289,819, forward strand.
TTCATCTTGTATAATCCACCGTCACATCTACCCGACCCAATCAAGCTCCCCGTGCTCAAGCCCTGCATCACAAAGAAATCCAGAAAGAAAGTGACGGCACAATGCAGTTCTTTCGTTAGTCGGCTTACTGAAATCAGATTGCATTTAAAATTTGGAACAAATAAAACTCCTTTGATTTTTATGGCTCCTGTGAAAGAAACGTCTCCCTTTCCTTCGACCGGGACTCGGTCACCATTCGGAATAGTGACAGGAGCCTTGTTACTTTCGATGGATAAGTTTTCTAGAGTCTCTTTCACACAAGTCATATGTTCAGTGGCCCCCGTGTCTACGATCCACTCACCATTGTCGTTAAAGATACCTGCTATGTTGGCCACTGGCCGTTGGTTTCTTTCTTTTGATCACCATGTTTGCCAAAGAGTTTGAGGAATGCCTCGTATTGTTCATCAGTGAGGCCTGGGATCTGGCTTGATGTCTCCACGGCCGCTGCCTTTGGCTTGACTGTTTCTCTTTTGGTCTTCCCGGGCCACCAGTCAGGATACCCTATTCTCTTGAACAGCCTTCTGCCGTGTGGCCATCCTTATCACACACCGAACAGTGACCCGTTTTCTCACCATCCTTCTTGACTCTCGGTCCACTAGTCCGGCGCTGTGACTGCATCGTGCGCATGGCAGGTTGAGTGGCCTGAAAGGCCGCAGCTTCTGTTGTGGTCGTTCCCGGCTTGTTGGACGTGATGTTGCGTTTTGTTCATCGTCGACGATGAGATGGTAAGCGGTTCCCATTGAGGGAGTTGGCTTCATCGCTAAGATTTGAGTTTTTATTACGGAGAATTCTGAATTTAAACCCATCAAGAACTCGTAGAGCCTCTCCTTGTCTTTAGTTCGACAAGCTTTTTGCCAAGATCGCACTTGCAACCGCTGCATTCACACCGAGGGTTGGAAGCATTGAGTCAATCTCATCCCACAATCCACGCAAGCGTGTGTAGTAGGCTGAGACCGAAGACCCCTCCTGGCGTGTCAAAGAGATTGCTTGTTTTAATTCGTATGCTCTTGGTGCACTTTCTTTCCCAAATCGTTCGTGGAGATCATCCCATATCTCCTTTGCCGTGTTTGCGTACTTCACGCTCCCCCGGATGTCTTTTCCATAGCGGTGGTGAGCCAACCCTTGATCATTGCATCGCAACGCATCCAGGGCATGTATTTTTCGTCAGTCTTCTCCGGTTTTGCCAAGGTTCCATCGACGAAACTGATCTTGTTTTTGGCGAACAAGAAATTGGTCATCTCTTGAACCAATCGTTGAAGTTGTTGTCGGTCAACGTCTCATTGACATGGAGTTGTTTGGGGTAGTCGGAGGGGTGAAGATAGAAAGAGGAGTTGAATCGATGGATCCATTGCTGGATCCCCGCTCGGACGCATCTGTTTTGTCACCCGCCATCAGTCGGTGTTCTTGATGATCTTAATCGTGACCGACCCGCTCTGATACCATAAAGAAACGATATGCAGAGGGAATCACCGATTAATCTTATTCATGATTGTATATTAATCGAGAGATGCATGACATTAAATACAAGAGAAATAGAGAAATTGTGCTACTAATAAGGAAGAGATAAGATGATATGCATGCATGCTAACTAACCTCCACGTAATATGGGATCAAGATAAGAACAACTCCAATATATAATGCCTGTAGACATACTAGTGTTTTTTTTTTTCAACTTAACTTATACATCGAAGAACTAGATTATTTATAAAGATGGTAGAATAAGATAGCGAAATACTAATAATACCCTCACATATGATATATGTCAACTAACTTAACTTATTAGTAGCTAATATAGTTTTAGCCTTGTATCAATGTTAAAATAAACATGTAATTGGTCGTTAATTATTACATTTATAAAAGAAAGGATAATGAAATTTTGTTGAAGCCTTTGGTATATGTTAAGTAGTGTGTCGTCTAGTGATACTAACGTGTATAAGGAATATGTTTCCTCATAATTATTCAAGAGTTTGAAGTGTTATGACGAATAAATTAGGTTCCGTTTGTTATACGAAATCATCTGAAATTAATATTGGAATTAATTTTTTTTATTAAAGTACTGTTTTGTTGGTCAACAAATGAAATTAGATTGAAAAAAGTTCTTATATTAATTGAAATCACTTTTCTTTAACTTATGCAAGAAATGTTTAACAATTCAATAAAATATTCAAAATAATATTTTAATTTTACTTAAAATTTACCAACTAATACATTATTAATCTATCCTATCTAATAAACAAAGGTTTTTTATGCCACATGTTACTCTCTTAAACCACCCATCTGCCACGTGTCGTTCTCTCAGCCAACATCCATTTGCTATTCCCGCCTCTCTCTCCTATTAATGATTACCTTAATTACTAATAACACTATTAACATTTTTTTGATTTAATAAATTAATAAAGAGATTTATTTATTAATATTATTTCTAAATAAATAATTTTTTTATAAATAATAAATTTATTTAAAGCATAAGACTTTTTTAAAATAAGAAATATTTAAAATCGGTATTTTTAAAAAGTTTTTTTTAAAACCAAAATAATTAAATTTAAGAGTTATAATAAAAAAAATTTAATGATACATAAATTTGACATTTTCTTGATGAATTCATATGAAATCTAACACACAATTTCTTTTCATAAACTAATTAATAGCGTAGAAAACATTCAAACTCATATAAAAGCTAAACAAATAATATTTCGTAAATCAATTTCATGGGGTATGGTTTCGTGATTTAAAACTGAGAGTAAATAGGGACTTATTTTTAGAACTTAAAATTCCTTTAAAAAAAAGAAAGATTTGAGTTATTCTTAGTTAGTATTGAATATTAAAAACATAGTAAAAATAAATCTTTCTAAACCAAAACCCTAAATCAAATTTAACGAAAAAATCAATTGTTTTTTCTAATAATAGATTAGAAATATATTGGAGTTATAACTCTCAATTTACACATTATAAATGAAATATAAATAATTATAACTCTCAATCTCTTTACATAGGTTTTTTTCTAATAATAAATTAGAAATATATTGGAGTTATAACTCTGTAATTCTTAATGTTGTATAGGTTTTTTTTTGCAATCTCTTTACGCCAGGACTCGCATTTATAAAGAAAACAAAACTTCATTCTATTTTGTATGTTGCATGGCCTTCAGATGTGTTGGAAGGAAGTTGCTACACTATGTAACACACTACACTATGTACAGATCATGGATGTTATCTTTTAATTAGTATTTAATTAGTTAAGTTTTATATATGATCATTAGTAACTTTTAACCTGATCAACAACTACTCATGGAATTATACCACCTACATCGTTAATCATACTTGATATGGAACCGTTCATAGCTTAACAATCCAAGCTCAATGAACTGGAGCTATTTATTAAGGAGATAAAAATTACAGAACTTGATATGTAGGGCTAGAGGATCCTAAGATCATCTATTCTAATAAACTAAGGTTTTTGAGGACGCATGATACAATATTATGCATTCTCGTGTGAATTTTCTAACTAAACGTATATACACATTTTAATTAATAATTTCAACAATTATTACAATCATATTCTCCTTACTTATTTGAATTTTTATTTTTCTTTCCTGTTTCTTTCTTTCATATTAGATTAATAATATTTTTTATTTCTTAATATAGTCAAACAACCTAAAATTTCCAATATAAATTCTAAAATCATTTATATGATTTTGTTTGAATGATTTAATTACTCGAAGTAATTTTTAAGATATTAATTGATAAGGATTTTAAGTAAATAAGCTAAACAATTATATATCTAGAATGTAAGTTTTTTATGCAAATATTTTATTACATTTACTAAATTATAATATCTAAATTCTATCATATATTAAAATATAATTTTAAATCTTAATCTTAATTATATGTCATTTATAATTTTTAAATATTTATTATTTCTTAACTTTAATGGTTGATAACATCTATTATAAATAAACTAGCTATAGTAACCCGTGTGTTACACGGTTGAATAAATAAAAATTAATATAACAAAATTTATTAATTATAAAATAATATTTTAAGATATAAATCATTAAAATTATGTATTCGAAATGACTGTAAGTTATAAATAGTGATATCAACTTTTTAAAACTTTATTTTTTTCAAAAAAAGTAAACGTTTTGTTCTAAAACAAACCGTTAAAAATGATATTTTTAAAAATTTTCTTATTATAACCTTAAATTTAATTATTTTTGTTTTAAAAAATAAATTTTAAAAATACCAATTTAAATAGTTTGTATTTTTTAAAAAAAGTCTTATGCTTTAAATAAATTTATTATTTTATAAAAAATGTTTATTTAGAAATAATATTAATAAATAGATCTCTTTATTAATTTATTAAATCTAAAAATGTGTTAAATAGTATTATTAGTAATTAAGGTAATTATTTAGTAGGAGAGAGAGACGGGAAATTTTTGGTGAGAATGATTGTGGTGTTGACACGTGTCATCCAAGATACCTTTTTATTAAGTAGGAAGATGATTTTAAAAATTAAATTTATTTCATCCATGTAATACATGGGTTCTAACCTAGTTTTAATAATATTTCAATCTTAATTCCGATTTCAATTTAGTTTATCATCAAAAGATTTTACGAACCAAAAGATCATTCTGTATTAGTTAAAATTTTTTCATAGATTACACGTACACCTTTAGAAAGAAAAAATTGGACACGGGGTGTTCCAGCGTTGTTACGGTAGGCCCTCGCTCACAAAATCCACTCACAAGTCGGTCAAGTCATCCTCCTCAAAGGAGACTTACACATTAATCATTAAACACCCAAACCCCCTCTAACCCTCTCCACGTAGCATGAGGCATCATCCACCAATAACACACCGCCACGTAACACCATCCTGCAAAACCAACCATCAGATCCTCCACGCTGGCACCACAAACCCTCATCTCACCGTCCATTCTTCGTGGCCTTCTCCCCCATCACACTCTTCACTACTCCCCAGTATATAAACACTCTGAAACCAACAACGAGAACTTCAAAACCAAATCTCGCGTAACAACACACTCCGAAGATTCAGATCGCAATGATGAAGTGGACTCTTCCGTCGGTGTTGTTTCTGATATGTTCTCCTGTTTCTTCTTCCGGATCACGGTAGGTTTCGCGATTTAATTGTTAACGCGTTTTCACATTTTGCAATCAGATCGTTTGTTTACATGTGTTTTTATGACGAAGTAGATGATATTTTAGTTTTAGTTTAGTTGTCGTTTGTTGATTAATTCATGTGTTCGGCTTTCAGTTTCGTGATCTGGTGGAATTTGTCGATGTGTGTGATACACGCGTTTGTTTGTTTGTAGAATGCAAATTACATGCGTGTAACCGATGGTTTAGTTTTCTACTTGATTAGAGAGGCGTATTTTGTAGTTACATGGTTGTATTCATTGTGAATTAAAGAATAAAGATATGAATCTGTGTTTGTTATATTGCTATTGAGGTTTTATCATTGTTATGTGAGGGCTAGTTCCATCTATTAGAAATTAGCTCACAGCTAAGCTTTGGATTAGAGGAAAAACACAGTTTAGGTAAAAGACAGCTAGTGACTGATAGATAGTTCAGCCATTTGATCTAATTGTCTCATTTTTAAGAGCTCTGGGGATACCATAAGAGTAAGAAGATCATTTTAAGTTCATGTTTGGTGTTTGTTTTACTTGTCTTCTGAATGTGGTCTAATAATGTTCTTGGTTATGCTTTGAGGTCGAAAGTTGCACGCCAATGCAGAGTCTGATGCAGATGAACTGGTGGATCCACCCAAGGTTGAAGAAAAGCTTGGCGCTGTTCCACATGGTTTATCCACTGATTCTGATGTAGCCAAGAGGTTTGCTATACCTTTTTATATAACTTCAGATATACCTAAGTTTATTCATATAGTGTCTTGGATCATGATGCTTAACATAGTCTCAAAGATATTAGACAAGTTTAGAAACTTTTTTGCCTTTCATTTAGTTTCATATGATGATATGAAGAATACATTGACTTGCTATTAAATAGTTTTAAGAGGTTTCATTGTGATGATACAGGGAAGCTGAGTCAATGTCCAGGAAAATCTTCGCAGCAATGCTGAGAAGTTTGAGTTTCAGGCTGAAGTATCTCGGCTTATGGACATCCTTGTTAACTCTCTTTACAGCAACAAGGACATTTTCTTGAGGGAATTAATATCCAATGCATCTGATGTAAGTTTCCATATAATTATCATATTATTTGGAGAGAAACTGAGTTTGATTTTACATTCTTCTTACTCTTTCTTCACATATTACAAATTTCAGGCTCTGGATAAAATTAGATTCCTTTCTCTTACTGATAAGGAGGTATTGGGTGAAGGTGATGACCCAAGCTTGAGATCCAGGTTGTATAGGCTATTTTCCTCCTTCGTCTTAAGTATTGTCTTGAGCTCAGAAATTTAATCGATTTTGGGTTGTAATTAAATGACATGCAGATTAAGCTAGATAAAGAAAATAAGATTCTTTCCATTCGTGATAGAGGTGTGGGTATGACTAAGGAGGATCTGATCAAGAACTTGGGAACAATTGCCAAGTCTGGAACTTCAGGTATTTTGTCTGAGCAGCATAGAGTAGACTGAAGATCATTAGTTTGTTAGTTAAATTGTTTAACAGGTATTTTTTTCTGTTATATCTAGCTTTTGTGGAGAAGATGCAGACAGGTGGTGATCTTAACCTCATTGGTCAGTTTGGTGTTGGGTTTTATTCTGTATATCTTGTTGCTGACTATGTGGAAGTAATCAGTAAACACAACGATGACAAACAGTATGTCTTCTTGGTTTTGTGCCATTATAATTGCATCATTTCTGCACAGTTCTATTATAACTGTACTTATTTACTAATTAACAACTTTGTAGGTATGTCTGGGAGTCGAAGGCTGATGGTGCATTTGCAATTTCAGAAGACACGTACACGAGCCTCTTGGTCGTGGTACTGAAATAAGATTGCACCTTAGGGAAGAAGCTGGTGAATACCTTGAAGAATCAAAATTAAAGGAACTGGTCAAAAAGTACTCTGAATTTATTAACTTCCCCATATACCTGTGGGCCAGCAAAGAAGTTGATGTTGAAGTTCCAGCTGATGAAGATGATGCCAGCGATGATGAAGAAAAACGTAAGTCCGGAACCCATGTTGAACTTGTTACATCTGTTAAGATATCTTATTTTTTCTGCACTTATAACTTTTTATCTAATTTTCTTAATGATCTAAGCAGCTGAATCTACTGAAGGGGAAGAGAAAGAAGATGATGATTCTGACAAAGAAGAAGATGAAGAAAAACCAAAACCAAAACCCATCAAAGAAACAACTTATGAATGGGAACGTCTAAATGATGTTAAAGCTATATGGTTAAGAAGTCCAAAGGAAGTGACAGAGGAAGAATACACAAAATTCTATCACTCTCTTGCTAAGGTGAATCTAAATCCCAACATTTCAAATAATTTTCAATCCCCATAATCCAGTTATACTTGTTCTAATTTATTTTTCTGTGTGACAGGATTTTGGAGATGAGAAGCCCAATGGCATGGAGCCACTTCAATGCGGAAGGTGATGTTGAGTTCAAGGCTGTTCTGTTTGTGCCACCCAAGGCTCCTGCTGATTTATATGAGAGTTACTACAATACCAACAAATCAAACCTCAAGCTTTATGTTAGAAGAGTATTTATTTCAGATGAATTCGATGAGCTTTTGCCCAAGTATCTAATGTTCTTGCTGGTATGTAATCCATCTATCATTCTATTAAGCAGAGTATATTATTAGTTTATTACTGTTTTTAGTAATTTAGTAAATGGGTGCTAACAAGTATTTATTGTTTATTTCATCAGGGTCTTGTTGATTCTGACACGTTACCACTTAATGTATCCGGAAATGCTTCAACAACACAGCAGCTTGAAGACAATTAAAAAGAAACTCATCAGGAAGGCACTTGACATGATCCGCAAGCTTGCTGAAGAGGACCCTGATGAAATCCATGATAAAGACAAGAAAGGTAAGTCAAGCTTTAGTCTTTTCAAATTTTTGTTTCAATATGTTTAAATTCTTGATTTGATCTTGAAGTTATTCTGTGTTGCAGAGGTTGAAGAATCAAAGGAGAATGACGAGAAGAGAGGCAGTATGCTAAGTTCTGGAATGAATTTGGCAAGTCGATTAAACTTGGTATCATCGAGGATGCAGCAAACAGGAACCGTTTGGCTAAACTGCTTAGATTTGAGACGTATGACTTTTTCATATTTCTTTTTCTTTATCGTTATATACTGGCATGATATCCTGAGTTTCTTCTTTGTTTTTTTCTAATTCTTGTTGCAGAACGACATCAGATGGTAAGCTAACATCACTTGATCATACATCTCAAGAATGAAATCCGGGCAAAAGGATATCTTCTACATCACAGGAACCAGCAGGAACAACTTGAGAAATCACCGTTCCTTGAGAGGCTCAAAAAGAAAAATTTTGAGGTGTCTATTATATCTTAAATTCCAATTATATTACATTTATGCAAATTACAAATCTTGAAGAATAAATATCCATATATTACATTTATGCTTTTGCAGGTGATATTTTTTCACAGATCCTGTGGATGAGTACCTGATGCAATACTTGATGGATTATGAAGACAAGAAATTCCAAAATGTATCAAAGGAGGGTTTGAAATTAGGGAAGGATTCCAAAGACAAAGAAATCAAGGAATCATTCAAAGAATTACCAATGGTGGAAGGAAACCCTTGCCAGTGAGAATGTTGATGATGTGAAGATTAGCAACCGTTTGGCCGATACCCCTTGTGTAGTTGTCACCTCCAAGTTGGATGGAGTGCTAATATGGAAAGAATCATGCAATCTCAAACTCTATCTGATGCCAGCAAACAAGCCTACATGCGTGGCAAACGAGTGCTTGAGATTAATGCAGACATCCAATCATTAAAGAGCTCCGTGAGCGAGTTGTAAAGGATCCTGAGGTAAACAATTATATAATCATCATTGGGTTTTATATTATAAAACACACACATACTTTCTTATTTGCATGAAAAAGTGTCTCAACCCCGTTTTGGTATATTAAAGTCTTTAAAGCTGTCTAAATACAACTTTTTATGGGAAAAAATTACAAATAATGACTTGTTACCCCTTCAGGTGTGTCAAATTGTTGAAGTGGTATTCAATAATGCAAAATGCTGACATGGACAATTTTGGTCATATAAAATTGTATAAATTTGCATATAAAAAAGTGATCAATGTTATGAGGTAGTGTTTCATCTCAACAAAAGAGTCTAAATGATATTCATGTCATAGCCTTGAGCGTGCTATTAGCCGATGTGTATTGTTGATTTTACTAATACAAGCATTTTTAAAAGAGCATATCAAAATTGGGTTGATCCATCATCCTGTAAGTGTGAAAAATGACCCAAAGAAAAAAAAAAAAGCTAATAGGACTTTTGGGTTTTAACTTTTTTTTTAATGATGTATATATGTCAGATGCAAGCGTAAAGACACCGCACAACTTATGTACCAAACAGCATTGATGGAGAGTGGATTTATGTTACCCGATCCTAAGGACTTTGCTTCACGTATATACGACTCTGTGAAAGCGGTTTGACCATAAGCCCCGATGCAGCTGTAGAGGAAGAAGACGAAGCAGAAGAAACCCAGAGGTTGAGAACGGCAGCCAGAAGGAAGAAACTGATTCCACACCCACAGAAGAAGAGCAGGATGTGAAGGACGAGTTATAGGTTTTTTATTGATGAGGCAACTCGAGCTAGGTTTAAACAAAGTTCTATTGTACTGTTTTTTCCCATCGGATTGGAAAATGTACTACATACATTGTTAGCAGGAATTTTTGCGTGTTTTGGTAGTTTTCTTTCCATGCAGATTGGCATCTATCATGGCTTAGGGTCTGATCAAGGATAAGTTATTTGAGTCGTATCTGGTTATTATTACTTTAACATAAGTTAAATGCATCTAATTAAAGAGATTTAAATCTGTAAAGAATTGTCAATCAAGTATTTTGAAACATAGATTTATGCCTTCTTTTACAGACAGAACTTGAACCTGTATTACTTAAAAGGGATGTTACAACACCTTTGTATCATTGAGACGCATGTCATATATGGCAAATATGGTATTATGTAATACAATATTATGTATTTGTCATGACATACTTTCACATTTCGACTCCAATTTTTAAATGAGATCTTTCACAAAAAGATGTTTATGAAAACAAACGTGATAAGCAAAAAGTCATCGTATGTGACTTGCATGCACATAAAGTTAAGTTCAGTATGAAGATCACATATGTGATAATAATAAATTCAGGGAACATTAGAATACAAAATTTATTTTTCGTACAAAATATACAGTGGGTTATTATGCAAAAAGAAAATATCTGGATGAAGCATTACGCAAGCAAAGACAGATCTACGTCTTCTCTAGTGGAGGCCAAGGCACCACTCAAATTCATGCAAGTAGTAGGAATCTAAAGTTTTATAACACATGCCCTTCTTAAATACTTGAAAGGCCCCCATGACATTAAAAAATAGAGATGGGAGAAGAATTGAAGTTTTTTATGAAGATATTAGAGCTTTATGGGTATTTCTAGTGAGGAGATGTATAGAGAAGATATAGAATGTGTATAGAGAAGAGAGAAAGAAAATAGTTTGTGCTAGTTAATATTTAATTTCAATATCAAATTTCAACAATTACCCCTTTAATCCCTTTTTTAAATGAAACGATTCATTTAAAGCAAGAAAAACCGGCCTAGCAAAAGGCTAGGCACCGTCATAACAAAACAATACAATCAAATATATGGGGTATATGATGAAATTACACAAATCTTCCCACTCCACTAAAACTAAATCCCCCCTATATTTTACCCACATAAAACTTGTGTTTTTAAACTCCTCAAGAACCCTATGATTAATGATCTTCTATTGTTAAAGATAACATTATTTGGAGCCTTCTATAACACCAACAACTAGTTAAAATAACTGTATGTCCAGTTCATCTTCTGTTTGAGTTGGATTGAATACCTTTGTGTACCTCAAAAAGGTCTCCAACAAAAAAACATAAATGGCGGGAGCTTACATCATTGCCATTCCACACGAGGTGAGGACATGTTTTTTCAGACTCGGAGCATCATCACAAAATGGACCCTCTTTAGTTAAAATAAAAATTACAAACTAAGGCTTTAGTTTGATTTAAATTTTAAACAATCTTAAGTTAACATCTCCTTCTAGTTTTTTTTTTAGTATATTAGGTATTAGTTTAGAATCCCGTGTAATGCATAGATTAATTAAAATATTAAATTAATATATGTTTTAACCTTTAGAAATTAGAATATAATTTATTGAGATAAAATATGTTTGAAATTACCAATATTAACTACTATAGTAATAAAACAATAACAATATTTTTTTTAAACTTTCTTCTTTAAAAAACTTTTGCTTTAAAAAAATTCTTTTTCTAAACACTCCAATATTTTTTTAAAAATAACTTTTTTAACAATTTGATTTTTTAAAAGTTCTTTGTATTAAAAAACTTCATATTTCTTACTTTTTGTTGTTAGAAAAATTATATTTTTAAGAAAAAGAACACATGTTTTTAATTTATAAAAAATCTCTATTATTAAAGTATATAAATAATCATTAACCATTTAATACTTTCATTATAGTAATGACACGTAAAAAATCTCTAAAATTATGTGCCTTCTAGTTATTTTGATTTATTAATATAGAAGATTAGTCATAGTTGTTTTTAAATTGCATGTTTTAATCATAACAAAATAAAAATGTTAGACATAAATTAAACCAGTATATTAGATAATATTCATAACTAATAATCAATATTAAAGTGAATTATCGTTTTCTTCTTGTGTTTGATCATAATTGTCATTTTCATTCAAAAAGATTTTTTTTACATTTGGCTCCTTAAGGTTTTAAAAAGTTGTTATTTCCATAAAAAACGTTAACTTCGTTAATTTTAAATGTTAAACATGTAAATTGAAATTATTACTATTTAAAATACAAAACAATAACCCCTAATCTGAGTGAAATATATCACGATATAGGAGAGACGACGACGAGACGATGGTCTCAATTATAACCCCTTCACAACGGATTTTCGACCGTCATCTTTTTCCAACTCCATCCACCTCTTCCACAGATGAAAGTGATTCAATCCATAATGAAAGATTTGAAGATTAAATGATCAAATATTTGATGTAAGTTTTGTGAATAGAACAATAATACATGAATAGAAATTTAAAAGCGATACGTAAACATAATTAGGATTTTGTGTTATTATATGAAGCACTATATATAGTTTCCCCTTTTAATGACCGATGTTTAACAATGTTAAATTAAAGAAATAGTGTTTTGAATGAAATGACAACTTTTCAAAATTTTAGGGAGTCAAATGCAAATAAATTCTTTTTTGAATGAAAATGATAAAAGTGACTAAAACGAAAAACAAACGTATCACTCTAAAAATTATATATTAATTATAAACAATTAAATTAAATAGACGAGTGATGTGTTTTGTTGTTACACTATTAAATTGATTTATAATTGTTTTTGTGCTTTTAAACACGTTTGAGTTTAACCAAATTATATTAACGCATCACAACATTGAATAGTAAAAACGAATTGTTTTATAATATCTTTAAGTAAATAAGCCTTACACGTGATTTAAGTTGGTCTAGTTTTTCACCCACTCGTAAAAGATTTTGAATTTATCACTGTACGCAAGTATGGAATTATCATACATGGATGAAATTCTCATGTGATACACAATAGGTGTTCTTGTGTGATCTTTGTGTGATAAATTCACACAAGTGTAATCTTTTTCGCGTAATAATTTTATTTTCAATTTGTAAACTTTGTATGAAAAAAGAAATTTGTATCCTAAACTTTTTTCTATGAATTTATTAGAACGATACAGATAATCCTAACACACTATATGAATAATTATACACGGATAAAAGTTGTTGATACGTGATCGTATGTCGTGTAGGACATGACCGAGTTATAAAATTGCTCTACTCGTACAAGTATAATATACAAAAAGGATAGATTTTTTTGAATATGTTCTAAGCGTAGTGATAATTTTCATCCATTATGATGTCAGCTTAATGAATATCAATTATCGATAGGGGCCAGCCGGTGACACTTGCAATATATCTATCATAGGCCTTCTAGAAAGGTTGAAACTTTCAAATTTTATTTTTGTTTCTTTTGTGGAATATTGTGGTATCTACTTTTATTGATCCGTAGGTTTGTGGATTGTATTGTACTTTAGAAGATTGTGTGAATTGAAATAACTTGTATTACACCCCTTGCGTTGCAGCGGGGGCGTAAAACCATGAAAATAGCACAATTTAACGTCATCACAGCGATCACCAACACTAGAAAAACTTGTATTAAAAACGGGAAAATGAATCTCAATGGAAAGTAAACTAAAAACGTTGAACCCCGCATGTGAAAACGTAAAACATAAAAACAATAACTAGTCGATCTAAGACTCACGCATTGTAAAGGGGTCATTAAATGAGAAAAAGGTAGTCGTACACGTTGAAACACACACGCACGATGTGGCGTGTTAAGTCGTAAAATTTGAACCGCAACGTAAACGAAAATTTTCTAAAAGATAAAAGGTATATGGAACAAATGGAAAGTAAAAATATATGGTTAAATTATAATATAGTTAAAAAATTATTAAGAAAAGAAAAAATAAAGCGGACACAACCCATTAATGTTTATATACAAATCATAATGCGTAAATAAGTCGATAATTAGTAATATATTAATAATAAAGCCCGAGAACAATTATGAGTATAACTATTTAACCCAATGTACCATTACAAAGTCTAGATCAATTATAGATACATCTATTAATTACACATGTACCACTCTAATACATATACAAACTTAATAATTAATTAGTATAATATAAATTATAGTTATATAAATTGGTAGTATAATTAATTAGTATAATAATATACAAACTAAAAAAAAATCATCGTTCACACAACGACCAAGGGAAATTATATATATATAATTTTCAAATTAATATTTTTTTTAATAAAAGAATCACTTAATCAGTTTCAACAATTCTTAGAACGGGTATATGTTACTTGATATTTCAAAAATTATTTGAACCACTATATTTCTGTTACCAAACAAGAAGATTCATCCAACTATTTAATTTAAAAAATGCAAATATTCCAAGGTGATCCCATGTTAGATATTTTAATATTCATCAAACAAGTTAGAGGGTGCTAGTGCATACTTATTTGAGTTTATTGTGATGTTTGATTTCGCCCCGAACCAATGGGGTTCCAAGGGGACAACGGTCCCTTGGCGGGGTTTGTGGGAAACGCCCCTGATAGCAGGGTCCAAGGTGCGGTAACCCGGGAAGGGTCCAAGGGACAGAACCTTTGGCTGGGATAATAAATTGATTTTCCAAAATTTCAACTGATTCTCCAAATTGATAAATCAATTGATTTTTCATAATTTCATATGTCAAAGTCAACTGCAAAAAATGTGCATCTCTTAGTCATTGAATTGATGATAAAAACTGTCCCTAAAATTGAATTGATTTATCATTTTGGTTAATCTCTGAATTTCTTTTTTGGTTCAAACGACACACACAAACTTTATACTTTGATCTTGATCAACATCTGAGTTGTAACCGATTAAGATATTCGGATGAACTACAAATAATTTTGATCTAAAAGTGTGATCAACGACTCTCAAATAATCCTGACTTTGATTTCAAGTTTTTACATACCATACAAATCGTCTACTATTTACCCATTTATTAGCTTAGGCACGTTAGTTTGGATGCAAGTTGTTTCGGCTTGGTTTTGATTAGAGCATTGACACTAAACAAACAAACAAACATACCCAGTGTATCCCGTTTAATAGCAGGGTCTGGGAGGGGTAGATGGTGGCAAGTCTTCCCTCTATCTTAGGAGATAGAGAGACCGCTTCCAAAGAGACCCCCCGACTCGATAACAATAGCAATAGCCACATATATATATCATACAATACCACGGAAACATAAGGAGATAGAAATAGCATGCACCAAATAAGCGACAAGTTTTATCAAATACATAGCAGAAGTCTAATAGCTATACATCAGGCGACAAGTTTCATCAAATACATGACAAAGTCTAATAGCTATACATCAGCGTGCCGTTTACTCTTCCTACCTACAGAACCCACTAGAAGTCCTTAATTTTAATTCTACGCCTCCACGCAGTCCTATCCTCGATCATGTGTTCAGAGAGGTGCAACTCTACCATATCTCGCCTAATTATCTCGTCCCACATCAACCTCGGTCTTCCTCTACTCCTTCTACCCTCTATGGTGATATTCTCTACTGCTCTAACCGGCGCCTGTATCGGTCTCCTCTTCACGTGGCCGAACCCTTAATCTTCCTTCTCGTATTTACCTGTGATACAAGCCACCTGTAGCCTCTGTCGAAACACGTCATTCCTTATCCGATCCAGTCTTGTTCGTCCACACATCCATCTCAGTATTCGCATTTCCGCGATCTCTATTTGTCTCTCATGCGATTTCTTTATTGCCTAACAGTCTGTTCCGTATAGCATAGCTGGGCGTACTGCCACTCTGTATAGTTTTCCTTTTAGTTTTACTGGGAACCTCTTATCACACAAAATCCCTGATGCTGCTCTCCACTTGCACCATCCTGATTGGACACGGTGTACTACATCGCTGTGTATCTCTCCATCTTCCTGTACGTACGATCCCAAGTATTTGAACCTAGAGGTTTGTGGGACCGCTATACCCTGAATACTGATTTGGTTGTCCTCTTCAGTCTCCCCACTAAAGTTACAATGCATGTATTCCGTCTTAGCGACTTATCCTTAAGCCTTTGCGCTCTAGTGCTGCTCTCCACTGTTCTAGTCTCTCGTTAAGCACCCTTTTAGATTCTGATATTAACACAATATCATCCGCAAACAGCATGCACCACGGGACTGGCTCCTGTATATTCTTGGTTATCTCATCCAACACTACTGTGAAAAGAAATGGGCTCAATGCCGATCCTTGGTGGAGTCCCACTTCCACCGGGAAGCAATCTGTGTTTCTGACTGGTGCTCGCACACATGTTTTTGCCCGTCATACATATCCTTGATTATTCTGATATACCTCTCTGGTACCTCTCTAAGTCGAAGACTTTCCCAAATGAGTTTACGCGGACACTTCATATAGGTTTTTTTAGGTCAATAAATACCATATGCAGATCCCTTTTCTTTTCTCTATATTTCTCCATTACCCTCCTTATGACGTGTATGCTTCTGTTGTAGAGCGTCCTGGCATAAATCCAAATTGGTTTACCGCTATATGAGTTTCGCGTCTAATTTTTGTGTCGATAACTCTTTCCCATAGTTTCATCGTATGGCTCAAGAGCTTTATTCCCCTGTAGTTTGCGTAACTTGTACATCTTCTTTTTTCTTATACATAGGGACAACTAAATCTTTTAAAATATTTTCATGTCGATATTTGTCAAAGGGTCCGTGTTGTCCCTGTAATACCTGAAAACATATTCCCACTCTCATCTCCTTTCACATGTTGTGTTTTTTAATGTTTTCATATAGTAACACCTCTCCACTTGAGATCAAAAGGTCCTAAAACATGCATGTGATACTATTATATAATAAAGTATTAAACAACTGTGTTTTATCATCATAAAAAAAATAAATGATATGTACTTGGAAAAAGAAAAAGTAATCCGTCACCGATAAACCAAGTCACCATTGTATTAACTATTAACTATTAACTATTAATTAATAAGAAAGTAACATATATACATATATTCAATAACGTGGCTTTAAAATACAGCCAAAGTTATAATTTTTTTTTTAAAACTCGATCGCAGATGGGTGTTATCTTATTCTACCTATATATACACACACAGAGAGATGAGAGATCCACCGGAAACTACCAGCACTGGTCGGTTTCCCATCTCCGACCACCGTAACCACCGTATCCCACCGGCGAAGAACTCCAAACACTCATTTTCTGTCTCACGAACAAACTCCGATCGTAATCGGCTCGTTTTCCGGGATCCGATAACGTAGCGTAAGCCGAATGCACTTTCATGAACTCATCGGCCGACGAATCACGGTTTCCGACATCCGGATGCAAAACTCTCGCTAATCTCCGGTACGCCGCCTTGATCTCCACCGCATCGGCTCCGATTTGTATCCCCAGCACTTCGTATAGCGACGAACTGCTAGCAATGCGTTGAGATGTCGTTGTATTGGATGTTGTTCTCTCAGCTGTTGCGAAATTGGCTGTAATTGGAGGTAATTTAGCTTTGGTGTACCTTACGGAAGTTGTTGACGATGATGGTTGTTGATTGAGGGTGAAATTGGGGAAGTGAAGAAGCATGATGAAGGTGAAAACGCCATTGTTGTTAAAACCTTTTAAAGTAAATGATAATATATGGAGATCGATGATATGAAATAGTGTGGGTGTTTGAGTGGTGAGGTGAATTGGATAAGGGTTTGTTTATATAAAGTGGGAAAACGAAGGTGTGCTGAGCTGGATATTCTGGAGCAAATTGATTCATGATTATCCTGTGCAATTTGCTGCCTCTACTCGTTTGTGGGGTCATGTGACTCAGCAATTCTCCACGTGGCAGACTGGCAATGGTCCGTCTATATATGAGAAAGTCGACTCATTACTTATTTTATTGAAGAACGGCAACTCGACACTCTACTATTAGAGTATCAGTTACCCGATGGATAACTCCAACAGTCAATGAACCAAATAAAAAATAGATAATTAGGCTTGCTAGTTGCTGGTGCTAACTGTTGTTATAACGTCGTATGAGGCAACTAACTCACGGCTCTAAACAAGTCACCATCATGAAATACGAACTAAAACCTTTACATCATAATCACGTTACGTTTCGAATCCTGATTGGCATCTTCTAATCATCGTATAAAAGTTAGAGAATCTCGTACATTAGTTGCACCCCTGATTACACACCGATTCTTGAGGAAACCCACAAACTATGATATATCCAAAAATAAAGGTCAAACTCATGACCTTAAAAGCAACCTCTATCACTCATTCTCTATACTATTAGACCAAATGACATATGACCAATGGCTTTTCTTGTATCCACCTCATCGTTTTTTATAGTAACGTTATTTTCAAGTTAAAGTTATTTATTTGTTAGTTTAGGCAGAAGAGATATACATATATCTTTATTCTCATTGCCAATACTCGTTTACATGAAAAAATAAAATAAAATCATTCCAAGTTAAATTTATCTAATATATTTCATCATTTTATTGTTATATTTCGATTTACAAAAACTAATCCCGTGTTGTGCAACTATTCGAAACTCAAAAGACATTTTAGCAATATATTTGAAAAGGTAATTGCATTTCAATAGTTATACAATTAATAATTGATCAGTAATTTGATGCTGACAGTTTAATCAATAACACCTGTAATTTTTCTTTTGTTATTAAAGACAATATTACTCATATAATTATCATAGCTTAATATTTGATTCCTACTCGATTTTGCCTATAAAGATTAATATAAGCGACATGCACATCCTTCATAAGTGTGACGTCTCAAAAATTTAATATCTGGTCCTGTCACTTTGCTTGAAAATACTTTCTTTGTAAATGAATTGATGTGCAAATCAAGCATTGATCGTAGGAATCTATCTTTATTATTATGCAAATAGAAGCAACTAGTATTTAATCCCACGCGTTACGGTGGGCATAACTGCGTCAAGTAGCATCAATGTCAAACCATCGTTAGCGACAACCAACACCAAAAAAGCTCGTAAAACGAAAGAAATAAACCGAATGAAAAATAGATGTAAAATTTAACCATGCATATGCGTTGCGGCGTGTTAATGTGTATAAATTAGAACGAAGTGTATTACACAATGCGGTCCTGAAACATTAAAAAAATAAAGATGTAAAAACGTTAAGCCACATACGCATGTGCCTGTATGTACCAAGATGTAAAACAAAAAAATTTATAAAAGATGAAAAGTATATGAAACAAAGTTGAAAATGAAAATGTACTAGGGTTAAATGTAAAAGATGAAAATTATAGGGTTAAAATGAGAAAAAAAAACAAAATAAGGTAAAAAGCATAATCAATAACTAAGTTGATAATTAGTATTATATAAATTAAATCGAAAATGTGAATAATCAAATTGACAGTACAAGTTATTATAAATTATTAAATCTAATTTATGTATGATATTTTAGCAATTTATTGAGAATTAGAAGATGTTTGAGACCGGGTGAGACCACATTAATGTGATATGAATCTCTAAGTATTACATATGATAACTTCCATCCACATATGATGTCAACTTAATGAATTATCAATAGTGGTCCAACCGGTGACACTTGCAATGAAATCTATCATAGTCCTTCTAGAAAGATTGAAACTTTCAAAATTTAGTTTTGTTTCTATCGTGGAAATATTGTGATATCTACTTTTATTGATCCGAAGTTTTCGGATTGTAGATCTAGAAGAGTGAAATAATAATCAAAAGATTTCATTATAAACTAATCACTTAATCATATTGAACCAAATACTTAGAACTAGTTATAGCTTTCTTAAAATAGAAAATAAAATCACATACTTAGTTGGTAAATACAATCCCTAACATTCCAAAACATTTTTGAATCATCGATATATCATTATATCTATTACATATATTGTCTAAACTCAACAAGAAGATTCTTCCAAGTATTAAATTTTTAAAAATTGTCATATATTATGAGGTGGTCCCATACACGTCGTCTACTATTTGGCAATTTAGTAGCTTAGATACGTCAATTTGGATGGAAGTTGTTTCGGCTTGATTTGGTTAGAATTTTCACAACTAAAGGTTTTACAAAAGTTTTCACGTCGATGTTTGTCAGAGGGGTGTAGATTGCCCCTATGACAACTAAAAACGTATCATCCCTCTATCTTCATTCTCTCATTTCCTCAAACATAATCTGGTTTAGTACAATTAAAAACGTATTCTCCCGTTGAAGATCAATTGAATGTAGAAAGACAATAATAGAATTAAGCTCTTGAACTTCTTCAACACTAGGAGGCCCTTCCATAACCACTTGAAGAACTTATCTTTGCCAACCATGTCAATCCTCTTGTTAACCATCACCATTTTGTTATTTTCAAGAGAGAATTAATTTAGAAAACGTGTACGTCAAAGGCCCCATATCACTCCAATTGTCTAACCAGAACTTTGTTGAAGAACCATCCTTTAGCTCCAATAAATCAACAATATTTTTCATAATGCTACCCCAAACACTGGAAATGGATATTTTCCATAGAATAGAATAAAATATTCGAGGGGAGCCGTGAATCACATTTATGTCACTCTTATTTAAATCTAAAATTAGCCTAGACGCTAGATAAAACATCTCAACATTCTTTTAAGATCTAACCCGTTAACTTCCTATCATTCCTCCAAAAAGTAGTGTCATCCACGTAAAGTAAATGAGAAATGGATGGGCTGAAATTTGAAATCTTAACCCGTGAAATATTGCTAAATGAACTGCCGATTTCATTATAACATTTAGGCCCTCTGTAGCAACGATGAAAGAAAAGGGCAAGAGGATCCCCTTGTCTAACACCCCTCCCGAAAAGAATTCCAAAGATGGTGATCCATTTACGAGGGCCGAAGAGGTATCCGAGGATAGACAAACACGTATCCAACATCTCCATTTTAAGGTGTCGAAGGCTTTTTGAATATCATTTTTAAGAATGAAACTTTCCTTTTGTTAACTTTTAACCATGAAATGATTTCATTTATAATCAACGGCCCATCCAATATATTGCGAACCGCCACGAATGCACTTTGAACCTTGTCAACCATCGAATCCATCACTTTTTTTAAGCTGTTGGCAAGCGTTTTAGCAATTTATATATACAACCAATTAAATTATTTGGTCGGGAATCATGAAAACCACTAGGGTCATGAACTTTGAATTTATGACTAAATAGCCGATTGCTTCGTCAATTATTGAACACGGCAACTAAGCCGTGCTATTGAAACACGATAGCATGGCTTCTAGTTAACTATTAATTAATAAGAAACTAAAATAACAAAAAAAGAGAGAAAATGTTGTGATCTACTATATATTCAATAATAATAATAATAATGTGGCTTCAAAATACAGCCAAAGTTACAAATTTACACATCACTCATGGTTTCAACTTATAACCCTAAATTCTAGCTACATATATGTACACATAGTGAAGAACCACCGGAAACTACCAGCACTGGTCGGTTCCCATCTCCGGCACCGTAACCACCGTATCCCACCGGCGACGAACTCCGAACACTCATTGTCTGTCTCACGAACAAACTCCGATCGTAATCGGCTCGTTTCCCGGGATCCGACAACGTAGCGTAAGCCGAATGCACTTTCATGAACTCATCGGCCGACGAATCACGGTTTCCGACATCCGATGCAAACTCTCGCTAATCTCCGGTACGCCGCCTTGATCTCCACCGTATCGGCTCCGGTTTGTACCCCCAGCACTTCGTATAGCGACGAACTGCTAGCAATGCGTTGAGATCTCGTTGTATTAGATGTTGTTCTCTCAGCTGTTGCGAAATTGGCTGTAATCGGAGGTGATCTAGGTTTACCGTACCTGACGGAAGTTGTTGTTGTTGATGATGATGATGATGGTTGTTGATTGAGGGTGAAATTGGGGAAGTGAAGAAGCAAGATGAAGGTGAAAACGCCATTGATTGGTTATTCGATTTTGAGGTGAAAAATTATTTATGGAGATGAAATTGGGGGAATGTGTGTGGATGTTTGAGTGGTGAGATGAATTGGATAAGGGTGTGTTTGTTTATATAGATGTGGGAAAACGGTGGGTGCTGAGCTGGATATTCGGAAGCAATTTGATTCATGATTATCCTGTGCAATTTGCTCTGCTGCTATCCATACGTTTGTGGGTCATGTGACTCAGCAACTGTACGTGTGGCAGGCTGGCATTGGTTTGTACGTGTATGAAGAAAATCGAATGTTTATTTTGCTGTAATTTGCCCAATGGTAACTCCAACAGTTTTTTTTTTTCATTAACTCCAACAGTTGATGAATCGACTCTTTTTTTATGAAAGACAGATTTTTATATTGCCCACAAAACCCCAAAAATAGGAAACAAATACAAAAGGAGGTAAAAAACTTTACATGCTAACAAATTGAAATTAAGTCAATCTTTCCGGTGAACCTTCTAATTAAATTTATTTTTTATCCATAAAATACAAGAGGTTTAATATCTTCTATGATATTCTATATCTTCATCTGTTTGTTTTGAAAAATAACCTTATTTCTTACTTTTCAAATATACCAACAAGTAATTATTATGATATCTCAAAGTGTCTATTTTTTGTTTTCTTCATACCCATATTTTTGTGAACGTCTTGAAGATCTCTAATAGAGAAAATAAAAATATCTAGAATTTTGCACCAACTATTAATGTTTTGCCGAATCATAATAGCTACGTAACATGAGGTAAATAGATGCTCGATCGATTCCGAAACCTCTCCACATAAGGAACAAAAAGATGATCAAGTTCGAACATTCCTTCTAAGGAGGACGTCAATGGTTGGAATACAGTTCTTCTCTGCTCTCTAACAAAAAAATGATGCATTTTTTAGGAATCTAATTATTCCATTGAATTATAAATCATTGTTTGAATCATCCTTTTTATGAAGCAACATTTTGTCTAATTTTACTGAGAACTTTCCGGAACTGTCATTTAACCATATCCAAGTATCAGCATCGAATTTGATCCTGCCACGCATTGTTGCAAAGGCACTATCGGACCACGTTTCCATCTCCACTTCCACACTAGATTACCGCCCTGTAACACAAAACATTCATTAATGTCACATTTTTTATTAGTCTCTAAGGCAAACTAATTAGGAAAAATCTATAAAAGATATGTATTATATTTTGGATTCATATTTCCATCTTGATGCAAGATAATCAATAAATTTGAGTTTAAATATTCATTTTTTAATTATCTTTTTATTAAGTTTATCTTTTATTTTAATTTGTTATTATCTTTAAGTTGATAGGGTTTATAATAAATATTAGGACTAGGTTAACATTCGTAATGAGTTTTTGATTCAGTTTTGAATTCAAGAACCTTTGTATTTAGAACCTTTATGTTCGATTTATCACCTTTGGTTAACTATTGTTCCATTTGATCGCTTCCGATGCTGCATCATTCGTTTTACAGCCGAGACCGCACCTCCAACTCTCTTAGAAGATAACCACAGTTGGGAAAACTCACTTGCTCAACCATGAGCTATTTTACTCAAAGTAAGACTTGGAACCAAGACCTTCTCATATATGTATGTCTTGATACTTCACCTTAATTAGTTAGGTTAAGGATCATTCACACTCGTTATACTAGCTAGATCAGTTTAAAAACAAATTATTTTACAAAAAACATGTAAGTGGTAACTTGCACACTTTCGTTAGACTAGCTAGATTCAGGTAATGCAAACACACACCCATAAACAACTACAAAAAGTAAATGAACACGAGACAACGATTTTATGTGGTTCGATCAATATGGGTTATGAGCACATTCTTATGGCTCTGCTCTCAACACTCGTGATTTGAAATTACACGTAAAAGATGACATATCGAGGCTTGAGCCTCCACATCCCAACACCAGGGCTACAAGTCGATGAATTATGTAATAAATAAATTTAAAAATCTGTCAAAGCCCTAGAAATACGGTTAAGAAGCACAAGATTGAACTGATTCGATCCACTAATTTATGAAAACAATATGGATTTCATTGGTTTTACTTTTTTTTTAATATGGAAAAATACAATATCGTAGAGCTTTTAGCCTATGGATACATATGTTTCCAAAACATAATTTTCAAAGATTGATACTAAGAAACATATATGTCAATCACAGATGAGACCTAAAGGATCGTTTAAACGTTGATTCTAAGTTGATCCACGCAAACCATACGATTTTGAGGTTTCTTTGAATCTTGGATATTGTTTTCATGAATTGAAGATGAATATTGATTCTCCAAATTTATGAATATGCTTTGTATAAATAAAAGGATAATATTTGTTGTTTTGGAGTTCCTTAATTAAAGATGTTTCTTCGATTTAAAAAACTAGTTAAAAATAGTATCTAAAAAGGAAAGGTGAATGAGGAAATCCATGATTAAACTAGTGTTTAAAATGAAATTTTTATATCATCTATTGAACTGATCGTTGTTGATCGAGTTTCTTTGTTTACTGTAATAAACAAACAAACAAACTCAGTGTATCCCACTCAATGAGCAGGGTCTGGGGAGGGTAGGTGTAGGCGAGTCTTTCCTCTATCTTGTTAGGTAGAGAGACCGCTTCCAAAGAGACCCTCGACTCTATAGCAAAAGCAATAATGATAGGAAGACACCGTAAAATAAATCATACAACACATAGCATACAGTATACAAAAATAAAACAGCTAAAGAATTAGAGCAAGAAAAAGCACACATCAGAGGGGCAGCTAGAATCACCGTTGAAGAGCAGATGTGGACTACATACACATCAGGCCCCGCAACAATTCTACATAATGATAGCAAGACATCGTAAAATAAATCATACAACATATAGCATACAGTATACAAAAAATAAAACAGCTAAAGAATTAGAGAAAGAAAAAGCATACATCAGAGTGGCAGCTAGAATCACCGTTAAAAAGCAGATGTGGACTAAGTACACATCCGGCCCCGCAACAATTCAAATGCCCTTCGTGCCTATAGGTCCCACTAAAAGTCCTTAATTTTAATTCTACGTCTCCACTCACTCCTATCCTCAATCTTGTGCTCAGAGAGGTGCAAGTGTATCATATCTCGCCTAATTACCTCATCCCAAGTCAACCTAGGTCTTCCTCTACTCCTCCTACCCTCTAAAATGATGTTCTCTACTGCTCTAACTGGTGCCGCAATTGGTCTCCTCTTGACATGCCCAAACCATCTTAATCTTCCCTCTCGTATTTTATCTGCGATACAAGCCACTTCTAGGTTCTGTCGAAACACTTCGTTTCTTATCCTATCCAGTCTTGTGTGACCACACATCCACCTCAGCATTCGTATTTCCGCTACTTCTATTTGTTTCTCATGCGATTTCTTTATGGCCCAGCAGTCTGTTCCATATAACATAGTTGGGCGTACTGTCACTCGGTATAGTTTTCCCTTTAGTTTTGCTGGAAACCTCTTATCACATAGGATCCCTGATGCTGCTCTCCACTTGCACCATCCTGCTTGAACACGGTGCGCTACATTGCTGTGTATCTCTCCGTCCTCCTGCAGGTACGAGCCCAGGTATTTGAACCTAGACGTTTGTGGGACCGCCATACCCTGAATACTAATTTGAGTGTCCTCTTCCGCCTCACCACTAAAGTTACAATGCATGTATTCTGTCTTAGAGCGACTTATCCTTAAACCTTTGCGCTCTAGTGCTGCTCTCCACTGTTTTAGCCTGTCGTTAAGCACCATTTTAGATTCCGATATTAAGACAATATCATCCGCAAAGAGCATGCACCACGGAACTAGCTGTTGTATAGACTTAGTCATCTCATCCAACACTACTGTGAAGAGGAATGGGCTCAGTGTCGATCCTTGGTGGAGTCCCATTTCCACTGTGAAAGAGTCTGTGTCTCCGATCGGTGCTCGCACACACGTTTTTGCCTCATCATACATATCCTTGATTATTTGATATACCTCTCTGGTACCCTTCTAGATCGTAGACTTTCCAAATTAGTTGACGCGGAATACTGTCATAGGCCTTTTCTAGGTCGATGAATACCATATGGAGGTCCCTTTTCTTTTCTCTGTATTTCTCCATTATCCTCCTTATGGCGTGTATGGCTTCTGTTGTAGAGCGTCCTGGCATAAATCCAAATTGGTTTAACGCTATCTGAGTTTCCCGTCTAATTCTCGTGTCAATAACTCTTTCCCATAATTTTATCGTGTGACTCAATAGCTTTATTCCCCTGTAGTTTTCGCAACTTTGAACATCTCCTTTTTCTTATATATGGGGACTATGACACTAGTTCTCCACTGATCTGGCATCTTTCCTGTCGTAAAGATATTGTTGAATAAATCTGTTAGCCATTGGAGCCCCTCATCTCCCAGGCATTTCTACACTTCCATCGGTATGTTGTCTGGCCCCACCGTTTTAGCCCTTCCCATTGTCTTCATAGCTCTCTTAACTTCGTCTACTGTGATACTTCTACAATAGCATTTGTTTTGTTGCATTGTTTGGGTTGTTTTATCTATCTCAGTTTGTTGATTTGGGTTCCTTCTGTTGTAAAGGTTATCGAAGTAAGTTTTCCATCTCACCTTGATGTCTTTGTCGTTCACCAAAACTTTTCCATCCGCAGCCTTTATAAACTTCACCATTCTCAAGTCTTGTCTTCTACTTTCTCTTGCCTTGGCTAACTTAAACATGTCATGCTCTCCTTCTTTCGTGTCTAGTCGTTTATACATCATCTCATATGCCGCGTTCTTTGCCTCTGATACCGATTTCTTCGCCTCTCTCTTAGACTCCTTGTATTTATCTTTTAGCTCTGCGCGTTCTTCCCTATTGTTACAGCGTATAAGCTCTCTAAAACTTTGTTGTTTAATTCTTATCTTCTGCTGTACATTTTCGTTCTTCCTCATTGTTACAGCGTATAAGCTCTCTTTGTTTACTGTAATAATGAGATTTAACTGATTTTTTTATATCAAAAAGCACGAGACATCATGATGCGCTAGTGTATATTAGGTCGAAGAGTATTTGCGTTTATAAAGTAGGCAAGGTTCTAACAACACATAAGCCAAGTTGGATGCACCATATAAATACGTAATCTACCAATTACAGCAAAAAGAGAACCTAAACACTTACACAACACATCATTGTAAATACGTTCATCGTTTTATAATTTTTTTGTTTGTCGCATCTTTCTCCTATTAAATAGTAATGATTTTTATAATTTTTTTTCCTAAAACGTTTTCTATTTTTAAAAAGTTAGGTTTGTTAATAAAATATGTTATAAATTGAACATTTCTTCTTTTTTTATAAAAAATTTTAAAAAATAAATTATTACGTGCCTGAATATGTATTAAAAAATTATATAATATGTCGTCAATTATGTAAATCCTTATTAAAGCACAAAGAAATGAACAGTAGAAGGACCACTGTTTTTTGCTATGTGTACAAGTATTATATGCGTGAGTTTTGTGCCGTTTTAACTATACGACTTCAGATCTACCACCGTCTCATATGTTAATAAAGGAGTTCGAGTACTTAGAAAAGGTAGATTATTCTAAATTGTTACTTTACAATTTCTTCAAGAATTTTTTTTAGATGTTCTCTGTGTCAACTGTTTTTATGTTACTTTCATTTTTTATTACTTTTCGAAACTGTTCTACATTTGTTTGTTTTAGCTTGGTGATATGGTTTTTTGACAGCAAATATTTTTCCCAAGCTTCTATTCACGTTAGTGCATAGGCCGGTCTATGCAGTTCTGATTGTTAACCATATTATCTAACTTCTTTAACTTTTGATACTACTAAAGCATTCGGATTCAGTTCTAAATGCCATTGCTTCAGCATACCATCTATGTTCTTATGTTCTTCAGCAAATAATACACAAAAAGAACCCCAAAGTTCTGTACTAATTTCACATTTTTTTCAACCGGTTTGATTTCTGTAAATTATGTGATTTTTACTACTTAATTATAAGAGTTAGTTGCATGAATAAGGTATATATTATAACAATAACCGAATTCTGTTTATCAAGTAACACAAAACTCAAGATTTTTACATATATGCCTCTGTTTTTCCCTTTGTTATATTCATAAGGCACTTAATATACATATACATATGTACTTTGTTTACATATATGCTTCTGATATCACTTTTTACAAATAGATATTGCAGATAAAAAATATACGTACAAATAGATATTTCAACTTTTGGTCTTGATTTGTATTTAACGTGATGATAAATAGCTTGACATTTGACATGATTGTGTTTATTATGCTTTAAACTTCATATTTGAAAGTGTAACCCACCTGTTCCCTCAATCTATGGATGTGGTAATTTATAACATTTTATTCTCGCTTGATTGCATATGTAGATGCTAAGAAGGATGGAGGCGGCCAAAGAATCTTCCATCAAGTGCATGCTTACAGGAGATTGTAGTCGTCTTTTGAACGTTGCTGTTGTCGTAGAGCATGAAAACACCGTGTTTTGGTACAAAGCAAATATAAATATTCAAGATTGTCTCTCAAACAACCAAAAGCTTTATAATTTAAGCTAAATATTTTTAAAATTTACCTCGAAGAAATGGGTTAAGGCAGTGAATTTGAGTATTTACAATACTGTCATTGGTGTTTGACTGTTAGTTGAATTTGAGTTCAGGATATTTTGATTGTTTTAAACATATCTTTTTGCATCATAGGAATACAATTAACCCGAGAATAATAACGTGACTGTGTTACTGATTGTTTCATTTGTATTTGCAGGAGACAATGTATAGTTGCATCAGTACATGGAGGCTAGAAGTCCTCAAAGTTTAATCGATTTTCTTTTGTTACATAACACATATATGTTAATACTGATTACTAGAACGGTAACATAGAGCATAATCAAGCGTTTGCACTAAGCCTTAAAATGGTTACTGCAGACAGTATGGGTTGTTTTTGCAATGTAAACGTTTAAAATAGATCCAATTTCTTCGATAAATATGGTTCGAATGCTCAATATTTGACGCACTTTAACTCATGGAATCCGCTAATTCTCACTGTTGAAGGTGTATGTAGAAATTGGTTGAGTGTACTCACAAGAAGAGTTGAACAACAAGCGAAATCTTTTATTCAAGGTGACAGTTGATGGATATCAGCCCTCAAATATCACACTAAAACTCACGTAAATATGAAACAGAAAATGCTATCTATTTCAACTCTCAAATAAGAAGTAAATGAAATGTATAATATTCAAGAAGATGGAAATGTGCAATAGTAAAGAAAGGAAAAGCTGCTGTGTTTTATTCCATTAACATAGAGGCTATATATAGCCTTTACATAGACTCAAGAAACCAACAGAATACTCAACTTCCACCACAAATAGTGGAGTCAACATAGAATAAATCAACCTAACATGTTTAGAACGTGGACATCCTTTAACGTTCATAACCCCCACTAAACTCGGTCAAACTAGACTGACTATTCTACCAACAGAAATATTAAATAAAACATGAAATAAACTATCAAATAAATGTTTTAGTCTTCACTTCCTTCCATGCAAACATCCACGTGAAACTAGTGAAGATAAGCTTATTCCAAGCATCCAACTTAAAGATTCATAACCCGTAACCTATGATTCGTAAACAAACCCGATTAAATCCAACAACAGTGTGACACTCTCAATCTTCAAGTTTAATAATATAAACCACATGTGAATGTGATACCTCTTCAAGAAATAATAACTCATAAATAACAAACATAGACTATTGATGTCGTTCCGGACTCCTACGCTTTTGAAGGGATCACACATGCTTAGATATCAAGTATATGGTCAAAATTTGCATAAAATCAAGGTGAAACAGTTGTACTAGATTACTATAAGGGAACATAGTAGTATCAAATTTACTAGATATGTTATTGGTGCTTATTGCAATTTCAAATGCAAAACCAACCTGAATGAAAGACCTTCAGTTTTGCTTCTTTCAACGTAATCATGTAATGTGAATTTGGTGATTATTGAGTTTTTAGTGTTCTGTTAACATCATCAATATATGTAGGATGTATTCATTTTTAGCCTTTTAGGTAGTATAGGCGTAGGTGTATGTATGGGAATTTACTGTTATTGTTTCTCCTTCTTTTTTTCCCTTCTTAATGCAATAGTAATTTAATGTTAAATCGACCGCTAAACGAATCTCCGCCGCAACGCGCGGGCGGGAAAATACTAGTTACTAAGTATATAACATTGCATTCATTCAACGTGTACAATACTTAGTGAAGAAATATAATAAATACAAAGCACATAAATGTCCTTTTCTGTATTACATTTTTTTAAATTGTCCCTTTCAAAAAACCATTTTTTAAAATCCCTACCGAAAGGCGCCCAAGCCTACTATAAAAGCGTCCAAACCTACTATAGAGGCGGCCAACCGTACTATATATTGAGGCATCCAACCATGTGAAAAAAAAATAACATTAAAGGTGGAGACGACTATGACATAATTTGAGATAGACGTTGGAGCCTTATCTAGTAAGGACATTTTAAGAATAGTTTTTTCAAAAGAACATTTTGAAAAAAAAATTATAAGAAAAGAAAATATTAAGAAATTTCCTCTTAAATGATTATAACGTTCATAGACCAGGAATGCGAAGACTTCAGGTCTACCATGGACTGTTTAATTTATAATATAAGTCATGCACCAAGGCCCAGGAGGAACAGAAGACAATGACTTCCAAGTCTTCCATTACTAGTAAGTTCATCTCTTCATTTTGGGATTTGCAAATCATAAGTTTCTTTCCATTTCACCATTTTTCTCTACAAAACCTTATGCCATAAATTCAGGTTGAAACATGGGGAATACTAGCTCATTGGGGTTTGGGAATACCTCTTGTTTTGATATGTATCGTTTTTGTGACGATAGCATGTAAATGTGAGGGTGGTGGAAATCTAACGGCTTCTTCATGTCCTGAGCACGAGAGACTAGCACTTCTCAAGTTCAAACAAAGTGTTATAGATAACCATGGGATGCTTTCGTCATGGGGTGTTGGTAATGACTGCTGTAAGTGGGAAAGGGTCGGTTGTGATGGTATCACTGGAAGTGTTGTTAGCCTTAAGCTCAGAAGAAATGTTAGGGAAGGCTACCCCCCAGCTGATCCAGACACCTTCTTGGATGTTGAAGACTATTATAGAGTTTTAGATAATGTTGACGTACTACTTAGTTGGTGATGAACTGAACTCTTGTTTGTCAGAGTTGGTGAATCTAGAACATCTAGACTTGAGTGGGAATGATTTTCAAGAAAGCCAAATTCCAGCGTTCATTGGATCGTTAAAACAACTAAGGTATCTCAATCTCTCTAATGCAGGTTTCAGTGGTAATATTCCCCATCAGATAGGAAATCTTTCCAATTTAAAGGTTCTTGATCTCAGTTTATCATCTTATAACTCACAGGAGTTTATGACAGATAACATGGCATGGGTTTCTGGTCTTTCGAAACTCAAGCATCTTGACCTGAGTGGAAAGAATCTTAGCAGAACACAAAACCTTGACTACTTGGTTTACAGAATTCCTTCCTTGTTGAAGCTAAAGTTGTCTCGTTGTGGGCTTTCTATGGCTCATCTTGGTTCTCGTCATCTTAACTCCAGTACAGAACGTGTGAGCATCAAACACCTGGATCTTAGTGACAATGGTTTGAGGGGTCACCTCCCTGGCTTATTTCAGAACATGACCTCTCTAGTGTTCCTTGATCTATCATCAAACGGTGTTGTTAGTCTGGCATGGAGGTTTAAAACTTGCTAAACATGATACCTTCTGTATCAGGTTTGCGTTTGTCACAGTGTTACATCCAAAAGGTCAACCTTTCTCCCACTAATATTAGTCTCAGTACACGCTCTAACATCCAACATCTGGATCTTAGTCGAAATGAAATTGAAGGCAGAATTCCATCTTTTTTAACAAACATGACTTCCATGCTATCCATTGACCTTTCATTTAATAGGTTCAATTCATGATCTAATGCCTAACCTTCTTAAGCTCGATATTGTTAGATTGTAATTCTTTGTATTAGTATTTGTTTGTATGTTTAGTATGAATGTGTAAAGTTTAGAAAGTAGAAGGTACTGAATTGTAAATAGTTAGTTCTACTAACTCTATAAATAGGAGATTAGTATGTGTAGTTGGGTATTACCTTGAAATAAAAGATTCGCATTGCATTGTTGGTTAATTCAGTTAGTAACATTTGGTATCAGAGCCGTTAGAGGCTCTCGATCAATTCGGTTCACTCCACCGATCAATCTCTTCCTCTCTTCTGATCGAATTGGCTGCCGACCACAGTTCCTCTCTTCCGATCGAATTGAAATCCCGACTCGCGATAGTGTGCGACTGCAATTGCCGAATCCAATCTTTCAATTCCTCAATTTCCCCGACAAAGATTTCATTTTTTGGTTTTCTTGATCAAAGACGATGGCGAATCAAGATGCGCAGATGGTGGTGAAGGACACCAGCGACACAATCTCTTTCAGGATCCCCATGCTGACTCCGACGAATTACACCTCATGGTCGATTAAAATGGAAGCATTCATGGATGCCCAGGGAATCTGGGATGCCATTGAACCCCCTGGGGAGGCCACAGTCGATGCGAAACTGGGCAAGAAGGCGAGGGCCTTCATCTTCCAATCACTACCTGAGGAAGTCTTGATGCAAGTGGCTGCATTCAAGACAGCAAAGGAGGTCTGGGATGCCTTAAATAAGAGGTACGTGGGGGAAGAAAGAGTCAAGCAGGCCCGCATTCAGACACTCGACCATAAGTTTGAAATGCTGGGCATGGGGGAGAATGAATCCATAGATGGATTTGCCGGGAAAATGGGAGAAATAGTCTCAAGATATAGAGCATTGGGAAAGGTGGTCTCAGATGAAAAGCAAGTGAGAAAAGTGTTAAAAGCAGCACCCGAAAGATACCTACCCATTGTAGCAGCAATTGAACAATTCTCTGAACTTGAGAACATGGCCTTTGAGGAGTTAATTGGGCGATTAAAGGCCTATGAAGAGAGACTAAGACCTATGACACAGAACAAGAACTCTTCTGGTCAGCTTCTCCTGACCAGAACCGAGTGGCAACAAAGATCAAAATCCGAGCCCAAAGGTGATTACCAGAAGGGGCAGGCCACAGGTGAAAGTAAAGGTAGAGGAAGAGGCAAAGGTCGGTTCTCAAAGGGCAGGGGAGGAAAATCCAACCCTGAGAACTGTGAAAGAACTGAAGGCCACAAGAAAGACAAGAGGAATATCAGGTGCTATAACTGTGAAAAACTTGGGCACTACTCTAGTGAATGCAAGGCTCCTAGGAGAGGTGAGCAGGAGGCATACCTTGCACAGGCCCGAGAAGACCATGAACCAACCTTACTGATGGCAAAGCTCTCCAAAGACTTGGGGCTGTTGGAGGAACAGGGAGTATTCCCAAAGAACTTGCCACAGGAAGGGGATACAAGTTCTTGGTACTTGGACAATGGGGCCAGCAATCACATGACAGGTATCCATTCCCACTTCACTGATCTTAATGAAGGTGTCACAGGAAGAGTGAAATTCGGGGATGGATCAGTGGTTGTCATTAGAGGGAGGGGCTCCATATGTTTTCAGTGTAAAAATGGGGAACACAGGGTGGTTACCAATGTGTATTACATTCCTGCTTGGAAGAGTAACATCCTAAGCCTAGGCCAACTTGATGAAGTAGGCTGTAGGATTCTGATGGAGAATGGATACTTGTGGGTCTATGAGAACAATGGGAGGACATTGATGAAAGTAAAGAAGCAAGAGAACAGATTGTACAAGATTCACTTACAAGTGACCCTACCGAAGTGTTTACTATCAGCTATGACAGATATTGCCTGGATATGGCATGCTAGACTCGGACATTTGAATTTTGATGCCTTAAATCAAATGTCCAAGAAGAGCATGGTCAGAGGCTTGCCTAAAATCAGTCATAAGTCATAATTATGTGAAAGTTGCCTGGTAGGAAAGCATAGAAGTCACCCTTTCCCCTGCTCAAGCAGTTTCCGAGCCAAAGTCCCACTTGAACTTGTTCATGCAGATCTGTGTGGTCCCCTAGATCCACCCACACCTGCTGGGAACAAGTATTTTATGTTGCTTGTGGATGATTGTTCAAGGTATATGTGGGTCTACATTCTAAAGTCTAAGGATCAAGCTCCTGAAGCCTTCCAGAAGTTTAAGACAGAAGTTGAAGGTGGAACTGAATATAAAATCAAAGCTCTTAGAACTGATAGAGGGGGGGAATTCACCTCAAGAACTTTTGAGCAACTGTGTAACATAGATGGCATCAAAAGGTTCTTAACAGCTCCATACACTCCACAACAAAATGGAGTGGTGGAGAGGCGAAATCAAACTGTGATGGGTATGGTGAGATCCATTCTAAAAGCAATGAAGATGCCGTTATATATGTGGGGTGAAGCAGTGAGACATTCAGTGTTCATACTGAATAGAAGTCCTACAAAGGCAGTGGAAGGAGTTACCCCCTATGAGAGCTTGTATAGTAGAAAACCTAAGGTGAAACACCTAAGGGTGTTTGGGTGTAAAGGGTATGTGAAAGTACCTAGTAATCAAGTAAGGAAGTTGGATGACAGGAGTAAATCTATGGTTCATCTAGGAATAGAACCTGGATCTAAAGCATATAGAATGTTTGACCCTGAAAAAGGCAAAGTGGTGGTGAGTAGAGATGTTAAATTTGAAGAAAGGATGCCATGGAATTGGGAAGATGGTGACATAGATCAGTCAAGGCAAAAGTATGCAGATTTTGGAGCAGTAATTACTCAAAGTATGCAAAGTAATGTACCTTCGGAAGAAGCAGATGTACCTTTGGAAGAAGCAGATGTACCTTCGGAAGAAGCAGATGTACCTTCGGAAGAAGCAGAAGTGATCTCTAATCCTGAAGATCATAGTGATCATATTGATCAAGGGATTAGTGGTGATGCAGTGAATGATCAGTTTCATGATTCAGGGGGTGTGAATGAGGGTAATACCCTTAACACCAATAATAATGATGATGATGATTTAATCCCTAGATCTGCCTATGATGATACACCATCAAAGGGATTCAGAAGTATGGCAGATGTCTTCAGTACAGCTGATATTCAATAACAGATTCTTTTTGAACCTCCTGTATTTGAGGATTCAGAATTGTTGTTGATGAAAGAACCATCCAATTTTGATCAGGCTAAAGATAAGAAAGAATGGAGAATAGCTATGCAAGATGAGCTTGATAGCATTGAAAAGAATAACACTTGGGAGTTGGTTCAGTGTCCAAAAGGAGTAAAACCTATTGGATTGAAATGGTTGTTCAAGCTGAAGAAGAATGCAGAAGGGGCAGTTACTAGGCACAAAGCCAGGTTGGTAGTAAAAGGATATGTGCAGAAGTTTGGCATTGACTATGAAGAAGTGTTTGCCCCGGTGGCAAGATTGGAAACTGTACGGTTGATTATGGCCATAGCTGCATCAAATAGTTGGAAGGTCCACCATCTTGATGTTAAGACAGCTTTCCTCAATGGAGACTTAAAAGAGGAGGTTTATGTGATGCAACCCGAAGGTTTTGTGAAGACTGGTCAAGAACACATGGTTTACAAACTTAAAAAGGCCTTGTATGGATTGAAACAGGCTCCAAGAGCCTGGAATGAAAAGCTTCATGATACATTGTTGAGGTTTGGGTTCAAGAGATGTCCTCAAGAACATGTTGTATACAAGAAAAGAGATGAGAATGGTTCATTGATAGTGGGAGTTTATGTAGATGATATTGTCATGACAGGATCTAATTTGAAAGTAGTTGATGAATTCAAGTCTATGATGAAGTCACAATTTGAGATGACAGATCTTGGTCTATTGAAGTATTATTTGGGTATTGAGGTGAAACAAGAAAGTGATGGGATTTTCTTGAGTCAGGCAGGGTATGCAAAGAAGGTGTTAGAGGATCAAAAGATGTGGGAGTGCAATGCCACAAAAACCCCAATGGATCCGGGTGTCAAGTTGGGAAAAGATAAAGAGTATGAACCTGTTGAGGTCACAAAATACAGAAGGGTTATTGGGTGTTTAAGGTACTTAACTCAGACCAGACCTGATCTGTGTTATGCAGTGGGTATTACTAGTAGGTTTATGGAATCTCCAAGAACAACCCATTGGCAAGCTGTGAAACACATTTTGAGATACCTTAAGGGTACTATGGAGAATGGAGTATGGTATAGATATGGTGGGCTTAAAGAGTTGGTTGGTTTTAGTGATAGCTCACATGCTCCAACTAAGACAGATGGGAAAAGCACTACTGGTATGGTGTTTTATTATTGTGAAGGTCCTGTGAGCTGGGTAAGTCAGAAACAGGAAACAGTGGCTCTCTCTTCATGTGAAGCTGAGTTTATGGCTGCCACTGCAGCAGCACAATAGGCTGTTTGGTTGAAAGGTTTATTGGAAGAACTTATAGAAAAGAAGATGGGTCCTATAGTGCTACATGTGGATAACAAGTCAGCAGTGCAATTGATGAAAAATCCTGTTTTTCATGGAAGATCTAAACATATTGATGTTAGATACCATTATATTCGTGGTTGTGTAGAGAAAGGAATGGTAATGGTGAGGCATATCAGTGGTAATGAACAAAAAGCTGATATATTAACCAAAGCTCTTCCTAGGTTGAAGTTTGTGGAAATGAAGAAGCTTTTGGGAGTTGATGGATTCAAAGAATTAAGGAGGTGAATGTTAGATTGTAATTCTTTGTATTAGTATTTGTTTGTATGTTTAGTATGAATGTGTAAAGTTTAGAAAGTAGAAGGTACTGAATTGTAAATAGTTAGTTCTACTAACTCTATAAATAGAAGATTAGTATGTGTAGTTGGGTATTACCTTGAAATAAAAGATTCGCATTGCATTGTTGGTTAATTCAGTTAGTAACAGATATTACTGGAAATAGCTTTAGGCGGATTGAGGATGTTGGAATCTGGAGACACTGTGACCTCAAAGAATTGATTGTTTCACAAAACTTTCTTGAAGGGAAAATAATTGGCCCGTCAACTAATGTATCTAAATGCTCTCAAAATGCATTGGAGATTTTGGATTTAGATGATACTAAATTAAACGGCTCTCACTTCCAGAGTCCATTGGAAGATTAACCAATTTAAGACGCTTAGATCTATCGTTCAATCACCTAACAGGTCCAATCCCTGAAGCTCTAGGGAAATTAACATAATTAACATATTTAACAATAATACGTCTGAGATCAAATAGGTTTACAGGCCCCATCCCAGTATCTTTAGGAAAACTCACTTCATTACGAGTGCTTTCGGTATCTTCAAATTTGTTAAATGGGATCATTCCAAAATCAATTGGGCAACTTACCAGACTCCAGTTTCTAGACCTCTCTGACAATTCTTTACAAGGAGTTGTTTCGGAAGACCTTTTTACGAACCTCTCTATGTTGGAGTACTTGGGTGCAAATTCTAATAACGGATTGCTTTTCAAGTTTTCACGTGAGTGGATACCTCCATTCCAATTGAAAGGCATTGGGCTAGGTTCTTGCAAGATGGAAAATGGATTTCCACAATGGCTTCAAACTCAAAGGAAACTTGAGGTATTAGTGTTGTCTAATGCTAGCATATCTGGACCTCTTCCTGTATGGTTGCGTCTCATGCCCATGATACGCTACTTAGATCTTTCTGACAACAAACTCAGTGGTCCTTTGACGAACCTTCCTTCTGCATATGAGGTTAGATATGGATTAGGAGGCAATCTACTTTTGCAAGATAACCTTTTCACGGGGTTAATTCCAAGGTGGTTGTGCAAAACAACGTATTTGAAAGTTCTTGATCTTTCTAGAAATAGGTTGACTGGGAAAATTCCCAAGTGCCTATGGAATATGTCCTTGGCAGTGATTGTACTTGGTTCAAATAGGCTATCCGGTGTCATACCGGGTCCAGTAGGTCTTAATCCATCCTTAGAATGGTTACAGTTAAATGACAATAACTTCATTGGAGGGCTTCCTCGAGGTTTTATTTATTTCATAAACTTGGTAGTCTTGGATTTGGGCGAGAACAAACTCTC
Source organism: Flaveria linearis (assembly GCA_024085815.1). Classification (NCBI taxonomy): domain Eukaryota; kingdom Viridiplantae; phylum Streptophyta; class Magnoliopsida; order Asterales; family Asteraceae; genus Flaveria; species Flaveria linearis. Next base: position 2,327,742 of record CM044005.1, read on the forward strand.
TGGAAAAATACCTGATTGGATTGGAGAAAATATTACAAATTTGAGTGCTCTTAGGTTGCATAAGAATAAATTCACAGGAAGAATTCCCCACTCTTTGTGCAAATCTCGACTGCTTCAAATTTTAGATCTCGCAAACAACAACTTGACAGGATCCATCCCTCATTGTTTTGGAGACTTGGAAGGCATGAAATCAAAGAACACTATGTATAACTATCATTTTCATGTGTCTGATTTCCAAAATATGATTCAAGTCCTTAAAGGTGCTACACTTGACTATCAAAAGACTCTGGAGCTGGTCATAAACATGGATCTTTCGAGCAATAAACTTGTTGACGGAATACCTGAAACACTAACAGCACTTGATGCATTGGTGGGTCTCAATTTGTCTTATAATCATATTAGTGGGGGTATTCCAAAAAACATTGGGAGCATGAAGTCATTGTTCTCTCTCGATTTGTCAACAAACAAGCTATCCATGGTGATTCCTCCAAGCATGGCAGCTTTGACCTTCTTGAGCCACTTGAACTTGTCACACAACAACTTGTCAGGACAAATTCCAACGGGAAATCTATTGCAGACGCTTACGGATCCATCAATATATGCTGATAACCCATACCTCTGTGGTGCACCACTTCTAAACGAATGTTTTCCTCATGAAAACCCACCAACCACAACAAGCAAGAACGAAGACGAAAATACTAATGAGCCAAAAAAGGTTTGGTTTTACTTGGACATAATATGTGGTTTTGCAACAGGTTTTTGGGGTATCATTGGAGTGTTGTTGTTCAAGGAGCAATGGAGGCATAAGCTTTTCGTGTTGTGTGAGACAACCATAGACAAGCTGTATGTTGCGGTCGCGGTTAGAGTTCTAAAAATGAAAAGAGGAAGGGAGGCTGCGTAGATCATTCGAAGTTCAAGTATTGTCCATTGCTTTCCTTAATAATGCAATGCTTTCTATTTTATTGTGCTTCTTAATATATACTGTTATTGTGGTTTTATATTTGTAAGGCATTTGAACTTGTGTGTTTTTAATAAATAAATTTATCTTCATGTTTGACTCTATCATAAAGGTTATAGAATCAGTGGTGGGTAGTGGGTACTGCAGCTCCATTCTTGGGCTGCAAATTTAGCATGTGGGTTGGGTTAATTAGGGAGAAGAAGAATGATTACCGAGCCTAGGGACTATGGGGTGGTTAGTTTAGGGATATTTAAGGGGCTGTTTGGTAGCCTGTTTATGGTTGGAAAAACTTTCCTTATCTAAGTTAAGTAATGAACTTCCCAAATAGAATATCTAATTGATTTTTATGATATATCTAACTGGTTAATTTGTGTAACATTTCCTTTAAGATTTAGGGTTTAACTTTTATAGTAGCTGAAAATTGTAGATTTAAAAATAGGATTAGTAGGTGTATGGGTTAATAACACATCATCTAATACAAAAACACGATATAAATAATAAAATATAATTGTTTACTTGTAAAATTACATTGTATTTTATAAGATAGTAGTAATAATTATTTATTAAATTACGTTATTCAGTGAGACATTTTATTCGGCTAACCTTTTTTGGTTTGATTGGATTACAAAGGAACCTCTGACCCATATATTAATCATCAGTAGCATATAGAATAGCAAAAGCAATCATCAAGATCTAATTTTTTAACCAAATGACACTAACCACGGAAATCATTTATACTTCTTGATCTCCCATTACATTCACATAACGGAATCACATTTGGCATTTAACTCAGATTAAAAACAAAATTAAAACTAGTTACTGTCTTTTGATAAAGCAAGGTGGTCAATAGATCCAATCTTGATGAATGTTAGCAAGTGATTGAAGGGCAACACAACAAATGGAGAACACAGTAAAAAAATTGCCTAATAGGTGGTGACCAATTCAAATCTGCACCAACTTAAGTGTTCATCAATTGATAGTCAGAAAGATAACAAGGTGTTTGATCTCTCCCAACACCCTAGTCACTGAAAAACTTTTGAGGCCCTTGAAATTTGAGTCCTAAAGAAAAGGCTTTTCTTCTAACAAACAAGAGTCAACACTAATTAGTAATGCAATAAGTTTCGCACCAAACAATCCAAGAAAAATGGCGACAATAAGAATTCAATCATTTGTGTGAACAAAAAGAAAACAAATAAAGTAAAATACTCAACATTCTTAACATATCTGTTATAACTTACTATGTACATATACAACAACAAAATAATGGCTTTCAAATGGGTACCAACAGCTCAATGTTGTATCAGATATCGTATATCCATCCCAGTTAATTCCTGGGAGTTTCCCATGCTCATAACCCTTTTCTTGCTACTCAATGGCCTTGGGAAAATGTACAAACAGCTTAAAAGGTTGTACCTAATCCATCCAAAACATCTAACATGTCAGCATTTGTGTACCCTGCTTCCCTCCTGGGAGAGCTTCCCATACTTCTACTCGATGCAAAAACCGTGGATCTCTTCTTTTTAACCATCACGAATTCTTGACTTTTGCTTATTCCAGGAACCAACATTCTCCTTTTCATGACCTTTTCTAGAAGATTCCTATCTTCCAAAGAGGTTTGGACTCTTTGGAGTTTACCGCTTGCTTTCAGTCGAGATGGATCTGAACACATGATCAGACCAGTGCTGTTATTAGTAGTGGGAGGAGATCGAGAAGGAACGTATTTGGGGACCTTATCTCTGAATCTGACTAGACTTATTAGACGATGAAGCCATATAATCAAATCAAGAATGTATTGGTCCATTTTCTGTTTATCAGCATGATAAAGTGTCTGTAGGCGAATAATATTGGAACTGCCTGCTGTCTTCTTCCCAAACTCATTACTGTTTTAAAATAATAATCAGAAAAAAAAAGTCATCCTGGTGAAAGATGAAAGAAACCAAGAACAAATAGACATTAAAATGATCTTTTTACCCTGTGTTTGCCCACTCGCCAACCCATCCAAAACCTTGATGTGCTCTGAAAAGACAAAAATTCAAAATTGCCACATTAATAGAATAGTATAAAGCATTAGTGTGAATAATATAACATCCTGTTAAAAGCATACTTGGTGGTATCTGTAGCTACTGGAACAAGCCACTGGAGTGTTTTCTCCATTTCTGCTTTAATTTGAGGCATTGTCATCTGAAACAATGCATCTCTTTTAAAGTGGCAAACTTTGTGAATATTAGAAGTAAATAAATAATAGTAGATATAAGGTGTACCACTTCTTCGGACTCAAGTGCTTGTAAACGTGTACGTAAAATTGTCTTTACATTTGCTGGCAAGCCATTATATAAATTGTCCCTAATATTAGGAGGCAATGAGATGGGCCGAGCTGCCTGTAATAATAAATTTAAACACAACAATATATTATTTAAACTGCAATAATCATGCTGAAGAGATAACAAAATTAGAGTTCGATAAGCTTACAATGTTGTCCATTTGGGTGACTAAATTGGCATAGTGTAATGCAAGACCTGCAACGCCTAGTGTCTCCCGCTTTTTGCAAGATACCTTTTCATTATTCATTGAACTTGGCACTAAAGAAAACAAAATAGAAGGGGTCAAAGGTTATTTTAGCAAATTAGTCCTAGATATGAATGTTTTATAAACAAGTTTTCAATACCATTCTCTTCAAAAACCTCCACTATTGCTTGATGGATGAAGGTAACAATATCTACAAGCTTCTCCACAACCTGAAACGTATAAGGCATGATTAAAAAAGGTTGCCCATTATTACACAAAACACACATTTAATGGGAATAGGTATAAAGATTATCAATTCTTTGCATGAATATATGAAGAAAAAACGTAAATCGATTGATAGAATACCTCTTCTAAACTTTTAGACCAAAGGGATTTCTTTTTCAAGTTCCTCACAACCTTTCTTTGATGCTTTACATCACTATGTAAAATCGTGAGACTCTCTCCTATAATGGAAACAAAATCACATGTTAACTAGAATTACTAACAACATCGTAGCAAATTGGATCATTCAAAAGGCAACAAACAATTAGAAACTTAAAGATTGGAATAAAATTTAGTCTTGTTAAAAAGAGATTATGTGTCTAACCTTTTCGAGGAAGATGCAAGGCATCTACTTCTTCAATCTTACGTCTGTAATCCTGTTCAAATCTATCTAAAGCATGATACTCATGATATAAATCCTACAGAAAAGAAGGATGTTAGCAATTGTGAATAAATTGCTAATACATTTCTGCATGATCTGATATTAAAAAGCATACACTGCTAGTAACTTACAGATGTATACTGAGCAAGATTGATGAGTTCCTGCATAGTGAATTCTGCATCTTCTCTAAGCTGTTTGTTTGTTATCATATCCAACTCCAATCTGATCCATAGTCAATCAACAAGCAGTTCGAAATTACAAATCTAAGTTGACGTTCAAAAACAGATTTACCTAGAAAAGAAACGATTCAAATTATGCCATTGTGGATCTTTGCACATATTCCCAAACCGAACAACCTCTCTAGAGAAAACCTCAAGTTCCTCCCTATAAAAAGAACAACCGCATTACAAAACAAGTATATAAATGCTTTAATTCGAATAACAAATGAGTTAAAAACCTCTTATCAGAAGCTGCAATACGTAACAACTCTTTTGTATCTGTAGAAACTAAAAGCTGGACCCCTTCCGAATGCAAAATCTCCTTTTTAAGAATCTGGATGTTTTCTTCCGACAGGGATTGCATCAAATTGGACCCTTTAACGACGGTATTAGCAACTTCAAATGCCAAAATAGATACTTTATTTCCTCTTGAAGCCATATTAGACACAAATCCACTGTTAGCATTTAAATTTGTCATGCTGCTGCCCAATGTGTCAAGAACTTCAAGACCTACACTACCAGCTTTCCCAAGAAATGAGCTCACATGAGGTGCCTACCAAAATGCAAAATTGTAAACCACTTTAGTACATTAACAAAACCAGTTTCTTACGGTTTACATACACAATCTAATGTCTGATAAACTAAAGGTTGAAGATGATGAATTAACCCTAACTACATCAAAGATCACACACCTATAGATCATGTTACTACACTAAAATTTGCAATTTCAGAGACTGTTGAATGTGTATACCTTGCTAACCCTAGCAGGGGTAGAGGGTTTCAATTCTCTTGAAATGGAGGAAAACAGTTCACCAGAATCATAAAATGGCATCCTCCTATGATAATCATCACTATCACCACCATAATCATCATCATGCGCATAAGAAGAAGATAAACCTGAATCGTCATAACCATCATCATTATTATTATCATCCTTCTTCTGCTGCCGAACAAAACTCTTCACAGATTTCAACTTCCCTGAAAACCCCAAACTACCCCTATCACCGCCGTACTCCGCCACCGTGCTCCGCCTCATCGTCCGCCGGTACAAACCCCACCCATTTTACAACCTTCAACCACTACCAAATTCAACAATTTCAAAAACCCATTTGATTGTTTAACATAATAATGTGAGCAATCAAATTCAACCTAACAATTGACGAACAGGATCAAGATGTAAGCTAAAAAAGGTTTTTTTTTTCTTTTCTTTTTTTTCAAATTTGGGGAAACTGGATTGAATTGAAGGTTTGATGTTTGGGTTTTGATTGAGGAAAATGATTCTAAACAAGAAGAATCATAAGAACACAAGAAAGATTAAAGGGTTTGACTCTTCTTTAGAATACTCTCACTCTAGAATTTGTCTTCTTGCTTTTTTATTTCTCTCTCTATATATCTTTCATCTTTTTGAGGGGCCTGTTCAAATACAGAGTTATGAAAGTCGTCTTTCCTTTTTTGACTAGGTTTATATCACAGTTGAAATTAACTTGTTCAAATTAATGTACAACATTTACTGCGTATGTTACAATTAGACGATACCTGTTGAGGAATTGTAATAATATAATCCGGAGAACTTAGAGTTGTAAGTTTCCTTTCATATTGAAACTATTTGAGTTTACATCAAACTCAAATATTCAATCAGATAAAACTCAAGTTTAGAAATCAAAGTATGAATTCATGCGTGTGTCAAAATCATGAATAAGAAGAAAAGAAGAAAAAAGAGTGACCAGTTCTTGTACAAATTCAAAATATTACATGTATGGGGTAACTGCATTCGGTTGTTTTCACATACAAATTTTACTGCTTTAACCTCCTGAGTTTCACATGTGAAATTTCAAGAAAATCATTTTTTCATGCATTTTTTGTAAAACAATATTTAACAAAATAAGAAATTTCCAAGCTCGACCCCAACTAGGGGTTGCCGCCCCTTGGACCCCGCTACGAGGGGTGCTGCCCCCGAACCTCCGCCAAGAGGGTGTTGCCTCCCTGAAACCCTCATTATTTTTGAGGTACTCTATATCGAATATCATAACAAGTTCAAACAAGTGTACACTCCGCACCTCCTGACTTGTTTGATGAATATTATGATCGTATTGATCACTAGTCAATCCAATTACATTAAAATATCTAACAAAACCTTGATGAATTAGCTACATATGTATATCAAGAAAATATGAATAATGCTTAATTTGATTGGTTATGATTAGATATCTAAGACACTTAAAAATAGTAAATTATTGTGTTTAAGTTTCACTCTAAATAAAAATACTTAGGATTGAGGACAGAAGGTTTTTCAATTTGTGAGCTTCTTTTAATGAGGGTTGGAGTACAGCCCAGGTTCAAAAACAAATAAGTGAGTCGATTGAGATAACATCTATTATTCGAATCAGTATCGTAGATTTGTCATTCAAAAAGATACTCAAGAAAATAAATTGTACTTCTAAGTTGAATTCTCTTTTATAATTAATAATATAAAGATTGACTTTTTCCTACTTAAAACAATTTTCTGAATTCAAAATTGGACGGCATGAAACAAAACCTAATATATAAAAGTTGATAGTCAAATGTATGTCGGGTGTGTTTGAATAAGTAAAATTGGGACCATGGGGAGGTAATCTTGTTCGGGATTGCACTCTTTGTGAAATTATGACTTGGTCTTTCTAAACATATTCTTTTTTCTTTCTACATTAAGTTAAATAATCATATTTCATTTATTTAATGGATTGGTAATATAAACTGTCTGTATCTAATTAAATTTGTATATATTTGAATTTGATTTTATTTGTTTGTGTATATTTTTTCAATAACGATTTTATATCATCTAATTCACATATTTACACTTAGTAGTTAGTATTTGAACTCACACATTTTATGTAGAGACAAACATCATATCATTAGACTAACGGGTTATTTGATTTAAGTTTTGAATCTCTTAGCAAGGTAATTTCCGGTTTGGTTTCTTCGAATGTGAAACGACATGATATTGATTTCTTGCTGGTGTTTAGTTAAGTAAAATGGCTTGACGTTACTAAATTTAACTAATCGTTTATTACAATGTTTGATAGTAATTAATTCATAAAAGTAATTTTAATACAATGTATAAATTCATTTGTGTTATAGGACCATTGTTATAAGTTCATTTTTAATCCTTGTACAAAAAGACTTGTTTCATTCATCTCATTCATCTTCGGATTGCAATAAGTCGAGGCACACATTCTCTTTCTATTCCTAGATCTCTCTCTATATATTTTTCTATTATAAGGCTTCACCATCAACCACTTCGAATAAAATTTTTTTGTTAACATGTATTGATATCACTCTACTATAAGGTCTTAAATTATATGATAGAAACTGTCTAATACAATATTGATTTGACTATTGTTGAGTGTGGTTCGTAAGTAGTCATTAGTTATTTGCTTTTTGACCAAAAAGTAGACATCAAAATGTCCGATTGTGTAACAAGTTTATATATCAACACCATCACAAATGAACCTAAATAGAAAATAGTCATTGTATCAATTTATTCGGTTTACTTTGTTACTATTCGATCGATATATTAGGAAACAACCTGTTGGGTATTCTATCTTGGAAGAAATTGAAGATTTCAATGTTATTAAAATTGAAGACTTGAAGCACAAAATCAATAAAAATATTAGTCTAGGGTTTATTTTGTAATTATTGTAATCTCTAGATTAGTATATATTGTAACCTATGTCATCTTTATTTGAGTGATTAATTCACCACATGTTAGGGTGAATTAGGGTTTATCACCAACAACAATATATCATCATCCCTCATGGATGATGAATTCAACATTATATCATCATTCTTTTGAATGATGATTTCAACAATATATCAATAAACATCAAGCATTCATCATCATTGTATGTGTTCTTCACGTTCTTCATCATTATTATTTATTATATTTTAGCACCTAATCATTAAATTCTTGTTATCATCAATATGAATCCTAAGATCCAAGCTCAGGTTCACGTTCAAATCTTGAACACACAGTTGGTATCAGAGCCGGAGTTGTGGATTCATATTGATTTTGATGAAATTTTATGATCATGGATGCTAAAATTATTGAAAATCTAAAGAAAGCCATTCAATAATCAATCAATATTCATTGTTTGCAAGTGTCTCAATTATCAAACAAACTAGGGTTTGCGGCTGCCGAAGTGGGCTGCAAAAGAGGCTACCATAGGCAGCTTTCGTACAAATCAATCAATCAACAAATCATGTCTCTCAACATGAAAACCCTAACACAGGCCTACGCCAAAACCGCTGCCGTAATCGAGAAGACCGTACAGAACGTCACCGGACCCAAGCCTCTTCAGGACTACGAGCTTCTCGACCAGATCGGCTGGTGCAGAGCAGAAGAAGAAAGACTAGAAGAAGGATTAAGGATGGGGGGATCAAGAAGAAAGCACAAGAGATCGAGAGCCAAGGTCCGCGTGGGACTACCCAGGAAGAACCCTCACGTGTTCAAGCCCGCCTTCTCCATCCCACCAAAGCTCCGATCCATCGTCGACCTTTCCAGCACCAAATGGGACGACCAGGGCACCGTCCTTCACAACTACAAATCCTTTGGTGTCGTCTCCAACCCCAACTTGCTCGGCGTCCGTTCCCGCACTTCCCAAATCATCGAGGCCCACTCCCTCCAGCTCCCTCAACAACAACAACAACAACAACTTGAAGAAGAACAAGATGAAGAAGAAGAAGACGATTTAAAATCAGCACTTGGGAAAAAGCGTCTCGATGGGAATAACGCCCCTTTGCAACCTTTAACATCTTTGCAAAGGCTTCACATCAGACCACTCCTACACAAATACGGGGATGATTATCACAGGATGTTCATGGATACAAAGCTTAACAAGATGCAGCACTCTGTTGCCACTCTCCAGAAGCTTTGTAAGAGTGCCTCAGGAGCAAGAAAGAGCAGAAAGCAGATTTGTGATTGTGTTCATGGGTTATGGGCTCAGATTAGTGGATTGGGTTGTGTGAACAACAACAAACGGACTGAGACTTGGGCTTGGAAATAAACAATTTGAGTTTGGTGCTTGGGGGCTATCAACAAAAAAAAAAAAAAAAAAAAAACACAAGTTCTCTAGTTTGTGTATGTGACTCGAGTTACAAAAAGAAAATTAGTTGTACCAAAGTTTTGAAGACCTCGCTTCCGCATCAACAACAAATTCTTCGCTTTGAACAACTATTCAACAAAAACAAGATCAAGTTTCATTTCACATTGGAAATCTACAATTTAGGGGGAGTATTGTTGGGTATTCTATCTTGGAAGAAATTGAAGATTTCAATGTTATTAAAATTGAAGACTTGAAGCACAAAATCAATAAAAATATTAGTCTAGGGTTTATTTTGTAATTATTGTAATCTCTAGATTAGTATATATTGTAACCTATGTCATCTTTATTTGAGTGATTAATTCACCACATGTTAGGGTGAATTAGGGTTTATCACCAACAACAATATATCATCATCCCTCATGGATGATGAATTCAACATTATATCATCATTCTTTTGAATGATGATTTCAACAATATATCAATAAACATCAAGCATTCATCATCATTGTATGTGTTCTTCACGTTCTTCATCATTATTATTTATTATATTTTAGCACCTAATCATTAAATTCTTGTTATCATCAATATGAATCCTAAGATCCAAGCTCAGGTTCACGTTCAAATCTTGAACACACACAACCTGTTAGCTATGTTTTTGAGAAGGAAAGATCATTAAATTACTTGCAAACATTATATAATGATATAAGCAACATGCACATGGGGATTACATATGGCATTTTTAAGTTGCTCGTTTAAAAGGAAAAAAACAGTTTTCAATGAAGACAATGATAAAGAAAAAAAAAAGTTTTTAGTGAAGACAATGATACTCCCAATTATAAAATGGTATAAATATGATTCAAGGTATCTATATGTTGGCAATCGGCATGAAACTAAGAAAATTGATTTGGCTTCTTTTCATAAAATATTAGTATTTGTTGGGTCAATGACCAATTGACCACAACCTATGGGCTTTAAGAATTGTACCATGTTTGACTCATTAAATCATTATTTTATCTAGAATATTTCATCTGTTGCATATTAACACATGATCGATTCAAGTATTCAACATACATATGTGACTTTTCGTGTTGTTCAAACTGCTTTCTAGGGGTCTTAGTGTCTTACTTTTTCTTTGGTGTCACTCTCACTAACTTTTATTAAACAATGCAAATATATATTTTTATGAAAATGTTCACATATGTTTATGCTAGTTTATGTATGTTAAGCTCATGTTATTTTTAAGTATTCTTTTAATCCGTTAATGTAAAAGATAACAACCACCAAATCATTTTTTTAGTTAACTTAAATTTTGTTTTCAAAGCACTGCAAGTGTAGTGTTTTTGTTTTGATTCATTGATAAATTGCCACTTAATATACAGAATCAACATTTGTAGAATGTCGAACAAATCTGTATGTAAAGGGGAGTGTTGAAAGAAACATAAATGCATATATTTTGGCTCACAATAACACTAACCATGTATAAAATATAAATAGTAACACTTTGACCCACACGAACAGTAGCTTTCTTGTTTTCATTTAATTCATAACAAAAACACCTTATTAAACATTTATCCTATACATACATATCATGATATCAAATCACCTAGTAGTTAGTTTGTGGTTACTTAAACAGAAAGTCAAAATACTAGTTATCAGTGTTCAATGTTTTAACATGCATATATTAAAAGATTCTTTTAAGCTGTCGATATTTGTGTAAAAGATTTTGTGTAGGATAATTTTCATCAAATTTAGAAATCATCCAGCATCACCATATGATTCAAAATGTATATGATAGATTTGTATTCTGCTTTAATTTTAATTTTTGCATGATTTTCTGTGTGCATGCATGTTGATTCTAATTAGTTTTGCTCTATTTGTATCTTAAAAGAAACTTTTAAGTTTGTGAACTTAAAAGTTTAAAGGTAGTAAAAAAATAAAAAAAAGAAAATCAATAAAAAGTGTCAAAATGTGAAAAAGAAATAAAAATGACAACATAAAATTTTACACAACTTTTGAGCTCAACAAGCTTCAATCATACCTAGTTTGCCAAGCCTTCAAATGTGCTTAATTTCTAACAATTTCGTAAAGAATATAAAATAAGTTGTTATACTTGTACAAATCAAATAATTTCAAACATAAATGTAACCAAGATGATTAAGGACATATAATAATCTTATATATATACAAAAGAAGCCCTCAGAACTAATAGCTTACTGAATCATACAAGTGCTTACTTCTGATATCAACAATTAATCATAATACAACTTCGCCATGAAAAGTTTTGTAATTGTGTGTGCTTGTGAGAAAAAAATGTTTTAGTTTATGGCAAAGAATGTCAAATGACAAAAGGCAACACTAGAAAACCCCATCAATAGTCATAATTTTCCATCATTGGGCAGTTTTATAAGTACCCACAAAAGTTAGACAAAAATATCAAACTTTCAAAAAAATTATTAATTCAAGATAAAAGAAACTTAAAGCCAACAGATATTTACACCAAAATATAAACTACAAAAAACTTTTGAACTAAAAACCAAAGAAGAGGCATCACTGGATAACTTGAACAAAAAGAATATGTATCATTCTATGATAATCACATAGTTCTTGAAAAAATCTAAGGAGATATATCACAAAATGAAATAATTGTTCTAGGGTGATGCATTCATCCAAAAGGCATTAAAAGTTCGCCAATGAGCCAAATTTCATACCCAATGCAAGAAAACCAACAATTAACATTCTTTTTACATAAAATAGATGGTAAAAATTACTTTTCCATTCTTATTGCAACCACTGCCTTTTAAAACAATGTCATCACTTTTTATAAATCAGGAAATTTTTTACATTTCTTGATATCATAAACTTATTTAAAACTAGTTATTCACATCATATCTTATTCACATCATATCATTAACAGGGCCGGCCCATCTATTAAATTTGAGAAGCAATGGGCTTGAGGCCCCAAAAAAATAGGGGCCCATTTTTTAAAAAAAGTACTACTAAACATAGGCCCATTTGTAACCCTTATGCCTTTAATGTTTATACGGCTTCTCAAACTCTGAAACACAGCTGTGACCAAATCCTAACTTTCAATTGATTCACCGACGGTTCCGTTCACCCATGATGCATCACCAATCGACAGTGGTGTCTGGGTCGTTTGGTGTCAGCGGCTCTGCGCAAGTCACGTCTGCACAACTGCACTCCCTCTGAGGCTTCAACGGGGGAGTGGGCGACGGATATGAGGCGGGCAGCCGGCTTCCAACGAAGCCCGAAGGTCCTCTACTCCTCTTACAGCCAATCTCTTTGAAATTCCATTTTGAAGGTCCTCGTCGAATCAGAATCGACGAAGTGCTAAGATCTATTTGAAATTCCAACCGAAGGTTCCAACCGAAGGTGCTATACTGCTTTAAGAATTCAGAAGTCGGAACCTAAGGAGCTCCTCTTTGAATCGGCGCTACCTCTACTCCCCGTCTCCTCTTTTACTCACTTAGTCACTTTGAAGTTTGAATCTGTTAGTCCTCTTTTACTCTCTTAAATCTTAATTGATGAATTTTGTTTTAACTGTTTTGATAATTTGATTAGGATTTAGAAGTTAAGATATTAGGTTAGACACTTAGTTTTGTTTAGGTAATTAGGTAATCTGCTTTGACTGTTTTAACTGCTTTGATTAGTTTTGTTTAGGTAGTTAGGTAATTACTAATTAGGTTTATAAGTTGATAAATTGATTTGTTATTTCTGAGATTTAAATGTCAAATAGATTTCGAAAGTACCCTTCCGGTGCTGCACCAAAAAAGGCAAAGAAAGCAAAACAAGAAGCTTTAAACGAATCAATAAACGGCAGGGTTGGCCCATCTGTTATATTTAAACGAATTTACATCATATAAAGCTAAAAAAATAAATTTCATATAACGTCTATACATAATACATACACAATATATAACTAAAAAAAGTTTTTAACTCCGCCAACTATAAATATTTTGGTTTATTATTACCGGTTCCAAGCACGGATAAAGGAGAAGGGTTTTAATAATAAAAAAGCTTGAAAAAGGCCCTATTTTTTTAAATTTGATTGGGGCCTCAGAAAACGTTAAGACGGCCCTGATCATTAACAATATGTGATTTATTCACCACCAAAATATAACTTGCACACACAATGTGTGTGATATGCACATCATTAGTTTAATGTAATGAAGTGAGGCAAATGGTTCCGTTTTCCGATCAGTTGGCCAATTAAATATAAATAAGTAATAAAATTCTATACAAATGGCCACTATTATTTGGGATATATGATATGATTTAACATGCTTCTTTAAAACTAAAGCTGGTATATATAAACTATAATCATTAAAAAATAAACCATAATAGATAATGATCTGATATGAAGAAGATAAAACAATTACTAAAAATTAACAAGCTAATGAAAGTGTTTACAGTCTCCTCAAATGCCTTAACTAATTGAAGTTTTAAAGCAGAACAAAGTAAGCATTAAAATCAAACAAATGAAAACACAAGCACAAATCAATTTCCAATGAGAATTGTAACAAACGCAAATAATACAAAAATTAACTCTGTAGGCGAATATTCAGAATGAGTAGGAGGTTTGATATTCCATTCATGCATTAGATCGGAACATATAAAACAATCATCATTATGCTCGCCAAACTTTCACTTTCACTCAACACTTTGGTAGAATTGAAGAAAAATTCAACAAAACGAACTGCATACTATCAGCACGATTGAATCAATAGATCGATTCATCACATCAAAAATCATAATTCGGCTTCAAAGCTTATAGATTTAGCACGTAGAGTGAACAGTGATTGATAATAACATACCTGGTAGATATCATCATGATACTCATTCCAATCAATGTTTATAGATTTAGCACCTGTAATTGGCGATATATAGGTTAAAACCCTAGGTTTTCTCTTGAGAGGCCCAGTTCAGCATATGGGCTATGTTTTCTTTATCTGTTTCTATGACACATTGAAAATATGGGGCCATGGGGCCATGGGGGTAGTAGCTATCTTTTTAGGTGCCAATTGATTAGTAGGACGTAACGTAGTGGTAAAAGTTAAGCACTCCGAAAATAAGACTTGAGATTAAATATTGATATGAACTAGATTAGAAGAAGCATAGTTTAAAAATATGAGTATATGACTGTGTGAGTTGTCGTTCTGAATAAAAAAATAGTTATTTTAGTGTCGAGGAAATAACTTCATACATATATACATATAGACAAGAGTTACATTATAACTTGTGTATCGGCTTTTACTTGTATGTCACTATTTAGGCAAAAAAATATATCTTACGTGAGTATCGGTCGCGTATTAATACATTTATGCTATTGTATATTTTTTTTATCATAATAAACATAACGTTAAAGTGGATATGTACATGAATCAGTGGTGCATACAATATCAAGTTGTGTACCTTGTTATAAATTATAAGTGTCTTGGTACTGGTGTATACTTGTTATATGTTTTTGTATCTAGCATCTCTTTACTTTGTTTTTGTTCCTATGCTTGCGGTGTTGGAATTTCTTTCATGTATTCTTAACAATGTGACACAAAAGTTGAATCTGTAGGGAAATTGTCCGTGTTAGTAAAGTCATGACAACTGCATAATGGAGTGTTTGAGTGTGTATTTTTCATCTTGTAAACATTTTTGCCTTTGTAAACGAATATAGACTAATGAACTTTTGAAATTTGTCACACTAGGGTGTCCTATAAATCTGAATGTAGTCGGACTCTCATATTATCCAAATGAGTCATCTATTTAACATAGACAAATCTACGTTTATTGCGTAGGAGGATAGCAAGTTATTAATTGTAACCTAATTTAAAAGCAAATTCATATTATGAGCATCAAGTATTTAACTAGATTCTACTTTTTATGACATTTGAACAATATGAATTGTTAATGTGAGGTAGATCTTAAATAAATCTAATTAAACTTAAATTCATATAACTAGCAAAAGATGCTTTCGTCAATTATGAGGAAGTAGACGATCGAGAAATTGACGCAAGCATGTAATGATCATATACGATACACCTTCTAATTAAGCTAGATTAAGCTAGATTGAAATGGTAAATAATAAAATCTTATAATCTATATGATTTAATATAAAGTTAGGATGTTAGATTATTGAAAAACTCTTTTCACTTCTCTCAACTAAAGGAACTATAAGAATATTCACACTAGCTTCCCCATCCTCTTAGTTAAATTAATAAAATCTTATAATCTATCTATATGATTTAATATAAAGTTAGGATGTTAGATTATTGAAAAACTCTTTTCACTTCTCACAATTAAAGGAACTATAAGAATATTCATACTAGCTTCCCATCCCCTTAGTTAAAAAAATATAATCACTTAAAATATTTGTTCATTTTATTATAGTCACACACATCAGCTTTTTCATATCTATTCTAATTTAAATTAAACAACACTTAATAATTCATTAATTTAATTATTTCTTTCACATACAAGCATTTATAAAAAGTATAAAATAACTAGATTTAGTAAACCTATGTATTATACAGATTGAGTAGATAAATTATTAATTAAAATAAAACTTTATTAATTATAATAATATAATCTAATATATAATATGATTGAAACCTTTCTTATTATAAATAGAATGGATATTTTGTTTCAAAATAAATGTTTTATAAAATGTCAATGAAACTTTCTTATTATACCTCATCATTTTAGTTCTTATTTGTTTATAAAAAAAATTAACTTTTTAAAAACAAAAATTTTAGTAAATTTCATATTTTGAAATAAGTTTGATGTTTTAGAAAAAAATATTGTTTTATAAAAATCCGTTTCTTTAGAATTAATATTAATAAAAAGATATATTTTTAGTTTATTAAATACTATTTTTTCTAAAAAATAATCAAATAATATTATTAATAATTAATATGATTATTTACTACAAGAGAGAATCAAGAAAAATTAAATGATAAGGAATGTGATTCTGTCATATGTTCCTAGTAATTGTCATTTTATTGTAGTAGATATATATTAAAGGATGAACTTAAATTATGAAATTTTATAATGGTTTTATAAAATTACTAGTGGGTGAAACCCGCGCGGTGCGACGGGGGGTATAAATATTTTTATGACTGTGTCTTTAGCTAACTAACTCTCCCTTACTATGCTGACTCTCATTTTTTTATTTGATTAATATGGGATATCAAACATATCTATATTACTATAGAGATAAGCAAATTTTGTAAACAACAAGTTGTTTATGTGTAATCACTTATACCAAACGTAATAAAAATGTTCTTAAGTGTTTTAAAAATGAATTAAAATTATAATGTTGTTTAAAAAGTTGTATTATATAGTAGTATAGATATAGATAGATTAAGTTAACATTAAATATAATAGTTATATTTTAAATTTAGAGTAAATTACCATTTGCATCTTGTGGTTTGGTGATTTTGACCATTTGCATCCCTACAGTTTAAAAATCCTCATATACACCCTAACGTTTCATTTTTGTTCCCATTTGCATCCAAATTACTAACGACGTTAAATAATTCAGTTAAGTTTTTATAAAATGACGAAATTACCCTTGCTCTCTTTCTTCTCTTTTGACCACCACAAACTCTCTTTCTCTCTCTCTTTCTTTCTCAAACATGAACACACTGACACACATTCTCTCTCTATCTCTCATCACCTCCATCACCACCACCATCAACACCACCACGCATCACCATCACAACCTCCCCTCACCACCACCGTAGATTAAAACCCCTAAAATCATACAATTGCATATTCTAGGGCAAAAAACTAAATTAATTTCACATCTATTTCTTGAACTCTGATGAAAGTCTCGTGCTTGTGATAATGTGATTCATGAATCTTTTACAAAAGCACTAACTGCTCTACTTGCGTATTTACTTTGGATTGGGCATAATTCTAGGGCAAAAAACTAAATTAATTTCATACAATTGCAAATAAATTTCAGCAACCGAAGCTCAAATACCTTCGTTCCTCTCTGTCGAATGATGATAGCACCAGGCTTCGCGACCTGATCTCCGTAAATCTTAACACCGAGCCTCTGACCTCGCGAATCACGACCATTCTTCGTACTTCCAGCTCCTTTTTTATGCGCATTCTGTATCGTTAACGGAGTTCTCACAGGCAGTGAGATTGAAACCTTACGAACCGTCGGTGATCTTTTAGGGGTTTTAATCTACGGTGGTGGTGAGGGGAGGTTGTGATGGTGATGCGTGGTGGTGTTGATGGTGGTGGTGATGAAGGTGATGAGAGATAGAGAGAGAATGTGTGTCAGTGTTCATGTTTGAGAAAGAGAGAGAGAGAAAGAGAGTTTATGGTGGTCAAAGGAGAAGAAAGAGAAAAAGGGTAATTTCGTCATTTTATAAAAACTTAACTGAATTATTTAACGTCGTTAGTAATTTGGATGCAAATGGGAACAAAAATGAAACGTTAGGGTGTATATGAGGATTTTTAAACTGTAGGGATGCAAATGGTCAAAATCACCAAACCACAAGGATGCAAACGGTAATTTACTCTTAAATTTAATTAGAAAATAGTGGAGTATAAGTACTTAAAGCTTAAAAATAGTATAATAGAAATAAATCTTATGATATTACATATTGAAGCTTGTAACTTTTTATATGTTATCTTAAAATTGATGTAAATTTACAAATTTAGTAATAATTTTTCTATTATATAATAGTATAGAGAAGTGTTGAAGATATAAACAAAGAATATGGATAGTGTCATCGAAGTTGCATGTTTTTATTTTTATTTTTTATTTTAAGACAAAGATGAAAAATGAGAAAACGAGAGCACCAGAAAATACAGCTTTAACTAGAGTTGAAGCCCTTACCGGTCACGCTGAAAAATTGATCGGTGGAGTTCGCCGGAGATCAGCGTCAGAGACACCATCACGAGACTATGGCGGTTGACCATATACCTCCCGTCATCCTCACACAACTCAATTACCTTCTCAATCATTCCCCTTACTCCATTAAGGTACGTGATTCAATCCAAAACCCTAGGTCAGAATCATATGTTCGTCTTTCACGTTTTGTTTCATCTCTTACTTTCTCCAGGTTGAGCAGATGTGGTCTGGCTCTAAAGTCCCCCTGCTTGATCGATTCACGTTAGCGATACCCTTTTGTCTCGATTACATCAAATGTCAGTTTACTTCGTCTTTAATTTGCTTAATAATTGATAGTGATAGATTCATTTGATTGTGAATTCAATCTCTGTGTTGAAAATGTGAAATTAGAGATGCATGTGAGTTAGATATCAAAGAAAGGAGATGGTTTATGTGGATTATTGTTGTTTTGATTATAGGGGATGTTATCTACAATGCACAGTTTCCGTTGTTGGCGCCTGATATCATTTTTGGACCTGATGACGAGAACTTTAGACCGTATCCTGCTGGCGGAGAAGGAGAATTGAACGCGAAAAACAGTTTATCTGATTGGAATTATAAAGATCCTACTAGGCTATTGTCACTGATTCATGAACTTAGGTATTTTACGCTTTACAGTTAGCTTGTTTGAAATGCTGGCATTATGTATATTGTCTATTTAGCATATACCAAGGATTTTTCTTTCACTGCAGGGGTTTGTACATGGCGTACCAAAAAAACGAGTCGCTGAAGTTGATGATGAAAGACTGAAGTTTGAAATCAGCACCATGTATTCTCGCGAGGTAATCTTGTAAACTATAATAGCCTTCTTTGTTGAATAGCAGCTTGTACAAGTTTGGAAATCAGAATGCAGCCAAAAGGCATTGATTTACTGCATAAACATTTTTATATGTGAATAGGAGTATGTGTTTTTCATGTTACCATAAACAAGTTTGCCATTATACTATACTATTGCCTAATCATATGCAACCATCCCACAGGGAATTGAAATGCGTATGAGCTCTGGTGTTGACAAGGTACTATTTATGAGTTATATAGTATATACTTGCAATTGATACTAATTCCCCTTTCAGCGTTAAAACTTTTTCTCAGCTCCATTAGGATCATACTTCTTGATTTATAATGATGTTAGTGGTGTTTGTGCCATTGAACTGTAGTGTAGCCGGAAGAAGTGAAATTGGCAGTTCCATTGCTGGAGATGGATTTAAACAAAATGGTTGCAGGGTGCACCTGGCGTCAACAACAGAAGATATACTTACAGGTTATCTTGTTTATATTGTGCATCTATATGTTCTGTATTTCGATGTATGCAAGCTAGTTGCAGGGTACATAATTATCATTTAAACACAGGTTATATATCCTGTGAGTAGAAAATATTTGGCAACAGCTTCAGCTCCACGTTTGAAATTGATATCTTCACCTGAGTTGAAGGCTTTGTTTTCGATTGATGAGTTCAGGCTTCCTCCATGGTTGGAAGGAATGTGAGTGCTAAATCGTTTTCTTCTGTTTTCATCTTTATTTATCGAAACATTTGTAATATTGAGTTTGATTTCATTTATGAAGGTGCATGGCTGAATATCTTCCCACTTTAGAGGAGATGCTTGAATCACAGGTTAGCAGAAATACCATATTTACTGGTAAACATTTTTCATCTTTAGTTTCTTTTCTTTTACCAATTTTTTATTCCCTTTTTGTTACAGATAAGAGATGCTGTTTCATCAATCGAAGTTAGAAGGAAGTTTATTACAGCATTGGCTATTCCTTTTGGAAGGCCAGTAGAAGCTGATCCGGTATGTGAACTTTACATCTACAGCCGAATAAAACATTTTTCTAAATAAAATATTATATTTTATATTTGGTTTTCCAGGCATTTTGCAGGAAGGCCACATTTCTAGCTTGCTCTGGCGTGTTTACGTTTCTGGTATTAACCCTCTGAGAATAATTAAAGATGTTTTTAAAAATGGTTAACTTCAAGCGAAATAAAACAATTCATGTGTATATACAGGTTCACTTCAACATTCCAGTTCAGTTCCCAAGGCAACAACCCGCTCTGATGCTTCAAAGTTCTCAGGTTAACGTTCATTTCTATCTGATAAAAAAAACATATGTTACCATTTTAACTGCACTATTTCTTGTTATTAATCGACAAATTGGTTTTTGTTTTGTTAATCTTTGAAGCATTTTTACTCGCACTCCGGTAATGCACCAATTAAGTCGGCTATTTTACAAGATTACCCATGGAGTCCGAGATGGGGTGTGGCACAAATGGCTGAGAGAATATTGTAAGCTATTCCATATCTAGTTTTCTAAATCCATACATGTCATATGTTTGATTCTCATGAAGTTTCTCATTCTGACAGCGATTATCTCGTGGAAGAATGCTTAAATTTCAAGAAACATTGCAATGAAGTGCTCATTCAGCAGCGATAGTGTTATTCACTTCAGTTGTTTGTACTATCTGCGTGTTTTACGTTTTAATTGTTGGGTTTGTTTTTTGAAATGGTGAGACGCGGTTGTATCTGTGATGATGTAATGGTAATGTTGAGATGATATTTTTAGTTTGGAAGTTGGAATAGTAATAGAATTTGGTAAATGTTCGAGCATTATGGTGCCTATTATTTACTGGTGGATTCAGCTGCATATGGCCCCTATTGGTGACTTTGGGTTAATGTTTTCTCAAATCATATGCACCCTTTGTGGTTATTGTTTTGAAGATGGAAATTGTTGCCATAATTTCCTACTTGAACCAAAATACTATATGGTCTAACTGTTCTTGATATGGTCAGTTGATTGAGGCTGAGTCTTAAAGAAAGGTTGATGTATTATTATCTTGTGGTCATGGGTTTAAGCCATTAGAAATCATCTTATACGCAACACCATGTGCAAAGTAGAAGTCAAGCATTGTGTAATCTTGCTTCTTGTATGGTGAGTTGATCATCACATACTCATCTTACAAACCAACCATTCCATCTTGTGTATGGTCAAGGTTCATCACTTGTCTTATGAACCAATAATTATGTCTTGTGTATGATTAAGGTTCACTGATTCGAAGTTAGCTCAAGTGACAGTGGGGTGACACATTGCTCTTCTTGATAGTTCAGATTTCACACATTATAAATGTGAGTTTTTTTTTCTTTTTTTAAGCATTTCTAATGGAATCTACATCTCTATTATTTAAAAAATTTCTTGTATTTTATATCTATATTCAAATGTTTATCTTTAACTTTTAGAAGTATGTGAATAGTGATTATAAAGATAAAATGAGATGTAGAATGTTAAACAAAATTTTAGAATAAATTTAAAAAATAAGATATTTAGTTAAATTATAAATATAAAAAACATAGTAATGTAAATGATGTTGATAAGTGAACACACTATTTTAAATTTCTTTGTTCCATTTTACCACTATTTTCTTATAAGCTATTAACTCATCAAACCGAAAACAAAAATATTGTTACGTTATTACAAACGTGGCACGCACTAAAATAGTAAAATAAAATGTGTAAATAACTTATATACTAACCGAACAAAATAAGTGCAGACAATGTGTATGTACTGAATAATATACTAATATTAAAAAACACTTTAAACAACATATATAAACGAATAATAAAAAAATCCATAAATATGAATGATGTCTTTTCACATTTTATCTTTAAAGAAAATTAAACTTGCGAATCTTATTCGGATACGAAAATATTGTTCATTTGCATTGCTGCAACGGTGCGACCATCTAATGTTGTCTATTTTTGCCAAATGGGATCTACCGAATAAGTTAAAGGCAGGCCATGGGTCGCACATCATATGCATTTATAATAATTGGATCGTAAATAATGTTCAAGTCCAGTTAAAAACTTGTACAATATCGTAAACGGTAATTAGTTAAGAAATACACTAACTTATGTTATTTGATGAAATGATCATAAAAACAGAGAAAATATGCAATTAGTGGCTTTTTAAAATTTTATTATGTTTACATATGAATATCTACATTATCGTTTAAATTGATTTCAATCAAAACTCATGTGGTTTTTGTATCCTCACAACAGAAACACCTAAAAGTTTTTAGGATAAATTTTCCCTTAAATCGCTTTGTTGTGAACACAGCTCTTGTCACTATGATAGTAGGACCTAACCCCCACCCAAGTGTTGTATACAGTTGATTCTAGAAATGATAAGTCATGATTAGCATAAGTTATTATATAAAGATAAACATATTATAGAGTTTGAAAATTAGTCAAAAATATATTTGTTAAAATAAAAAATTTCATGTTTTATTATATATTGACGGAGTACATAATTGCACTCATGATTTATATTTTTTTGTTAACCGCTCCTTAATTTAAGTAACAATGATCCGATCTACAAAATTTTATTTTTAATAACTAATTATAAAATTTCAATATATAATATCTGATACCCTAGTCCCTACATGACAAATCAATGATTTAACATTTTCTTTGTCCTTAAATGATTCAGAAAACAGTAGTCTTTTTAATTTATTTGCTCACATGATTGATATTACGGTTTAGATCGGATTGAAGAAGAATCCACGCATGTTGACCCCTTGTATTTCCGATAATTATGTTTTAGTCCACTTAATTTTATGTAGTTATAACTTAGCCCTTACATTGTTTGTCATCTTAGTATAAAAGAGTAATTAATCCATTTTGTATAAATGAAGTCAATCATCTTTTCTTTGTATAAACATGGATACCATAAATCAAATTTAAGCAAAGTAATTACGAGAACGGCACAAACATTTATAATGATGTATACAGAATCACTTGGAGTGAAAGATTATAAGAAAGATGGTTAAATACTACCTACCAATCACATATAAAACAATAAATATGTGTGCTTATAAAATTCTCTCAGTCTTAAACTTCAAATTAATTATGTATTCAGCATCATTTTTTGTCTTGATATGCAATCACTTCATTGAAAGTTACACTAGCTTATCTGCCCTTGTTTTCCTCCTTGTTAAAAAAAGCAATCGAATCGTATCTGTAACAGAAAAAAATCAAACGTAATTGTGAATTCGGTTTTTAGTTCGGTTACTAGCCTTATCCGAATTGTGAATTCGGTTCGGTTATCCGAATAAACCGAATAATACGGGTCTAATCGGATAACCGAACCAAATAAATCGAATAAATAAGTTTAAACTGTTTTATTGGTTGAATTCGATTCGGTTAGGCCAATATCTAATATAGTTCGGTTCGGTTCGGTTCGGTTCGGTTTGGTTAATAATTAGCCAAACCCATTCAAGAAAAATAGAAAGAAAAAAAAGAAAAAAAAAACTCATCCCATACCCATTCATATATGGATTCAAAAAAGTAGAAAACTAGAAATTTGTTCAAACATGCCTTATTTGTAAATAACAAACTCTCGAGGGCTAAATTTACACATCAGAAAACTTTCAAACCCCCAAAACACACATTGAATACCCTGGCGCCATTTGGGCCCTCAATCTCACACCACCACCGTCACTCCATCATCTCTATTCTCTACACGACCCCTTCACTCTCCGATTATCTCTCACACCCACCGTTAACCACCACCAACAATCTCTTCATCTCTATATATCCACCCTCAAATCCCTCATCAATCTTCAATCATCAATCATCAATCATCATCTCCACAAAATCATGAGAGAAATCCTTCACATTCAAGGAGGCCAATGCGGCAATCAAATCGGCGCCAAATTTTGGGAAGTCATATGCGAAGAACACGGGATCGATCACACCGGAAGGTACAGTGGATCCGCCGCCGATCTGCAACTCGAACGGATCAACGTTTACTTCAATGAGGCTTCAGGCGGAAGGTATGTTCCTCGTGCTGTGCTTATGGATCTCGAGCCTGGGACTATGGACAGTATTAGATCTGGTCCCAACGGACAGATCTTCCGCCCGGATAACTTCGTGTTCGGGCAGTCTGGTGCGGGGAATAATTGGGCCAAGGGACACTACACTGAAGGTGCGGAGTTGATTGATGCGGTTCTCGATGTTGTTCGTAAGGAGGCGGAGAATTGTGATTCGCTGCAAGGTATTGTTCGATCGTTTGTATGAATGAGTTGTTGAGTTTGTGTACTGATGGGATCTGGATCTGATTGTTATCTGAAATATACTGAAAGCTCGTGTCGATGTGAATTCTAGGGTTGATTTTCATGAATTGGTTGTTTTATGTACTTATGTAGTGATCGTTAGTAATTTGGATCTGATCATCATCCAAAATCTAGTAAAAGCTCATGTCGATATGAATTATAGGGTTGATTTTCACGAATTGTGTGTTTTATGTACTTATGTAGTGATTTTATAATAATTTGGATATGATGATTATCCGAAATCTACTAAAAGCTCATATCAATATGAGTTCTGGTGTTAGTTTTCACGAATTGTGTGTTTTATGTAGTGATCATTGATAATTTGGTTATAGTGGACATAAGATCTGTTAAATTGGATAGAAATTGTCACATGATTCAGGAGTTTTGAGGATGATTAGTAGCGCTAATCTGTAATTATGTTATGCATGTATGGAACTAAAGTGTTTGTGTTTTGAGATGATCTTTTTGCTTACGATATCTGCTGAAATTGAAATTTGCTTTTTTGAAAATCACTTTTAAGGATATTCTAGCAACTTTTCATGGATGATCATGATCTATTTGATCAGATATATTAGTAGGACAAGTTATAGCATATCAAAAAGTGACTATTCATGAGAAACTTTTTGGATCTTTTGCTATTCAAAACTATTTCTTTATGACTTGGTAAATCACTTATTGAATTTGACTTTTGTTGAGATCTGTGTGTCAAACTTGTATCATTTAATGGATTTGCTTTTATAATGTTTAAAGTGTTTAGCATTTCACCATAAGCTTCTTATTTAACAATTGTATCTGCTTTGATATCATTTTGCAGGTTTTCAGGTCTGCCACTCACTTGGAGGTGGTACTGGTTCTGGCATGGGGACACTCTTGATTTCGAAGATCAGAGAGGAATACCCTGATCGAATGATGCTTACATTCTCTGTTTTTCCTTCACCAAAAGTGTCTGACACGGTTGTTGAACCCTATAATGCCACACTCTCCGTCCACCAGTTGGTAGAAAACGCCGATGAATGTATGGTTCTTGACAATGAAGCACTGTATGACATCTGTTTCAGAACTTTAAAACTCAGCAATCCAAGCTGTAAGTACCTTGTTCTCATCAGCCCTTAGTTTTTTACATGTTTTGCAAGTGAACTTTTGAGTTTGATCAAATATGGTTGATTTGATTTACAGTTGGTGACTTGAACCACTTGATATCTGCAACCATGAGTGGTGTAACTTGCTCTTTGAGGTTTCCTGGTCAACTGAATTCCGACCTCAGGAAGCTAGCAGTGAACCTGATTCCCTTTCCACGACTCCATTTCTTCATGGTTGGCTTTGCCCCCCTCACTTCTCGTGGGTCTCAACATTACACCTCACTGACAGTCCCAGAACTGACCCAACAAATGTGGGATGCCAAGAACATGATGTGTGCAGCAGACCCTCGCCACGGGCGTTACCTCACAGCTTCAGCCATGTTCAGGGGGAAAATGAGCACCAAAGAGGTTGATGAACAGATGATCAACGTGCAAAACAAGAACTCATCTTACTTTGTCGAATGGATCCCAAACAACGTTAAATCCAGCGTCTGTGACATCCCACCAACCGGGCTCTCAATGGCTTCCACATTTGTTGGAAACTCAACTTCCATTCAAGAAATGTTTAGAAGAGTGAGCGAGCAGTTTACCGCCATGTTTAGGCGCAAAGCTTTCTTGCATTGGTACACCGGTGAAGGAATGGATGAGATGGAGTTCACCGAAGCAGAGAGTAACATGAATGATTTGGTGGCAGAATATCAGCAGTATCAAGATGCTACAGCAGATGAAGAGTATGATGAAGAAGGTGCTGAGGAGGAGGAATACGAAGGGTAAAACGGTAAATTTGCATGTTTCGTTTTAGTTGTTCTTTATCATACTGTTTGGAGTGTACTCTTAAGGTTGTGGTTTTAGATATTATGATGTTTGGATGATATGCTTTGGTTTGGGTAATGCAAGTGTTTGAATAAAATGTGATTGTGCTTTAAAATTGTTGGCATTGAGGCAACAATTTGAGTTTTATACAAGACATTTTTTTTTCTGTAGAGAACTGGCAAGTATGATTTACGTGTGAATGGAGATACCGTGGCATGTAGTGATGATTGCAAACAAAGGGACAAAATGACGTAAGGACTTTTTACACCAATTAAAGATGTGGATCTGCTTTTTAAAACGTATTTTCTCTCTCTAATAATTAAATATTACAGGATTTATTTCTTTCTTTTATGGGGAGGTGAGGGGCTTATTTTGGTAAAGATCTTTTATTGTTATTTCTAGGAAATGCTTCAAGTAAATATCTATTTGTTAGATTTTAGTTTGTAAAATAGATTATTAGTTTTTAAAATAATTTATATTGTTTTTTATTCTACCTTTAGTTATAATCTATCATTAATGATTAAACTCTACTAAAAACATATTCTAATTAAGAAAAAAGTGCTAGAAAATATAACCATGTTAGTTTTATAACAAGTTAAAAAACACAAGTTAAAGCATATGATTAGAGTGTTGGCTCTTCTATTCTTAAAGAACATGATACCAATGTGAATGAAAAAGAAGTAATAACATGCGGTGGGAGGCGGTCTATGTGTATCAGTGACAGAGGGATGTGTTCATGTGGTCTGTTTGAGCATCGTTGATGAGGCTCTGCGTAGCATCGTATAGTGGGAAAGTAGGGTTGAGCTTCATGTTGAAAACATACATGACCGAACCGCAATAGACGGAAGTGAAACTCAAAAGTCTCTAAAAATTAAAAATGAAATTAGGATTGATATATGCTGGTTCGGTCTTGGTCTTTTAGGGTTGGTTTGGTCTAGTGACGGGCCAGGACTAGATTCTTTTTATGTGCAAAGATATTGCGTATCTCAATTTATACCCAAATCGAAACGAACCCAAATCACCCTCAAAAATAAGTCTGAGAACCGAACCAAGTATACTTAGAGCATTCACAGTGAAATCACTAAAAATATATGAGTGTGTTTCTTATGGTTTTGAGTGGTTGTGAGTGAATAAGAAAATATTTTACTATTCATCGGTATATTTGGAGAATCACTTTTCAATTCTTATAAATTTTTAATATTTTTTAAAGTCGTTGTAAGTGGATGAGAGAAAAGAAATAATAAGGATATAAGAACTATTATTTAATTAAAATGGAGAGGTAAAAGATAGTTATTTTTAATGTAATTATATGAATAAAGATTAAAAATCCACTGTAAATTCTATTAATTGATCATTCTCAAATCGGATATCACGATTCAAGGTTAGTTGGTTCAACCCTAACTTAACTTTGTCTTAGGGGAGAGGGCGACTACTTGGCTAGGAAGAGAACATAACTTTTGTGAAAAAGAAAAGATTTAGAGATTAAACAATGAAAAGTGAAAACAAAACAATAAACAATAAGAACCTTAATCCTACTATGAATTAATCATTTTCTTTTAGAAACAAATGTCTATAAAAGTAAACAATTCTACAAACTCTTTATAGAGTAAAAGTTGCTACTTAAAAGGGGATCTAACTTACATACACCACTTGTATCGTAAATGATCATTATAAGTATAGTGTAATTACATGCCTGTAAACTTATATATATATAATTTTAACTAGCTATAGTAACCCGTGTGTTACACGGGTTGAATAAATAAAAAAATAATATAACAAAATTTATTAATTATAAAATAATATTTAAAGATATAATATCACTGAAATTATGTATTAGAAATGACTGTAAGTTATACAAATAGTGATATCAACTTTTTAAAACTTTATTTTTTTCAAAAAAAATAAATAAACGTTTTGTTCTAAAACAAACCGTATAAAAATGTCATTTTTAAAAATTTTCTTATTATAAATCTTAAATTTAATTATTTTTGGTTTTAAAAAAATAACTTTTTAAAAATACCAATTTTAAATATTTCGTATTTTTAAAAAAAAGTCTTATGCTTTAAATAAATTTATTATTTTATAAAAAAATTGTTTATTTAGAAATAACATTAATAAATAGATCTCTTTATTAATTTATTAAATCTAAAAAAGTGTTAAATAATATTATTAGTAATTAAGGTAATTATTTAATAGGAGAGAGGCGATAAATTTTGGTGAGAATGATTGTAGTGTTGACACGTGATACCTTTTTATTAGAATAGGAATATTAATGCAAATTTTGTTTACACATAAGGTAATCTTGTAAACATCAACTTTTCAAAACATAACACAAAATAATATATATAACGCTAGCTTTAATAAACCCGTGTTTTACACGGGTCGAATAAAATAAAATATTAAGATAATAAAATTTATTAATTATTAAATGATATTTTAAAATATGACATGACTGAAATTACGCATGAGAAATGAAAGTAATAGAATAGTGATATCAACTTTTAAAATTTTGTTTTTAATTTATTTCAAAAAAAATAAACATTTTGTTCTAAAACAAACCGTATAAAATATTATTTTTAATAAATTTTCTTATTATAACTCCCAAACTTATTTTTTTTAAATTGACTTTTTTAAAATACCAATTTTAAAATATTTTTTTTAGAAATTATGCTTTAAAAAATTTATTATTTTATATAAAATTTATATTTGCAGAAATATCATTAATAAATAGATCTCTTTCTTAATTTATTAAATCTAAAAAGTGTTAAATAATATTATTAGTAATTAAGGTAATTATTTAATAAGAGACAGATGTGGGAAAATTTTGATAAGGATGATTGTGATATTGCCACGTCTCATTACAAAATACTCTTTTATTAGAGGATATATGAAGATGAAGATTTGAATTCATGAATTTCTACAATTTAAGTTAAATTATTAACTAGTTAAAAGATACTATAGATGGTCTCAAATAGTAAAATATTAGCACTTAAGCATTCTTTATACTGTTTCTAACAATTTTATTAACAAATTCTTTCTACCAAAACTAAATAATTTTGTGTCCATACTCTTACTTACATCTCTATACTTTTTTTGAAAGGCCAACAAATTTTATTTCATAATCATACTAACAAATAGTTAGACAATTACATAGTATCATACACCAAAAAGTTGTCTATCAAATCCCCATACTAGATACATCAAAATCCCTCCATTGATCCCATGCACTTATTTGAATATTAGGTCGATGTTTTAACCATAGAAAAGTAAGGACTTTGATTTCCCCAACTATCTTTTCAATGCTAGATGATTTTTTATCAAAAACCGTCTCATTTCTACATCTCCATAGACACCAAATGGTAGTTTGTGTCACTGTATAAATTAACTTCTTCCATCTTGAAGATCCACGAGCATTTGAATGATATTGAAAAATGTCATTGACTTGGAATAGGTAGAAGGAAGGCAACTTACACCATGAGGTAATAACATCCCAAACCAATTGAGAGAAAGAGCATGAAACAAATACATGTTCCAAAGTTTCCTCACAGCTATCACATAAAACACATCTTGGATTCGTGATATTAATATGCCTTCGAATCAGGGAATCTATTGTTGGTAGTCTTCCCAAGCATGTTTGCCAACATAGAAAATTAACTTTGATTGGAGTCCAATTGTTCCATTGAAAATGAGTACCATGATTTGTATAAGTCGCCGCTTGCATTGCCTCCCTTAAGCTATTAATAGAGAATAAACCTGATGAATGGAGATCCCATACCCAATTAGATCCATCCGTTAAGTCTGAATGAGACCGAATGAGACAGGAAAGATCAATGCCACATGTTCCGAGTTCTCGATAGATATTAAATATTTGCTTCCAAGGACCGGGTTGTGAAATTTTAACTGGGATGAAATTCCAGGATCTAGAGTTATGGTGGAAACACCAAATAACCTTTCTCCATAATCCGTTAACTTTCGTTTTGAATCTCCACCACCACTTAGCTAACATAGCTATATTAGCCTCATGGAGTGATCCAATACCCAAACCACCCTTGTCTTTTGGTGATATTACTTTATTCCAAGAGACCCAGTTAATCTTGTTTTTATCTGTCGATCCACCCTACAAGAATTCTCTACGCAATCGTTCCAAGTCATTGATGATTTTTGTGGGAGCCTTGTATAACGAAAAATAATAAGTGGGCAATGAATTAAGAACCGATCGAATTAGAGTTATCCGACCACCGAAAGAGAGGTTTTTTGATTTCCAAGTTGATAATCTCTTTCTGAATGTGTCTACTATTGGTCTCCAATGTTTGATTAGATTCATGTTTGCTCCCACTTGTAACCCCAAATACTTGAATGGGAAAGATCCGATCTTACAATGAAGTATGTTAGCCATTTCCTCCATTTGATTAGTTTGCACACAAACTCCATACAAACTACTTTTGGCCAGGTTAACTCGTAATCCCGACACTAAATAAAAACCTCGGAGTAATCTGCTCAAGTTCCGAGCATTTGTGTTCAACCATTCTCCAATGAAGACCACATCATCCGCAAATTGGAAATGAGATAAAGTTGGACCGGTCGGTAAACAAGAGATCCCATTAAATAATCCAACTGAGCATGCTTTCTTAATCATTTCAGAAAGAGCCTCCATAGCTATGATAAACAAAAACAGAGACAATGGGTCACCTTGCCTAAGACCCCTATAACATGAGAATTCTTGCGTTGGGGATCCGTTAACAAGGATGGAAGCCCGAGCTGATGATAAACTTGCCATAATCCAAGATCTCCATTTTACTGGGAAATTCATTTGTGATAAAATGGAAAGGAGAAAATCCCAATTTAAAGAGTCAAAAGCTTTTTCAATATCAATTTTGAATATCATACCCGATTTTCTGGATTTCTTTAGCCATGGTATGAGTTCATTGAGAATGAGTGGGCCATCAATGATGCTTCTGTTCGCCAAGTAAGCAGATTGTTCTTCAGAAATCAGCTTCGACATAAGAGGTTTCAACCTGTTAACAAGTACTTTTGAGATTGTTTTGCTGATGCGTCCAATAAGACTTATTGGTCGAAAGTCTTCAGGACGGGAAGGGTCTTCAGTCTTTGGAATCAAAACCAGAAATGATGAAGAGCAGCCCATGCTAATAGAAGCATTACGATGGAATTCATCAAAAAATTTGATAAAGTCCGATTGAAGTAAACTCCAACACCTTTTAATAAATCTGAAATTAAACCCGTCAGGACCAGGTGCTTTGTCACTTGCACAATCCCAAATAGCATTTTTTATTTCCATGAGAGTAAAAGGAATCGTCAAGGCATCCGCTTCACCGCGAGATAATTTTGCAATATCGGGGCAATGTATGGAAGGTCTTCTTTGCTCAGGTTCTTGAAACTTTAAGGAGAAAAAATTGAATATTTCCTCCTTGATTAAATGATGAGATGAATTCCACTCATCATCAATATCAAACCATTGATACGGTTGTTTCCAATGTTAGCATTAACAATGCTATGAAAGTAAGATGAATTTTCATCCCCGTCGATTGCCCATCTTATTCTTGATTTTTGTCTAAGATCCATACTTTTTAATCTATCGGACTCCATAATAAATTTCTTACACTCATTCCGTATTTCAAGCTCCTGCTCCGACAATGATCTTGATTCTACGGCCTTCTCTAATTCTTCTAACCTTTCCATATTTTCAGCATATAATCTATTTTTATCCGCCTTATATTTGTGCACCCAATCTTTTATACGTATCTTTAGCCATTTCAGTTTTGTCGCCAGCCCCACATCTGCCCGACCCGTGAATGAAAAAGACTTGAATGAGTCTTCAATAAAATCCAAGAGGCCTGGTAATTCTAGCCATGAATTGTATACTCTAAAGGGTGTTGGCCCGAAGTCTGTAGGAGTCGTAGACAAGAAAATTGGACAATGATCCGATGCCGCATTAGAAAAAACAATTAGTGATGCTGTCGGCCACGTATTCATAAATTCATGGCAAACCAGTGCACGGTCCAGTTTACTATGTTTCAGACCATTATCAGAATGGTATGTGTACTTCCTGCCCCCATGTTATACTCTATCAAATCAGCAGATGCTATAAAATCATTGAAGTAATTGGCATTAGAGGCAATGAATTCAGAGTTTACTCTTTCTTCTGGGTTTCTTACATCATTAAAATCACCAATGAAGACCCATAGTCCGGGTTGTGAATTCTTTATATTCACCAACGTATTCTAGCCATTGGATTGTTTGGAGCATAGACATTTACGATATTTAGGAGTTGACCAGACATCTTCAATTTCCCTGAAGTCACCAAAAAATTTGCACTTTTTAACACACTAACCTTTGTAAAAATGGATGGGTCCCAATAAGACAACAATCCACCAGATCTCCCTTCTGCTGGTACCGTCTCTAATTTGAACGCTGATTTTCCCCATAACTTATTGTAAGAAAAGAAATCGCTATCACCAAGTTTGGATTCTTGTATTGCTAGGAAGTGTGCACCATGTGAGGTTTTTAACCCTCGAATCCAATCTGCCTTTCTGGGTTCTCTAACCCCCCGTAAATTGATAGATAAGAAATTCATTGGGACTGATTTTGTCCTCCTTCACCAATAATTACCTTTCGGATCTCGTCTCTGAATTCTTCCGCTTGAATTCCCACCCGTAAAGCAACGTTGATTGTTTCTTCAACCTCCAATTCCTGATCAACGAGGTTATTGGTATCTTGAATACCCATATCTGATGGTTGCGAATCTTGAGCAGGTAAGGTTGTATTGGAGGATGCTAAAGTGTTGTTCTCTGCAACACCCGTTTTATCAAAAGGGGGTACACTGTGCTGATTTATGCTATTATAAAAATCAGTCTGACACCCATTCCTATCATGATTAGTGGGTCGGTGGGGTGGACTGTGATAAAGTCTGGGCCTTTTCCTAGACACAGCTCTTGGACTAGAGCCCATGTTTGAATTCAGCCCAAGAGAGAATGTGTAGTCAGGTTTATTTAGGTCCAATGAATTCTTGATTGAATCTGATGCATGGGAATTAATTGTTGACTTAAAATTTGCAATTAATGTTTCCTTGTTCCCTGGAGTATTCTAGACATCTTTCCCATGCACGTTCTTTAGGTTCTTTGCCCTTTGGTTTTCTTTCGGAATGTGAAGTGATGCATCCTCCTCGCCACCCGTTGCCGGAGTATACGTTGGGTCTTGCCTGAATTCACCATCTTCTAGATCGTCATCCTCCCTATTAACCGATTCCTCTGATGTTGATAGGATACCGGAATTAAACGATGATAAAGTTTTCACCGCCAACTTATGTCACACCCTCAAATTCCGGGTCTGGAATCTATCACGGAGGGGTGAGCAAACCAGGATCACAGTCAATAGTTACTTAGAACGACTCTATATGCAACGTTTAACATAACAAACCAAGGTTTAAACTTTATAATTCATGCGGAAGCGTTTAAACAAATAAGACAAACCCAAAATATAAAGATAAACATATCATTGTTTAAGCGTTAGGATGCATGCTTGACCCGTGTAGTGCTCCTAACAGCAGTCCAGATTTAATGACCTGAGAATAGCATACTAAAAGTCAACACACGGTTGGTGAGTTCAAGAGTTTGCGTTTAAACATAACAGTTTAACAAAAATGTAATCAACCCAATGGTTGATTAGTTCGAGAGCTTGCAGTTAAACATCCCAATTTAACAATAGCGTGTATCAACCCAACGGTTGATCAGTTCAAGAGTTTACAGTTAAACATCCCAGTTTAACAATAGCGTATATTTAAGCATGTGCATTGTAATGGCTAGCTAGCCCATTCACAAACGATATTAAATAGTGATTTCGACATTGAAGCTGACTGTGTTATGTTTGCCTCCAGCCACGACGTCTCCATATCGTGACTAATGTTCATAGGAGAAATTGCACCCGGTTGACCTCAAGTCACACAGGAGGGGCTCGTCACACCCAGTAGTACTACCCAACTTTCCCCGCTATCCAATATTAACAATTCGAAAGTGTGAGGACTTTTATAATGATAAACAGCACTATATTAATATCATACACATCTTAAATATATAATGAAAACGTTTGTAACATTACCAGTATGCTATCTCCCCCAAAAGAGTTTTAATAAAATGAACTTACCCAAAAGAGATTTAGTAAAATAGTGGGGCCTGAACTCACCTTGAATTGATGTAATGAAATGAACAAGAACTTCAAAGTATAAGGCAATGCACGATCAAACACGATCAACACCTATTATTAATTGTAATTAAATTTTTAAAATGTGTTCAACGCGAATAAATATATTTGGTCGGATTCGGGTCGGTTCGGTTTGACGTACACGATTTGGTATACAAACAACACCATGTCTTAATAATATTATCAATATTGATATTAATAATAACAATGGCGTGATCATAATTATAATGATAATACTTGTATTTGTAAATAATTTATGAAATTTATTAAATATAATTCCTTCATTTATCATAATAAATCCATAATTAAAATAATATAATCTTTATTAATAACTTGATGATTTAAATCATCATTTAAAATTCATTTTTATAAAAGTAACTATTTATAACATTTGTAATAGTTATATAAATAAATAATTAAATAAGGAATTTAAAGAAATAAATTCTAGAAATTAACTATATAATTTCTAAAATTGCCAAAGTTTGTAAAAATTATTTTTATAATTTTTAATAATTTTTCTGTATTTTTAAGAGGCTTAAAAAGGCTTTAAAAAAATGTGTTGGGGGCAGGGTTCGAACCCCTGACCTCCGGTTCACCCTCACACACACAAACCAGTAAACCAAGGCACAAGGCCACGGTTAAAACTCCTCTTTTAATTCTTTTAACTTAAACCCAGTAATCCCAATTTAACAAAAACCCCAGGTTCGATCCTCAACCAAATCGAAAGCCAAATCGATTTTAATTGTATCAGAGCTCATGGGTTTATTGTTCCCCTTGTAAAAACGAGTAAATGGTCTGTTCATTTACCTGTTTCGAAGCTCTACAATGGGTGTTTGACCGGTTGCAGGTCCGCGGCAATGAGAGGATCAAATTGATCGATTTCAAGTGTTTGAGAGGTGTGTGAATGTACCATTAGTTTAGGGATGCTTATATAGTACTTCCCGTTCGATTAATTGGAATAAAATAGCCTGTTGGTGCGTTTATGGTGAGTGGGTCGGCCGAACTTTCGGTCAAAGTGGGGAACATACCACACCGACTTGAATTATCAAATTGAAATGGTCCCCGAGTTCGGTCCATCCTCTAGAAGGTGTCGGTATAGTTGGATTGCATTATAATCGCGATGTTCTTGGCTTTTGGGGCTGCCGGAGAGCCGCCGGAGAGCCGGCCGGAAAATCGAAGGGGACGGGCGGCGGGTTGGGTATTTTAAAACAATTTACACAATGGCCCCCTGTACTTTAGATGTTTTATTATTTCATGATTTAAGTTTTTAAAACAGGTTTTAAGATTTGCAAAACTACCCCCTGGACTTTATTAATCAATTATATTAATTTTGTAAATAATAATATTTTCATTATTATTATTATTTTCATTATTAACATTATTAGTTTTAATAATAATATTATTATTATTATCATTGTCATTATTTTTATTATTATTAATACTATTATTAAATAATAATAAAATATAAAAATAAATTGTAAATTCACATTAAATCACGGAAAATTTTTCGGGTTGTCACATCATCCCCCTGTTAGAGGAATTTTCGTCCCGAAAATTAAGATGTACTGGCAGCATCTTTGAACAGGTTAGGATACTTGCGCATCATCTCGTCCTCTCTTTCCCAAGTGAACTCAGGACCATGTCGGGAGTTCCACCGAACTCTGCCAATCAGAATTTTCCTATGCATAAGTTGTTTAACTTATCGATCCATAATTTCCAGAATATAATTTCGTGGTAAAGTAATGTCTAGAATCAAGATAAGACCAACAATGATAAGAAAGGTTATCCGTCGGAATTTAAGAATCCCAAACGTCACCATATGAAACGATCTTAACGCATGTCCTGTGAATAGGTATTTCTCCTTTGACCAAACATCGGTCTAAAGAAATAATAAACTATGCGAAGATCTTGGAATGAGTTCACGAAAATGGTTAAGAATTTTATTAAAATAGAAAATGAATCAATCATTCAGAATAACGATTGATGTTTTAACGTCATACCACGGTGTACGAATATTTGAAACGAAAGCAGGTTAACTTCTCGACGTTGTGAGATAATGGGTTTGCTTTTACATAAAGATTACTTTGAACCTTTCCTTGGTGAGTAAACTCGATAGCATTTCTGATCAAGTGGGTGAGAATTTGTCTAATCCGTAAAACATCACCATTAACTTCCACTGGGACATCACCTCTTCTTGGCCTAAATTTTATGGCCTCCAACCTCAGAACTCCTAAATCAACTTAGGAAGAGTCGAGGATGTCACTAATAAGTTGAAGGACTAGATCATCAGAAAACAACATGACACTCAAAAGTTGTTTCTGATTTTTATCAAGTTTTGTTGTTGATAAAATTTCTACTATGCTAACGACCCCTGATAATGGAGATCTCATCTTGTGTGACATGGT
The DNA here is from genome assembly GCA_024085815.1 of Flaveria linearis. NCBI lineage: Eukaryota > Viridiplantae > Streptophyta > Magnoliopsida > Asterales > Asteraceae > Flaveria > Flaveria linearis. The sequence continues at coordinate 2,364,702 of CM044005.1, forward strand.
TGCTAGCATTTGTTTTGCTCTCATCGTTACCTCTGTAACACGAACAGTTTTATTAAGTTCTGTCTCCTTGGCCTTCTGTACAGCTATTTCTTCTCTTAGTTTTGCCATCTTTTCTCTCTTTTTCACCTGATCAGTGATTTCCATGCCCATGTAATTAACACCAACTTCCTCCCCATCTTTGCTGAACACGGGTTCAACATATATTAAGAATGTTTTGGCTCTAAATAACTCAGTCTCAAAAGTAATTCCTCTCTTTACTGGTAACTCTCTCCAGAACTTCTCTTTTAAAATCTTGTTGTTCAAATAGAAATTTAATTATTTTTAAGCTTAAGGATTCAAAGCGATTCAAGAAGTGACGCGAACAATAGGAAAGGTTTTTGAAAACATGTTTTGCAAGATAGCAATATTTATGTACGTTCCCATAAGCACAGCTGAGAATATTTGTATGACTAGAAAGTCATGAACATAAGTTAACAATATCTTCAGCAGAGAGAGTGTTTAGGAAGGCTACCATCGCACAATTATGTTTTGATGCTAGCTCAAAATGAAAGTCAATAGATAAGGAATAAATGATTCCATATAGCTAGGTCAAATGGAGATAAATCAGTTTAAGAAGTTAAGTGCTTCAAGCTTAGAATAAAAATCAACCTAAAACGATTGGGTCTCCTTTCATGTTCCGAGATTATGCTTTGGTTTGATAGGTCGAACCACCTTCTCCTGACGGACTATCTTAGTTTCCTTCTTTGATAACCAATTCCTATAGTATTATGTCAAAGACATGACCTTCTTGTACTAATTTCTACCATTGGTTATTTCTACTAAGTAAAATGATTTCTAAGCAACTAGGGTTAATGCTAAGTTAAAGAATAATTCCAGAAGAATCAAAGCTATTATTAACCCTAGTATCAAATAGATGTGTAGCTATTGATGATAAGGTACATACATGTAACAACACTTAGTCTCGACAAATGTGGCTTGCTTTAGTCGTAAATGTATGACCGCGTGATGTATTACTTTGACTTATATGACCTTTATTTCCATAATTTTAACTGTTCTTACTTTCTAGCTATAGTCATTTCCTAATTCTGGTTATTTCTAACTCGTCCTGGGGTCTTAATCGACCTAGGGCACACTTATAGTAATGGTCGGAACTCCAACCTTCTTAATGTTCCTGTTTAACGCATTTTAGCTTAATCGTATTAACCAACATAGCTAGGTTTACAACATTAGCATTCTTGTCCACCTTACCGCTAGACTACTTGTTCAACCCTCCAACTTCTTTCTACTACTCACTAGATTTTCCTAGTGTCCTTCTTAATTCTATTTGGTCTAATGTCATAAGGTATGACATCATCTTCATCAATTCCTAGAGTTTGTCAGCATAAAGAGCACAACCTAACCCTATTATTGCACGGTTTTAGAATTACCATTCTAACTTTTGCATTTCATTTCTTAAGTAATAGTACCCAATCACCAAGGCTTTGAACTCACCCTATATATAAGCATCACCGGTATACTAAAAATGTACTTAAACCGGTTACACGACATCCTAATTTTTCCTTAACATCATCCTAAAGAATATGTACAATGAGTTTCATCACTCTTCTATATTTCCTGTAGTCCACTTCCATTCTAAGCATTCAAACAGTTCCTCAGTTACTGAAATACTAATTGGAGGAATGTCTCTTGGAAATACCATGAAGGTTTTAAGTAGGACAGGACTTGAGTAATAGCAAGTGTTAGTAATATTTTGTTACCCTTAACGAGGTCTTACTAGAATTATGATCCTAGCACCCTAGGGTATAGAATAGAAACTTGTAATACTCATGATCGTTACTTCTCCCACGTCCACGTCCTCTTCCGGACATTCCTTAAATTACCAAATATCAACAGCTATCAGTCGTATGAAAATAGATCTTTTGTCTTGAAATGAAAAGGAAAAGAAATTCAAGGATTTAAAGAAACAGACAAGCTAGGGAATCAGTCCGAATCCGTGGGATTAACACAAATGTCATGGTTTGAATTTCGTCCAAATTCAAGGTAAGGGTGAGCATTCCTACAAGTAGAACTAATAGATAGTTAGTGGTTATGTTTTATGAAGACCGAGACTTTCTTGCTCAAGGTGTAGGAATGATGACTTATACTGACTACAATGTTACCACCCGTCCAGATTCACCGGACTTAGCATGCACGACAAATTACAATTACGTGTGCACCTGTAATGGTAAATTGCTTTGCATGACCACCCCGGTTCCTCCTATCAGGTTAACATATCTTGTCAAGTATAGTGGTCATCAATGGTTGAAGTACCAATATGTATGTATTGTATCGGGGTCGATCAATCAAGGTATACGAAAGGATCAGTAAAGTCTGGGAATCATTGACACGCCAAGGTAATTTGACCCATTTGCCTTAGAGACCTGTGTATTGACCATAGTTTATCACTCATCCCAGAAATCCCCAGGTAAGCATACCAGGTCTCGCAATGAGATATATGCGATATGCTAGCCTTAGCCCGAGGGCCTTTTGCCAGGAAATCCAGAATACAGGTGTCTATGTGTCACACAAGTTCATTTGGTTTATGGAATTCAAAACCTCGATAAGATTTCATAGGTTAGACATAAAGTCTAAGGATTTGAACCTACGATGATAAGTTAAGTTTAGGAAGTCTAGAAACAAGTAACTAACTAACTGTGTGCGGTTATAGTCTAGTGTGTATGCAACCTAGTTCTCTATAACCAATGGCTCTGATACCAATCTGTCACACCCTCAAATTTCGGGTCTGGAATCTATCACGGAGGGGTGAGCAAACCAGGATCACAGTCAATAGTTACTTAGAACGACTCTATATGCAACGTTTAACATAACAAACCAAGGTTTAAACTTTATAATTCATGCGGAAGCGTTTAAACAAATAAGACAAACCCAAAATATAAAGATAAACATATCATTGTTTAAGCGTTAGGATGCATGCTTGACCCGTGTAGTGCTCCTAACAGCAGTCCAGATTTAATGACCTGAGAATAGCATACTAAAAGTCAACACACGGTTGGTGAGTTCAAGAGTTTGCGTTTAAACATAACAGTTTAACAAAAATGTAATCAACCCAATGGTTGATTAGTTCGAGAGCTTGCAGTTAAACATCCCAATTTAACAATAGCGTGTATCAACCCAACGGTTGATCAGTTCAAGAGTTTACAGTTAAACATCCCAGTTTAACAATAGCGTATATTTAAGCATGTGCATTGTAATGGCTAGCTAGCCCATTCACAAACGATATTAAATAGTGATTTCGACATTGAAGCTGACTGTGTTATGTTTGCCTCCAGCCACGACGTCTCCATATCGTGACTAATGTTCATAGGACAAATTGCACCCGGTTGACCTCAAGTCACACAGGTGGGGCTCGTCACACCCAGTAGTACTACCCAACTTTCCCCGCTATCCAATATTAACAATTCGAAAGTGTGAGGACTTTTATAATGATAAACAGCACTATATTAATATCATACACATCTTAAATATATAATGAAAACGTTTGTAATATTACCAGTATGCTATCTCCCCCAAAAGAGTTTTAATAAAATGAACTTACCCAAAAGAGATTTAGTAAAATAGTGGGGCCTGAACTCACCTTGAATTGATGTAATGAAATGAACAAGAACTTCAAAGAATAAGGCAATGCACGATCAAACACGATCAACACCTATTATTAATTGTAATTAAATTTTTAAAATGTGTTCAACGCGAATAAATATATTTGGTCGGATTCGGGTCGGTTCGGTTTGACGTACACGATTTGGTATACAAACAACACCATGTCTTAATAATATTATCAATATTGATATTAATAATAACAATGGCGTGATCATAATTTTAATGATAATACTTGTATTTGTAAATAATTTATGAAATTTATTAAATATAATTCCTTCATTTATCATAATAAATCCATACTTAAAATAATATAATCTTTATTAATAACTTGATGATTTAAATCATCATTTAAAATTCATTTTTATAAAAGTAACTATTTATAACATTTGTAATAGTTATATAAATAAATAATTAAATAAGGAATTTAAAGAAATAAATTTCTAGAAATTAAATATATAATTTCTAAAATTGCCAAAGTTTGTAAAAATTATTTTTATAATTTTTAATAATTTTTCTGTATTTTTAAGAGGCTTAAAAAGGCTTTAAAAAAATGTGTTGGGGGTAGGGTTTGAACCCCTGACCTCCGGTTCACCCTCACACACACAAACCAGTAAACCAAGGCACAAGGCCGCGGTTAAAACTCCTCTTTTAATTCTTTTAACTTAAACCCAAGTAATCCCAATTCAACAAAAACCCCAGGTTCGATCCTCAACCAAATCGAAAGCCAAATCGATTTTAATTGCATCAGAGCTCATGGGTTTATTGTTCCCCTTGTAAAAACGAGTAAAATGGTCTGTTCATTTACCTGTTTCGAAGCTCTACAATGGGTGTTTGACCGGTTGCAGGTCCGCGGCAATGAGGGGATGTAACATCCCAGGGAAATCGCAATGTGATATTGTCCGCTTTGGCCGAAGCCTCACGGGTTTAAAACGCGTCACATTGGGGAAGGTATCCAGCCCCTTATAAAGAAGCTTTCGTTCGCCTCCCCAACCGATGTGGGATGAGTAATAGCCCTCCCCTATGGGAGTATTTGCAGGCATGTGTCCATCCACCCACCGAAGTGAGACCAGCGTCCTCGCTGGCACATCGGCCCGGCCCTGGCTCTGATACCAACTGTAACATCCCAGGGAAATCGCAATGTGATATTGTCCGCTTTGGCCGAAGCCTCACGGGTTTAAAACGCGTCACATTGGGGAAGGTATCCAGCCCCTTATAAAGAAGCTTTCGTTCGCCTCCCCAACCGATGTGGGATGAGTAATAGCCCTCCCCTATGGGAGTATTTGCAGGCATGTGTCCATCATCTGTCACACCCCAACCTTGACGGCGGAATCGTCGAGGCGTGAAAGTTACGATTGTTCACAGCCACATAACGCTATTGCCTGAAACATGTTAAAATAAAAGGTCAACATATTGTTGGTGAGCATTCTACAGTTTTGGATACATAAGTATATAAAAGATGGCAATTCAAGTTGTAAATTAGTGAATAAAGTGACTAGGGATGTTATGAACAATGCACAATCAAACCTCGACAATGTTTTACAAGTATCAAACGACGTTAATATTCTATTAACGTTAAAAGTATATACGATCAGCTAAGTGCACTTGAATCAACCAAGTAGGCTTGTCTTACCCATAGATCTATGACTTCGCTGGGCTAGCAATAGTTAATGATTGTACATATAATGCCATAACATGGTAACCACAAAAGTTCAACTAACCACAACTCACAAGTAAATTGCCATAAGTTTACAAGTCTCGAATAAGTTTATAAGTGCAATGATATAAGTTAACATGTTTCACCCCAAAGTGTGAAAATAAAAAAAAGGGGTATAGAAATACTCACTTGATACGCGTATTGTGTACTAGAGTTTACTTGAAAGAAAGTGAACACTCAACCTTCAAAGGTTACCTAGATCACGCAAGTACATGAGTTTATGTAAACAGTGAATATGAGAAACCCTAAGTGCACCATAACCAAGGACTCAAGGTTTTAGAGGAATAGACATGTTTGACCCAGTTGACCCGTTTGACCCGTTGGTGACATTATGTGTTATAAACCATTTAAACAGACATGAGCATATAACATACAAGTCATGTAAGTTCTTAGTATCTAGCATACTCAGTGTGTTCATAACACAACTAGTGTATCATATAACAGGTTAGATCATGCATAACCTACTTATATGACCTATAACCATGAATTAGCATATACGGGTCAAAACAGATAATCTACCAAATAATCATCCATACTAATCACAACACATTCAACATGTCCAATTCACAACTTATACCATCAAAATAAGTTCTAGTAGTACTAACATTACACGCAAAAGCCAAGTAAATATGTTACAGGTTGTAGGTATTCGTTTTCCAGAATCTGCGTTTTCGGGCAGATTCTAGGTGTTCGAACGATACGGTCAAACACATAACCAAACAAGGATTTAGGCCAAGGCCAAACTCCAGTAGGCTCTCCTATGAGTCAATTAAGTATTTGAAAAGTTGTTTTAGGTTTTAAGGGCCTGGAGTTACTAGAAAAACTCAAAATGTTACAGCAGCTCTCAACCGGAGGGCTGCTGGAGTTAGCTTGCCAAATTGTGCATAACTCCCATTTGAAAATAGATATTGGGTTAATTCTTTTTCTGGAGTTCAGAGGATTCCAAGGACAAATGTTTGACCATAGGGTTTGGTCTCAGGTTTTATGAAATGAAAATGACATATCAAACAAGTCAACACATACATTCTGTCCAAGAGGACAGAATTGACCCTTCTAGCCAAAACAGGTAAAACACCAATTTAACCACCTCCAATTGGAGTGTGGTTACACTTTTTGGAAACTAGACTCAGTAACAAACAATTCGGGCACTAGAAACACATCATTTGGACCTGTTATGACCTGTTTGTGGCACATACAAAATGAGACTCAGAATCTGTCAGAAAGTTTGTTTCTGACCACCCTTCACTAAAATGATCATAACTCACGTTTTACACATCCAAATTGGACAAGGTTGAAGGTTTTGAAAACTAGACTCCATGAGGAACATGTTAGACTCAAGAAAACGAGCTTTTGGATTCGTCTTCATTTGGTTATGTCATGATGAAAACAGGGTATGCAATCTGCCAGAAATCAGAACGTGTACACATTTCACATGAAAGCATATACATACGCATGTTTCATGTTTCCTAGCATTCATACTAACTAATTAACATCCTAACAACATCAAACAACAATCAATTCCATAAAATCCCCAAAATTTTCAAATTAGGGTTCATGTTCATCAAGTTTCATAATCAATCAATCAAAAGTGTTGTTTTCTTGCATAATCAACTTTAAACAACATACATACAACCTAACTAACATGTGAACAACATCAAAACATCAAGATTTCAGCTTATTGAACACTAATTTCGCAGCAAGGTTCGGCCAAGTCAAGAAACCCACAAAAACATCAAAACTAACCTTCAATTCGCGTGTATACTTGTTAATGAAGATCCAAATCGCGTTCTAGCACTTGAAATCGATCAAAATCATGAAGATTGAGGGTTTTAGATTGAAAAACGCAGAGAAGGGAGGGAGAGGGCTGCAGGTCGATGGAATGGGGAAAAGGGTGAGGTTTGGGGTGTTTTATTTTAACAAATTTACATTTATACCCCCTCTAAACTTGCATTTTGTTATTTTTATAAAAATTAAGTTTTTAACTATTTGTAATGTGTTTTTAACTTAATAATATTAACATATAAACTAATGGTAACTCTTAGATATTTTATTTTATAAAAACACAAGACATACGAAATAACACGCGCGTTTCTGCATTACGCGATAAAATTCCCGAATAGTCTTTAAATCGCGTAAACACATAAGCATAACACAATAATCATCTAATCAAGTAGATTATTATTAAATTAACATTATTAATTATTATTTAGGTCACCAACGTCAAACGACAACTAGTGTGTGCTTACGACGCGTGTATGTAAAACTTAACGGAACTAACGGAGTTTGGTAACGGAAAATCACCGGATGTCACATTCTCCCCTACTTTAAAAAATTTCGTCCCGAAATTTATTTACGAGGAGGCTGAGACGACAAGATGAGGACGCTTGGACTACATTTGATCCTCACATTCTCAAGTGATAGGTGAGCATGAAGCCACAGATAGATCATAGTGATTCTCTCTTTCTTTCTTGATACAGTTTGTGTTTTCATTTCCTGAGACACATTCTGAAGAACTTTCAGGTTTCGATAAGGTATCAAAAGAAGAAAATTCATCATCGATTAAGCTGACCGCTTTAGTGTTTACTTTATGTGCAATGACAGAGCCATTAGAGGTAAAAAGAGAGTCTAAAGTGTGTGGCTCCTAGTTATCATTATAAGCTTTTACGTTGATTAACAATGAACGTTAATACAAGATGTTACCGTCTCCCCTACTTTAAAGAATTTCGTTTCGAAATTTAGAATGAACTTAAATGAGCAAAAGAGTTAAAATGAAAGATAAGTGTTCAAACTAACAGTGATTGACGTTTAATTACAGATGAAACGCTTCACTTGATGGAATCTTACAAGATTCTTGGCATAATGCATGCCAATTTGAACCCTATCAGTGAAATGTGAGAAGTTTTGAGATGAAATGTTGGAAAGCGATGCCGAGTTACCATCGTATATTATAATTATAAATCACAACTTCCAGAATATAATTTCATGGTAAGGTGATGTTTAGATATCAATAAAAGACCAACAATGGTAAGCAAGGTTAACCGTCGGAATTTAAGAATCCCAAACGTCGTCATATGAAACGATCTTAACGCATATCTTGTGACTATGTATTTCTCCTTTGACCAAACATCGGTCTAAGAATAACACGCTATGCGAAGATCTTGGAATAAGTTCATGACGATAGTTAAGAATATTATTAAAAACAGAAAATGAATCAATCGTTCAAAATAACGATCGACGTTTTACAAAAACAAAATATAACAAAATGAACCTCTTCATCAAAATCCAGAATTCACTCCTACTTTGACGAGGTCATTTCCTTTGAGAAAATACAATCCATAAAAATGAAATTATCATCAAGGTATGGAATTCACGCCTATCTTGATGATTGAGCTTCATAATAACAAGGAAATAATCAAAGATTAACACTTGTCACCAAAGTACGGGTTTCAATCCTATTTTGGTGAGATCATGTCATTTGTGGAAAGCCATTCCAAAGAGAATACTTGGAGTCAATCCTCAAGATAAGGTAATCACTCCAATCCAGAGGATGAAATTTCATAAAATACACAATTGGAAACCATTTATCGAAACGAATAGAGAATCATCAAAGTAAGGGAATCACCCCTGTTTTGATGAGTTAGAGTTGTTTAGGAGGTACGAGTGTTCTTAGTCATAGATTGACTTACAAACTCTTGCATCTCCCACAATGCAGACGGTTCAAGGTTCGGCTTAACCACGAAAGGAAAAGGATATCACTTAGAAATTTAGAAAATTTCAAGTTACATCAATGTAACTAAAAGGAAAATCATGCTTACAAAATTTAAGGTCAAAGTTCGAGGTAACAGGATTTGTTATGATGGTGTTCAATTCTTGGATGGTTTAAGTCGGGAAGACGAAATCAAGGGCAAATGATTCGACATCACAATGAGATGTGAACATTCGATTCACAATCGAAAGGAGTATATGGACTTCTCAAGATATGAGATCAACCATAACCTTATTGCAGACACGCGTACTTATAAGTGATGACTCATCTTAAGGGTTTCGAGTCAAGTAAATGGATTCAATGGTCGAATCAAATCACTATTTACACTTTGTTTAGGCAAAGTATCCCGAGATGTAGAAATTCCACTCACAGCATTGCATGTTCTTAGTTATGGGACACATCCTTAAGAGAATTTTGGAATCATAAATAACGGTTTAAAGTTTTAAAGACCATACGGTTTAGATTCTCAATATCTTTTGGTATATTGAAATCCATGTTCACGTGGTCAAGATAAGAAGATAGTTACATGAAATGCCGAGTTCAATACTGTTACACGTTACATGTTGTGCGTTTAAACGTAAGAGTTGAATTGTAGGATGGGGTTAATATTAACAGGAATATTATTTAGGTTAAGAATGAGAAAGTATTTAAACTTTGATGATAAACCAGTTCAAGGATTCAAGGATTTTAAGATACAAAAGGATGGTTCCATTTGGTAACGCATTACCATTTGGAATCGTTGACACGTCAAGGTAAATTGACTCATTTGCCTTAGAGATTTGTGTATTTTGACCATAGTTTATCACTCATCCCAGAAATCCCCAGGTAAGCATAACAGGTCTCACAATGAGATTTATACGATATGCTTGCCTTAGCCCGAAGGCCTTTTGCCAGGAAATCCAGAATACAGGTGTCTATGTATCACACAAATTTTCTTTGGTTCATGAAATCAAAACCTTGATGAGATTTTTATAGATTAGACATAAAGTCTAAGGAATTAAACCCACGATGATAAGTGTAGATTCCACATGTCGTTGAGAGTAGGTTTAGGAAGTTCATTTGTCGGGGAGAGTCAAAAGTCAAAGTTAAGTTTAAGGAGTCAAGTAACTAAGTTTTAAGCATACATAAGACATTCCTATGCTAAGGCATCAAGTTGCACAAAAGGCATAGCATTATGTAGCATTTAAACAATATGTAAGCATAAAAGTATAAAGATCTTTCTATGAGGTTCATGCAACTATAGTCTAGGTCACCATTTCTAATAACCTAAATCCCTATAGTTATGGGCTCTGATACCAATCTGTCACACCCCAACCTTGACGGCGGAATCGTCGAGGCGTGAAAGTTACGATTGTTCACAGCCACATAACGCTATTGCCTGAAACATGTTAAAATAAAAGGTCAACATATTGTTGGTGAGCATTCTACAGTTTTGGATACATAAGTATATAAAAGATGGCAATTCAAGTTGTAAATTAGTGAATAAAGTGACTAGGGATGTTATGAACAATGCACAATCAAACCTCGACAATGTTTTACAAGTATCAAACGACGTTAATATTCTATTAACGTTAAAAGTATATACGATCAGCTAAGTGCACTTGAATCAACCAAGTAGGCTTGTCTTACCCATAGATCTATGACTTCGCTGGGCTAGCAATAGTTAATGATTGTACATATAATGCCATAATATGGTAACCACAAAAGTTCAACTAACCACAACTCACAAGTAAATTGCCATAAGTTTACAAGTCTCGAATAAGTTTATAAGTGCAATGATATAAGTTAACATGTTTCACCCCAAAGTGTGAAAATAAAAAAAAGGGGTATAGAAATACTCACTTGATACGCGTATTGTGTACTAGAGTTTACTTGAAAGAAAGTGAACACTCAACCTTCAAAGGTTACCTAGATCACGCAAGTACATGAGTTTATGTAAACAGTGAATATGAGAAACCCTAAGTGCACCATAACCAAGGACTCAAGGTTTTAGAGGAATAGACATGTTTGACCCAGTTGACCCGTTTGACCCGTTGGTGACATTATGTGTTGTAAACCATTTAAACAGACATGAGCATATAACATACAAGTCATGTAAGTTCTTAGTATCTAGCATACTCAGTGTGTTCATAACACAACTAGTGTATCATATAACAGGTTAGATCATGCATAACCTACTTATATGACCTATAACCATGAATTAGCATATACGGGTCAAAACAGATAATCTACCAAATAATCATCCATACTAATCACAACACATTCAACATGTCCAATTCACAACTTATACCATCAAAATAAGTTCTAGTAGTACTAACATTACACGCAAAAGCCAAGTAAATATGTTACAGGTTGTAGGTATTCGTTTTCCAGAATCTGCGTTTTCGGGCAGATTCTAGGTGTTCGAACGATACGGTCAAACACATAACCAAACAAGGATTTAGGCCAAGGCCAAACTCCAGTAGGCTCTCCTATGAGTTAATTAAGTATTTGAAAAGTTGTTTTAGGTTTTAAGGGTCTGGAGTTACTAGAAAAACTCAAAATGTTACAGCAGCTCTCAACCGGAGGGCTGCTGGAGTTAGCTTGCCAAATTGTGCATAACTCCCATTTGAAAATAGATATTGGGTTAATTCTTTTTCTGGAGTTCAGAGGATTCCAAGGACAAATGTTTGACCATAGGGTTTGGTCTCAGGTTTTATGAAATGAAAATGACATATCAAACAAGTCAACACATACATTCTGTCCAAGAGGACAGAATTGACCCTTCTAGCCAAAACAGGTAAAACACCAATTTAACCACCTCCAATTGGAGTGTGGTTACACTTTTTGGAAACTAGACTCAGTAACAAACAATTCGGGCACTAGAAACACATCATTTGGACCTGTTATGACCTGTTTGTGGCACATACAAAATGAGACTCAGAATCTGTCAGAAAGTTTGTTTCTGACCACCCTTCACTAAAATGATCATAACTCACGTTTTACACATCCAAATTGGACAAGGTTGAAGGTTTTGAAAACTAGACTCCATGAGGAACATGTTAGACTCAAGAAAACGAGCTTTTGGATTCGTCTTCATTTGGTTATGTCATGATGAAAACAGGGTATGCAATCTGCCAGAAATCAGAACGTGTACACATTTCACATGAAAGCATATACATACGCATGTTTCATGTTTCCTAGCATTCATACTAACTAATTAACATCCTAACAACATCAAACAACAATCAATTCCATAAAATCCCCAAAATTTTCAAATTAGGGTTCATGTTCATCAAGTTTCATAATCAATCAATCAAAAGTGTTGTTTTCTTGCATAATCAACTTTAAACAACATACATACAACCTAACTAACATGTGAACAACATCAAAACATCAAGATTTCAGCTTATTGAACACTAATTTCGCAGCAAGGTTCGGCCAAGTCAAGAAACCCACAAAAACATCAAAACTAACCTTCAATTCGCGTGTATACTTGTTAATGAAGATCCAAATCGCGTTCTAGCACTTGAAATCGATCAAAATCATGAAGATTTGAGGGTTTTAGATTGAAAAACGCAGAGAAGGGAGGGAGAGGGCTGCAGGTCGATGGAATGGGGAAAAGGGTGAGGTTTGGGGTGTTTTATTTTAACAAATTTACATTTATACCCCCTCTAAACTTGCATTTTGTTATTTTTATAAAAATTAAGTTTTTAACTATTTGTAATGTGTTTTTAACTTAATAATATTAACATATAAACTAATGGTAACTCTTAGATATTTTATTTTATAAAAACACAAGACATACGAAATAACACGCGCGTTTCTGCATTACGCGATAAAATTCCCGAATAGTCTTTAAATCGCGTAAACACATAAGCATAACACAATAATCATCTAATCAAGTAGATTATTATTAAATTAACATTATTAATTATTATTTAGGTCACCAACGTCAAACGACAACTAGTGTGTGCTTACGACGCGTGTATGTAAAACTTAACGGAACTAACGGAGTTTGGTAACGGAAAATCATCGGATGTCACAGGGGATCAAATTGATCGATTTCAAGTGTTTGAGAGGTGTGTTCAAGTGTTTGAGAGGTGTGTGAATGTACCATTAGTTTAGGGATGCTTATATAGTACTTCCCGTTCGATTAATTGGAATAAAATAGCCTGTTGGTGCGTTTATGGTGAGTGGGTCGGCCGAACTTTCGGTCAAAGTGGGGAACATACCACACCGACTTGAATTATCAAATTGAAATGGTCCCCGAGTTCGGTCCATCCTCTAGAAGGTGTCGGTATAGTTGGATTGCATTATAATCGCGATGTTCTTGGCTTTTGGGGCTGCCGGAGAGCCGCCGGAGAGCCGGCCGGAAAATCGAAGGGGACGGGCGGCGGGTTGGGTATTTTAAAACAATTTACACAATGGCCCCTGTACTTTAGATGTTTTATTATTTCATGATTTAAGTTTTTAAAACAGGTTTTAAGATTTGCAAAACTACCCCCTGGACTTTATTAATCAATTATATTAATTTTGTAAATAATAATATTTTCATTATTATTATTATTTTCATTATTAACATTATTAGTTTTAATAATAATATTATTATTATTATCATTGTCATTATTTTTATTATTATTAGTACTATTATTAAATAATAATAAAAATATAAAAATAAATTGTAAATTCACATTAAATCACGGAAAATTTTTCGGGTTGTCACAACTTAAACCCATCGTACGGTATTTCAGAGACCCATATTGGACAATGGACATTTCTCTAAACCAATTCTATTTCTTCCTCAATTCTTGTACCGAAAGTTGTAAGAACATAGCAAAACCCCTGTGAAATATCGTGTGAAGACCACGAGAAAGAAGAGTTTTTAATAATGCTCCCGTACAGTTGGCCAACTTGTCATAAATCTTGTTATCCCTCATCTGTAATGGAACTCCTGCTATCTTCAAACACACTAAACGATTATAAGGGAAATGTTGTCCGTCCCAAATCTTAACAGAAACAAGGATTTTCCTCTAAAGTTCTTCCTTTTCAATAAAATTTAGAGCGGTTTTTTTATCCTTAAAGGTGATTAGAATCTTCATTCCACCAACGTAACTAACTGGAGTTGTTTCATAACCACCGTTGTTTAGGATTGATCTTACTTTTTCCATAGCCTCTAGATCATTACTTCTTCGATTATCGACCTTCCAATGCAATGTTCTGGGTACAGAGGAAGCTTATCATCAACTGTAAGGGTCTTCTTTTTGGTAGACTCCTGTTTAGATTCGCCATTAGCTACATCTCTGTATGATCGCCCCTTCTCTACGTAATTATATTTCTTTACTCCAGCAGGTTCTGGTTGGATTGTTGGTTTCTTCGGAGCATGAACTCCCCCGATGTTTGGTAATCAATCTTGTTATGGTTCTGGTCGTACTTAGCAAGGGAAACACTCACCTTTGCTTCGTATATTTTGACTTTGTTCATTACATCCAACATCTCCTTCCAGTTAGAAACTCCTTCATATCTAACAAAGCCAAAGAAATTTCCCATAGAGTCTTTCTTTTTGCAACATAAGCGTCTTTTACGGATCTGAATGATTGAAAAACCTTCCAGAGTAAGTTGCTAGACACTCCACCAGGTAGATTAGACACGAAAAAAAAGTAGTGACTTGTGGCTGTTTTTGTCCTCCTCCATTCCGTCTCCGGTGCCGGACTTCCTTCCAAGCGTTGCTCTCTCTCATCGATGTTTGTCTTGACGGTTGTGCAAGTGCCGGTTGTCGGCGGTGCGAGTGCCTGAGGCGGCCGGCGGTGCAAGTGCCGGAGGCGGCTGACGGTGCGAGTGTCGGAGGTGCGACTGTCGGAGGTGGTAGTCTCGTGGGAAGCTCGGGAGGGAAATTTACATATGCCTTTTTAAACGTACATAAAAGAACACATTACAATACTTACATCTCTATACTAATCTCTATACTAATAAATAAAAATAAATCCGGACACTTGTCACCATTCTAAGCCATCTAATAATTGGTTTTTCCGCTTCTCTCTCCTCTTAATTATAAATATTATAATAACTATTTATTAATTAATAACTATCCATAATTAAAATTTCAAATATTGTTAACTTCAAATTTTCAAATGTGTAATACATGAGTTTGTTCGATCCGTATAATTCTTGTTTGAGAATTGAGAGATTATGAAAATGATTTCATTGCATTCTAAAGATGATTACAAACGGTTTATATAAACACAGCTAACCAAAACAAATTAACACTAACTAACCCTAACTTCTGTTCCCGCCATTTCTAACTAACCATTGTGTAACTATTACAACGATATAATTAACAAGTCACGTGAGAAGCATGCAACATATAACTACATCAACAGCCCCCCTCAAGTTGGAGGCGGGAAAAGACCCAACTTGGCAATCATATCTCGATGAACATAACTATTTAAGCTCTTGGTAAACACATCCGCAAGTTGCTCTTTTGAACTTGTGTGTTGTAAATTGATTAACCCCTCTTGAAGTTTCTCCCGTACAAAATGGCAATCAATTTCGATGTGTTTAGTGCGTTCATGAAAAACTGGATTGCGAGCAATGTAAATGGCAGCCTGACTGTCACATTTGACAGCAATCGGAGTAAGATTAGGAACATTAAATTCTGCCAATAACCTTGTTAACCAAGCCAACTCAGCTGTAACTCGGCGAAGTGAACGATATTCAGCTTCTGCAGAGCTTAAAGAAACAGTATGCTGCTTCTTAGATTTCCAAGAAAGTGGACACCCACCAAGAGAAACATAGTAACCACTAACTGAACGACGAGTATTGGGACAAGACGCCCAATCAGAATCACAGTAAGCAGCCAATTCAAAAGAAGGTTTATTGTTAAAGAATAAACCTTGAGATATAGATTGTTTAACATAACCAAGAGTATGCAGCATAGCAGACCAATGAGTAGAACGAGGAGCATGCATAAACTGGCTCAAGAATTGCACTGCATATGCTAAGTCTAGGCGTGTGTGAGTGAGGTAATTGAGTTTGCCAACAATTCTTCGAAAAGGCAACGGATCTGATAACAATTCTCCATCCTCAAGTTTAAGTTGAAAATGGACTGGAAGAGGAGAATGGTGAATAGGAAGAGAAGAATCAGCAAACTCAGCTAGTAACTCAGAAGCAAACTTCCTTTGAGTCATGATAACACCATTAGTTTCTTGCAAAACCTTATACCCAAGAAATAATTCAAAGCACCAAGATCCTTGATTTTAAACATGGAATGTAAAGAAGACTTGAGATCAGTTATTTCATCTGGATTATTCCCTGTGACCAAGATATCATCAACATATATGGCAAGATGAACCACAGAAGTTCCCATGGACTTGGTGAAAGGGAATGGTCATTCTGAGATCTAATATAACCTCTAGCTTTTAAGAAAGTGGATAATTTCCCATACCACTGTCGAGAAGCTTGTTTTAGTCCATATATGGATTTTTGAAGCTTTAAAGCTTGAGTAGCAGGTAAATCCATACCAGGTGGAGCACACATATAAATGTCCTCATCAAGATCCCCATGTAAAAAGGCATTATCAACATCAAGTTGAAATAATGGCCAATGCATCTTAGTGGCAACACTAATCAAACCTCTAATAGTGGTCATTTTGATAACAGGTGAGAAAGTTTCAAAATAATCTATACCTTCCTTTTGTGTATCACCTCGAATAACCAATCTAGCTTTGCATCTTTCTAGAGATCCATCAGCTTTGAGCTTTATTTTATACACCCATTTACATTTGATAGGTTTCTTACCTTTGGGCAAATCAACAATGGACCAAGTGTTGGTAGCATTAAGAGCAGTAAATTCTTTCTGCATAGCCTCCTGCCAAGCAGTGTACTTGACAGCCTCATGATAAGAACTAGGTTCTTTTAAAACATCAAGGGAGGTAAGAAGAGTTTGATTAGGAAAAGACAAACTAGTAGACACAAGATTTGCAGAAGCAAAACACTGATTGGTCAAAGTATGATGGCAAGAACAAAACTCAGAAGAAGAGACTTGGTTACATACAAAATCCTGCAAATAAGAAGGAGGTTGAGAAGTTCTAGAAGATCTTCTCAAAGGAGCTGTAGAAGTGGCAGGAACTGAAGGAGGAGAAGGAAAAGAAGAAGAAGGAGAAGAATGAACAGGAGAAGAAGGATCAAAAACAGGATGAGAAGAAGAATTAGAAATAGAAGGAGAAGAAGTAGTGAAATGAAAATCATCAAATATTTGACCAAAAGAAGTCAAAACAGGAAAAAGAGTTTGAGTGTCAGAAACAAGAGAAGGAAAAATATGTTCTAGAAAAACAACATTTCTGGACACAAAAACAGTTTTGGTAGAAAGGTTGTATAGCTTGTATGCTTTCTTACCCATGGGATAGCCGATAAAGATACAAGGATCAGCTTTGGGTTTAAATTTATCCCTACCTTGTTTTAGAGTAGATGCATAGCATAGACAACCAAAAGATCTCAAATGAAAATAGGAAGGAGATTTATTGAATAGAACCTCAAAAGGTGTTTTGCCATCAAGAATAGGTGTAGGAAACATATTAATGAGATGAGTAGCTGTTAAAACACAGTCACCCCAAAAAAGAAATGGGAAGTTTAGATTGAAATAATAAAGCTCTTGCTGTTTTAAGTAAATGTTTATGCTTTCTTTCGACTACCCCATTTTGTTGTGGTACACCTACACAACTGGTTTGATGTAATATTCCTTTACTAACCAGATAAGCAGCTTGAATAGAACCACTACCCAATTCAAATGCATTATCAGATCTGATACATTTGATGGTAGTATCAAACTGATTGTGTACCATCTCAATAAAGCCTTTTAACACATCAAAAGCATTACTCTTAGACGATAAAAGATGTGTCCAAGTATTACGACTAAAATCATCCACAATGGTAAGAAAGTATCTAAAACCATTGTATGTGGCAGTGTTATATGGACCCACACATCTATATGAATGAATTCAAAAGGTTTAACAGATTTACTAGTACTATCAGGAAAAGGAAGACAATGTTGTCTTGCCTTAAGACATATATCACAAGGTGCAAGGGAATCAAAGTGTTTAAGAAAATGCAGCTGTTTCAGTCTATAAAGTGGCAAATGCCCAAGTCTACAATGCCAGATTGTACTATTAAGTACATTATTACAAGACAGAACAGAATTCGAAAACAAATGAGAAGATTGATGGTGTTGAGATGATTGTAACAAGTACAAACCAGCATCAATCTTACCAAGAACCACTGGCCTCTTCAGAGAAGGGGCCTGCAAGAAACAAGAAGTAGATGAGAAAAAAACCAGGCCATTTGTATCTCTACATAATCTTGAGATAGACAAAAGATTATGTTTGAAATCTGGTACAAACAAGACATTTGTCAAAGAAATTTCTGATGTAAGATGTATGGTACCAGTTTTAGTGATAGTCAAAGAATGTCCATTAGGTAGAAATATGAAATGAGGTTTGGAAAGGATATGAAAGGCAGAAAACAAAGTCTCATCAAAGCACATATGATCACTAGCACCTGTGTCAATTATCCATTTAGATTCTGAATTTGAAACTTGACAATTAACAATACCTGCAAAGTTTGCAAAATTGATGGTATTGGAATTGTCATGACTTGCACTGATAGTTGCAGTTTGCTGTAGAAGTTTTACCAGTTCATTGTATTGTGCAGAAGTAAATGCTGAAGAGGAATGGTTAGAATCTGCACCAGATGTGTTCACATTCTCAGTAGCAACTGAATCACTGGTCACATTAGCAGCCATTCGTTTGCCTTTGGTAAACTTGAATTCTTTGGGAAAACCAATAAGTCTGTAACATTTGGTAGCTGCATGTCCAGGTTTCTTGCAGTGACTACATGTTACATTCTTATTATTGTTAGCCTTATTAGTTGAACTCAAGTTTGACGAATTGACATACATTGCAGCAGATTCATTAACAAACTGAGTAGAAGCATGGATCTCTTTTGTTGTTCATCTTGAATCAACAAAGCATAAGCT
The DNA here is from genome assembly GCA_024085815.1 of Flaveria linearis. Taxonomy (NCBI): domain Eukaryota; kingdom Viridiplantae; phylum Streptophyta; class Magnoliopsida; order Asterales; family Asteraceae; genus Flaveria; species Flaveria linearis. The sequence continues at coordinate 2,383,847 of CM044005.1, forward strand.
TGTGTGACTGAAGGAAGAGGCTTCATGAGTAAGATAGTGCTTCAAACAGCATCATAAGAAGAATTGAGTCCCATGAGGAATTGAAACAAACACTGGATCTCATCCCTCTTAGCTATTGCTTGTGAAGCACCACAATTACAAGTAGGAATAGTATTCAAACTACCTAACTCATCCCAAATACTCTTCAATCTTGTGAAATAAGTAGCAATATCATCATGACCTTGAGATATATCAGACAAGTTTTTCTGCAACTGATAAAGTTTGGCTCCATTAGCTTGACCAAATCGATCGTTCAAATCACTCCATAATTGTGCAGCAGTCGCAGTATAGATCACACTTCCACTGATTTCTCTTGATAGAGTGTTGAGGATCCAGGAAATCACCATGTCATTGCATCTTTGCCATAAATCAAAATTTGGAGCAGATGCAGATTTAGGTAATAATCCATCAACAAAATGAAGCTTGTTCTTAGCAGATAAAGCAATTGACATTGATCCTTTCCATGCACCGAATCCAGTTCCATCAAAAATTTTAGAAACAAGAATTAAACCAGGATGATCTGATGGATGAAGATAGAGAGGATTAGAGGAATCAATCGTGTTAATCGTAGATCCAGAAGTTTCAAATCCAGATATTGAAGATGTTGACATGATTGATCAAATGAGAAGATGAGATGGAAAGAAATTGAGATCGAATGAACAAAAAAACGAAAGTAACAGAAAGAAAAGATGAAACAGATCGCCGGAAAAGTGACCGGAGGAAGGTTGAAGATGATCGGAAACGTAACAGACTTTCAAGAGCATAACCGCTCTGATACCATCTTGTTTGAGAATTGAGAGATTATGAAATTGATTTCATTGCATTCTAAAGATGATTACAAACGGTTTATATAAACACAGCTAACCAAAACAAATTAACACTAACTAACCCTAACTTCTGTTCCCACCATTTCTAACTAACCATTGTGTAACTATTACAACGATATAATTAACAAGTCACGTGAGAAGCATGCAACATATAACTACATCAATAATAATACATAATATTTAAGACATAACCTTTTATATTATAAATCATGTAACATAAATTTATTTAACCTATGTATTACACGGAATTATAACATAGTATCTTCATATACAACTAGGATCACATTGACACGTCGTATCACGCAACGCACATCAAGTAAACTGCAATTTACAAACATGTAAACTACAATTTACTTAATCTAGCAGCCGGTTAAAATGCAAGTGGTGTACCTAACTTAAATCCTATTGATTATTTTGCTAGAATTATAAGAATATTTACATAAATAACTAATCATTACCGTAAAATAATTAGAGTATCACCTACATTTATTAGAGAGATCGAAAACCATCGATCGGTCTCAAAATTAAGAAAACAACTTCTAAGATCAAATAATGATTTAAGATTAGATAACCTCAACATGAACCAGTATGTATATTTATTTTTGTGTGATGATATATCTATTATCTTAATTTCTTTGATGCCTTTAATCAACAAATCTTTCAAATTACTTAAACTGGTACATATAGAAGGAGTATTAAAACTAAAAAACTAAGACACTTGTCATTTAATTAATATATTCATCTGTCGTTATATTTAAACTAATATCTCATCATTTTGCAATTTCACCCTTTCATTATTTGCATTATGTAGTAATGATAAAAGTACCTCATCTTACACCCATGCCTACCTTCAAATTTATAGATGTGAAACTTCCAATAGGTTTCGTAATTTAATCATACTGCCCAAAAAATTTAAATTATTAATTTTAGAAGGCAAATATAAAAAAAATTCAAGTGTGTTATAGAATGAGATTTACAATTGAATATAAATAGATATGTTTAAAATTATAATCTTCGATTATGATTACCTGCATATTTATTTACCATGCAGTGTCTCGTGTGTTATAATACATTTTTATCATCATTTTAATATGCTAATTTAAGTCGCCTTTGTTTATATGGGTAAAGAATAGATCAACACTATGCTTGTACTTAAGATTGGAAGATATGGTATAATTTTAACTTATTGTTCTCCATTTGATTGTTTGTAAAATGTACTATTTGTTTGTTAGTCATCCTAAACTCCACCCCCGAGCACCATCGATGAGCGGATTTGATGGTCATGGCAACGCGAGAACACCACTACTACATCTCAGCGTGGTGATGCTCTACGGTGGGACACCGATGCACGCCATGCACCTACCCTTTTTTTCCTCCTTTTTGAAGTTGTTTTCCAACAATGATGTTGAGTGGTGTGATGAAGGCATCAAAGAGTTTCTTGGTTAATTATAATATGCTAATGTGGTAGCTGAGTTGAAAATGTAATATTTTGTGATACGGTGAATTCATTGTATATATTAAGAAATTATATATATATATATATAAATATATATATATATATATATATATATATATATATATATATATAATTTGCTCAAAATCTCAAATGCTCCAAGCTAATTTGCTCAAAATATGTTGTAATATGTTGTGATACGGTGAAAATGTAATATGTTGTAATATGTTGTGATACTGTTAATTATTATATAACTTTTTAATTAACAAAGATAATTTGCTCAAAATCTCAAATGCTCCAAGCTCGATTGAATCATATGAAAACATGTTAATAAAATACGAAAAAAAAAACTTTTAACACTTAAAAAATACCCAAACTAAATTGTAGTAAAAAACGTATCTCCAAAATTGCCAAAAACAAATTAGCCAATTACCAAAACACCCTCTCAGGTTGACCAACAAAAGTCAAACCCACCATCATCTACACCCTCTTGATACTTTCATGCTCAACAAAGCATTCTTGCTCTCTTTCATCCTCATTATCCTCCTCTTTCTAGCAGCTGCAGCTGCAATCTTAATCTGTAGATCCAACGGCTGAGAAGAAGCCATGAAATCATAAGTCTCCCCTTGGATCTTGACACGTGGATCAATCTGGTTGAACAATCCAAATCTACCACCACCGTGACTGTTACCGGAGCACGGCACAGCCACCACTTTGCCACTGTTGGGATCCACCACCAGTTGGTGTTGTTGATGTTGTGGTGGTGGACTCACAAACATGGTGATTTGTGGATGATAATTATCAATGTTTCTTGAATATTTTACCTATATCATTTCACGAAAGTTTAATTAAACAAATTTGATCATAATCAAATGGGAAGAGTAGTACTTTTAGTTTAATTACCCTTTGTAGAATTGCTTTCAATCCAAGATTTGCAGAAGTGAGTTCTTGATGAAGGGTTTTCATGGCTTTGTCTCCTGTTCAAAATTCAAATTTAAACACATGATTCTAATAAACTTTTAGGTCAAAATTAAAAGACTTCAACAAACATAAAAGTCAAAGTAAACTTCATACCCTCAAAAGAATCTCTCTTTCTTGTTGCATTCTATTGTAACTCTCCACCAAATCATCAGTCGCCTGTAAATAATTGGGGAAAACATTAACATAATCATGAAAATGAGAAATTCAACTAGAAAAGTCAAAATCAGTCAAAATTAACGATGATTGATGATAATTGATAATCACTGCACAATCTCATCTAAACGATCAATGCATAGCAGATGAATTTCAATACCCAGAAGTCAAAATTGAACGTAAGTCAAGATATCAAACGAAATTTAACTCAACAGCATACCACAGAAGCAACAGCATGAGAAGATGAAGATTCAAATAACTTAAATCAAATCGAACACAAATGTTAAAAGTTTTAACGATTTACAACAATCTCAGAACTCAAATCTGTTAGATTTGAAAATTGAAATTGATTATAAACACAATCATCAGATTAATCATAGAAATTGAACTAAAAAAGTCACCAGAAAACACGGTGTTCTTACCTTCCGCTTCAAATTCTCTTCACAGACGCCGGTGGCTTCCGCTTATCACCACCGTCGCTTCCACTACCTTCCGGCAAGAAACACAGCGGCGTTGAAGGGCTTTTATCAGCTTCCACCACCGTCGATTTCACCGGCAACGGAGACGATTCCGATTTCGAAACCAACACAGATCGTTTCTTCTTCATACCCCAAGTGAAACAGTATCGCGTAAGCAACTCCGATTTGGCTAATATCTTCGGCAGATTGAGTAAGATTTCCACAACTTCAATCTCATCCTCCGTCGGAATTCTCAACCCACCACCACCACCACAACCGCCGCCGCCGCCGCCGCCGTTGATAATCTGTTTCATTGCAGTTTTCAATTGAATCGATTTCGGCTTTTTGACGATAAAGATTGGAAACCCAGATGAGAAACAGTGGATTGATGGATGATAATCGAATGGGGGATCGGATTTAGAGAGAAAGATTGAAGATTGAAAAGATTAGAGAGAGAGAGAGAGATGAGTTGTCTGTTGCTTGGAGAAGAGGAGGATAGAAAAATAAGGGGAAATCTGTGTATATTAAAGGGGATGAAGAGTGGCTGATGCCACGTGTCCAGCTATTAGAGATGGGGGGTATCTTAGGGTTTAGCAATATCAATCTTTAACATAGGAAGCTTTTGTATTTGTGTTTCATCTTTCTTAGCAAAGACCTTGTTTCTTAGCTTCCCTCTAAAGCTTCTTAATCGCGACCTTTGTGAGGCGCCCGTAAGGTGGCGGGAAAGATAGAGGAGGAGGAGAGGTCGTGGACGAGATTGGGGAGAGAGTCGGGCCTTTGTAGCAACATTTATTAATAATAATAATAAAAAGAGACTGTAACAGATGAATGAGAAAAAAGAAACAAAATGTTTACTTATTTGAAGACGAGGAAGAAGAATGACGCCAAATGGACTATGCTGACATGGAGGCGCCCGCTTTGGCCTCACCCATGCTAGCTATTTAACATGAAAAATGAATTTGTTAGAAACATTAGTGATTTTGGGCTCGCCCCGTAAGTCGGAGTTAATTGAAACATATTAGAAACAAAAGAAAAAAAACGATTTTGAAATGGTTGAAATAAAAACATTATTTAAACCAAATTATGACTCTAGTTAAAAAAAACTTCACAAAGATAATACGCTATAATAATAATTTAAAAATTCAGGATAACTAATACATAATAACTTTATTGTAATTGTTAATCCATCATAATAACAATATTATATATATTGCTATTTCTTATATATATACTTTATAAAGATGATATACATTTTCCTTTTTTGGTTTCTATTCTAGTATCTCGTTCAAATAAAATGGTATGATTATTATTTACTTTTAATTATAGAGAGACACACGTCCACAAACCACCTCAATTTCTATCTCTCAATAGTCTCCTCCCTCCTCCCATAGACTCCCATCACCAATCACCCCTTTCTCCCCTAAATTTGGCTTTCATGGGTTGAAGCCTAAATGTTAGTTTAGATATTCGCCACCGGATCAAGGTTACAATTTCCTTTTTGATTGTAGTCAAGATTTTTGGTTTGGACTCCATTTTAATTTCTATTTCATTTAGCTTTTAGGGAGGATGAATTTTTTGTAAAATTATCATTATTTTGTAATAAAATAAATAGAATCAAAGATGAATGAACAAAACGGCAAACATTAATGACTACTTTAGGCGTATTTCTCTAACATAAACATTAAAGCAAAAATATTATAAATCAGTTGTTACTATATTGGACTCTATAATCTATATATATATTGTTAGTATGATATGGTCATGAACATTGATATCATACTTACAAATTCCATCATTATAATATTTTCAACAAAAGGTAATACAACCTTTTTAAACCGATTACTAACACCATTATATATGTTGAGAGTATTGATGGTTAAACATCATTGTTTTTATATTAAAATAATATGTTAAAATTATTAAATATTCCATTATGTTGAGAGTATTGATGGTTAAACATCGTTGTTTTTATATTAAAATAATAACATGTTAAGATTATTAAAATAATTAAGTAATAAACATGGTTCTGTAGTAAACATTTAAAGTTACATGTTATCTTCGATATGTTTGTGTTTGTTGAGTTTTAGGTGAAGTTTGCATAGATGCAGAAGTTGGAGGGCTGATCTGGAATATATGTTAAGTTGGTGCGTAGAGTTGCAGCTAGCAAGAAGTCAAAGGGGCTGTTGAACTCTTTGAGGTACTTAATATCATATCTAGCATTAGGGTTAAGTTAGATGGTTAATCATTAACACATTCTTTCGTTCTCTTGTCTCTCTCCTATGATCTTCATCTTCGTCTCCGAATCTGCATAGCACGCACAGCTTCATCGTCTTCCTCGGATCATTAGAGTGTTTGTGTTCATATAATATGTTCTTTAGTTTTTGTTTTATCTTTAGCTAATCACACTGGTGAATCTGCCTTGTTTAAAGTTTTAGGTTTTGATTTCATATTGGTGTTATATATTGTTCTTAACCTCATGAGTTGCATCTTTGTTTTTCTTTCTTGGTAAAATAACTAAAATTAACTACATAACGTCTACAAGATGTTATAACCCTCGTTATTTTTACGTATGATGTTGACAAAATTATTCAACTTTGATGGCAACCACATGACTTCAATATTGTATTGAACTTCTTACCAAAACAAACATTTGTTTGGAGAAGAGATACGAACTAAGCACTTTATATGGTGTTATCACCAACATATTTTAACCATATATAAATTCATAATATATAAAGTGGTTATTTCCTGTATTTTCTCAACGTATATCTCTAGCTATCGAATAACGTGATTACATACAAACACTATACGCCACCAACATTTAATTATACTGTTATTAGTGTCGTTAAATTATGTAAAGGGATAACTTTATGTAAATGATTATAAACTTGTAAAAAGACGAGAACGTATGAACACTAACAACTTGTTTAAAATATCTGTAGTGATATATGAGAGCTAAATTAGAGTATTGTTTCATATTAAAAAGGTTCAACAAGAAGAGAATGTTTGCCCCTGCGCCACCATCAATTTTCATTCTCCTTATGATTTAGTTGTTAAGTCATTAACGAGGGTTTAAAGAACACAATCATTAGAACAGTGTGCGCGCTAGTTAGGTTGTTGTTGAGCTGGTTGAACCAGAAACCGTTCATATTACCAATTTGGTTTATCTATTATGTCAATTTGGATCGTTTTTCTTTTAACAAGTCCAACTATTAAATCAGACCAAGTGGTTGATACGGATATCAATTTATTTTATTTTATTTTATTGTTTTTCTGTTAATTAAAATCTCAATTTTTTAATTTTATATTCCAAAATATGTACTTTAATGTAAACAAAACTTCACAATAATTTAAAAGGAAAATGTTACGTAATAGTATCAAGTTTTAAAAGTATTTCAGGTTGATCATTTGTGCATATTATCCTCGAATGGGACCGCTAAACCATCAAATCGACCTATCATCGAATTTTCTTTTGTCGAGAAAATAATGGAGAGGAAGACATAAGGGACGGAATTTTCAATACATGAAACTCTATTTATAAATAAAAAATACATAAATTTCACGTCACCGTTCTACATCAACATCAAGAAAAAGAAAAAAAAAATTCTAAATGAAACAAAAAAAATAACTTATAATTTAAATAAATTATAAAAACTAAGTTACCTAATTGAAATATTTTCTAAACTTATTTAGAAAACTTTTAAAACTTAGTTACTATTTTATAAAGTTACCCTTAATCAAAACCATACATTCACATGATTGAAACATTTACAATGTTTATATTTTATTATAAATTACATACGACGTTATTTGATTAATTATTCTACTTTAACCGGGCATATCAATAAACTGGTAAACGTAGTCAGACCAATAAACTGATAAACCGCAACCAGTAAGAAATTATTAACTAGTTTGTTATCTAGCTGCTCTGGTTCCGAAAACATTGAAAGAATGATATGATATATGCATTGCTCCATCCCATTATACTTTGTACATCTCCTTTCACTTATCTATTGCATGTAAAAACTCCGGAGAAAACATTAAAACATCAAAACTAAAGTAAATTTTGGAGATCCCATGAGACATCAAACTCATATATTAACTTAAAGCTATAAACTTATAAAAACAATCTAAGGCTGTTTACGAATGATCAGAAAAAAAAACAATCACTGTCGCTATCGCTATCGCGATCGCTATCACTATCATTATCTCTACCACTTGAAAGAAATAAAGCATCGTTGAAAAAGAACCATCAATATTGTTATCGTTGTCTCTATCATGATCACTATCACTATCAATATCGCTACCATTTGACGAGAAATAAAGCACCGTTGAAGGGCTTTCAACAGCTCTGGACGTCACCGTCTTCAATTCCTGCGGCCTGCTCTCATCGATCTTCCGGTCAGCCAACACATGTATTATCTTTCTCTTAAACTCAGATTTCGTGATTAATTCCGGTAGGTTAAGTAAAACTTCAGCAGCTTCAGCTTCATCTTCCGCGTAACTCTCAATCCACCACCATGGCGATTTGTAATCACTCTCATTGTAGCTTTCAAGTGAATGAATCAATCACGATTTTCAGAGAAAGATATTTGAAATAGTTGCTAATGAATATTATGTGAATTGAATGGTATATGAATTTATGTGTTTATATAGAAGGAAGAGCGACTGGTTTAAACTATATATTGCAATCCTGATAATTCAAAATTTAACTTCTAGAAATGCTTATCCTTGGTGGTTTATGTATGGATTGTTATCAATTCTTGTATGATTATCTCTAATCTATAAAGTGATAAATTTTGCAATCCTATTTATCCGTGATAAAAGATTTTGTCATTCCTTTTTTCTGATTATCATTTATATATATATATATATATATATATATATATTATATATATATATATATATATATATATATATTATATATATATATATGAGGAGGTTCTATTAAGAAATAAATTTTACCTAAGAAATGTAAGAAATGATCTTAGCCTTCCATTTCTTAATCAATGTCTAAGATGATAAAGTTGCAAATAAAAAAACGGAAGGGTATTTTGGGTACGTAATCACTTTTGTTGACTTTTGAGTTTCCCCCAATTTTTTAAACGTGTATAACTTTTTCATGCTAGATTATTTTTTAAAAAAACTTACACCATAAAATCAAGCATTTTTTCTCTTTAAATTGAGTATAGTATTGCTATATTTTTTATAAAAAAAAACAAATTAGGTGAAATTATGCTGCATTTTAACGTTTTTGTGTTGTATTTCATAAAACAGTACATGGTTGTGCTGTATTTCATAAAACAGCACAGGGTTTTGCTGTATTTCATAAAACAGCACAGGGTTGTGCTGTATTTCATAAAACAGCACAGGGTTGTGCTGTATTTCATAAAACAGCACAGGGTTGTGCTGTATTTCATAAAACAGCACAGGGTTGTGCTGTATTTCATAAAACAGCACAGGGTTATGCTGGATTTCATAAAACAATACAAAATTGTTAATAGACCAAAATACCCTTTAATCCTATTTTCTAGTTTTGCCACATGTCACCACCTCATTTCTTCTTAGCCTTTTTAGGCAATATATATATATATATATATATATATATATATATATATATATATATATATATATATATATATATAGGGGGAGGATCCAATAGAAACCACTTTATGATGAAAACTATGAAAACCAAATAGTAACCATTGATCATTTAGATCAATGGTTATTAATTAACATCTTTTATTTTTGTTAAGTGAATAAGTAAAAAAATATATTTAATATTAAGAAGGGTATTTTGGGGACAAAAATTCTAGTAACTATTCCTCAATTAATTTCTAAAAAAACTCGCTTATTCTCTGCGCAATCGACTCCCCCAAATTAACCGAATCAAATCAAATATTCAGCAATGTTTTAGTGATATAGGATGATTCGACTCTGAGAAATCATCACATTCTGAAGAAGAATTTTGAAGACGAAGATCATTCACACGAAAAAACTAAATTCAAGGTTCGTAATGTTTATGTGCAAAAGTTATATTTTTTTCCGAAATTGGTACATATAAATGCCGAAAACTATATACATTTTGATAATATTGTTGATTTTGATGTATTATCTGTGTAATGAGAGTGATTTGTCGATGATACAGTTTGATAGATCATTCGCAGTAACATTGCGAAAACCGATGGTACATATGTGTACCAAAAATTTGAAACGATTTCAGTGTTGTTAAATGAACATTTTTTAACATATATGTATCTGTGACAGAATCAAAAGTGTATCTGTCCCAGTTTTGTGTAAGCCAAATCAGTTAGGGTTTGTGATACATATATGTATCTGTGACATAATCAAAAGTAATTGACTCACTTTAATAAACAGTGAGCCTTAATGTACTATCTTCGTGAGTTAGATTAGAAGTTCATATGTGTATCGGAGTATCTAAAAGGTTTAATGACTAGGAATAATAAAACTTTTACATTATATGTTTTTGACAGAATTGGTACACATATGAACTGGTAAAATCAACTACTCTTATGCAAGTGTTATATATATGCAAATATGTGTGTTATCTTTCATGTATTCACATATATCCACAAGTGTTGTCTTCACACACACACCACTACATGAAAAGAAAAGTTCTCAAAGATAACTACTCTAACACAAATGGTACATATATGCACATTTATGTGTTATCATTATACAAAACCAATGCCTAAAACCTATTCTCATAATAAAAATGTTGTTAAACAAGTGTTACATATATGCATAAACCAGATCAGGACAAATGTCTTAAACTTAGCAGTTTGATTTCAGTACTTTGTTTGATTGTTTTGAATTTTCTATTATCTAGTATACTAGTATCATTATAAATACAAATTGATTGTGCAGGTAGTGAACCAGTTTAGAATATTACTCAAGTAAAAATGTCAACAAGTAAGTCGGGAATTGAAACTGGTGTTATACTTTACGTACTGAATTTCCCCAATAGTTTACAAATACATTTGTATGCAGGTAGAAAGAAAAGTGAAAGAATCGCCAACATATCTAGTTTTAGTAAGTTCACCAATACTGTTGACGAACCCGTCGAAATAGAGGACACCCAGAACCATTGCCTCAATCAGAAGCTGGTACGATTTCATTAATTTTTAATTTATATTATTACATGAACAACAAATATGAATGTATATGGTATCAATTTTTTTTTCTGTTGTGGTTTTAAATATACTACGTATATATATGTACTTTGGAAAGATACAAATTTGGGTATTAAAAGATTAACATGACAGTACATTTTGTAAGCTATTTTAGTGGTGTAGTTGTATATTATTTTTTGTGATTATATAATATATGGTATGGGTGTTAACATTGAAAATTATAACTGAAAATTTAATTGTATATTTCAATGTGTATGTCAATAAAATGGCCCAGATACCTGGTAGGATGGAGCATTATAAAATGCAATCCCAAAAAAAGATGTAGATATTGAATGTGGCATTTTATCTTCATGATTAGTTGTTTTAAACTTGACTATAGAATTTTATTACATATATGTACCAAAAAATAGGATAAATGTATATGAGCAATGGTAGATAATGTATATACAATTTATTTTATAATGTATATAAATTGTGTCTTGGTATAGAATCAGTGAGCAATGGTACAAGTATGCTGAATTATGTTACGTATATGTACCAAACTTGTATTGAGATAATATTGTATATATATAAGTAATGAGAATGTTAATAGCATGGACCAAATAGGTATTTGGATGTAGCATTATAAATGCAGACCCCAGAACATGCATAAAATATTGGTTGTTGATCTTTTATCTCTGTGATTAGTTGATTTAATCGAATCTAAGTATTGGTGTTACATATATATACCAAAACGTTTAATGAGGTTATGATATATGTATGGAATCAATGTGTATGTCAGTAAAATGGCCCAGATACCTGGTAGGATGGAGCATTATAAAATGCAGTCCCAAATAAAGATGTAGATATTGAATGTGGCAATTTTATCTTCATGATTAGTTGTTTTAAACTTGACTATAGAATTTTGTTACATATATGTACCAACAAATGATTGAGTTTGTGATATATATTTATTAGCAAATGAGTATGTTAATAACATAGCCTCTCCAGGGTCATGTAAATTTATAATATAAATACATAATGCATATATGTATTTACCATGCTTTTTATGTATTTACCTTGTTGCATAACGCACAAATGCATTTATGGTTTTTAAGGTTTTTCATGTATGTATTTACCTTGTTGCATAATGCATAAATGCAGATCTTAAAACAGGCAGTAAATTTTGCCTTTTTATCTTTTATCATCAATGAGTAATTATGTTAAAAATAATATGTTGAATTCTGTGTTACATATATGTACCAAAGTGTATTGAGGATAAGAAATATATGTGTAAGAGATGAGTATGCTATACTTTATGCAGTTAAAATATTATTTGTAAATAAATCATACATAGATGTATGCATTTGTAGTATATTGTTAAAATCCCACATTATGCCCCTTTGTAATAGCATATAATATTAAAATAATGACTGATACGTATGTTCTATAGAGAAATGAAATCTGCAGAAACATATTGTGGTAAGATGTATTCTTTAAGGGTTTATGTTCATTTAGTTATTTAAATATGTGTATCGGAGTATCTAAAAGGTTTAATGATTAGGAATAACAAAACTTTTACATTATATGTTTTTTGTCCGAACTGGTACACATATGAACTGGTAAAATCAACTACTTTTATGCAAGTGTTGTCTTTACATGTATTCACATATATCCACAAGTGTTGTCTTCACACACACACCACTACATGAAAAGAAAAGTTCTCAAAGATAACTACTCTAACACAAATAGTACATATATGCACATTTATGTGTTATCATTATACCAAATCACTGCATAAACCGAATTCAGTGGTACATATGTGTACCAAAAAATTTAAAACGAATTCAGTGGTGTTGAATGAACATTTTTAACATTTCAAAGAACATTATTAGGAGTTTAAAGACTGAATTTACTTGAAAAAAATACTGGGAAATTTAAATTTTTAAAGATGACTCTGAATATATGGAATCTTATTCTTTGTGGTACATATATGAACCTTAAAGACATACCTACGTAGTTGTTTTAATGTTTGCAAAAAAACCAACAATAGTTGTTTTGTGTGGAAAAGATTAGTAATTTTCCTTCCAAACGGTTAATATATGTCAACGAAGGACTACAATTTTTTTTGTGTAAATGTGTGCAGTGAAATCTCTTATATATGTTGTATTTAGAAAACTTTTAAAGACTATAATTTGGTATGCAGTGAAAATGAAAAGTGAAAGGATCACAAAACGGACAAGTTTCAGTAAGTTCACAAACACTTCCGATAATCCGATTGAGGTAGACGATATTGAAGACACATCGCCTAAAATCGAAGGTAAAACATGTGTATTTTTTGTGTTTTCTAGACATGAGTTACATGTAGGAAACTATAGTGAGTTATGTTCTGTATATGTTATTTTATAAAACATGTACATATATGTATTAGGTTGCATATGTTTTTGGTTGCTTGTTCATATCTATAAGGCTTCAACATATGCACCCTAATACATATATGTACTTGTTTTATTAAACAACATATACAGAACATAACAGGATTCTGTTATGTTATGTATATATTGTTTTAATAAAACAAGTACATATATGTATAGAAACTGGTACATATATGTATCAATTGCATATATGAACAATAGACACTGGTACATATACGTATCAATTGCATATTAGGTTTGAGGATGATTCTGAGTTTGACAAAAAAGGAACATTCTTTAAAGTGGTATGTTATTTTTATTATCATATATTATATTTTACTAATTAAATTTGAAACTGTCCATAAATGTAATTGTGACGTATTGTTTAAATTATAAATGATAGAAACATATTCTTGTGGCGTATTTGAGATCGTTGGATTATCCAAAATGGAAAGAAATTGAAGCAGCAATTCCTGTGAAGTTAAAAATCAGCTGGAGTACGATAAAGAACACGGTGGATTGTGGAATATTTGTAATGCGACACATGGAGACATTCATGGGAAGTCACGTAAAAAATTGGGATTGTGGTTTTTCTTCAGACGAAAACAAAATGAAGCCAAAAATCAGAAATTTGAGGAAGAAATATGCGTTCAAAATTCTAACTTCCGACGTTAATATCTACAAGGCTAAGGTAATGCAGGAAGCTGAAGCATTGGATCAAGAATCAAGAGCGTAGATATAAAAACATGGCGTTCAAATTTTGAAGTATTTTGATGGCTTTATATTTTTTATTGGGTCAACAAACGGTTATGAAAATGTATAGATTAGTATAACTTATCTATAATGATTTGACATATGATTATGAATTTGGATGGGGTACTTATGAATGTTTTGAAATGTTATGTTTACTTATTTGTACAAGTTGTAGTCTTACACAAAATGATGATGTCGAGTTACCATAAACAAATTGTACAAGTTATAGTCTTACACAAATTGTACATATATGTACATATACTTGAATATACTTTCATTATCATTGGATCCTCATTATGATGTTATGTAGTTTCTACAAACAGTGGTACATATATGTACCATATTCATAACAATTTCTCTTAATGTTTAAATTCATAGCTTTACTTATGAAATTTAAGATATGAATACTGTTTTAGGTATGAATTGTAAAGACAATTGTTACATATTTGCTCATACAATTGTTGGTTCCATTTATCTATATACGGACAAGTATACATAATTTTAAGCTTACAAAAATACATATACATATATCCAATTTCTAAATTCACAAATGGTACATATATGCACATTTGAATAGCAACATGTACACATGTGTATGAATGCATTGACGAGTACTGAACCCAGCCTTCTCAGCGTATGCCTCATACATCCTTAATGCATCATGCCAGTTTTGAAACCTAGATCCAACAACTGGCTTATGATCTACGTGAACAATAGGAGTCCAATACCTAGAACCATTCGGGGATTGGTATATACTGCTGCGCATTGAATCTGAAAAAACCATAAATAAAAGAAATTAAAAAAGGATGAAAAAAACAAATAAAAAATTTAAAAGAATGTTGATTATTTACCTTCATTTTTAACACCAGTAAGAAATAACACATCATTCTGATTTTCAAGTGAATGGTTTTTGTTGCAATCAACATAAGTGTTGTTATCTGTATCATCATACAACACCAGTAAGAAATAAAGCATCATTCTGATTTTCCAGTGGTACATATATGTACTACTTGGTAAGCAATACCATTAAAGTAACATTCTGGTTATTATTTTATATTAGTTTTGACAAGGACATACATGAAGGTTCATGATTTATATGAAAAATATACAAACCATCAACGTACTATTGTGATTATACAAATGTGTTACATATAGGCACAATCTTTGCACAGTCAACTCGTACATATATGTATTAAAACATTGTACATATATGTATTAAACCAGTTTTACTTGTAAAAAAGATAATACTAAAAGAGTTTTTTGACTTTATAAAAAGTGTTTATATATGTACCACTTGTAGTCTTACACATATTCTAAAACAATGGTACATATATGTACCACTTGTAGTATACACATTCCTCTAATTTTTATGAAACACATTAATTTTACTTGTATTGAAGTAGTTTGATTTAGATTAATATGAATTTGGTACATATATGTACCACTGTTTTTAGAAACCCCACAACATCATATGAGTAAAACTTTGATAATGAAAGTATATTCAAGTATATTTACATATATGTACCATTGTTTTAAAGTAACTCCGCATCATCATTTGGGTAAGACTGTAACTGGTACATATATATTTAGGTCATCTTTACATTAAATTCTATATTTTGCTTAGAATTTCATCAAATACCAACTACAATCAGAATATCATCCAACGCTACAGAAGATTGCAATTCATATTACGTAAAACTGCAACAATTTGAAGGTATTAACAGAATAACAGAGCAACTGACCAATGAAGAAGGGGACTGAGAAATGTTGATACAATTTCCGGCCATCTCACTGACATCCTTCTGTTTGACTTCTTCTTCACAGGCCATTATCTCCGTCGTCCAATTCCGGTGAGGCTCAGGCGGCTGGCTGCAGGCTAGTTGTAGGCTAATTTGATTTTTGGTACAACGCATCACCTGACACCTCTTGAATCGCACAAGCAACATCTTCACTACCCGATCGTCAATTCAAATCAACTGCATCGTTACTATGAATTGAACAATCGACAACTGAATTCTGCGATAATGAATTCATCACGTCCGACAAACAAATTGAATTGGAAAAATTGAATATTCCGATTCAATAACACAGCGAAAATAGAAGAGAATAACGAATTGGCAAAATTGAAACCTAATATTTAACACTGATTCTAATACGAATCAAAAGTATAATTGATGAAGATTTGGAAGAGAAGAACGAACGGGTAAGCGGATTTGGTTAAGAGAAAAATCAGGGAATTAGTTTGATAAATTAAGTATCTATTAAATATTCTAATGTCAAAATTACTAATTTGCCCTTTAAAATTAATAAATCTGGATTATTTAAGAAAAAATGTGATTGGTGGATGCTAGTTTTCACGGTTTTCAAGTATATCTTGGTTTTCATTTGATCCCTCCTCTCTCTCTCTCTCTCTCTCTCTCTCTCTCTCTCTATATATATATATATATATATATATATATATATATATATATATATATATATATATATATATATATATATATACACTTGAGTAAAGTTCGCTTTTGCTCCCCGTGGTTTGTTACAAATAACGATTGCCTCCAAATGTTTTAAAATCTTGATTTTGCTCCTTGTGGTTTGCAATCCATCTCAAGTAGCTCCAACTCATTAATGGTGTTAAATATTTTTGTTAAATAAAAGGGTATTTTAGTCATTTTATTAACAGGGGTTAATAATGTAACTTAATCATACTTAGTTCTAAAATTGAAAATTCAAAAAATCAAAAAATCAAAGTTTTCAATACATAGATCTGCACTCTCTCTCTCTCTCTCTCTACTCTCTCTTTCTCAATCTAAAAACCCTAGATCAGCCATCTCCAACAACCACACTACCACCACGCAGCCGCCGCCGCCATCACAACCATGCAGCCGCCGCCGCCATCACAACCATGCAGCCGCCGACACCACAACCACGCGGCCACCGGCACCACAACCACGCGGTCGCCGCCACCATCACCACTCCGCCTCCTCCTCCTTCATTCCATCACTCCACCACCGCCCCTTGAACTCAGGTGAACCACCATACAATAACCGCCCCTTGAACCACAGTCGCCCCTTTCTATCGCCTCGAACTACTCTCTCCTTTGCCAGCTTGAACCCCCACACCAGATCTGAAGGCGGTTGGTTTAAGAATCACCATCACCTCATCGCCAGATCTGGGAAGAGCAGTGCTGACAGATGTTGTTGTTGCGGGTGACCTGCTACTTGTTTTGATTTAGAGACAAAGAAGATGAAGGTAGATGATATTGATGGCGACAGGTGGTGTAGCTCGTGGTGGTGATAGATGTTGTAGTTGCTGGTGACCTGCTACTGGTGGCAAAGTGGTGGTGTGAGGATGACTGGAATTGGTGGCGGTGGTGGTGGGGTTCGGTGTTTTAATTTAACTATATTGCAAAATCAGTCCCTTACTAATTTAAATATATTACACAATTAGTCCTTATGTTTGAAAAGACTAAAATGCCCTTTCATTTAACAGAAATATTTAACACCGTTAGTGGGTTGAAGTTAATTGAGATGAAATGTAAACCACAAGGATCTAAATCAAGATTTTGAAACCTTTAGATGTAAACCGTTATTTAGATCAAACCCATGGAGCAAAAACGAAGTTTACTCTATATACTTTTAACATAAATCTGATTTACTTTTAATATTATACTTGTTTATTACGATACTTAAACTCTAAACTTTATGAAGAAGGATATTATTTTCTGGGCTGGCTCCGAGAATTGTTGAAAATTTTTGGGCTCAGGACAAGTTGAGGAAACGGACCCCTTATTATAAAATGAATAATTCATATATAATTTATTGAACATGTGCGAGTAGAAAAAAACAAGACTATAGTTCAATCAATCGAACGCTCTGACCTCCTGCGTTTCGATCGTTATTTTACATCTCCCACCCTAAATCGTAAGTTATTTGTTTGATTTAAAAATGGTTTACTAATCTAGTAATATGTAAAATGATAACGGGCTAAAATTTTAAAATATTATGGGGTATAGAGTTGGTTAGGATTAAAATAATTAAAATTTTAATGAGTTGAGTGTTTAACAAAATATATAGGCGTTTTTTTTTAAAATACATATATAATATAATTTTTTTAATTTCAGGCCCTGAGATGATCGGCCCTGGACGGTTGCCCACCCCGCCCCACTCAGGGCGGCCCTAGTTATTTTACACATGTATACCGTGATACATGACCCTAGGTTGATTATCAAAGTATATTCATATAACGATGTTATATTTTACTAGTCATGTTATAATTTTAAACAAATGCACAAATTGGATATTTTACTGTTTGTTACAGTATTTTTTCATAGGAACACACGGAAGTCATTAGATATATAGCGCATGTATTTGAGTCGATTCTATATAATTACACAACATGTGTATATAAGTATGCATCTTGTTTATACAACATATCCTACTACTATAATAAAATATTAACTAAGGTTGACACATGTTACTTTTTAGACTTACCTAATGCCTCATGACATCTTGACATTTAACAATAAATATTTTTCACGCCCAAAAGAATTCAATCTACCATTTTTGTATTAATTTTTTAAATACACATTTTGTTTCCAAATATAATTCCATCCAAAATTAACTGGATATAAATCAAAATCCTTCCATTTTAAACTAAAAAACATATATCTCTTATTTTACTCCTAGCAAATTCTATTGGTTAATTTTAAAATTATATTCTTATCAAAATCTTTATTTTTTAAAAGACAAAATAAGTCATAATTTTAATATAAATGTTTAATTTAAGATTGTATAGTACCACTCACAGACACGTCAATTATAATGTTTTATATTTTTTAAACAGAAGGGGACACTAGTCCAGTTAAGAAAAGCCACCCTAGCAGAATGGGGAAAGACATACTACCTACCTCTCCTCTGACTCCATTTACCTTAGAAAAAAAAGAAGAGCTAAGGAGGTTCTGAAAGAAAAAGAAGGTTTGGAAAAGCACTCAAACAAGAAAGATAGAAACTCTTGGTAAAAATAAAGAATTGTTTTTAGAAATTAAATAAAATAGTATAAAAATGTATTTAAATTAGACATTAGTATTTTCAATTGTCTTTTATTTTATTGCCGTCTCTTTTTCTTTTTTTATTTGTTACCATCAACAAAATCATTATTTTTCAAAATTTAATATGTTTTTAACTAATTTGAAACGTGTTCTTATTTCGTTAGAAATATTTTATTTTATTTTATAAGTGATTTCTTTAATTTACCAGATAACGTTTTTATAGTTTTTTTTTTTTTATCCAGTTTATTATATTATTTTTTATTTAGGTAGAACTCTTTAATCAAGTCTATTAAGATACAGAGTAACCATTTTTAGTATGAATTTAGAAATTTTTTTAATTGATTTTGTATTGTCCATGCTTAGTTGTATTATCATGTGAGCGTAAGTTTAATAGTAAACTCAACTAAATATGTACATGATTATGAGTTATAATTAGTATCAAAATACATCACAAACACTTCTTTTTATGAGTCTATTTTTTAAGTAAATTTTCATACAATTTTATTTACACTATCATATTTTAAGTTTTTTGTCATTTACAATAGCTCGATACGAGATTAGTCAATATTTTACTTTTTTTTTAATTGTCAAGTTAGGTAATTTAATTAAAATTTTAAACTCATGTACATTATCAATGGTTTTCTCATACAATATTTGTTACAAATTTGATATAATTGTTTATTACTTATAATTTTTACTCATACGTAATTTTAACCGTATACTTTAAAATATCGTTTTATAATTAATAAAATTTATTTTATTTAATATATTATTTATTAAACTCGTGTAATACAAGAGTTCACTAAAGTTAGTGTATATACAAAGATGAACTAATAACCTTTTTTTGTTTAAATCGTCAATTCAGTTACAACCGTAAGATCAAAATTAATAGACGGCAAAGATACGTTTCTTTGTTTTCTATTTGTGTAAGTTACTGATCTATCCTCGCGGCCTAATCACATAAGTTAAAAGATTGTGCAAAGTGTTCTAATAAAGCATTTTTAATGGTTAAAATTATGACGGTAAAATGACGGAAAAGTAAAAACAAAAAAGCCCAATTGTTGATTATTTTTAGTTAAAGTTAATTCCGTCAATTTTCTCAAATTAGACATTTTTATAGCATTTACTACCTTTTTAAAAGTTACACCATCTATATATCATGAAAAGACTGTATTTTTCCTTTTTAAGTAGATATCGAACTTAATATTCTTTTATTGAAGTATAACGAAGTTGCTTATAATTACGTATAGGGGTTATTTAGTTAAACTGTCACTTAAATATTATGTGGATAAAAGCCATCTTACTCCTACTGATAAATAATATAAAAAAAAAGTTGTGTTCAAGGCCCGCTAATAGCTTAGAGCCCTATGAGTTGAAATAACTTGTAATGACATCTAAAGCCCAACTTGTGTCCATATCATCATGTTTGACGCACCAAAATGACCACTACGTCCAGTCATCCAACAAACCTTTTTTAGGTAAGTCAACCATATTTATAAATTGTTAAACTTTTTTTCTATGAAACTTATTAATCAAACATCTTTGTCTAGTTTAACTTTTCTGTTTGAAGTATTGTATGGATCATTCTAGATATGTAACTATTTTCAAAATATTGTAGAGGAAGATTCAAATGTTAATTTCTTTTTCTTTTTAAATCTTTGTTCTTAAAAGTTAGATACAAATCAATAGCAAGTTAACAACTATATTTGATGAGATCTAAGACAACCATTATAAACTAGGCTATGCAATTTTATAAAGAACTTTAAATAACAAAATAATTTGTGAAAAGCACTAAACATTAATAAAACTAAAAGTAATAGATAAAATTTAACAAAACTTGAAACTTATTAACACTGTCTAACCGCTTGTTGAGCAACATTGGTGACTACTACCATTACTACTACCACTGGTGCCACCGGTACCGATTGATAAGAAACAAAGCGGCATTGAAGGACTTTTAGCAGTTGTCTTTGATTTGTCTGGCCTACACTCACTAATTAGAGACGATTCTGGTTTCCGAACAAACCCAGAAATTATCTTTTCCAACTACTCTAATTCCGCGATAGCTTTCCGTAACTGAGCAAACCATCAGCAGTGTCAACCTCATCTTCCGTCGGAATCCTCAATCTACCACCACCGCGCCTTGTAATTTTGGTCATTGCAGACGGATGATTTGTGTTGTTTGGAGCTGGGTATTATATATATAATGGGAATAATAATAACAAGTTTTTTCAGCCGCGCGTTGCCGCGGCTATGCGAATTTTAACGTAACCCTAAACCAGCAAAACACATAAAGTAAAACACACCAAAACCCTAAATCTATAACACACAAGAATATTTAGAACCCAAAAACTAAATCAAAACACAACACCATACACAAAACAGACGAAAATCAAAGCCGCAAGAAGGCGACAGTAAAAAATAGAAAACCGACGAAAACCAAAGCCCCAAAAAAAGCAAACAATAGGAAAACCCAAACTTTAATAGCAAGTATCGTTAGGGTATCGATAACGAAAAAAAGAAAATAGAACCCAGAGAAAGACAACGACAACGAACATAATCAAAACACACATCAAAGAGACGTGTCCGGACAAAAAAACCAACAAAAAAAACCTCACCCCCAAACCCCACAAAAAATCGAACCCACACAAAAAACAAATCATATTAAAACACAACAAAAAAAAGAAAAAGTAAAACATAAACAAAAAAACAAAAGAAAAATTAAAACACAAAAAAAAGAAAAAAAATGCCCCACCGACCAAAGCTAATAATAAGAATAGTAACAAAAGAAAAATTAAAACACAAAAAAAAAAGAAAACAAAATGCCCCCACCGACCAAAACTAATAATAGGAACAATGCAAGTTTTAATGTAACCCCAAATCAAAATCAAAATGAATGTTTAAAACCATAAAATCAGTAAAATACACAAAGTAAAACACACCAAAATACCAAATCCATAACACACCAGAACATGCGGAACCCGAAAACTAAATCAAAGCCCAACACCATACACAAAACAAACGAAAATCAAAGCCGTAAGAAAGCGACACAGTCCAAAATAGAAAACCGACGAAAATCAAAGCCCCAAAAAGAGCAAACAAAAGGAAAACCCAAACCCTAATAGCGAGAATCGTCAGGGTATCGATAACGAAAGAAAAAGCAGGAAACCGGAGAAAGACAACTTCAACGAACCCTACAAATCAAAAACACGTGTCCAGATACAAAAAACCCCATCCCAAATTCTCGAGCCCACACACAAAACAAACCATATTAAAACATAAACAAAAAAAAGAAAAAAAAATAAACACACAAACAAAATAATCAAAGAAAATTTAAACAAAAAAAAGGGAAAATCCCCACCGACCAAAGCTTTTAATCAGTAACAAGCGAAAATCAAAGTCGCAAGAAAGTGACACAGTCCAAAGTAGAAAACCGACGAAAATCAAAGCCCCGAAAAGAGCAAACAAAAGGAAAACCCAAACTTAATAGCGAGAATCGTCAGGGTATCGATAACGAAAGAAAGAAAGCAGTAACCCAGAGAAAGACAACGTCAACGAACCCTACAAATCAAAGACACGTATGCAGATACAAAAAACCCACAAAAAAACCAACCCCAAAATCTCGAACACACAACCAAAAAACCATATTAAAACATAAAAAAAAAAAAAAAAAAAAAATTAAAACACAAACAAACAAAAATAAAAGAAAATTTAAAAAAAAAAAAAAACTCACCCCATCGACCAAAGCTTTTAATAAAAATAGTAATAGTAATGTAACGAGGAAGAGGCCGTGTGTCAATTGTTAAGAGTCTTTAACCTGTTAAAATTCTATTTGATCCATGATAAGAAGATTTCCCAAATACTTATCATTTACATAGATTTAAAATATGAAAATGCGCAAAAATAATTAATATTAAAAATATTAGAAATATTCCGTAAAGTCTAAATTATATTATCATGTTTTGTTATATTGAACTTTTACATTTTTTTAAGATGGAAAAGATTTAAAGTATTCAATTTCTGTTTTTTATCTTTAACCTCGTAATTTAGCTATAAAGAGATATATCTATCAAATTTGTTTTTTTTTGAAAATCCTCCACATCTCATTTCTTATTTTTAAATCTAGTAAATTAAATATTATTTGTTTATGTATTCTTTTTAATATTTTTTTTCTTTTTTTCAACTCACCAAAATTTTAGAAATAAGTTTCGGAGATTAATAGTAGTTCCTAAATATATGGAATCATAACTTGGTCCATATAATTTTTTTGAACAATTGTTAGTCCACATTATTAATCTGTATTGTAGGGAATGAGATGAAGTAATAAATTGTCTAAACACCATATATTTTTCTTAAATTATATGGATATGGTTAGCGTAGAAAATAACGGAATGAGATGAAGTGATAACTTGTCTAAAAAATCATATATTTTTTCTAAAATTATATGGATATAGTTAATGTAGAAACTAAGATATGAATACTCTTAAAGGAGTTGAAAGAGTATTTAATTAAATTATCCTGAGATATAACACTAGCATCTTCATATGTTAGATGGTAAACATTCTTGTATATGTATGAGAGAGACATATAACACAACCGCATCCCTTCCCACAATCACACTAAGGCGAATCCTAATCCAGGTGAAAAATAATCAACAAACATCGTAGGGGCTAATGCGATTCGTTTATCAGTCTTCATATCAATATGTTGATTCGTATTAATTTGGATTTTGGGTTGTTGAGTGTGAAGATCGCATGCTTTGCTCTTTTGCCACTTATCATCCATCAATTAAGTTCTCTTAAGTTTGTAACTTAATACCAGATAAAACTAGATTAATTTTACAAAGTGATAGATAAATATAAGACCCTCTTGAATTATATCAAACTAGAGTATTCTTTGGTTTTCAAAACAAACAATTTGTTTCCAATAAATCAATGCTTTTAAAAGATGATGCGTTGATTACATCTTTGTTGATAGTATGTATGCAAGTCGAGTTATTTATAAGTTAGTTCATATCAATTGTTATAAACTTTAAATAAATTAAGTTTAAACAAGCTCGAGTAGAGCAAAAGCTATGTGAAGCTTGACCCGAGCTTCATACACCTAGTTAGGGACTATAGATCGAGTACATTAAACTCTCACTTGTAGAACAATAGCAAAATCATGGTACATTGGTACTAGAATGAGATTTGTCCATGAAGTTAGATTTAAATGGTTTACCCCTATATTCAAGTCAATGTTGAGGTGAAACAGTAAAAATAAAGACTAATTGTGAATCTTCCTAATTGTGAATTTGGCAAACATCAAAGATGATTAATGTAAGTAAACACAAAGTTAATCATGATTATAAGAAAGAAGGTACCTAATGCAACTCCAACCAAAAACATACAGATACAAACAGAACCACCTGTCTGAGTTGACTGAAGCACGAAACACAGATTATGCAACTTTTGGTTTCTTAATCTTTCGACTGATAACAAAATCATCATCAGATTCTTCATCACTTGATCCATCGATGTCATCTACAATCTTTCTTTTATTAGATTGTGTGGGTGGTGTTTTCTTGTTTTCAGTTGAAACAATCTTCTTCTTGACTGTAACTGATGATGATTCACTTTGTTTCTTCACAGTAACAACTGTTTTCATTGGTGAACCGAGTTTTTGTTGTTGAGCTTTTTTGCGTTTTGCCTCGAATAATTTCTTGGCCACATCTTTGTTAAGCAATCCGGATTCCATCATCCTGCAAGTGAAATTATAACAAAAAGGAATGATTTTTATCAAGAAACAATCTTGAAATCATTTTCAAACTATTAGATGATGAAAATGAGTTTGGATTTGAAGGCATTATGCTTTAGGAGTTAAGAAAGCCTTACAATCATTAAGGGCTTGCTAAAATAGTTTAAAAGAGATTTACTAGGAGAATCATTTGAAGTTAATAACCAAAGTATAATATCTCAGGATGATTTGATAATTCAAACAAAAAAAAGGGTTTAATTCATAGTAAATTCAAAACGTGTCGTTTTAACAAACTTAAAAAACGTGAAAATTATGATCTTCGAATACATGCATCAGGCATCTGCATTCCAGATTTCAAGTAATCTTAGAACATAATTTGTTTCGGGTACTTTTGCGTTAGAAGATTAGTAAAAAGAATCAATGATATAAGATTGCAAACTTTCTCAAACACAATTCTATCTGAAGCAGATAAGAGTACATATGTTTGCATGATGGTTATAGGAGTACAGATCAATAAAAGCTTGCATCGGGAAATTCTTTGGCGTTGATGTTTAAAACAGAAACTAATTGTGACATTTGATGTTACATGCCATTTGACACAAGTGTTTTGACTATATCTTAAATAGTAAAAAAGTATACCTTCATGTATTGACAAACCACAGAGATTTATTATACATCAAAATCAACATCATTTAAGTATCACATAATGATGATACGCAAATAAGTAACTATAACTTGAATTTTTCCAAAAAAAAAATTAAATAAAAAGTATTGCAATTAAGGGTGGGACTGGGAGAAAGAACTAAGATGCAAATATAACACAGTCCTTACCAAATTGCAGCCATCTCACTAGATGGTATTTGTCGGTATAAGCTTTCATAGAAAATCCTTAACGGGTCTCTCTAAAATACTCAAAATCATAAAACTTCATTAGTTTCCACCACAAATCAGAAGACCTAAACAAAAGTAAACTTAAGTCGTATTATATCCATTCTAGATCAATTCAAGAATACCTCTTCGGGGGATCACGCTTTTGACCAGGCAGATCGTACACTTTCTTTTCTTTCTTCTCCTTCTTAACACTCGAATCCTCTACTTTAACGCCCGTTTTCTTTTCTTCTTTCTTCTTCCCATTTTGCTCAATTAATTTCTCCTTCTTTTTCTTAATTCAAAACAGGCAACATTAATCATCTAAACAAGATAAGCATTACCCAAAAAATACTAATTTACAGACATCCATATGCTAACCGAAGCCAAGATGGGTGCAACATCAACCCTAAAGATCATGGTGATTAAAAAATTACTCGTTATTCAATCATAGGCGTCAAATTTAGTATTTTATTATCCCCAGCCCTTGTGCGTTTGGCTGCAAATACTCTGAAACATTTGGTGGCTACAAATTGTGTGCATTGAACATAAACCTTGACAGTCAAAGATATAACTTTGAGTCATAATTACCTCCTTCATAAGCTATAGAGAACTTACTATTAACTACAAATAATCTGCTCACAGAAGTTAAAACACTTTTATATTTCAGCTCAAATCTTTTAACTTCTAAAGTTGGGAATGTATAAAACAAAAGACCTTGTATCACAAACCTTATCAGAATTTACAGGTTTTTCCCTCTTGACCTCCGAGTTGGGTGTCTTCTTCTACATGAAAAATGCCAAATTTACAATAAAAATCAAACCCACTATCAAGAACATACACCATCAAGTAAAACAATTGAAACCAATAACAATCACAAAGACACAAACCCTATCATCATTCCAAGCTTCCTCCTTCTTCACCTTAGAACCGACCATCTTCTTCTGCATAAAAAAACCCGAAAAAATCAGCTAATTACCAAAATCAACACAAAAAACCCAACACCCACAAACTAATTTCAACGAGAAAAGGCATAATCAACCGTTTCAGCACTTGCAGATCCTTCTTTCTTAGGATTAACGCTGCTGGGTATCTTCTTAATGGGTGTAAAATCATCATCAGATTCATCTTCTTTCTTCAACTTTGGTGCTGATTTCTTCTTCGCGTCCTTTAGAGAAAGCGATTTGGTCATGGAAAGACCGCTGCCATTGGGTTCTTGTTCTTGTTTTGAAGCAGTGAACTGAGGGATTTTTCGTCGTCGTCTTCGTTCCTCAAACGTTTTGCATTTTCAGAAGACATTTTGTTGTTCGGAATGTGTGGTAATTCACAATTGGAAGAGAGATCGAGGGTTTCTAAGGAAATTGGGAATTCGGAAGATGAACGAACTTTTGCGAGACGCAAAGGGAATGATCGGCTGAATTTAGAATATGGGCCAAACGAAAAGCATCGAGGAATCGACCCATTATTATTTCAAACCACTAAAGCGGCCCAATAACATTAGTATCGTTCTTTTCTTTTATGGAAATTATAAGGATTAATACCCTGTATTACCCATGTTGAAAAAGAATAAAAAAGTTGTTTTTGAATCGGCGTGCATTACTTGGAAGCATCCTCTCAACCTTAGTGTTATCGGAGACGTTCGTCTTTATCCAACATTCTTTAAACCTACTAGTAATGTTGTTGGAGTTGAGCATTGCATCGGCCGTCTAGAGAACCCGATGAACTAACACAGACTGGACCAAGACCTGCCAGAAACACACAAAATTGGTCCACTCCTCGATCTTCGTTTTTTCATCTATTCAATTTGATCCTGGGATGGTTACTTTCAGGTTGGTGTGGTCTGATAATTGGGTAATATGCATGCACGTATTGTAGTTAATGTTGTATTTTATATTACTTTATTTATCGAATGGCATTACTTTGTTACGTGTTTGAAATGTAGGTTAAATGAAGTTTAACGGGCATTATTTAAGAAGGATACAAAGGATAACAAGACTACGGCTTGAAAGGTGCTGAAAATGAAGAAAACTGTGCAAACTGCAGAGAGGCCGTAAGCTACGGCCTGAGGCCGTAACTTACAACCCTGTGCTGAGTCCGTCTATGAACCCCGTAAGACGGGAGGTTTGGCCGTCTGGTTAAAAGTAGGCCGTAACTTACGGCTTATAGGCCGTAAGTTACGGTCTAATGCGATATTTGAGGATTGTTTCAAATTTTAAAACCTATTTAATCATAACATTAGGGTTTCGGAAAAAGACCTGCCACCAACCCCAAGAACGAATCTTGGGGATATTTTAAGCCATTGGAACTCTCTCTAATCATCACGCGATCAAGGATTCATATGCACAAAGTGAAGATTGAAGAGATTATGGTGAAGATACAAGGCTAAACCACCCCGTGATCATCTCCGGGTGGACGGTTTGTGATTGGATTATGCATGCTTGTGCTTTTACCTAGTCAAGACATAAACTTTGATTGTTTAACAACTTTTCTTCGTTTATATGTTTTGAATCATGTGTTGATTAAAGATTCTTGTTAGTGGATTTGATTATTGCTTATCAAGTTATCAGTTTTACATTGTTAACCATTGTGTAGTAATTAGGTTATTATCATTAATTGGTGATTGCAAATAAAATTTCTAGATTGTGGTATCAGTTAGTTTACTAGTTAATTTACATAATCAGTTATCAAATTGGTAATTACTTTTCAACATATGTGATAAACAAGTTATGTCTATGTGACTTCAATGCTAGGTAAAAGATAAGCCATGTATTTAATTACATTTCTGAAACCCGCTTGTGATTCTTTTCATCTTAATAGTTCTAAACCAAGTCCAAGTTTTTATTTTGTTTAATAAAATGATCATTTTTATCAGTATAGTCAAAGTGACAATAGTTTAATTTAATTATTTAGTTAGTTAAATAATCAAATGAATCGTGTAACACTAACCATGCTCCCCGTGGATAACAATACCTGACTTGCCCTAGCTACCTAGGTTAATTAGGTTTTTGCATGACCTAACAACAGGTCATCATGGTCCTTGTCCTGCTATCACCTTAAGAGTTAGCTTGGCGCATGCCAAAACAGAGAACCAATGAATCAGGTTAAGACTAGCTCGAGACACAGAAAGTTGCTTTGTGACCTTTTCATTTATGAGCTCAAGTTATGAGAAATAGTCTCCTACATAAAATATAGGTAAAGTTACGTACATTAAGTTACGAATCTATCTGGCCACTCCTTGGCCCCTGCGAAATCCGAGAGTTAAATCAAACACAATATATACTCTTTTTAATAATAATAGGATATTCAATTTGTTCCAACATTTTGGCCTATTATCACATTCCTAATCGCCATAAAAGCAAAGTATATTATAAAAGTTTATATATCTTGATAACATATTTAAACTAAGGGGTAATTTTGTAAAATAGTAACCAACTTTTAAAAATGTTCCAATTAGGTAACTCAAGTTTTAAAAGTGTGTAGTTAGGTCACTCAGTTTTTATATTTTATATAAATTAAAAGCCTTAACAGTTTTTTAACATGTTATACTTTTGGTTTCAATGAGAAAATATTTTTTATCTTTTGATGCTGATATGGAACGTTGACGTAAATTTTAGATACTTTTTTTTTATTTTTTTCATAATTAACATGTTTTTTTATTTTTAATATAGTTTTATATATTGCAAATTCTGACCACCACGTATTCTCCACCGTTACTTACTTGACATAAGAAAATTTAATGATGACTCGATTTGATCATTTGACGGTCCAATTTGATAAAAATATACATGAGTGACTAAATTAGAACACTTTTAAAACTTGATTACTATTCTGTGACATATTTCTTTAAACTAATCTCAAAATCTTAAGAAATAACAAACCCTTTAGCCGTTCATCCACCTCTCGTAAATGTAATTTCCTGTTCTTAACCTTGGCATTTATGCCACCACCTTTCTTCTAGACCCCCGCAATGAAGCAGCCGATTCAGGCGTGCATGCATGGCTACGTCGCCAACCGCCAAAATCAAGGTCTTCCTCGCCTCCGTCTCCGCCATCGCCGCCCTCGTCGTCATCCGCCTCGTCGTTTATGACCACGATAACCTCTTCATCGCCGCCGAGGCCGTCCCGCTCTCGGAATTTCAGTGCTTATTTTCAAACTCGCCACCGAGAAAACCTGCGCCGGTATCCATCACCAATCCTTTTCTGTTGTTGCTATTGTTGTCATTATTATTATCGTTATCGTTCGTCACTTGGTTGTTGTTTTGTGAAATTGAGAGAAAATTATCCGTTAATCCTTTGTTGATCATAAATTCAGAAGAGTTTTATTTGATACATACGCACGATGATCTGATTGCATCGATCTCTTCAGCCCTAATCTGAAGAGTTTTATCATATACAAAACGCTTTAGATTTTTGTACTTCATTGAATCTCGTATATATTATCTGATCAACGGTGTTTGGAAATCCATAGGAAATCAGTATCAATTTTGAAGCTAATTGCAACTCATTTATGAATTGAAAGTATTTTACGAAGTTGTGTTGCAGGTCTTTCGTTGAAATCACAGGAATGACTGCTATTTTCTTAGGGCTAGATTATACTTGCAGTTATGTAATGGAATATGATGTACATACTATACTGGATTTAGCTACATTGACAACAACATTTGGGTCATCTATATGATGCGTGTTAATTTGAATGCCAGTTACATGCTTGAGAAAGACAATGTTTCAGTTTTATATGTGTTGAGCTCCTCAAATCACATTCTATATGTTGTAATACCAGAATTTATTCACTTTTTGTGTTATGTAAAAACTTATGTTTTGTTATTTGAGTGCAGGTTATCCTTGTGCTTTATTGTCTCTTGTGGTTCATCCAACAACACAACATTACATTGTAATAGAATCATTTGGGCGTTTTGTGTTTATCTTGAATCTGTTTCTGTACTCCCACACTTCGGTCAGCAAAACACCAAGGTCTGTTTGAACATACTTTTACTAATTACTTGATTATCGAATCACTTTGTGTGTATGAAATGGGTATGATATATTACCTGTTGAACTCTAACTTGATTAATCTGTTGTCATTTAGATTGTTGAACCATTCACAGCGCATTATGTGTTCGCGTTAGGGGTCGCGAGGTTTCTAAGTTCGCGTTAGGGGTCGCGAGGTTTCTAAGCTGTGCGCATTGGATCCTCCAGTAGATTCAATCATTCAACTCTCAAACTTCATCAGGATAGAATTCTATATAGTATATACTTTATAGATTTAGCGATAACGACTATGTGGTTCGTGTGATTTCATACAGGTTTGGGATACCAGGGGTCGATTGCTGACGGCTTTAGGTTATGGAATGTGGCCTTCATTGGTACTTCTTTCTGAATTGTGCAAACATTTATACTTGCTGACTTCTGCTATTATTATGTTCAAAGGTTCGAATATCAATATCATTCTGTTTCATGATGCTAAACTCAACAATGTCGATAATGAATAATATTAATCGCGTTGTTTGAATCGCAGTGTCGTGGGTGGACGGCTAGTTCTTCGGCTCCCTTCAGGAGTAGTGTGACATTGCCAATCCTGTAAAGAAACAAGAACCCATTGATACAAGATTTTACTTTGACCATACTTTGAGTCCTTGCTAGCTTTTTTCCTCTTTTTTTACTAAAAAAATATGGTTTTTTTACTTGATTGATAACATGTAAAGTTTTATTGCATCTTGTTACATATGTTTTACATATCATATAATAAAGTAAATATTTTATGGTGAAATATTGGGCATGTGGTCAGTCTATGAGTCAACTTGTGTACGTTTACGTACTTGTGAACATATATGTGATAATACTTTTCACAGATCAGTTCTTTATAAACCCAGGATATTACTCCACGAACGACTTGTACTATACGCATTGAGAGTTGTACGATAGGTTTGGGGATATAAAATGTGAGAGAGATAGAGGCCGTTGCGTTTTGCAGGTTTCTGTTTCGTTATTCTCTCACCATAATCGTCTGTTAGATATCAATCATAAAGATATTTTCTATGTGTGTGAGAGAGATATGATGCAAATGATGAGCTTTTGATCTTCATCAATGCATTGATTTGATTTGATTTGATTTGATTCCACTGAAGAAACGACTTCTTACATTTGATTGTTGTTTAGATCCTTCGACTTTATCCAGGTATGATTTCAGAATCTCATCTTCTTCATTCGAATCATTTCCGTGAACCAGAATCGATTATTGTGTGAATTATCCTTCTTCTGTTTGATTACACTTAGCAAATCGTTTTCGTTTTTATACGAAATTTTGTATATCGAATGTGAGATCAAGTTCGTTTTCGATTTTCTTCGTTTGTGCGTAAGATTGTGATTATTTCGTGAAGAACCTGATTTTCTATGCGAAAAACAACGACGAACTCCCCTTTTCTACTAGTGATCAATCAAATTCAAAGTTTCTTGAGTTTTCGAAATGTGTTTGATTTAAAATGGTTGAATTTCGTTTGATATACTTTCAGAAATGCAGAAAGGTGAATCCTCTCAGTTCTCATCTCCAATTACACAAACAGGTACTAATTTTTATACAACATTTTCACATTAACAAATTACAAAGAAACAGACTCTTCTTCAATCGAAGCTAAGAAGAAATTACATCAAAATTATTCAGAATCTGTTGATCCGTTTTGGCTATTTTATTATGTGGATCAAAAGTGTTTTCTTATTGTTCTTGGGAATTTTTCATCTTTTCTATTTTTATTTTTTTGTGTCTTGAAAGTAGGTGGGAGTAGTAATGCTTTACTGGTAAATCATTGAGAAAGGAGAAGCTGAGAAGATTAAGTTCTGTGGTATAGTGATCATATGTAAAATCTTGACTGTTTGCAACTTTTGATGTGTTTTACCCCATACTTACAATCTTCTTATTCTTTGGCCAGTTCTCTGATCATACTAATACGACTGCATCTATTCCGCGGAAGCTACGATCAGTTTTCATTTATCGCAGTGTTATATGTTATTTATTGATCTTCAAGCATAGAAAGTTTTTTACTTTTGGTTCATGTGGTTAATGTTAATGACATGATAGAGCGATCAATTGACTGTAAAAGCGTTACTTTTTATTTAAAAACTGACTTGCATGTTACTTGTATAAAATATACAACTTTAAGTTGAATGTAGTATAAGAAAAGCTCTAAATATATCAATAACTTATAACAATTTTCTATTTAAACGTAATCTTTTTTTGAACCCTAATTTAGACAGAAAGTAAGAAAAGTATTATATTTTCTAGTATTCTTAATTTATAAAAGAATGAATAACTACATCAAAAGATATAACTTGTATTATGAATAAATAGAAAATAGATAAAAATATATTCTAGTTTTGGTTTCTACTTTCTACAATATCTAATTTTATGACATTTTGATGGACAATCTGAATCGAGGTATAATGTTAAATAAAAGTTGTAATGAGGTATATAACATATTGTATTATTGTAATATGTAGAACCTCAACCAACAAAAAGATAGGGCCTAGACATGAGTAGATATGGATTCCTCAAGGCCCAAATTGGCCAAACCTTTTCACATCTTTGGAGTTTGGACTTATAAGAGTTTGGACTTATAACTAGGTTTGGGCTTTTAAAACATGAACAAAACTTCTTAACTAACTGAACTGGCCTGTTTGGGACATTATTTGGGACCATTATTATGATAATTGATAAGGCTAAATTTTACAAGGTGCAGTTATAGGTGGAGTAGATTAGGAGCTGTTCTAAAATGCTGAACTGGGCCAGGACCAACATCTGCATGACTAAATCTCTAGAATTTAGATTCTTCTACT
This sequence comes from Flaveria linearis, assembly GCA_024085815.1. Taxonomy (NCBI): domain Eukaryota; kingdom Viridiplantae; phylum Streptophyta; class Magnoliopsida; order Asterales; family Asteraceae; genus Flaveria; species Flaveria linearis. The sequence goes on from CM044005.1 coordinate 2,417,537, forward strand.
AAATGTATGAATTTTTTGGTAACTTATTTCCTTCATGTAATTTAATACTGATAGTTTATAATATTCAGGTAGCTTTTGTAACATGGTGGCTGTCAAATGATGAACAATCTATATTAACTGGTTTACAATTTGATTTACAGCATTGGAAAAACGACAGCATGAATCTCAAAGGACGCAGTCACCCACATTACTGGATTCAAGAAAAGAGATGGATGAATTCGAGTGGCGATTAAAAGATTGCACAAAGAAACACAAAACAGCCGTGGTTAGTGATCAAAATATCCAAAACCATGAAAAGAGACGGACATTAAACTGACATTTTACATTTTGCAGGACGAATACAATTATTCAAAACAATCTTTAGTAACAAAAGACGAAGAAGAAGCAGCCCAAGCTTTGTTTGCACTGGCTCAAACATTGACAGCCACTTGTTTGAATAAAACTGCAGAAATAGAACCTTCATTAATGCATGCGGTTGCACCAAATAAAGCTGAAGACACGAATGGGGAGAGTATGTCAAAAAAGAGATGTTTGGTTCATGTTTACATATGCCGTTTTATTAAGGTTTTGCAAACAACTGAGAGTGAAGGAGTAGCTCATGTGACTGTAATCTCTGACTCCAACGTATTTGTAGTCATTAAAAAGGTTTTGAAGGGAAATCACTGCTGTATACAGCATTCATTTACAAAGATCAAAGGTATATGAGTCAGCAAAAAAATATCATTTATAATCAGGAATACATTGAAAGGAATTGATTTTGATAACCAGTGAGTGTCGAAATGAAATATTGCAGGTTGAGGAGGCGGAATAGATTGGTTGGATAACGGGTCAAAATGGGTTGCATAACGGGTCAAAACGGATTGGGTGTTAGATAATAAGGCACACAGAGAAATTTTTGATCCCTTTATTCAAGATTTAAAAAAATTATCTTTATCAATAATATCATTACTAAAACTTTATTACATAGATTATTAAAATTAAAATTATGCATTTGAATCTAATTTACATGACTTTCAACCGGTTTGACCGTTTCAGCCCGTTTGACATGTTTCATTTTTAGTCAATTCCTTTAGCTTAACTAGTTGACTTGTTAAATATAACCCATATTAACTGCTTTATAGTAAATGGGTCAAAAGTTGTTCAAAGAAAAAGTAAACGGGTCAAATATAATTGTTGATGAGATCCTCATATCCTTACACCACAGTCTAGAGATAAAAATTTCATACAGTTGAAAACAATATATACCCTCTTGCTTCTTTCTCGAAATTCTCCAGCAAGAATGAACTCATCTGATGTCAAATATACCTTCTCACAAACAAAACAAGTACCAGTCATGCATAATGTTAAAAACAATAAAAAATGAATAGTAAACATCAACTGCTAAAAGCGTTGAGCTACCCTTAAGATGGTCTGCATTTGTTTCATTTAAGTTTGTGTTATGAAAGTTATGGACTTGTGTACTTGAACCCACACCCCCTAAGTTGCTGAAATTTTAGAATTTTGATCAAAGCCAAAAGTCTGTAACACCTTGTGCTGATCAGAATCTGCAATTTTCATGGGATGGAGCATAAATTTTCAAGTAGATAAGAGAAGCCAAATCTGTTACTAACTGTATTAACTAACAATGCAATACGAATTCTTTTATTTCAAAGTGATACTCAACTACACATACTAATCTCCTATTTATAGAGTTAGTAGAACTAACTATTTACAATTTAGTACCTTCTACTTTCTAAACTTTACACATTCATACTAAACATACAAACAAATACTAATACAAAGAATTACAATCTAATATTCACCCCCTTAATTCTTTGAATCCATCAACTCCCAAAAGCTTCTTCATTTCCACAAACTTCAATCTAGGAAGAGCTTTGGTTAGTATATCAGCCCTTTGTTCATTACCACTGATATGCCTCACTATTACCATTCCTTTCTCTACACAACCACGAATATAATGGTATTTGACATCAATATGTTTCGATCTTCCATGAAAAACAGGATTTTTCATTAATTGCACTGCTGACTTGTTATCCACGTGTAGCACTATAGGACCCATCTTCTTCTCTATAAGTTCTTCCAATAAACCTTTCAACCAAACAGCCTGTTGTGCTGCTGCAGTGGCAGCCAAACTCAGCCTCACATGAGGAGAGAGCCACTGTTTCCTGTTTCTGACTTACCCAGCTCACAGGACCTTCACAATAATAAAACACTATACCAGTAGTGCTTTTCCCATCTGTCTTAGTTGGAGCATGTGAGCTATCACTAAAGCCAACCAATTCTTTAAGCCCACCATATCTATACCATACTCCATTCTCTATAGTACCCTTAAGGTATCTCAAAATGTGTTTCACAACTTGCCAATGTGTTGTTCTTGGAGATTCCATGAACCTACTAGTAATACCCACTGCATAACACAGATCGGGTCTGGTCTGAGTTAAGTACCTTAAACACCCAATAACCCTTCTGTATTTTGTGACCTCAACAGGTTCACACTCTTCATCCTTTCCCAATTTGACACCCGGATCCATTGGGGTTTTTGTAGCATTGCACTCCCACATCTTTTGATCCTCTAACACCTTCTTTGCATACCCTGACTGACTCAAAAATCCCATCACTTTCTTGTTTCACCTCAATACCCAAATAATACTTCAATAGACCAAGATCTGTCATCTCGAATTGTGACTTCATCATAGACTTGAATTCATCAACTACTTTCAAATTAGATCCTGTCATGACAATGTCATCTACATAAACTCCCACTATCAATGAACCATTTTCATTACTTTTCTTGTATACAGCATGTTCTTGAGGACATCTCTTGAACCCAAACCTTAACAATGTATCATGAAGCTTTTCATTCCAGGCTCTTGGAGCCTGTTTCAATCCATACAAGGCCTTTTTAAGTCTGTAAACCATGTGTTCTTGACCAGTCTTCTCAAAACCTTCCGGTTGCAACACATACACCTCCTCCTTTAAGTCTCCATTGAGGAAAGCTGTTTTAACATCAAGATGGTGAACCTTCCATTTATTTGATGCAGCTATGGCCATAATCAACCTTACAGTTTCCAATCTTGCCACCGGGGCAAACACTTCTTCATAGTCAATGCCAAACTTCTACACATATCCTTTTACTACCAGCCGGGCTTTGTGCCTTGTAACTACCCCCTCTGCATTCTTCTTCAGCTTGAACAGCCATTTCAATCCAATAGGTTTTACTCCTTTTGGACAGTGAACCATTCCCAAGTGTTATTCTTCTCAATGCTATCAAGCTCATCTTGCATAGCTATTCTCCATTCTTTCTTATCTTTAGCCTGATCAAAATTTGATGGTTCTTCTTTCATCAACAACAACTCTGAATCCTCAAATACAGGAGGCTTAAAAGGAATTTGTTGTTGAATATCAGTTCTACTGAAGACATCTGCCATACTTCTGAATCCCTTTGATGGTGTATCATCATAGGCAGATCTAGGGATTAAGTCATCATCATCATTTGCATTAAGGGTATTTCCCTCATCCACACCCCCTGAATCATAAAACTGATCATTCACAACATCACCACTAATCCCTTGATCAATATGATCACTATGATCTTCAGGATTAGAGATCACTTCTGCTTCTTCCGAAGGTACATTACTTTGCATACTATGAGCAACCATTACTCCAAAATCTGCATACTTTTGCCTTGACTGGTCTATGTCACCATCTTCCCAATTCCATGGCATCCTTTCTTCAAATTTAACATCTCTACTCACCACAACTTTTCTTTTATCCGGATCAAACATTCTATAGGCTTTAGATCCTGGTTCTATTCCTAGATGAACCATAGATTTGCTCCTGTCATCCAACTTCCTTACTTGATTACTAGGTACTTTCACATACCCTTTACACCCAAACACCCTCAGGTGTTTCACCTTAGGTTTTCTACTATACAAGCTCTCATAGGGGGTAACTCCTTCCAATGCCTTTGTAGGACTTCTATTCAGTAAAAACACTGAATGTCTCACTGCTTCACCCCACATATATAAAGGCATATTCATTGCTTTTAAAATGGATCTCACCATACCCATTACTGTTTGATTTCGCCTCTCCACTACTCCATTTTGTTGTGGAGTGTATGGAGCTGTCAAGAACCTTTTGATGCCATCTACATTACATAGTTGCTCAAAAGTTCTTGAGGTGAATTCCCCCCCTCTATCAGTTCTTAAAGCTTTGAGTTTATATTCAGTTTCACCTTGAACTTCTGTTTTAAACTTCTGGAAGGCTTCAGGTGCTTGATCCTTAGACTTTAGTATGTAGACCCACATATACCTTGAACAATCATCCACAAGTAACATAAAATACTTGTTCCCAGCGGGTGTGGGTGGATCTAAGGGACCACACAGATCTGCATGGACAAGTTCAAGTGGGACTTTGGCTCTAAAACTGCTTGAGTTGGGGAAGGGCTGACTCCTATGCTTTCCTACCAAGCAGCTTTCACATAATTGTGACTTATGACTGATTTTAGGCAAGCCTCTGACCATGCTCTTCTTGGACATTTGATTTATAGCATCAAAATTCAAATGACCAAGTCTAGCATGCCATATCCAGGCAGTATCTGTCATAGCTGATAACAAGCACTTTGGTAGGGTTACTTGTAAGTGAATCTTATACAATCTGTTCTCTAACTTCTTTACTTTCATCAATGTCTTCCCATTGTTCTCATAGACCCACAAGTACCCATTCTCCATCAGAATCCTACAGCCTACTTCATCAAGTTGGCCTAGGCTTAGGATGTTACTCCTTAAAGCAGGAATGTAATACACATTGGTAACCACCCTGTGTTCCCCATTTTTACACTGAAAGCATATGGAGCCCCTCCCTTCAATGACAACCACCGATCCATCTCCAAATTTCACTCTTCCTGTGACACCTTCATCAAGATCAGTGAAATGGGAGTGGATTCCTGTCATGTGATTACTGGCCCCATTGTCCAAGTACCAAGAACTTGTATCACCTTCCTGTGGCAAGCTTTTTGGGAATACTCCCTGTTCATCAATAGCCCCAAGTCTTTGGAGAGCTTTGCCATCAGTAAGGTTGGTTCATGGTCTTCTTGGGCTTGTGCAAGGTGTGCCTCCTGCTCACCTCTCCTAGGAGCTTTGCACTCACTAGAGTAGTGCCCAAGTTTTTCACAGTTGTAGCACCTGATGTTCCTCTTGTCTTTCTTGTGGCCATCAGTTCTTTCACAATTCTCAGGGTTGGATTTACCTCCCCTGCCCTTTGAGAACCGTCCTCTCCCTCTACCTCTGCCTTTACTTTCACCTGTGGCATGCCCCTTCTGGTAACCACCTTTGGGCTCGGATCTTGACCTTTCTTGCCACTTAGCTTTGGTCAGGAGGAGTTGACCAGACGTGCCTTTGTTTTGTGAGACTGGTTTTAATCTCTCCTCATAGGCTTTCAACCGCCCAACCAGCTCCTCAAATGGCATATTCTCAAGATCAGAAAACTGTTCGATTGCTGCCACAATTGGTAGATACCTCCCCGGTGCAGCCTTCAATACCTTTCTTACTTGTTTCACATCCGGGATCACAGTTCCCAGAGCCCTGTATCTTGAGATTAATTCTCCCATTCTCCCTGCGAACTCATCTATGGACTCACTTTCCCCCATGCCTAGCATCTCAAACTCATGGTCTAGAGTTTGAATGCGGGCATGTTTCACTCTTTCTTCACCAACATACCGTTTCTTCAAGGCTTCCCACACCTCCTTCGCAGTCTTGAAAACAGCTACTTGCATCAAGACATCTTCCGGCAAAGATTGGAAGATGAAGGCCCTCGCCTTCTTGCCCAGTTTCATGTCAACTGCGGCTGTACCAGGGGGTTCTATGGCATCCCAGATTCCCTGGGCATCTATAAAGGCTTCCATCTTGATTGACCAGGAGGTGTAATTCGTCGGGGTTAGAACCGGGATCTTGAATGAAATGGAGTCGCTAGTATCTTTCAGCACTTCCTGTGCACCGCGATCTGCCATCGAGTTCTCTTAAGAGTCTTGAATTTTGGTTCGAATTTCACAGACAATCGCTTCGGACGAGTCAATTGCAATATCCGATCGAGTTTAATTCGATCGAGAATTCACGAATTGGAATCCGATAGAGTTCAATTCGAATTGAATTGAATTGAATAGGTCGTCGATTGAATTGAATTGAATAAGCAGGTGATCGGAATTGAGATTGATCGCCGATTTGGAACCGAGAGGGAGATTTTTCAGGCCGATTCGAAGGAGAAGAGATTTTCAAATCGAGGGAGAAGAAGATTCTTGGATCGAGAGCCGTTTTAGCTCTGATACCAAATGTTACTAACTGTATTAACTAACAATGCAATACGAATTCTTTTATTTCAAAGTGATACTCAACTACACATACTAATCTCCTATTTATAGAGTTAGTAGAACTAACTATTTACAATTTAGTACCTTCTACTTTCTAAACTTTACACATTCATACTAAACATACAAACAAATACTAATACAAAGAATTACAATCTAATAAATCTTCATAGAACACAGATTTAAGCCCAGAAAGAACCGACAAAAAACTTATCAAAAAGCGGGAATTCTCCGTTCCTTATGCAAGATAAAGACCAAATTGAGTTCACTCATGTTACTGAAGAAGTGAATGTGTAAGTCAAAATATAAGTGGATGCCTGCTAAATATGTAAAATCATTATCTGTTATATAAACACAAAGAAAAACAGTCTAGCGTATCTCCTGTAGATAACTTCATGTATATGGAACTGCAAGCACGAACATACAATACAAATTAATAAACATCATACCAACCCAATTAACACAAGTGAAATCAAGAAAATTAACACAGGTTAAAACATATTAGCAAACTTGTCCCGTTGGAGTCATCATATTCTGCTACATGGCAATACTTGTATTGATGAATTATTAAGAACAAATAAGCATATAAGTGAAATCAGGAAAAATCACACAAATGTTACAGATCCACTGATTACTAATATTAGCGTTGCTGTTGTTGCTGCTGCTACTATTGCTATTGTTATTGTTAGATTACACATTGTGGTTTGAAGAAAGGATTAGCTACATGTTATTCCTCATGCGTCGCAAAGTGAGATTTTTTCTTCGATTGTGAACACGTCTTCAACTATTTGGGATGCATGTAGAGTCTTTACATTAACAACTAACATTCCTTCTGTTTGAAGAAAGAAAGGAGCTCAAAGAATCGATCTTTCTTTTAGTTGTTGAATCTCTCTTTGATTGAGCAATGCATGATATCCGAATTGATATAGCAAACTGATTTAATGACATTTAATTACTACCTAAAAGAACGTTGCATTTTATGCCCAACAAATGATGACGTCGATGATATAGCATCTTTCACTATTTCGTTGAAAAAACATAAATCTCGTATTGACTTTCTTTCAGCCTACAGGGTAAGAATACATACTTTATAGCATGTCTGGTGAAATGCAAAAGTTGCTAAGCGCCGATGACATATGTCCTGGTACAAACAATGTAGATGAAATGTGAATAATATAGTGTTGTGAATTTTTTAACACGTTGCAATTATCCGAGATTTCAAATCATATACTAAAGTTAAAGGTTGGTGCACCGATTATCTTGCTATGCAACATATAATTAAAACAAGAGTTTTGTAATGGGACTAGATTACTTGTAACACAGATTCGTTGTCGTATTTTTAAGCTGTGATTATTACAGGTACAAATATTGGAGATAAAGCATTGGTCGAAAGGATTGACATAACGCCACCGCTATATGTTGGCATTTCCTATTTAAAAGAAGTCAGTTTCTCGTGAAGGTTTGTCATGCAATGATATCAACAAACGTCAGGGCGGCCTTATAATAAATTTTGCGCATACTTGGCAATGTTTGTATTTACACACAGTTAATTGTATGTTGTTGCATCCCGTATAACCTCACGTGCTAGACACAGATTTTAAAGTGGCAATCGTGGTAAGTATAATAATATGCTTACCAGGAATGTGGTTTACAAAGAGGTGTGACATCATTACAAACATCTCATTCGGTTTAATTGGTAAGTGGTTTTATATTTTTACATATTTATTGTTGTTGCTGCTGCTTTTGTTAAACTAGAAGGGTGCTCACACAATGTAGCGGTGCGACATTTTTCATCCGACACATGTTTCTAATCTTTGTTATTCTTGTATTAATTTTATAAAAGTTTATTATATTTTTTCTAAGCTAAAACTTAAAGCATCAAATAATGGGTTTTGCATGACGACTTGTACATTTACGCATTAACTTATTGTACCTAAAAAATACGGATCAGTTTAGCAAAAAATTTACACTAAAATGTTTAAAAATACACAGGTTACAATTGTAGTCTCAAAAAATTTATAAACATGATTTATTAAAACATATAACTGAAATCTTAAAATAAATTAAGTTTTTCTGGTTTATGGATAGATAAACAAACAAACAAACAAACAAACCCGGTATATCCCACTCAAGAGCAGGGTCTGGGGAGGGTAGGTTTATGGATAGATAATGTAAAATTTTATATAAGTTACAGTAAGTGTAAGGTTATTATATAAATAATTGTAAGGGGTAATCTGTAAATGATGTTAAAAATAATATTTACCCTAAAAAATAGTTGTATCTTATGCACCGAGTAAGTGATCGTTTTTAATTTTATAATATTTTAAAATACTCCTTTTGTATGATTATATATAGTGTACATAACCTTGTAACTAGTTGTGCACAAACCGTTTTTTTTGGAACCGGTTCGGGTCCGAACCGGACCGGTTCCAGGTCAACATTATAGAGACCGGTTTTTTACCATGAACCAGTTCGAGTTGGAACCGGTTTTGAGCGTGGAAAACCCAACCCGGTTGGAACCGGTCCGGGTTGGAACCAAACCGGGTCGGGTTCCAGAACCGGTTTGGAAAAACCGGTTATTTTTTTTTTTAATTTTAATACTATTTAAATTATATACAATTTAATTAAAAATTAGTAAAGTTGATTAATTAAAAATAGTAGAGTAGATTAATTAAAACAATAGTAAAGTAGATTAATTAAAACAAATACAAATATATTTTAATACTATTTAAATTATATACAATTTAATTAAAAATTAGTAAAGTTGATTAATTAAAAATAGTAGAGTAGATTAATTAAAACAATAGTAAGTAATTAATTAAAACAACTACAAATATATTTTTATTAAGTGGTGTTTTTATTAAAATTACATTAAAATAAAAAACTAACACTTAAATCATTACGAAAAATAAACATTAAAAATTACATTAAAATTAAACTATAAAAAACAAAGATCCATATTACAAATACAAGTTTTTTTTAATTTAATCGTTTTCGTCAGTTGTGTGCCAATTCGTTAAGACAAATCATAAGCGAGTTCTTCGTCGGAGAGCGGTAACGATCGTCCGGTTTGTACTTCTTGTTCGTGTATTTCTTCTTCAATTGGTATTTCTTCTTAAAGGTTTGATTTATCTTGTCTTCGTTCGGCCGCATCTAAGTGGTGTTTTAAACAAATACATATCTCTAGCAATGTTGGAGTTAGCCTTGTTTTTCTTATCGATAAAACCCTGCCACTAACAGAAATTACAGACTCCGAATTTACCGTGAAAGCTTGGCTGGTTTTTTTTTGGAACCGGTTCGGTTCCGAACCGGACCGGTTCCAAGTCAACATTTCAGAGACCGGTTTTTGACCATGAACCGGTTCGGTTTGGAACCGGTTTTGAGCGTGGAAAACCCAACCCGGTTGGAACCGGTCTGGGTTGGAACCAAACCGTGTCGGGTTTAGAACCGTTTGGAAAAACCAGTTATTTTTTTAATTTTAATACTATTTAAATTCTATACAAGTTAATTAAAATTAGTAAAGTTGATTAATTAAAAATAGTAGAGTAGATTAATTAAAACAATAGTAAAGTAGATTAATTAAAACAAATACAAATATATTTTAATATTATTTAAATTATATACAATTTAATTAAAAACTAGTGTTATCCCTCAACGCGCGTTGCGCGTGTGATGGATGGGATAAATCAAGGTTAACAAAATACCTCTGCCAAGTAACGACCACTGCCACAACCACATCGTCAACACCTAGGACTTCATAAAAGGTAAAACCAAGGAACCAACTAATTGACCTGGGCCGGTAGCGATCGGAGATGATGTCTTCAAAATCTAGATTCGTTAACAACAACAAAATGCCAGACCACCATTCGACCACTTCTTTTCAACCATACATGGTTTACGACGTTACGTTGTAGAAGATAAGAGGACGTGTATCCAATGAGGCCCCCAACATACATTATGAATTAGGACATATAGCAATGCACGTGGACAGTTAATAAGATTTCTAGCTGTAAGTTGCAATTCATCTTAACCAGCCTCAAGATGTACGAAGTTCTAACATATAAAGCTGAGCCCCAAAATCATATATGACTATAGTTTTAATTATAAACTCTCATTTCAAATTTTAAAAATGGCAGACAACGTGCAAATGAAACACATTATATTTCCACCATCAGACTAAATGCAAAGATCAATGGTTTTAAGCAACTTAAAAATTGAAGATGCAAACAGATACTAACCCATCTAAATGTACATAACTTAATCCAACTATGAAGATAATATGTGAGACAGTGCAATCAACTATTCACAACTCATATGAACATCATTAGCTTACCCATGAACCTTCAATTCCGCAAGACGCCTTGAAAGATCATCATCATCATCATCATCAACCTTCTCGAAACTCTTTGCCGGCACAACATTTGTAGCAGTTGCGACAAACCAATAGACACCCCTAAACCATAATCATCCACCAAATTCAGGATTCAGAAGTAAAGTGCTTTCAGCCATAGAACTATCCATAAACTCAGGCTGCACCTCCATATTCACAAACTACCACTCAATCTGGTCCACCGTCAATTCAAGCGATTTGACGTTCTATCCCATCGATTTGCTGATGGTGTTCATTTTCACCTGTGTATCAAGCCTTGTGACGATGACTTCGAGGAGGGTGGCTAATCAGGGGAAAAATCATCTGTTCGTTACGTGATCTCGTTTTTTGCGCTGATTCATGCTCCGTCCTTGTTACCTTTCTCGATTGCTTTTCTGACTTGGTTTTTTTCAAATTTATCTTCTTTTTCACACTTTCTTGCCTGAGTTAACTCCATGATCAGATTCATCAGTTTGGTCTATTCGATTCTTGGTGATTTCAAACTCCCCACCGCCAACCATCAAAAGGGAAGCCGAAGACATGTGGGTTTTTGGTGCTAATATGATCCATTACTTGTAGGTTGTAACGCTCTTGCTTACCTATAGTATCACTGGCGATGTTGTCGCCGGGAATTTGCTACACATAACATGATCTGCAATGAAGAGGAATAGGCAGAAATCAATTCTATCATAAGGTTAAAATGATGAAGAAGTTGATAAAAATGACCTAAGATTATAGTAATTATTTGAAATATACCTTCAAAATGAAATATTCTAAGGGACAATTTAATGATCGGACAAGAGGAAACTCTTCTGGGTGATATCCTTGAACATCACCAGCTGCTCGAGTGAGCAAATGCAACAACTTTTGAAGCATAGAATCGACTGAACTGCATGAGAGTAAAACAGAATCTCCAAACGTTTTTGTTTGTTCGATTTCCCCAACTCGCCGTAGAGGTTGGCATACCTAGGGTTTTCAGATCTGAAATTGGATTATGAGGTAGATGAAAATAGACATGGATTTAGGAATGATGAGGTTGCCATCTTCTTCTCCATCAGAAGCAGCTTCTGTAACGATCATGTCTTGTCGCTGGATGTGCCGACGCCGGCGCCGGTGCCGCCCCTTCTCACTATTGGACAACTTTGAAGGTTCAGTTCTCAGCCTTGTATGAACATCTCCTCTCTCTTGACGCGCCTTCATTGCCAACCGTAGATCTCTAATGAACGGCTCAGATTACAAAATACACTGTTCATTCCCTTTCTTTATTAACATATAGATTAATTAGTAAAGTTTATTAATTAAAAAATAGTAGAGTAGATTAATTAAAACAATAGTAAAGTAGATTAATTAAAATAACTACAAATATATTTTTACTGAGTGGTGTTTTTTTAAAATTACATTAAAAATAAACTTAAAACTATACGCTTAAATCATTATGAAAAATAAACATTAAAATTAAATTAAAATTAAACTGAAGAAAACAAAAGATCCATATTACAAATACAATTTTTTTTAATTTAATCGTTTTCGTCTGTTTGTGTGCCAATTCGTTAAGACAAATCATAAGCGAGTTCTTCGTCGGAGAACTGTGACGATCGTCCGGTTTGTACTTCTTGTTCATGTATTTCTTCTTCAATTGATATTTCTTTTTCAAGGTTTGATTTATCTTGTCTTCGTTCGGCCGCATCTAAGTTGTCTTTTAAACAAATACACAACTCTAGCAATGTTGGAGTTAACATTGTTCTTCTTATCAATAAAACCCTGCCACTAACAGAAAATGCAGACTCCGAAGCTACCGTGGAAGCTTGGACGGTTAGTAAATCACGGGAATAACGGCTAGGACTGGAAATTTTGGTTACTTTCCTTTCCACCATGTCAGAATATCAAACGACAAAAAATCTTCGGGAGTCATAGTAGATAAAAAATCGGTTCTCATATACCTACTGAATTCGCTATTTGGGATGTTACCCCTCTGACGTTTACTTTTTAATTCCTCAAAGTATTATATAAACTAATCATCAGGTCTCTACTTGAGCTCGACGAACTCGATTCCACATTCGATAACCGGTGGATGTTTGATGTTATACCATATTTTTTAACATAAACATTAAATAATTTTTTAAAAATATTATTAAATTGTTGTTTTGCATTAACATTAAAAATAGATCTTTTTCATGTAAATCTAAATCATAAGTTATCTCATCAATTAAAGTTTCTACCCCCGAGCCATTTAAGCACAGGTCTAGTGCGGCGGAACACGTAAAAACGGGGGTAGTTCGATGAAATATTTTTTAAAATTTTCTTTCATCGGCGCCAACATTGCTGAAAATATTTCATTTCTTTCTTCATATTCACTTAATATATTGTCATTAAATACACTTGATGAAGTGTTAAACAACTTGTCGGATAATAAACCCCCGATAATTTTGTAGTTGCGTTTTTAAAAAGCTTTAAAAATTGAGTTATTTATTGAATATATTCTCAACCCTCTAACGAAACAGAACAACCCGACCCCGCATCGCAAGAACATCATAAAAAACATGAAGCTTTTTTTTGTCGCAAAACACTATTAAACATTTTCCAAGTAGAATTCCATCTAGTCGGGACATCGCAATTTGGTCTTAAACAAATGAAATTCGTATCGTGACTCATTTTTATATAATTAATATATTTTTTTCTACTAGTTTTAAAAACGTCACGTAGCTTATTTTTGAAAGACGTTTTAAAATCTTCAACTTCAGGAACGGCAAGACCATCTTGCACAACTAAATTAATAATATGTGCAACACATCTTGAATGAAAAAATACGCCGTCACAAACCGGTTTATAATTTATTTTTAATTTATCAACGGCGGATGTGTTGTTCGAGCCGTTATCAAATGACATTGAAAAAATTTTGTTTTCTAATTTATATGTTTTGATTACAAAGTCTAAAATTTAAAATAGATTATCACCGGTACGCGGATATTCAAATAATTCAAATGCAATCGTACGTTTCATCATTTGCCACAAACTTGGATCTATCCAATAGGCGGTGACGCAAAGGTACGATTCCGGTAAACCATGTGGGGCGGACCAAACGTCGGTAGTTAAGTTCACACTGGTTTGTAAATTTTCAAATAAAACCTTTAAATTATTTTTTTACTTGTTTCCAAAGATTTAAACAATCACGTCTAAGAGTGGTGCGACTTACGTGAGTGTAGCGTGATTGAAGAGTTTCTTGAATCAATCTTGTTAACCGAGGATTGTCGAAGTGATCGAACAATAATTCTTCTTGAATTACAAACTTTGTCATTCTATCTCGAACCATATCTACTCTGAAGTTCCATAAACCACCATCGTTTTCGATTGATGTTTGGCCTTGACTCGATGTACTTTTCAAAGACTTGCACCATTTGGTCATATGGTTTCTCAAAGTCGAGTTTGAATCCGACTTGAAAAACGAACCACAAGCCTTGCATCGAGCTTTATTTTGACCATTCGACATTTCGCATAAGTCGAATTGCACCAAATCTCTTGGTTTCTCGTTGTTGGAAGAATTATTACAATGGTAGCGAGACTTGAGGATCCACCGGTTGGAACGGATGATTCAGAAGCCATTATATAAAATTCAAGAGATTGAGAGAATAGAAAGTAGAAAGTGAGGGAACATTTTTGCATTTTTAAGCACGTTTTTTAGCGTTTGAGTGTTGTGACTAAACCATTACACTCACTACCTATTTATACTATCATATAAGGGCAAAATGGTCAAAAAAATTTGAAAAAAAGGTCAAACTCCCCCAACGGCTATATGAACGGTTGAAAAAAAAATTTTAACGGGTCGAACCGGTTCCAAACCGGTTTTTTGGACCGGTTCCAAAACCGGGTTGGATCAAAACCGGTTCCAAACCGGTTTCACCCAAAAAAATAAAAACCGGTCCCAAACCGGCGGTTTTTTCCGGGTTGGAACCGGTTTGGGCTATTACCGGTTTCAAACCGGTTTGGTTTCGGTTCGGGTCGTCGGGTCGGGTCGGGTCGGGTCGGGTCGGGTCGGGTCGGGGACCCGGTTTGGCTGTGCATCTCTACTTGTAACTATATTAGCTCAAAGAAAGGAGTCAAACTGTCAAAGTACTACATTGCTAGGCCCACAGCCCACTTTTCATACGTTTTGGCCCAAGGTTATATGGTGGGCTATACGGCATCACACATGACTACATGAGTACATGACCCACAATGTCACAATCAGAGCCAACTGGACCATACAGCATAGCATGAAAAGGAAAAAACACAGTGACACAACAATTAAAGTGTATTGCATGCAATGGAAAATGCATTATTTATATACAATAATCAAGTACATAAAATAAAAGTAACAAGATAAAAGATAGCAAGTGTTGACTGGCAGAAGAAAGTTAATAAAAAATAAATGGAAATATTATTATCAAAGTAGATATTCTTTTCGTATAGGACAATTTAGAATACCACGTGTTTTATATCATGATAGTAACATAAAAATGTTCTTACTTATGTCCAAATTTCTGTTATTGATAAAATATTAATATGAAATTACTTTTTTTTAATTTGAGTGATTGTTTTAGTGTGTTTGAAGCGTTGATTTTCAATTTTCATTAACGAAACTTCTATGTATTAAGATAACTATATACTACTATCCGATTTCTAATTCTAAATAACAGTTATTAAATTTCAAAATTTTAACTTTAATGGTAATCGTCAATGGATAACACTATCGTAGTTGGCTGATATGGCATGGGTCGTTTATGATTAGCTAGCGTATATGTTAGTGATGGTCCCTAGCTAATGGCAACAAGAAAGAGAGTAAACGAAAACCGAAAAAAGTTTCAATGATATTCGAGCTTTGGAAAATAGTAAATAAAATACCAACCCTCTCGATGGGAGTAGCCTTAAGCTTTATCTTCCAACACTTTTTCATGTCAATAGTTTTATAAATAACTAGTACAATACAATATAAATATCCAAATTGAAAATAAACATAAAATGCAAATTTATGCAAATAAACTGATTCAAATCGTTGTCTTTGATGAGAACTTTAAACGCGTCTACTATACGATCTTTCGCATTCTCCTCGACGAAACTTGAACGAGGTCTTCTTGTATAAACAAATAGAATCTTCGACGAAACTTGAACGAGGTCTTCTTGTATTAAAAAAATAGATCATAAGGTTTCTTTTATACTCATCTTAAAACTCTATATTTAGTATCTTTATTAAAACACAATTTAAATGTTTATAGAAGTGAAATAGACCTTCTTTTGATTTATATGTCATAAAATTATGAAACGTAGTAAAAAAAAGCTCCATAATAATAATACCTGAAAAGAAACTATGTTAACAAAACAACAATTTTGTGACAAATATAAAATATCTACTAAAGTCACAGTAGTTCGAAATATTTATTCAAACCACTCAATTTCGAGCATCGATTTTCCATTCATGTTAACTCTGATTCGGATGTGGTTTTGTTTGTTGTGAAACTCTCATATGCTAGAACACAAACTCATAACTAATTATCTATTATTTACATTCAAAATTAATGACAATTTTTTGTATTAATATTTTTCTAACAGAAATATCATTTGGTTTTATTTGTTGTAATTCTAATAGTTAGTTCTCTGGTTAAACGTTAGATTATAACTTATAACATATTTCTTTTTGCTTAAAAACATAATTCAATATGCTCAAACAGTCGAACACTCATGTAAGATACTCAAAGTTGAGGTACCCATTATATATATATGTGAGTAGGTCATGGTTTCTAGTATCACCCTAAACAAATGTTTATAGTTGAAATAGATAGTTTTTCAGTAATGAATTTTCTCCTGATAGGGTGATGTTACGATGCTAACTATAAAACAGTTAGATAGCCATGATTAATATAACACTTCAATTTTTGATCAAACATTTATCGTTAAAAAAAAGTTTGTGGCCAACCACCTTTATTGAACACCATTGTGAAATAACTATTTAATATGTCATTACTTTTATTGTTACATGGGCCCGGCATCACATATAACCAAATAAAATATCATATTCGATTCATTTACTTTCATTAAATAAACGATATAAAGAGCAGGTATAGCATCTAAACTTGGAAAACAAAATCACTAATATTTATTATGAGTAAAATTTGCATTTATAATACCTGTGCAAATAAATAAAAATAAGTTATGTAATTGTATAAAAATAAAAATAAGTAAGAATAATCGTGGTGTTAACCATAATTTTATAGGTTGTGGTTGCAACAAGTTATGTACTTATATAAATAAAAAATATATACCATAATAATGTTGGCTGTGATTAGCATTTCTCTTCAAACATAATAGTCTTAACAAATTACTTTTTGAAGCTTAAGTGTAATACTCAATTGATTGGGGTGTTATATTTTTAAAACTAACATATCCTAAATGCATGTTTCCAAACATGCTCAAATGAAGATTTTTTAAGATAACTTTAGGAGACAATGTTTCTTATATTGAAATAGTTAAACTAATATATATATATATATATATATATATATATATATATATGTATATTGCATAATTTCAATTTTAGTAGTAGTTTTTTTTAATATATATATTTTTTTCTGCAATAGGGAATCCTTTTTGATGGTTCTATCGAGAAATTGGAGTATCAACATGTGTTGGTAATTATAATTTCACCGAAACGCATGGACTAATGTGCTTCATTTATTAGGCCATACTTTGTTGCATTCAAAATAATCTTGGTATTCATAAAATAAACCTTGAGTGCATCAATGTTTGTGTCCTCAACGAGTAATGCGACTGTATATTTTCGATCCAAATTATTTTCAAAAATTTTAATTTTGTTGTTGATATTGCATTTTAATCTTACTATTTATTTCCAATCTGTTACACATTGTTATGAAAACATGTCCATAACCACAAGAGGTGAGACGGGTGCGTCTGATGCAACGACGACAAAGACAACAACAAAGGATGTTAGAAGTTTCTATCACCCAAGCTGATGGGTGTGACCTAAAGACTAGATTGCCCGATAGAGAAGATTCAAGATTACAAAGGGTATATCATATAATAAAAATATAAAATTTAATAGTTAAAATCAACTATAGCTTTACAACTTTTAATTTGACTTGTCACATATGCTACACTTAATTATCCCTACAAAACAACTTATTTAAACATGTTACATCTATAAAAGTAATTTTTTGAACGGCCAATATCTATAAAAGTATTTATTTTGAGACGTTAAGCATATACAAAGTTATAAACCAATCCAACTCCATATAAAAATCATTTAACACAAGAAGACCAATAAACTACTCATTAAACAAATGATATAAAAACTAAATATTACACAAACATTCTAATCATATATACAAACAAGGTTAAACCACACGTTCAACTTCCATTCATCAAAATACTCATTAAAACAATATGGTGTTGGGGTTTCACTGACTGACGTGGCTTTTCAGTTGTAAGTTTCCTTCTAAAAGTAACATCTTCCGGAATAGGTGCCGTCCCGACTAAAAAAACAAATATATAAATCCGATTAATATCACACTCATCCTTCAACCCTTCGATACATTAGTCGTTCGAAAAATGTTAAACAACCTGAGGTCAGCATTCCATTGCCTTGTAAAGAACAACAAAACATGGTAGTATGGCCCTCGGGTTATAAACATGCAACTCCTCAATAGTCGGGTACGACCCGGTATTATACCCGGCCACCGAATCGTACGGCCCATCCTCCTCCTCCGGCGGCGCGTCTCCGCCCACGCGCTTCACTTTTCCGGCGATCACACGGCACACGAGCATCGCCCTCAGCCCACCACCACCACCAGCAACAACCAGTGAGTTGTGTGCTCTACCGCTGCTAGCGGTGGTGCAGACCCCCTTTCTGCCACCGTCGCCGGACTTTGGGCTCTGAAACCCGTGGCGGATGATGGTGCAGACGCCGCAGGTGGGACGGCGGCGCAGAGGGCGGAGGAGCCGTGGGAGCCGAGGGAGCATGCGACGGTGGTGCAGTGGAAGCGGAGGAGCTCGTTGCCGTCGGCGGCGCAGCGAGTGGTGGCGGTGGTGGTGGTGGTGGTGGCGGTGGTTGATCGGAGCTTGACGGTGTCACGGCAGTCTTCGAAACGTTGGAGGGTCCGACGAGTGTTGTTGACTTTTAAGATCCGTTCGATGGTGAAGATCGGATGGTCCTTGCTTAGCCAGCTGGATTTGAATATTATTTCCACTATGTTTCGACCCGAATCTTCTGGCCCGAGCTCCGACACTAATAATATCAAATTAACCAAAGATAATTGCAATTAGCACCTCCTAAATATGAAAGATATCTAGTATCTACTATTGTTTAAAGATTATATGCGCATTTATTTTGTAATATGGTATCTACGACCTAGTTAATTCTAGTTGGACTAAAGTCACGAGTTGTGTAATTCATAAACTGTACGACATGAAAGGGTCAATTGCATTTTTTACCTTATGAACTTACGATATTACTTAGTTCCTCGTAACATAAATTTTTCATGCATAATGTATAATTTGAGAAATATATTTTTTTGTAAGTTTAAAGATGATATATATATGTAATTGCTCTCAAAATGTTTAGCACTCACGAAAATTTTTGACAAATGTTTGACAATTAATGTAGGAAGACATTGGTGTTCACTTGTGTTCTTATTTTACAGTCCATAACAATGATATATGATAGAAGATTTGGCGTATAAAATTATCTGAATAGTATTATGGAAATAATTGATTTAATTTGTCTCACTACAAATGTATATGAGATGAGTAGTATGAGAAGGATATTGACATTTCAATGAACAAATGTTCTGTTTTACACTTTTACTTGCAATGAAGGCAAAATGTAAAATGAATACAAAATGGTCCCAAAGTATTTTGGTAAAATGATTACCCACATGCACACAATTTTCCAAGCCAAAAGACATAAAAGTCACCTTCATGTATATCTTTTTGGTCTAGAGTAAATCCAATAACATATCTGTTTGATAAAAATCCAATATAGTTGTAGTTAAATGAAACCAAATCAAAGGAAATAATAATTTGTATGTTTATACTTTTAACTATTAATTATATTCACTATCTTGTTTTGTTAAACTATATTATAAATCTTCCATAACGACAAAAATAAAGACAAAAATATTACCATCTTTATAAAAAAATCGTTCTGTACGTCTCATTATCTAGCTAATAGTCAATAATCAACCATTTACTTTATTTTTTTTGTTTGTATTTGTATAAAAAGAATGAAATTGATGTGATTAATCTAAAAATATCAAAATGAAATGAATGTATACCAGCATGCCTAACAGCTTGATGATGTTCCAAGCTTTCCTTCTTCGGAAACACTTCTCCACACTCCGAACATAAACAAATTGTACTTCTTGGAATAGTATTCCTGCATGGTCAAAGCAAATTTTGCAAACCATTAGTCAACGTTTCGAAAACTATTAGACAGCCAAACCACTTGCTTCGATGGTTCATTGGTTCAACCGTTTGAACCGGTCACCAATTAACCCGCAAAGCAAAGGGTCTACCATTAATAGTTTCCTAGTGTGAATCGATTTAAATCAATCTAGTAAAACCGGTTAAACCGGTCTAACCAGCTAGTCTAGTCTCGTGACCGCGTGTGAGTTAAAAGGTAATTCTGAAAATCTATATGTTGTTAACTAACTAACCTATTGCAATTTTCTTTAGCATTTTTTTGTTGAAATATAATATTAATAAAAAATATTATGAAAATAAAAATAAAAAGAATGGAGGGTGACCTTGCAGGATCAACAATGGCGTGACATTCATAACACCCAGAAAGCTTTCTCAACTGCATGCCACGAGAAGTTGACGTGTAACTCCCATGACCGTTGGATTTACCCGACCCGGTCAACGACCTACCCGTTGACGAGGAAGACGACGACGACACACCATTACTAACATGCTTCTTCCTCCTAAGGCTGCCGGAATCTTGACTTCCGGCGCTACTTTCCGGCGAGTTATCAGCCCTATGAACAACCCTAGTGTTCCCATTAGCAACATCCCTAAAACTGCATATGGAGCTGCAAGAACTCAGCTTTGAATACCCATTTGGGTTCCTGATCACTGGGTCTTGTTGGGTCTTTTGATCCGACCCGTTAACATCCATCTGCTTACACTTCAGAAGATTCTTGATATGGTCCCATGATGATGATGGAGGTGATGATGATGTGGTGGTGGTGGGTGGTGTTGTTTTTGTTTAGGGTTTTGTGGGAGATGCTTTCTTCTTCGCTTTGTGGGTTGTAACTTGTGGGTTTCAGAAGGTGGGAGTTGCAGAACCGCCATTGAAGGAGGTGAGATGAAGATCAGTTGTAGATGAAGAAGAAAGGGAGAGAGATATAGATATAGATATAGATATAGATATAGATATAGATATAGATATAGATATAGATATAGATATAGATATAGATATAGATATAGATATAGATATAGATACAGAGATGCCTTTGAATTGAAAGGTGTTTTGCTTCTTTTAATGAAGAGTGTGGATCTGAGGTAAATTTGAGGAGGGAAAAGGGTTGCTGGAAATTATTAGTTTTTTAGAAAGTTTTATTTTTTTATTCTTTTAGTTTAATATTTGATGTTTATATAATCTTTTAGTACTAGTAGGGTTTATGTATTGATACCGTTCTAAGTAACTTTTTTTTGGTTTGCTTTTTTATATAACGGATATAACACAAGTGTTGGTGAAGCTTAAACCACAATTCGTGTGCGCAAAAGTTTCTTTTGATCTTAATATCTTATTCATGACTATTTTAAGAAATTTTGATAAATAGTCTAATATGTTAATTTATGGTTATGTATATGATGTGATGGATCTGGATTTATAAAATTTATTTTCAATATAATAATCTTAGGATTAAAACTGTAATGAAAGTTGTAGCATTGACATATATAATGTATATGTATATATAGTATGGTTTTCATACAAAGTCGTTTTATGAGTGAGGTATTTTCATCTATTTATGTATAGGAATATCTCATACGTAGAACCGCACTTTACAATGATTAAGCAAAATGCATCTCACTTTACAATGATTAAGCAAAATGCACCTCACACATGGGCACACATTTGCAACGTGTATATGTGTTAAACACATATATACATTGGGTAACATATGATACTTAGACCGTTTTTATATGTACTTACACTGTATAGCATGATGAGGTCATGGGAAACACGAGGCACTATACCTAGACTTAACCCATCATACACCGGCCAATATGGCATGGTGAGACCATAGAGAACATGTGACCTGATAATGCTACACTAAGAATGCGGGTCAATAGTAATCTGTCATGATCTGTTAATTATTCTAGATACATACGTTTCCAACATCCACTTTCAGTCCATGAAAACCACTCTAAATATATTGACAATCATGATACATCTACTCAAATTCACTTCACTCTCTTACAAAATTAGATACTTATTTTCACCCCTAAGATTAGTCACATGTAGAAATCCTCTTCTAATGTGAGGAGGTCACGAGGCTAACAATGTTATATTTGTTGGAATCAGACCCACATTCAAACTGCAAAACCATGTTACAATTTTTTATAGGTACCATTACCAAACTACAACTTTTTATAAATAATTAATTAAAAAGTGCAGAATACATTAATCTTAATGTCTATTTACACTAGACAAAACCTTACCTACTCAAACTCATATCCCTATATTCTAGACATTCAAATAACTAAATAAACCATCAAAACAATTAAATAAATTAAACTAAATAACTAGATAAACAAATTTAATTAAATAATAAATAAAAGACTCTTACTTAAACCAAAATACATCCTAAACTCCAGCAAAATAAACTTTCAATTTTCTTTCAATTAACGCTTCAACTTTCTTGATTTTTCACATTCGAACTAATTAAGATTAACTTCCAATAATATTTTTGTAGCATAAAGCATCCTCAAAGTGCTCTCATCTTCTTGACTTCACCTCGATCCAAACTCCTACCCATCGGATGCTTGCTTCAACATATCGCATATCTATAGACTCTAATAAAACAAGGTTTTTTGAGTCACATGTCATTCTCTTAAACCATCAATTTGACACGTGGTACACTCTTACACCATCGTTATTTTTAGTTTTTTTATATATTAAATGCTTACCATACTAGACATTTAATTTAATATATGACCATACTTACATACTGATTTAAATTACAATTTATGGCTTTCATTTAATCTTTTTATATTATGTCATAAAAATTCCATTTAACCATATATTAATTCAACTTCTACGGTATTAATCATCAAATTTCATTTTACCTTTTATATTATGTGTTAAGAATCTATAATTTTTCCTCTATTTTTGTATTGTTTTCTAAAATAAACTCCTTTAATTTAATAGATTTTTATTTTATGAAATTTTTTATTCATCAATTTTGATTTCTTACTGTATAATTAATTGATCCAATTATAATATATTTATCAAATTATCAAAGCCAATGGACAAGATGTTGACACTAAAGGAATTGAACAATTTGTTACATGACTTCTTGATATAGGAGAAGGTAATGTTGATGGTTATAACGATGGTGAGACAACTATTACTATACCTCATGAACTCCTTATCAACGAATTAATCAATCCTTTAGCAAGTTTAATTCAATTTATTTACCCATTCATGTTAGAAAACTACAAAGACAAAAAATACTTTCATGAGAAAGCAATTTTTACATCAAAAAATGAGGTCGTTTATGAAATTAACGATCATTTGCTTTCACTTTTCCTTGGTGATAAGATAAAGCATCTACTTCGGAAAATATACGTTAAATGAAACATTTTAATATCCCGTTACAGAAAAATTTGCACTCTCCTTATTTTGTAAATGACCTTATAATATCCGAATTGTCAAATCACAAGTTAGTATTGAAAGTTGGAGTTACTGTTATGCTTCTACGTAGCATCGACCAACAAAATTGTCTTTGCAATGGTACTCGCCTACAAATTTCTATTTGGGAAATGGGTTATTGAAGTTGAGATAATATCTGAAAGTAATATTGGATACCTAACATTTATTGCAAGAATTAATCTCGTGCCATCTGATAAATAATCCCTTTCAAATTCAAAAGAAGACAGTTTCTCCTAACTGTTTATTTTGCAATGACGATTAACAAAAGTTAGGGATAATTATTGTCAAAAGTTGGTTTGTATTAAAAAGACCAGTTTTCACTCATGGACAGTTATATGCGGCTTTGTCAATGTGAAGATTACAGACGATGCAAAATTACTCATTTTAGATCAAATTGATAACATTACCAACGAGACACACAAAACGTTATATACAAACAGGTGTTTAGACATCTATGAGAAAGTTTTGAGAGTATGAATGCTATTTTAATTCTATTTTCATACTTTGAATTTTTCATAATGTTTATTATGTAATCAATCTTTAATGAAAGTCTGGTCACACGGGCTCTAACCTAGTAATCATATATACCACACTCTTGATGTAATTATAAAAGTAATGCAATATTCATTAAGAATTAAGATGAAAATATGATATATTTTATAGCAACAAGTCCCGTATCAACGTCAAAATCCTTCGTACCATTTTTATTTTATAGACTATTATACCCTAAATTTTCTCTTTATCATAAAGGTCCCATTCGATTAATAATTGAAACTGGAATTTGAATTCGCACTCAATAATGTATTAATTTGGTTTAAAATTCATCCTTTATCGAAGAAATTTAACTTTTGTTTATCCGGTGGAAAGTTTTATATTCGAATTATATTCATACAAATTTAAATAAAATCCCCTCACGTACACACATTTACACTTACTTTTTTAATCCACTTAAACTAATAATTTACTTAACAAACGAATCTAAAGCATTTTTTAATGAAAATGCAGTTAATTAGGTTTCAAAATTTTCATAAAAAGTGAACTGGATTGCAGTCTTAAAAAACTACATTTCTCTATAATATTAAAAAGCTTTTAAAAAGTTGCTAATATTTATATAAGAATATAACTTAAATTATATAATAATCTAAAATGTGTTTTTTTGGGAGTGGTGAGTGTAAAAAATATAAATTTACCACGTGAAGGGGGTAATTGTTTCCATTGTGCTCATACGTGCATTGGCCGTTTGTACGTTTCAATGTCGAATGCATGCTTGGAAATCCCCAAAATGCCCATAACTTTGCATCATATTTTTGAAAAACAAAACTAATTTGAGTTTGAGATTTCAATCATTAAAACCGTGTTTTGATGTTCACTATAAGCAGATTAATCTACTTCATAAACTTCACAGTATTTTATACAGCAAAGTTATATTATTTTATGAAATTATTAAAACAATAGATACTATTTGAAAGTTATTACGTGATGTATAGTATTTTTAAGCAAGGCCGTCTTAACGATTTTAGAGGCCCTAAGCGAACAAAAAAAACGGGGCCTTTCCCGAAGTTAATATAAATCCTCTTTCTTTATCTAGGTTGGAAACGAAAACAATTAATTTAAAATGTTTATAATTGATGAAGTTAAATTGTTTTGTAATTAAAGCAAAGATCTTTTTTTGTAATTCAATATGGTTTTTTGTTTTTTTTTTTTGTCTTTTCATATGACAACTTTCTTGCTTCCTAGTTGATATTACACTTATATATGAAAGATTCGACCGTAAAATTCTACTAAAGAAGCAATATTATAATATATACCTAAACAAATGAGTACAAGATAATTCACTAGATTTAAATCTAATTCACTAAACAACAAAAAAACAACTTATAAATAGACAAACACTAGATTCAAAAATTAATTCGCTAAACAAGTAATTAAATACTATATGACTTATAGATTACAATTTAAACATTAACTAGAGAATTATACCAAAAGAGGCAACAATAGTACAATACGATCCAACAATACAAATAAAGATTAAAACTCAAAATCATAGAATCTAGAATTGGTAAAAAAACTGATATTGAGAACTAGATTCCAGAGAACACTCATAAATCTATGTTTAAAATTGCCGCTTGATAGAACAATTCACTATGTGTGTTTTTTGTTTAATTAATTTCAAATAACTTAGAGGGAAGAAAGGGTAAATTTTCATTGGATTGAAGACCCAGCTAAATTAATAAAGTGTCTAGCCAGTTAAATTTTATACACATATAAATATAGTATATAAAATTTGGAGGCCTTTTAAAATTAGGGGCCCAAAGCCCTTGCTTTACTAGTTTTGGGCAATGCTTCTAGTAACAAAATAAATGATTATTGCAGATGTAACAAATAAAAAAATAGAGCGCGCAACAAGTAAGTATGAATGAGTATATTTATCATGACCGTATATGTGATATTTTTATAATGTTTTTAATCCTACTTCTAAATCTCACAACTTATGTATGTATACGTAAATGCTACTGAAGAAAGAGGACATGAAGGTAGTTGACATTTTATGGAAGATATGGTCACAATCTTATTGTTGAGGCTAATAAATGACGGTTCAGTTAATGCTATGGGTTACTCTGGCAATTGCTCATTCTTTTACTAACAGCTACCCACGAGCATCACGCAGCATACAAACGAGTGTTTGAAAACTTCTATTAAATTATAAATCTTTGACTGTGTCATAAGCATTAAGTTCTCTTGGGGTAACCCAGGTCCCCCTGCAGGCTGTAAGGTAATGTATTATTATTTTTTATAAACGGACAAGAGGGTAAATCCATTGGCGAAACACCATTCACATCTTACGAACACAAACAACGTTGATGATCCGGCCCACTCATCAATTCAGGAGAAACCCACCGCCTGAAAGCCACTATCTTAAAACCCCAAGCCCATCTCGAACCCATGACCTCCACATTGAAAGATCATGGAGTTGTCTCCTCCCAAACCGATTGATCTCGACTCATTGGATTGTGAGGCAATTATTAACTAGAGGTTTAGCTATTCCTATTGCGGTTAATTAATTAACTTCGGGAAGTATCAGCCAGACGAAGATAACGACTTAGGCGTTACATACGCCTGCATTGTAAATTCACACTCTTGGGTTAAAAGACAAAATAGAATTTGTTGTTTTTGAAATATTTATTTTGGACTTGAAGTGCAGTTATAAACATTGAACTGGTTATTCCAGTTAAAACTTACGTACGGAATATATAATGCAGGTGATGGAGAAAATATATAACTAACTCTAAAACTATACGGAAAATGTTATTATAATATATGTATATTTTTATAATAAACTACATGTGTTGGTGTTGGTGTTGGTGGTGCGACTGTGAAGGCATTTAGGAGGAAAGGACAAAATATGAGACCCCAACTTAATTACCCAAGACAAGCCTCAATACCCGTAAGTTTTTGGGCGTGTTTTCCGATTTTAATCAACTTTGACTAATCAAAACAAGCAAGAGCTAAAATTGTACAACTATATCAACTTTTTTTTCTTCGAATGAAATCCCAGTGGAAATATTGATTTCTATCTAAAGAATCGAGAGTGTTAAAATCCAGTAAAATACAGTTATATGTGATTATTAAAAGCAGGTAGTGAAATGTTCAAAAGTGTTTCTAGCCAAATGATGTCTAGAAGTTGGTGGTTGCCCTCCTAAGTGTAAATTTAGAAGTAGTTAAGTGTATGTGAGTCTATCCTTCATAAAAAAGATATATAACTTTGTTTTTTATAATGAGTATGTTATTATTACCCTTTGCTTTTACTTGTTACCGTCTCTCCTTAACTTTTTATTTAGCTGTTTTTCTTCTTTTCAAACGGAAAGAAAAGTTAATTCTTTCGAGATGATAGATAAAGGAGGGAAAGATGCTGAGGTAGTAGTGTCTAGAAGGAGCCAACGTCGAAAATGGGGTTCAATAAATTTTCACTCACCTTTCCTTCTTTTGTCATTTGGATTGGTAGCCTAATAATAATAATTAAAGACTATTGAAAATTTTCAACATTCAAATAAGTTGCATATAAAGAAAAAAATTAGAACTTGATGTGTTTTATTTGTAGAATAAATTAATGTATCTCTGCGTTATCAAAATAAAATCCTCTTCTATTAAAAAAAGTTACATCAAACTTAGTCTTACATAACAAATCTATATTTAACATGTATAGCGAAATATTTTAGAATATTAAACTAATATAACATAATTACAATCAAACATGTAAATAAACGAATAAATTAATAAAGTTCATGATTCACACGTTTTCACCTGTTTGTCATACATATCCTGAAAATTTATAATATGATAAAACACCTCTGCTTCTAAAAGATTGAAAACAAAACATGTAACAATTAAAACGTGAGATACTAATTCTAAATCATCCCTTTGATAATCAACAACACTTGACCATCATAGATTAATCAAAACCAAACATACAAATACATACAACGATTCAAAACCTTTTTTTTTCTTTACTTATAACGCCTTTTAATTGGAGAGCGTAGAGACGGGTGCAACAACAACGGTGATGGTGAGAAAGGCGATTGGGAGGAAGGTCCCAACTTTGAATAGCGGGTCGGGGTAATTGTGGGGTCTTCTACTTGTGAACTTTCAATCTTCGTGCAACCAAAAACACGTGTAATTTTGCGCCATATCGACCTTTGCTTCTTCGGTTTGTTGTGGGGAATATTTTCCCATGCTTCTGGCCTTGAGGAAGAAGTGTTGTAAGCCATGAAAAAGTGAAGGGTGCAGTACAACTTTTACAAGTTTATAGAAGGTGTTTTGGTTGATAGTTTTATATTTAAATGAGTATTCTACTAACTCCATTGTTATAAAAAAATGAAATTATATGTTGGATGCCATAATCATGCTGCTTTTGTTTTTCTTAATAATTTAACAAAGTCCAATTCTATCGAACAATGCTTAGATCATGAAAAGTGTTTTGTTATTGGAATGTAGGGGGGCTTAAGTTATGCTTGGTTCTTATTTGTGTGTATCCTTTTGCACAATGGAATATTATATTATGATATTGGTGTTCTATTTGTTCATATATAATAACACGAGAAATTATACAGATAGATATTAATAGTCTAATTGGTATTCTTAATTTATAAACATTGTCTTATTTCTTATGCATTTCAACTATTCATCAGTACATTTTTACATGTTATTTTCTCCACGAGTCATATTTGGACATCACAAAATTACTAAACTTTTTCCGAATATTTTACTAAATAGGAGGCGTTCAGTTTAAAGGTGGTTTCGAAAGATCTAGAATTATTTTAATGAACACAATTAGAATTTGAAGAAACTAACATTACATCTAGAAAAATAAGAATTATATTAAACTTGAAAGTACTAAAAGAATTGTAAATATGAAGAGTTTAATTGACAAAGTAATAACGTTTAGGTTGTAAATTCTTTAAAGAAATAGAACATGGCAGCAACAACAAAGGTGTAGTAAAGTTGATGGCAGTATTGGCTGCGATAGCTGTGGTGACGATAGCAATGGTGGTGACGACTAAAGTTGATGGTATCAACAGTGGTGGCAGTGATGGCAGTGATGGCAGTGAGAGTGGATATTCCAATTCCTTTAATATAGGACCGTTGATTCATTTGCTTGTGAAATTAAAAGAGAATTCATTTCAAATTCTATGAATTCACCTTAAATTCACCTTAAATTCACCTTAAATTCCTTTAATGTGACTAACCATGCATTCACCTTAAATTCCAGATTCAATGAAAACAAATTCTATGAACACCATGCCATATGTTCTCAGGTTTTTCCAATAACATTGATTGTTCTCAAGCATATAAAAAACTTTTAACAAAGGCACAAATAAGAAAATATTAATACCTCTAAGTTCCCATTGAAAATCTACATTTCCAAAGAGAAGGTATTAAAAGTAATCTAGCATAATGGCCTTGAGGTGCAAGTTAGAAAAACCCAACAGATATAAGCCAATTCCCAGCTATTTCGGCAAATAGAGAAACAACATATATAACATACTATACCAATATCCCCATGTCCAGCTCTACTGCCAGAATACCTGCATTCACTGAAGGGAGCTTGCTTTTCTCAACCTAGCACGTGTGACCCGAACAGGCTCTTCCGTCATGACATCTTTAAGTTTAGTACTAGGGTTTACATTTAAAGAAGACGAACGTGCAGGCTCGATCTGTTTCCTTTCTGGTTCAGTAGTGGTTTGAAGTTCTGTAGCCACATCTAGGTTTTGTGTTGTGCTTGTTTTTTGTGCTTTCATGACAGCTGGCAATTGCGGCACTTGTGGCTTTCGCGCATCTGATTTGTGATCTATTTCATCAGAACCCGAATTGGATGATGATGATGATGATGATGAGCTCACAGTTGGAGATGGTGGCTCTTTAGTCTCCTGCGGTTGAGTCACACTTAGTCCCTTGGGGTTAGGTGCAGGTTGACTAGCTTTTGTACGTTGCTGTGGCTGTAATTTCAAGTTATAGTTTAGAATAATTCTATTAGAATTCTGATAAATAAACAAACAAATTCTTATAAATGCAAGCTATAAATACCTGCGTGGGTTGAGGTTTCGGTGTTGATTGTGAAGCAATATATTGAATAATATCAAAAGTTCTTGTTTGAACATAACTTGCAGTTCTTTGCCAGTACATAACCGTCATATCTCCAGCCATTGTCCTCAGCTCAGACAAATTACGGTCGATTTCTGTTTCATGCTTTGAAATATATGGTTGAAAAAATGAATCATAAACATATGAAGTTCCCTGAAGTAATTGCAGCACAAAAGAAAAAAAAACTTTTATGATAATGAACAAATATTAAAAAAAAAAGATTCCGTTCAAAAACTAGAACAAAAGAAATCTCACTTTTGTTTTGGGGTACCACAAGTATATGTAAAATGCCAACTTTGCTTCGCTATACATCGGGATCCTTCACAAGTAAGAGAAAAAAGAATATGTAAAAAATGCAAAATATGTTAACATCATATAACTAATGTTCATACCATGAAACAAACGTGTCACCAATTCGTTCACAAACAGTTAGTACGGCAACCAGAATCCTGGAAAAAAACATTTTCAGGGTTATAAGCGAAAGCTAGTATTAGTTATAGATTATCACCTTGACATAGTAATGTATGATAAGGAAATACCAGTACTGGCACCAAAAACGAAGTTGCTCAATATCAGGCTTATTTTTTTCCACAGATTTGAAGCACTCATAGGCTGGATATGCATACCCAAACAACATCCTGCAATAATTCACCAGTTTTATTTATACAAAGTGAATTAAGATTTTCCAGACAGTAAAGAAAAGAGTGTTAATTAACATACACAAGCCCTCTGGTAAGAAAGGATCCAATCATCTTGTAAACCTATCAGGAACAATGAACATGAAAAAGATTCAAACATGCAATGTTACAAATCAAATTTGGCTGAATAGACGCCCAAATTAGAACTTTAAACAAACTAACTATGTCTAATAAGCTACAATCAACAACGCAATTTTACATACAACTGCATAAGATTTTACACAAATCATAACAATTGCTAGTCAAAACTACAGTCCATTTGGCCTTAAAGAAAGAAAATATTTATCACCCTTCGTCTCTTCAAACAGACGAGCATACCAAACCCAATCAGAAACAAGAACTTTCAAGTGGATAGAATAATGTGAAACACCATAATTTCAAGCTTATTAGCCCCAAATAAACAAGTAACTTTCATCGTTCTTGTAACTCTCATCAACAACAAACAAGAAATGATATCAGTATCCAGAAGACTAATAGGCTTCGAAAACTTAAAAAAATAACCTGAAAATGATAACCCAAATACTATAGAGTCACCAACTATTCCAAACAAACAGACACATGTGCAATTTTCTTCAACTCTACTAGCATCTAGCTAATAGAGACACTAAAGCTTTAATTAAGAAAAAACACATATATACTGCACATGTGCCACACAATTCATGTATATTACTGTCCAAAAATATAATCTTGCTAATTTCCCTAAACGTTAATTAAAACCCAAAGCCTTGAAAAGTAGATGTTCAGTTTTCTTCATCTCAGCTACACTTATTAACTCTTAAACATCACCAGCAAAAAACTTCTATACCAGAAAACCAATACTAGCTAGAGTCATTGCCAGCTACACATTTAAAAGAACTAGAACCATTTAATTAACATATATATGTAAACGTGTGCCTAAATCTACTAATTTCTAGTAAATGTTCGTAAGACAAAAAGCAAAAGCTCGCTTAAATTAGATGCAGCAAACCTAAATCACCAACACAATCAACTTCCAATATGCTCTGCAACTTAACCTAAACAAAATCAAATCCAAAGGAGACACATCGAGAGCAAAATAACAATCAAAATCAAAGTTAAAATCACCAAATTACATCTGTAGATAAACCGTTTAAGCAACGCGAACTCGAAACACAAATAACAAAAGCTAGCATTCATAGAAAACCTAGAGATCCAAAATCAATACATCAAGTCGCACAAACACCACACCAATCTTCAAAAACATCGATAAACAAGCGCATCAAAAGCACAATCACACAATGTAACAACAATCACGCCAACATTCAAAGCAAAATCGGAACAAAATGCAGAAAACAAATCGATGAGAATTTACCGTACGTTTTACTTACAGATTACTTTGAATGAGATGCGACAGAAGAATAAAGGTTAGTACAGTAGTGTGGTGAGTGAGAGGTAAAGTTGTTGGTAGAAGTGTTGTGCAATCAACCACCGGAGCTACGGTGGTACTTGAAGGGCCCCGCCGCCGTTACGCGACGGCGAACCGTTGCGACGTTTGATGAAGGAGAGAGAAGAAGAAGAAGAAATAAACGATTTTGGGTAAGTTTAAAAAATTTGTTTCTCCCTCTGTGTGACTTTGTGGCTCGTTGTTTGGGGTTTAAGAAATGTTTATTTTTTGAAATGATATTGAAGTGTTGAACCAAATAAACCTAATGTTTTAATTACTACTTAATTAAATACGTCACTTGGTTTGATACCATAAGACTTCAAAAAACATTTTAAAAACCATTAAACCTAATGTTTTAGACCTCTTAAAATATGGTAAATAGAAATAACATTAGTACAAATATATATATATATATATATATATATATATATATATACATAGGGTTAGGATCATTACAGAACCACTTTTTATTTTCAGAACTACAGAACCATTGATTTACATAAATGTATATTAAGTCTGGTAATAGTTGACCTGTTTTACATATGTGTATATCAGACATGAATAATAAACTATAAAAAACAACTAAATATCACCAGGCTTAACTTACATCTATGTAAACCAATGGTTTATAATTTACATTTATGTAAGTCAATGGTTCTTTTAGTTCTGTAAATAAAAAATGATTCTGTAATGATCCTGATCATATAAACAAACAAACAAACAAACATACCCAGTGTATCCCGCTGGAGAGCGGGGTCTGGGAGGGGTATATGGTGGCATGTCTTTCCTCTATCTAGAGAGATAGAGAGACCGCTTCCGAAGAGACCCCCGACTCGTTAACAAAGTCAATAACAATAACAATCATAATACAAAGCATACAACACACAGATATATATCACATAAAGAATTAGATAAAGCATACAACACAAAGATATATATCACAAAGATATATATCACACAAAGATATAACACAGTCAATAACAATAACAATCGTAAAAACGGCATGTAACACCCAAAGAGGGTATATGAGGAAAACTACACCTAGCGAGTGTGGTCCGGCCATATATTACCGTATACCCTTCCCACCCACAAAACCCACTAAAAGTCCTTGATTTTAATTCTACGCCTCCACTCACTTCTATCCTCGATCATGTTCTCAGAAAGATGCAAGTCTATCATATCCCTCCTAATAACCTCGTCCCAAGTCAACCTAGGTCTACCTCTACTCCTCCTACCCTCTAAGCTGATGTTCTCTACTGCTCGGACAGGTGCTGCCATCGTTCTCCTCTTCACGTGCCCAAACCATCTTAATCTTCCCTCTCTTATTTTTTCTGTGATAGGAGCCACCTCTAGCCTCTGGCGAAAGACGTCGTTTCTTATCCGATCCAATCTTGTATGTCCACACATCCACCTCAGCATTCGCATTTCTGCGACCTCTATTTGTCTCTCGTGCGATTTCTTTATGGCCCAACAGTCTGTGCCGTACAACATAGCTGGACGTACTGCCACTCTATATAGTTTTCCCTTTAGTTTGGCTGGGAACCTCTTATCGCACAAAATCCCTGATGCTGCTCTCCACTTGCACCATCCTGATTGTACACGGTGTGCTACATCGCTGTGTATCTCTCCATCTTCCTGTACGTACGAGCCAAGGTATTTGAACCTAGATGTCCGTGGGACCGCCATTCCCTGGATACTGATTTGGGTGTCCTCCTCGGCCTCACCACTAAAGTTACAATGCATGTATTCTGTCTTAGAGCGACTTATCCTTAAGCCCCTGCGTTCTAGTGCTGCTCTCCACTGTTCTAATCTCTCGTTGAGCACCGTCTTAGATTCTGATATTAAGACGATATCATCCGCAAACAGCATACACCATGGGACTGGCTCTTGTATAGACTTGGTAATCTCGTCCAACACTACTGTGAAGAGGAATGGGCTCAATGCCGATCCTTGATGGAGTCCTACTTCCACCGGGAAGTAGTCTGTGTCTCCGACAGGTGCTCGTACACACGTTTTTGCCCCGTCATACATATCCTTTATTATTTTGATATACCTCTCTGGTACCTTTCTACGTCGTAGACTTTCCCAGATGAGTTTCCGCGGCACACTGTCATAGGCTTTTTCTAGGTCAATGAATACCATATGTAGGTCTCTTTTCTTTTCTCTATATTTCTCCATTATCCTCCTTATGACGTGTATAGCTTCTGTTGTAGAGCGTCCTGGCATAAATCCAAATTGGTTTACCGCTATCTGAGTTTCTCGTCTAATTCGCGTGTCAACAACTCTTTCCCATAGCTTCATCGTGTGGCTCGATAGCTTTATTCCCCTGTAATTTGCGCAACATTGGACATCTCCCTTTTTCTTATATATGGGGACTATGACACTGCTTCTCCACTGCTCTGGCATCTTTCCTGTCTTAAAGATGGTGTTGAATAAGTCCGTTAGCCATTGTAGGCCCTCATCCCCAAGGCACTTCCAAACTTCTATCGGGATGTTGTCTGGCCCCACCGCCTTAGCCCTTCCCATTTTCTTCAAAGCTCTCTTGACTTCATCGGCTGTGATGCTTCTACAATAACACTTGTTTTGTTGCATCGTTTGATTTGTTTCATCGATATCCGTTTGTTGGTTACTGTTTGTTATGTTGAAAAGGTTATCGAAGTACGTTTTCCATCTCCCCTTGATGTCTTTCTCCCTCACCAAGACCTTTCCATCCGCGGCCTTTATAAACTTCACCAATCTCAAGTCCTGTCTACTACGTTCCCTTGCCTTGGCGATCTTAAACATGTCATGTTCACCCTCTTTCGTCTCTAATCGCTTATACATCCTCTCGTATGCTGTGTTCTTTGCCTCTGCCACAGACTTTTTCGCCTCTCGTTTAGCCTCTTTGTATTTATCTTTTAGCTCTGCTCGTTCTTCCTCATTATTACAGCGTAAAAGCTCTCTAAAACTTTGTTGTTTAATTTTTATCCTCTCCTGTACATCTTCGTTCCACCACCAGGATTCCTTATGACCGATTTTTCTATTTGTTGTAGTCCCAAGCGTTTCTTTAGCTGCTTGAATGACTCTAGTTGCCATAGCCTCCCACTTTTGGTTGGCATCTTCCTGTGTCCCACTCAGGTTCATTGGTATGATTTTATCTCTAAAGATGGTAATCTTTTCGTCTTTGAGTTGTCCCCATCGGATCGTAGGTCTACTTCTCTTAGTTGGTTGGACAATTGCTCTCTTCAGTCGTAGATCTGCCACCAACATGTGATGTTGAGTGACTACTGTCTGTCCCGGTATTGTCTTGCAGTCCTTCCACGAGCTACGATCTTCTCTCCTCATCAGCAAATAATCTATCTGTGTGTGTCTCCCGCCGCTGCTAAACGTAATTAGATGCGATTCTCTTTTCTTGAAAAACGAATTTATGATGCTTAGTTCATGCGCTAATGCAAAGTCAAGGAGCTCCCTACCGACGTCGTTTCTCAGACCATACCCAAAGCCTCCATGCACCGACGGGAAATGATCATTGTCCTTACCGATATGCCCATTAAAATCTCCTCCTATGAATATTTTTTCTTCTCGAGGTATGTCTCCCATAACGTGATCTAAGCTCTCTCAGAACTTCTTTCTTTCCGTATCCCCTAATCCTACTTGCGGTGCATACGCACTAATTACAGCCACTACTTCGTCTCCTATTACTATCCTTAACAACATAAGTCTATCATCGATTCTTCTAACCTCCACTACATTATCCTGAAGTTCTTTAACAACTAAAACACCTACTCCATTTTTTGTTCCATCTGACCCTGATCATATATATATATATATATATATATATATATATATATATATGATTTTTATATTTGTATGTGCAATTATGTGTTGTTTTTTTAACATCAGAATTAACATAAACGTTTCTCGACAAAATATAAAGATGATAAATTTAGAATAAAATTATTTTACATTGGAGTTTTACGAAAAGGTCTACCATTGTTTTGTAATATTATTAGCTTTAGTTTTTTAATGTATATGTTTCTTTGTTTTTTATTCTTGTTAAGAAATATTTTAATATTTTGATAACAACTTTTATCATTTATGTTGAATATGCTCCATTTATAACTTTCTTTTATCATCGCGTGACAAAGGGCGAAAGTAGAAATAGTAGTAATATGCTCTTGAGGAAACTTGACACAACATTGAATGAGAGGATAATTACATCAAGCCTTTTTTAAATAAGGTAGATCTAAATATTGCATGTGAGATTAAATTTAAAAACTGAAATACTAAGTGTCTAATTATGAAATTGACTTACTAAATAAGGGTGTGAATTACTCAAATCAAATTCACAAACAAAAATAAATAAATTAATTAAAACTCAAATAATTAGGGAAAAACATTGAGTCTATATCATATGATAGTACTCGGGTTTGACATATTAGAGAAACCATATATGAAAGATTGTCACATGATCCGTCCTATTGAGGTGTTTCCATCCATTATTTATATGTCCAGTTGGTATAAATATGAATTCTAACTCAGTTGCAAATACTCAAACTCATTTATAAACATAAAAGCACTAAACTATTTTTTTCCCAATTAAAAATATTATAAGTTTAATTTCCAGGATATATTATAATTTCTTTGACAAGTCACAATTGGAAGTCCAATGTTTCAAAAGAAATAGTGAACCAAATCTCCCTTAAAGAAGTCAAAAGGAAAATCATATCAAAAGTGTTCAAATTTATAGTGTTCCAACTCAAGTGAAGTGCAATTTTATTAGACCACGACCATTCTTGATACAATTATTATAATTTATACTGTTGTTTGTATCTTTTTTAATTTAAAATAAAGCTTGTGAAGCTAAATTACTTAGAGGGCATTTGTGAGATGATGTGGAATCATTGTATGAGAGCACCCGTGAAGGATAAATCCTCCTGCAAGGGCAGGCTCAGACGGTTTCTATGAAAAGGAAGGAAAGACGGAGTGTCGTATGTGAAAAGGAGAGAGAGTCGGTCAATCAACACTACCGACATGGACAAGCATGTCTCCTTCCACGGAAGATGGTTCTAAATATCAGAGTTAATTATTTTCCCAAAAGTGATTTCCTCTTCCCATTCATTTACTATATATAACCGTGATATTACAATTGACACCCTCAACTCTAAAGCATATACAATGGACATGTAATACAATCTAATCTAATATACCCCCTCAGTCGAAAGGGGAGGATCACGAACACTAAGACTGGACCGAAAATCAAAAAATAGAACTCGAGGTAGGCCATTAGTAAAGATATCTGCAATCTGATAACGGGAAGGAACATGTAATATCCGCACTTGACCTCGTTGGACCTTCTCGCGAACAAAATGAATATCAATCTCTATGTGCTTCGTCCGTTGATGCTGAATAGGATTAGAAGACATATAGATTGCACTAATGTTATCACAATATACCAAAGACGTACGAGTAGGAGGTCGCCCGAGTTCCAACAACAAATTCCGAAGCCAACAGATTTCTGCAACAACATTGGCAACACCTCGATATTCAGCCTCAGCACTAGAACGGGAAATAGTAGTTTGCCTTTTGGATGACCATGAGAGAAGATTATTGCCCAAAAATACACAATAGCCAGAAGTGGATCGTCTCGTGTCGGGACAACCAGCCCAATCAGCATCTGTATAAGAAACGAGAGAGAAATTGGAAGCACCTGTCATATTCAGACCCATAGAAATTATGCCTTTTATATATCATAAAATTCGTTTCAAGGCATCAAAGTGTGCAGTAGTGGGCGCATGCATGAACATGCACACTTGCTGAACGGCATACGATATGTCAGGTCTAGTAAACGTCAAATATTGTAGCGCCCCTGCTAAGCTGCGAAATAATGTGGGATTTTCAAACATAGGACCGGACTGCTCAGTGAGCTTCCCAGACGTATCAACTGGAGTATGTACAGGATTACAGGCAGTCATATGCGCGCGAGCCAGAATATCCTGTGTATACTGTTGTTGTGACAAAAAGAGACCTGAGCTGGTGTGCCTGACTGAAATGCCAAGAAAATAACTGAGAGGGCCTAAATCTTTCATAGCAAACTCGGAAGATAACCTGGACAAGATCTTTTGTTTCAAAGAAACTGAAGAGGCTGTGAATATAATGTCATCCACGTACAGAAGCAAATAAGCTGTGTCAGCGCCATGAAGATAAATAAATAAAGAATGATCACAAGCACTGTGTTGAAATCCCAATGTTTGAACGAAATCGGTAAACCGTTGGTACCAGGCCCTGGGTGCTTGTTTAAGACCATAAAGTGATTTCTTTAACCTGCATACATAATTAGGAAAAGAAGGGTCTCGAAAACCGGCAGGCTGATGCATATAAACAGTTTCAGCGAGGTGGCCATGAAGAAAAGCATTCTTCACATCAAGTTGACGAATGTCCCATTTATTAGCAAGAGCAATGCTGAGAACTGTACGTATGGTCGCGGGCTTAACCACTGGACTAAAGGTCTCGTGACAGTCAACTCCAACCTGTTGTGACCTGCCATCACCAACCAAACGCGCCTTATAGCGCTCCAAAGAACCATCAGATTTTAATTTATGTTTAAAAACCCACATGCATCGTATAATATTTACCCCCTAAGGCCTAGGTACTAACTCCCAAGTCTTATTATCAATAAGAGCCTTGAACTCATCGTGCATGGCACGGTTCCAAAATGGGTTAGACAAGGCTTCTAAGGGTGTTTTTGGTATGGGTTGAAGGGAGAGAGAAGCGTTTAAGTTAAAGATTGGTTTAGGTTTGGTAATACCAGCCATGCGCCGAGTCGTCATGGTTCTTTGTGGAGGTGGTGTGGGTGGCGAAGGTGTATGGGTTTCGGTGGTCTCGGGTTGGGATGTGGTGACGGATGGAGGGGAAGAAGGGTCGTGGGCGGTGTTTGAGGTATTTGTGGTGCGAGTAGAAACAGTGGGTGAGGTATTTTTCCAAACCGAAGGGTGTATTGAGTCTGATAAATTCAAGTTTGAGTGAAGGAAATCATAAGACAACGGTGTGGTGGGACTAGAAGAAAAAGGAAAGATGCTTTCATCAAAAATAACATGTCGACACAAAATGATCTTTTGAGAAGAGAGTTCATAGCATTTGTACCCTCGGTGATCCGAGGGATAGCCAAGGAAGACACAAGGAGAAGAACAGTTTTGAAGTTTGTTGATAGTGGAGGAAGGGATAAGAGGATAGCAGAGGCAACCGAAGGTACGAAGGTGAGAATAAGAAGGATGACGTTTGTAAAGAAGAAAAGTAGGAGAGAAATTTTGTTTCGTTTTGCTAGGTAAAATATTTAATAAGTAAGTGGCCATTTGTAACGCATGATGCCAGAAAGAAAGAGGAAGAGAAGCATGAGTTAGAAGAGTGGGTATAATGTTATTGATTGATCTAATCTTTCGTTCGGCTTTGCCATTTTGAGAAGATGTATATGGACACGAAAAACGAAATACCATGCCATTTTGTGAACAAAAATTGTGAAACAGTGAGTTATTGTATTCAGAACCATTATCACACTAAAAAGATTTAATATTATGTTCAAACTGGGTGAGAATTAATTGATGAAAATTTTTAAAAATGGTATATACATTGGATTTGTTACCTAAAGGAAAAGTCCACAAGAAGTTAGAATAATCATCAAGAAACAAGACATAATAACGATGACCTCTCAAGCTAGCAACCGGAGAGGTCCACAAATCACTATGAATAATGTCAAAAGGAGAATATGTAATAGAAAAAGAATCCTGAAATGGAAGTTTAATGTGCTTCCCAAAAACACAGGACTGACAAATACGTTTGTGAGAGATACTAGAAACAGAAAAAAAATTTTGTTTATTCAAAGTTTTCAAAAGGTCGGCTCCAGGATGTCCAAGTCGTTTATGCCATAAATCTTGAGAAAGTGCTGCAAAGGTAGAAGGATAGCAAAACTTGTCGGGTGCAGAAAGTGGGTAAAGAGGACCGGTGTTATTACATCGGAGGAATGGAATCCGCGTCTGGAAGTCCTTCACATCAAAACCAAATTTATCAAATTCAATGGTTATATTATTATCAGTGGTTAGTTTACGAACAGATAAAAGGTTTTTAATGATATCAGATGCATGTAAAACGTGGTTGACGGTTAAAGGTGGATAAGGTGGGTTAAGGGTGGTATTGCCCGTACCTTGAATTGGGATTTGGAAACCGTTACCCATAATAATGTAGTTTGCAAAAGGATTATTAAAATAAGGGGAGAGTGTATCTGACGAGTGAGTCATATGATTTGTTGCCCCGGTGTCCATATACCACTGTGAGTCCGGATTTAAAGTCATGGTATGCATGGCTTGCTCAATATTTGTTGGAGTATATGCTTCACTTGCTGCATACGACTGAGGAGGTGCTGCACCTAGAATCCCTGGTCCAAAGTTATTGTTAGGCCTAGCCGAGAATCTGGATGGTGTGGTGGGATAAGGACATGGAGGAGAAGGCCAAGAGGGTGACGGGTAGGACCAAGGTGGTGGAAATGGGTAGGATGAGTGGCTTGGATAATTATTGTTGGAGAAGTACGAGCCACCACCACGACGACCACCGCGATAACCACGGCCGCGCGGCCGCGAGAGTCAAAGTGGTAAGTGAGGTTGTTGTGGTTTGCATGGTACGAGTCATAAACAGTGGGGTGATTTGGGTTGTTTGGGGGAACGGGTTGGGCTGATGGGTTGGGTTTGATGTTGGTTTGATTATTTGGGTTGGTTTTTGTGGGATGTGAGGTGGTGGTGGATAGTAAAGCGGTGTTGGTTGTTTGTTTTTGTTTGTTTTGTCGAGACTCTTCAAGAATGAGTTTGGACCTTGTTTCATAAATGGGAAGAAAGAATTAGGGTTTTCTTTGGTTATCAGAGCAGAAGCTCTGATACCATATCAGAGTTAATTATTTTCCCAAAAGTGATTTCCTCTTCCCATTCATTTACTATATATAACCGTGATATTACAATTGACACCCTCAACTCTAAAGCATATACAATGAACATGTAATACCATCTA
Source organism: Flaveria linearis (assembly GCA_024085815.1). Taxonomy (NCBI): domain Eukaryota; kingdom Viridiplantae; phylum Streptophyta; class Magnoliopsida; order Asterales; family Asteraceae; genus Flaveria; species Flaveria linearis. The sequence continues at coordinate 2,458,961 of CM044005.1, forward strand.
ATCTAATACTAAATGGACTAATGAAGGAAACCCTTATTCGTTTTACAGGCCGGTGTAACTCAACCATAATCTTGATGGAACCACACATAAAAGTTTAAGTACACAAGAACCTCACAATTTAAGTGGGCAAATTCACAAGTGATGGTGGATATTATGTGAGTGTGACAGAGAGAGAGAGAGAGTAGAGGGAAAAATAATAATAAAAGTAGGACAAAAACTCAATTTATCCTATCTTTCTTTTGAAACTAGACTAGATAACATATATAATAGGTCAAATTTCAAGGTGCGCTAGTGTGATAAGATATTCCATAATTGAAGGGTAAACATGAATTTTCTTTTGTTCCTTTATAGTAACTTTTCTTTTGTTCCTATACGATTCAACACGGCCCACATCATCTGAATACTATTGTAAGGAGTTGTAGCGTCTGAATATGTTGATCTCCTGAACCCATTTTTAGTCTGTTTGAGTAATAGAGAAGCCCATGCACTGAAAAAGCCCACAAGTTGTTTACTTCAGCCCACATATTATTTGGTTTCGATCTAGCCCAAGAAACCAACCGACCGAGGAATAACCGAGTGTTACAATTTACAAATGGTCTGGTTCACGGGCTGGGTTTTCTTCGCTAGTGAGCCTCGGTCTGGTCGATATCGGTTCGGGTAAGACCGCGGTCCAAGAATAGGCTCTACCTGATTGAACTTCTAAACGGCTTTGGTTGGTTACTGGTTTTACACCCCATTTTGTAAAATATCGTATCTAATATTTATGTTAGTTATGTTCAATTCTATCCTGACCTTTGGATCGTGGACCTTGAGCCATGACTATGACCAACATAAATTAGCAATGGTTGACCTCAAGTATCCACACAACAACTTAATTAGAAGTCAACAAAGTAGCAATGATTGTTGGGTTTACTCCATCCGTCCACCGTTCACGTTTCATCATGAAAAATCTTTAAATCAATGACCAAGAAATTAAAAAGCTAAACTGTAGTGTTTGTTGGTTTGACGAAAATCTCGGTTTTAAGTTAATCTTTTTCTTCTATGTTTGGAGTCTTTGTGTTTTCATTTTTTTGTCATTTTAGTCTAGATCTTTAAAATCACAATGATAATTAATAATAGGATGGGTCCTATGGCATGATCATATTACAACTTTTGTATTCAGGTTTCGTTTTTACTCATGATTAATTTAACCATCATAATGTCCCTTTAAGGACATTTAGTTAATCGATTAAATGATATTTGTAACTAATTTAAGCTAGATTATTTTACTAAGGACATGGCCCAAATGTTACATAAGTTAGCTAGCTATGTATGTTAAAAAAAGAAGCACTATAATTGGTTTAATGGATTAACTTCAATTGTATAATTAGTATTTGTTCCAAAGAAAAAAAAATGGAAGCACTGTAATTTGTTTCGTAGATTTTTATGCAAGATTTTAAATTGTTTAGTTAGTAATTTTTTGTATGTGTTTAAGTATTTGAATGCTAATTTACGCTAATACGAAATTGTTAAATATCCAACAAATTTTTTTGGTTGGAAATTTGCCGGAAATGGTCTTTAGCTATAGTTTTCCGATAAATATTTGTTTGTCAGAAATAATGAAGTTTCTAGTGGTGGTAGGGTTTACAATAAGAAGATACATATTTTAAAACACATTATGATACTGGGTTCGAATTAATGAAATGCTAATCCTTTGAAATAACGAGTTCTAGCAAATAAATTTGCATTGCGGGTGGGTGTAATTTGAGAACATCAATTAATCAACTAGGACTTTTGTATATATCATGCTAGTAGCTTATATAAGGTTAAGAGGGAATATGTTTAAATTGTAAGAGTTCTTGTTAACAAGAGGAACGTACGTGAGGGGTGTCAACATGATGTTATGAAGAAAATATGTTAACTTATTACATTCACTAATATCTGTGCTAAATTTTGTGATTAAAAGTTGAACTAGGGTAAAGCTTAATTGTTATTATGTGACTCGTAATCTTTTTGTCGGGCAACACCTTAGTGCTATTAGACTAAAGTCCAATAAATCATGTTGTAATTCATCATTCATTGTGTATGTTGATATAGTGTGTTTTTTTTCTTTTTCTTTTTAGAGATCGAGCATAATCTGATAAGCTTCCACCAATATACTTAACATTTAAATGGTAGTGAATACCTTAATATTGGCATCCATTATAAGAATCATAACTTCATAAGTGAAATTATCAATAGATAATACTATACATGTATATAAATGATAAATCTATTATTTATTTCACAAATAGAATGCCTCTGTCTTATAATCATATTAATAAGATAACATATAATCAATATATATATTCCATAACTTCTTCATAGACGACATGGCTCATTCAAATAACCCTTTAGTGTTATATAGCGTTGACAGTGATATGAACATAAGCCCGACAATAAGCACTAACGACACCATCATGGGAGAAAGGGCTAACATGCATTAAAGGACATACAACCAGAAACAAAAAGAGTAAAAATTAGGGTGAAGACAATGGTGAGAAAAATGGTTTGATGCCAATAATGTCATGGTGCTCATTGTATATACCCCCTTGCCATTTCCCAGTTGAATGCGATGCTGGTGGGCTCGAGCTCGATTCATGGTTCTAAATGAGTTTATAATTCGGGCCCAGCTGATTAGATTTGAAGTTGGTTCGTCTAACTTATTATAGATCGATCATTTAAAGCTACGTCTTTGAATTTCGAGCTTAGCTCCTGCGTATTATTACAAGCTCGGCCTTGTTTGTTTTTAGCTACTAATATATGTATAATATTTTTATATATTATTACTTTTAAGTGTATTATGGTAATATTTATTTTTGTAGTTATATTTTTTATAACATACCTAGTTGATGTCAAGTAAGGGGTTGTTTGGCAATTTCTGAATAATTAAGTGCTGAATCAATAAGATGTCTGAACCATTAAATGCTGAACCATTAAGAGATCTAAATCATTAAGAGCTAGCATATCGCTTAACTATTCAAATGTAAATATCTGATCAATTCAGATTAGATGTCTTAACCATTCAGCATTAGACCTCTTAACCATTCAGTATTAGTATAATGGTTAACCATTCATAGGCAAATGTCTGAACCATTCATACATTTCCTCGTTAAACAAACAGTCTGAACCATTCAGACATCTGAACATTAAGAGGTTGATTCTGATGTTGTCAAACAACCTCTAACTTAAAATAAGATTGTTGAGGAGACCTTAACGTTATGGATGTTGATTCCTTACGTACTTAAAAATCTAATACTATCCCACGTAATGCTAATCCATCTTGTTCTTGATAATTGTTGACCCATAACTTAATCATATTTTGATTTTGTTTTTTGATAAAATAAAAATCATAAAGACTCGTGAAAAACCCATGAGAATCTCAAACGTATTCCCATTTTATGGTCGAAATCCTCTACCTCACACCACCTTCAAATCTCAAAATAACTTTAGATAGAAACCGAATTGAAGCAAATGTGTACATGTTATCTTGTATCAAAAGTCTTCTTAATATTGTGAAAACAAAGTATCATTTTGTCATTAATGATACAAAACATGACGAAAACAATAATACACGAGATAATGACGCGTGGATAACTACTGTTGGAGAGACGTATTCTGATGATACACACGGGGAAAGGTGATGTGCGACATGTCATGTATCATATGCATTAATAGAGGTAAAGTCTAATAATACATGTGTAAAATTAAATACAAGTGGATCACGTATTACATGACTACATATGTTTTTTTTTCACATCATTATAAATATATAGCACAGTTAGAAAAATGGCTACATTTATGTTTTACCTAAATAAAATTTATAGGGATCTAAACTCTAGACGAACACCACTACTTCCACACTCAAGATGATAAATAAGCTTCACATGGAATCTAGCCTTTGGAAGGTAACAAACCACTTAAGTGAACATAATAATTTTTGGATAGCATTCTATCTTTAGAATATACCCAACATGTCAAGGGTATTAAATACCTTAAGTATTGGCATCGCATTAAGCATCATTAAAATAACAAAATATATATCTTGACTCTTGAGCTCCAAACTATAAAATTTTAGGTTTCGCAAACAGTTTCATATTACACAACATTAAAACAACGATAAAGCAATTTTGTAATCATAATTATCTTAACAAGATGATTTCTTAACAAGATGATCAACTTGATTGAGGAATTGTTATTTGAGTACATCAAACAGAGGAGAATGACCCTCCTTTTATACAGGTTTGTACAATTATTGTTGGCTGTTAATGGAAGACAAGAAAACACCACTCATGAAAACACTATCACTAAAAATATGGGAGATGATGACTTTGTTGCTGATCCCAGCTGTCTTCACAATTTTGTAATGTTTACTTTTCAACACGCCCCCTCAAGTTGAACGGTGGGATCTCCAAAGTTCAACTTGTCCAAACATTTGCGTAATATCCCTTCGTTAACAGCTTTTGTTAGGATGTCCGCCAATTGATCTTCAGACCTGACGAATGGGAGAGAAATGAGCCCTGATTCTAATTTTTCTTTGATGAAGTGTCGGTCAACTTCAACATGCTTCGTTCGATCATGTTGTACCGGATTCTCTGATATTTGGATTGCAGCTTTATTATCGCACATGATTTTACTTGCTTCGTGTGGTGGAAATCCTATTTCACTTAGGAGTCTCCGTACCCACAGAACTTCTGTTAATCCCCTGGCTATTCCTCTGAATTCGGCTTGTATTTAATTGAAAACACCCATCGACATCCGACTGGTTTCTTCCCTGTAGGTAAGACACACTTCTCCCACGTGTTGTTCTTCGTTAAAGCTTTCATTTCTTCTTCCATTGCGTTTCTCCAGTGTTTTGATTTCAAGGCTTGCTCTGGGTTGGTGGGAATGTCTTCAGTGTACAGCGATAAAGAGAACGCCTTAGCTTCTTCGGACAACTTACCCTCGGCTATATTAGCCATAGGATATTTGGACCCTCGAGACTCCTTTTCAGGGGAGTATCTTTTTGGGGGAATTCCTCGGTTTGTTCTTGGTGGCAGCACGTATGTTTTTGGTGCGGCTTCCTGTGTGATTGTATTTCCCTGTTCTTGTTCGTGCTCTATTTGTTCTGCTTGTATGATAGGCTCATCTGGTTCCTGCACATGTTCATTTTGCTCTTCTGCTTGGTTAGTGACATTTTCAGGAGTTTCGGTAGATTCAGTGTTACTTACCTCTGGTATCAAGTCAGGAGCAGTTCCTTGGGTGGTGACACTGACTTCGGGTTTGGATGGAGGAGGTGACTCATCTTGGATATGGTATTCTAGCCAACTCAGTGATTCAGGATACTTGCTCTCCCCCTTATCACTGTTTTGGGAGGCATAGTAATACTCGGTTTCAAGGAAATCACAGTTCATAGTGGTAAACATGTGTCGGGTTTTAGGATTGTAGCACCGATACCCCTTCTGGTTTACTCCATATCCGACAAAAACACATTTTTCCGCACACGGGTCAAGTTTAGTCCTATTTATTTTTGGTATATGAACAAATACAGTGCATCCAAAAATCCGGGGTTCGAGTGTAAGTATCGACGGGGGTTTGAAGAATTCTGAAAGAACTTGTAAAGGAGTTTTGGAGTTTAGGATTTTAGTTGGAAGACGATTGATCAGATAGGTGGCAGTGGCAAGGGCCTCTGGCTAAAAAACTTTTGGGACTTGTGACTCTATCAGGAGGGCCCGAGTTATTTCTAATAGAATACGATTCTTTCGCTCCGCAACACCATTTTGTTCAGGTGTGTGAGGACAGGTTGTTTGGTGAATAATCCCTTTCGTTGTGAAAAATTGTTTCAACTCATTATTAACAAATTCTCCACCATTATCAGATCGAAAGATTTTAATATTTTTCTGAAATTGATTTTGTATCATCGTGTAAAACATGATGAATTTCTCAAAAACTTCGGATTTACTTTTTAATAGGTATACCCAGGTCATTCGTGTACAATCATCCACGAATACGAAAAAAACGAAGATTTTGACCTCCGATAGTTGGAGCCGGTCCCCACACATCCGAGTGAATTAACGAAAAAGGCGAATCAACTCTTGTGTTATTTGGTTTAAAGGTTTTCCGATGGCTTTTAGCTAACACACAAGTTTTACAATGTGACTTACAATTGGAAGGAAATAATTTGGGAAATAAAACATGCAAATAACCCGTAGATGGATGTCCAAGTCTTCTATGCCATAGCCAAGCTTCACGTTCCACTGTTCCATGAGATAGCATAACATTACCATTTTGAGTCACCTCATCCACGTAATATAACCCTTTTTTTCAGTGCCACGCCCAATGATCGCTCCCGTCCTGATATCCTGTAAGATACAAAATGTCGGTTGCATAAGAACGGAGCAATTTAACTCTTTTGTTACATGGCTAATGGATAGTAATTTATGTGACAATGAAGGAACATAGAGACAATTTGAAAGTTTAAGAGTTGGTGAGATCTCAATTGTTCCACCATTTTCTACATTCATTGTTTCTCCATTTGCAGTGTGTATATAGGATTTTGTTGGGTTCGAAGATGTAGTAAAGTCGGATGGGTCATATGTCATTGTATCCGTCGCTCCACAATCAAAAATCCATGACTGTTCCCGTGATTTATTGTTTTGAACCATATGTGCCACACCATTTTCTGCAGGGTATATTTTGTAATTTTTGTGTTTATTAAAAAGGGAAAGAAGAGAGGGTTTCGAGATCCTTCTCTCCACCCTTTTACCTGTGGCTACCGAAAAACCTCCCCCCTCTTCATCAAGAGCGCCGGCTGCTGCAACCTGCTGAATTCCTCCAAATCCTCCGCCGCCGAAAGCGGTGCCGGGAGCATCATTGTGGTTTCTGCTGGCGCCGGCGGCCACTTTGTTGCCTGCTGCCGCCGAGAGCGCCGCTGAAGCCGAGGCTGCCGAGAGCGCCGTTGAAGCCGAGGGTTTTCCGGTTGTCTTGTTTTTTTTATGGCCATCGGACCACCAATCGGGATAGCCGACGATCTTGAAGCATTGTTCTTTGGTATGCTTGGTCATCCCACAGTGAGTACACTTCAGGTGAGTTTTATCCTCTTTGAGTGATGGCCCATTCTTCTTACCTGTTGTTTCGGGTCTGCGATACCCTTTGGACACGAACCCTATTCCACCCGGATCGGTGGCAGCAAGTCCTGCTGCGATTCCTTGTGTTTCGCTTGTAAGGGTTCCGAGAATGCTCTGGTGAGCAGCTTCCTTTCGGACCGCCGCATATGCCGCCTCCGCGGTTGGGAGGGGTTCCCATCGAAGTATTTCCCGTTTGATTGGGTCATATCTTCGGTCAAGAGCATTTAAGAACTGAAAGAGTTTGTGTTCTGTTCTTATTTTTGTATATGCTTTGATGTCTTCTGGACATTTCATGGGATTTGGATCGATTCTTTCGATTTCTCCCCAAATACCCTGTAATGTGATCCAGAAGGCTTCAAGTGTTGTACCATTTTGCTTGATTTCATTGGCTTTGACGTGAAGATTGAATGCTTGAAGTTTATCCTTTCCACTGCTATAAGTAACCGCCAAGGCTTCCCACAGTGTTTTAGCTGTTGGAAACTCGGTTAGGTTGCTTGCAATTTCGGGTTCTATGTTTTGGATGAGCCATGAGAACACGATCAAGTCGTCTTGTTCCCACTGTTCTAAGTCCTCATCATTCTGACCTGGAGGTTCTGTGGTCAAATGATTGAGTAACGTTTTTGACTTTCCACCGATTGCGACTCGAATCATTCGAGTCCATAGTGGGTAATTTTGGCTGTTTAGTTTGAGGTTGATCTGCAAACTATCTGAAAGTTTGGGGCTTTTTGGAATCCCCTGCTTAAGCAGGTTGGCGAGTTGAATGGATAGCTCATTCTGGTTGCCGTCTTCGGACATGGTGACCAGATTTATGTGGTTGAAAGGCTGGGGTAGATGATGAGCAATTAGTGTAAACACTGCTCTGATACCATCTTAACAAGATGATTTCTTAACAAGATGATCAACTTGATTGAGGAATTGTTATTTGAGTACATCAAACAGAGGAGAATGACCCTCCTTTTATACAGGTTTGTACAATTATTGTTAGCTGTTAATGGAAGACAAGAAAACACCACTCATGAAAACACTATCACTAAAAATATGGGAGATGATGACTTTGTTGCTGATCCCAGCTGTCTTCACAATTTTGTAATTTTACTTTTCAACAAATTAAAACCCAATAGTTGTGAAACATCAAATATAAAGAAGAATCAGAGTTTCACCTTAACGAAATAGGTTTGTGTAAGGTTGACTTGCTTTCTTCCATGGGGTTGGAAGGCAATGAGGGTTTATGTATTCTTTGAAGGTCTTAGAGGAGACATTTCAGTCGAAAGGTGCCTCCACTACATCAAATTAAAAGTTTAAATCCTACAAGATATATGTATATGTGGTTAATATATATGATTAATAAAAGTAGATTATGAGGTGTTATAGAAAAACATAAATGTATTGTTGAATGTTGCATGCAAATGAGGCTTAAATGGTGTCTTATATATGTATCAATATTTGTGAGGCTTTAATTAAGTTCATAATTCTTATCTAACAATGTTTAATTACCTATAATCCTTGTCCCATCCCGATTACTTTAGCATACACACTACAAGAAAAGGACTTTTTTGCGGCGATAATTATCGTCGCAAAAAACTGTCATTTCGTCGCAATATCTTATTTGCGATGAAAATATCGTCGCAAAAAACCATCAAACTATCCTATGACGACCCACCTTCATCATCTTCATCTTCTTCATCTTCTTGAGAATGACCACTTCTCCTCAACGCGCTCTGGACTTGGCTTTGGATTTGACTTTGCATTTGTGCCATCATATTAGCCATCATCTGTTCTTGCTCTCTGGCCAGTCTCGCTGCTACTATCTCCTCAACCTCAGATTGTGAGAACATCCGCTGATCTGTTCTATGAGGTGGCGGTGGGGGTTGTGAAGGCACGCTCGGTATTGGACCGATGCCACGTTCCCACCCGGGCCGCTCCCCCAACACCTGTACACAAATACGCATGTACATCAATTTTACATCCATACATCCATACACAAATACACATATACATCCATACACAAATACACATATACATCCATACACAAATACACATATACATCCATACACAAATACGCATATACATCTATTTTAATCACAATTCAACATAAATATACACATACACATATACATCCATACATAAATACACATATACATTCATACACATATACATATACATCCATACATAAATACATATATACATCCATACACATGCACATATATATCCATACATAAATACATATATACATCCATACACACATATACATACATTCTAATATATACATATACACATTCATACACAAATACTCATATACATTCATACACAAATATACATATAAATCTATTTTAATCTCAATACCCATATACATTCATATACAAATATATATTCATTTTAATCTCAATACCCATATACATTCATACACACATATACATACATTCTAATATATACACATACATATTCATACACAAATACCCATATACATATGCACAAATATACATATTAATCCATTTTATATAACCAGAAATATATTTGTATAACAAATAAGAATTGGGAACAGATACATCCATACACAAATATACATACATTCTAATATACATACACAAATCCATACACACCTGACGCATGATCTGTTTCTCTGACATTTCTGGATGTTGTTGTTGAAGCGCGACCATTTGCTCCTTTATAGTTTACAAAAAAAATAAACAATGTTATATATATGGTGATTTTATATATTACTTTATTTTTATAAAATTGTAAGACGTGTACATTACTTACATAGTATGCAGCGGGTTCAGGTTGATAGAAATTACCGCTTGAATCGGTATAGAAGCGACGATATGCTAATATGGCACTCCCAGATTCATCAGAACCATCTTCCCGCTGTAAACACATTTTATACTTATATAATAATATAAAAGTAACTTACAAACACATAAAACAAGTTATAAACACATTAGATTAAAATAACTTACAAACATATAACGACATTGGGCTAAAGATGTCCGACCGCCATGTCCCTTGATCGTCTGCTTCCCTTTGTTGGACTTGTTGGTTGCAGACCGAGCCTTGACTTCAGGAGAAGTGTAGTAATCCACATAGCCTTTCCATTCAGATTTTTGCATATCAGGTGGCACAACATCAGAAATATCAACCCTGTCCTCCCCGCCTATTTTGCTAAAATGCTTTTGCTTGAACCGGTATTTGTGATCTTTATACCGGTTTGCAGCATATTTCTCAATGCCTGCCCTCAGGCCTTCGTGGGGAGTCATATCAAAATACATCTGCAAATTATGAAAACAAATAGCTTAGTGTATATATATTTAATCACTGAATTTAATTATCAAAAACTTAACCTGTAAGTCAGCCCAGATAGTCGCCTTCAAATCCGCAGGTATCTTTCTCCAGCTCTTGTAGTTTTGAGGAAATCTGTCAACGATTGTGCCAACCAGTGAAGCAAAGGTCGCCTGATTGACACTCACAGGTTTGTAGGTGTCATGCGTACCTTGCTCAAATTCAATTGTGAGCAAATTTCCTTGTGGATTTCTCTTTCGTATACCTTGAAGTGTGGTCTTTCCACGCTTGCCTTGTCCTGCAAATTGATAATAGTATAAAAATTCTATGTAAATTATATATTTTCATTTTAAAAGATAATAGTATAAAAAATTGGTCATACCTCGTCCGCTGCCGCTGCCGGAGTCATCACTGACCTCGCACTGTCGTGGCGGCTGCCACGATCGATCATCATCGGGAGGACCACCACCAGGTGGACCACGACCATAGGTATCCCCACCGTGACCCCGGGCCACGTCTGCCATCTGTAAAAAAGATTATATAAGTATACAAATATACCGTAATTGAATCATTAGCTAAACACATAATTGAAAAAAACAATTCAATAAACATAATAGATCAAACATAATAGAAAAATTAAAAATTACAATCAATCGGATTCATCGGTGTGATAAGAATCTTCTCCACAATCATTATTAAATTCGTCTGATTCATCATCTGAATTATCAGAAACGTCAACAACTTGGTCTGCATCGTCGTCTTCACCCTCATCCGTATCTTCATATGTCTCGTCCTCTACATTGACATGCTCAAGGGAAACATCGACTTCTGTAGCTTCATCTCTACTCATACCATCATATGTTAAATTATCTAAGTCAGCAGACAACAAAAGCTCAGATGAAGTGCTGCCATGAATTAAATCTGCTTCATTATTTTCCATTATAATATCTCGGTCCCAAATCTTCTGATGATTCACCTCTTGGACGACCTTCCAATGTCTGATTGATTGAACTCTTTGACTGGCTTTAGACGGTTCGTCAAGATAAAAAACTTGCTCTGCTTGTGTTGCAAGAATGTATTGATCATTTGTAAACCATTCAGTTTGGGTAGAAATACTGGTTATGTTATTCTTAATGACACAAAGTTTGTTGTTATTAGTTTTAAACCATTTACATCGAAACAACACAACCTTACAACGGTCTAGATAGCCTAGCTCCAGAATCTCTTCCAACAAACCGTAATACTTTGTTCCATCTTGACCAGTTGTTGAGATGCCGCTATTTTGAGTTGTACGGCGTACGTCTCGGCTATGAACTACAAATCTCACACCGTTAACTATACAAGCGGTGTAAGAGTTTGCATGTCGTGGTCCATTTGCTAAAGCAAATAACTGAGGACTAACACTAGATTCATCATTTACTCGCCGACGGTTGATCTATTTGAAATAAGAGAAAATTAGAAAAATTTGTATGATCGGTTTGTATAATCGGTTTTATACACAAATGAGTTTACCTTCTGTTTAAACCAGTTAGGAAAATTTGATTCCAAGTCAGTTCCATGCGGCATTTGAGTAATAAATTCACTATAAATAATGTTACTTGCGTTAATAATAATCACTATAAAGATAACTTACGAAAACACAACCCGAAATAGAAAATACTTACTCTTTGTATTCTTCGATCTCAGAGCTGTTGTTAAGAACAAACCAATTTAGATTTGCCCAAAGCACACCATCCATTTTTTTATCAACCCCCTTGCTGATAGGTGTGCATAGCGATTGGAAGACATAAAACTCACGTGTGGGAACTGGGGCATCTTCGTTTCTGTCCGGCCGATTAAATCTCGTCGGTACACCGTCAAGATACCTTGAACAGAAAGTTAAGGCTTCATCTGCGACATACCCCTCCGCAATGGAACCTTCGGGCCTAGCCTTATTTCTAACATAATTTTTCAGCTTTTTCATGTATCTTTCAAATGGATACATCCACCTCATATAAACTGGCCCACCTTGAATGGCCTCCTCGGGTAAATGCATAACCAAATGAATCATTATGTCAAAAAATGACGGAGGAAATATTTGCTCGAAAGAACACAAAATTTTAATCAACTTCTCCTCAGCATCTTGCATGTCAGATGACATCAAGTTCCGAGCACAAAGTTGCTTAAAGAATAAGCACATCTCAATTATTGGTGTTGAAATGTTTTTATCCAAGTACGCTTGAGCACCAATCGGAAGCAACCGTTGCATCATTATATGATGATCATGTGATTTCATCCCCGTTATTTGGGTATCATTATCGGTTACCTTATGTTTAAAGTTAGAGCCAAAACCATCAGGTAGTTTTACTTCCTTAATGAATTGACAAAAAAGACTCCTTTCGGCGTTTGAGAAAGAGAACTTGGGATGAGGCTTTGAGAGCTTACCGCGACCGTTATCTACAAGCCACAAGTCACGTCGAATGTTCCATTGTTCTAACACCATTCTTGCCTTATTAGTGTCTTTGGATTTTTCCTTGTTCATCATCAACGTATTCAACAAACTCTCGCACACATTCTTTTCGATATGCATGACATCCAAATTATGTTTTAGTTGAATTGAAGACCAATATTCAAGCTCGAAGAAAATAGAACGCTTGGTCCAATTCAATTCAACATCGGAATCACGTTTTCTCTTCTTACCACCAAACTGAACATGTTTCCCAGAAATACGGGGCGGCAATTTATTAAGTTGTTCCAAAATCTGATCATTAGTTTTCCTGTTAGGAGGACGTCTAGTCTCGTTCTGACCATTGAATGACTTGTCCTTCCTCCATTTATGATTTGTTGGTAACCATCTTCTATGTCCAACATAAGCAGTTTTTCCCAATACATGAACAGATGGAGTGTCTTTCTTACATGTTGGGCATGCAAAGTAACCTTGCCCACTCCAACCAGACAAGCTACTACGAGCAGGGAAATCATTGATAGTCCATAAAAGCATTGCACGTAATGTGAAGAAAGTGTTTGTAACTGCATCTTTTGTCACGACTCCGTCCGACCAAAGACTTTTCAATTCATCAACCAATGGTCTTAAAAAAACATCAATGTCCTTCCCAGGTGATTTAGGGCCAGGGATTAATAACGTCAGCATGAATGAAGACTCTTTCATACATAACCATGGTGGCGTATTGTATGTTGTCAGTATTACCGGCCACATGCTATACGACGTACTCATGTTCCCAAATGGATTGAAGCCATCAGCAGCCAACCCTAATCTAACATTTCTAGGTTCTTTGGCAAAATCAGGATACATTGAATCGAATTCTTTCCATGATGTACCATCCACCGGGTGACGTAACTTACCATCTTCCGTGCAACGTCCAGAAGCATGCCATGTCATATGCTTTGCAGTGTGTCTTGAGCTATAAATACGCTTTAATCTAGGAATTAATGGAAAGTAACGCATAACCTTGTTGGCAACTTTCTTCCCCTTAGTGTTTGCGTCCTTCCATCTACTTTCATCACATATTGGACATTTTTGCAAATCTTGGTTATCCTTCCCCCAAAATAAACAACAGTCGTTTTTACAAACGTGGATCGATTCATATCCTAACCCAACTTTCTTCATTATCTTCTTGGCTTCATAGTTTGACGGTGGGATTTTAGCAAGCGGAAATGCAGTTTTCAGAAATTCTAACAATTGGTCAAACGATGTATCGGTCCATTTATTGATGGCCTTCATGTGACTCAGTTTTGCCAAGAAATCCAATGAAGACATCCAGTCACAACCAGGGTATAGTTCGGTGTCGGCAAGTTTCAGTAATTCAGCAAGTTCATCATTTGTATCAATCGGTGTATCTGTTGTGTTCATTGGTTCGTCGTCGTCGTATGTGTTGTCCTCTTGTGGGACATTCTCCTGACGAACATCGTTAATAAAATCATGTATTGGGTCTGTCGTTTGAGGTATGACTGGAACTACCGGTGACGGAACATATGATTCACCATGATACCTCCACGTTTTGTAAAATCGACAAAAACCATTATTATGTATATGGCGCTCTATTGTTGGAAGAGGAAACCAATAACTGTTATTGCAATTATTACACGGACATCGAGCTTTATTTTGGCCATTCATATAATTCTTACACCTTTCCATGAATGCTTTAAGACCAATCAGATATTCTTTAGAAAATTTATTTTCTAAAGTAGTCCAAGTCTTATCAATCGTCATAACTGCGTCTACAAACAAATATTAATTATCTTAACACATTTAAAACTAGAGAAATACAAACACAAATACACATATACATCCATACACAAATACACATATACATCCATTTTAATCACAATTAACATTCATTTTAATCTCAATTTAACATACATACACACATACACATATATGGATATCCATACACAAATACACATATACAAACACAAATACCCACATATACGCATACACATATACATCCATACACAAATACACATATACATCTTAAATATCCATTTTTTCATAGCCATAAAACTTGCTAAACCTAATTCAAACAAATACATACATATTAACACATAATTAACATTCCAAATACATACATTCTTATATTCATACATACACACATGTTATCTCAACTAACTTAAACACCCATGTTCATAACCATATAAAAACAAAATTAGGCAAAATACATACATTCATCTCATTTTAAATTAACACAAATTTAACAATCTAAATACATACATTCTTATATCCATACATACAAAATAAATCTCAAAAACCCAAACAACTACAACTTAACACAATAAATACATACATTCTTTCTTATATACATACATACACACATGTTAAACATCTATTTTTCATAACAATAAACATCTATTAAACATCTAATTTCAAAATATTAACTAAAACTTAACATAAAATTATGTAAAATTCTGTTTATTACCTGAAATCAAGAGTGATGGTGGTGGCTACTCTTCTTGTAGTGATTGCTTGGACTTGAGCTACCCAATGGATACGGACCCTGACTGGTTAAAGGCACAAAGAAATACCGAGATCAAAATCATCGAAGGATGGCTCTCAGAATATAAGATCCCTGTTCACGCTAACTAGTGATATATGAATTCAGTGGCGGATCTAAAAAATATGAAGCAGCATATCCATTAAATAAAATGTGTATTTGTCGGGTCAACACAATAATATTTTCGTTTTCAAAGTCAAAAGTGTATTCGGGTTAAACATCTATTTTTCATAACACTAAACATCTATTAACACACTAAATTTGTAACATTTTTTAAGCAAAATCTCCCCAAACCATATTTAAATCAACATTCCCGATTCAAATACACAATGTTACAAATCTAGAAGAACTACAAACATTCTTAAACCTAAAACAGATTTTTAAATTACACACACATATACATATACATAATACTTCATCTCAACATACCTACAAATATACATCTTAAATATCCATTTTTCATAACCATAAAACTTGCTAAACCTAATTCAAACAAATACATACATATTAACACATAATTAACATTCCAAATACATACATTCTTATATTCATACATACACACATGTTATTTCAACTTGCTAAACCTAATTCAAACCATAAAACTTCAACTCAACTAACTTAAACACCCATGGACACAAAATCCCTAATTTTAAAATATTTTCTACAAATTAACACAAAACTAGGCAAAATTGAGGTTATTTACTTGAAATCAGAAGTGGTGGTGGTGGCTATGATGCAAACGAGCCGGCGACGGAGGTGTGGCAGCCGACGGTGGAGCTTGGGGCCAGATATGGTGGTGGAGCAGCGAGGTGGTACCGGCGACGGCGGAGGGGGCGTGCGTGGGGCCGGCCGACGGTGGAGCCGGCGGTTATGGTAGTGCGACGGTGGAGGGGGCGGTCTTGCAGTGGGGTGGGGGTTGGGGTGCGCAGCGGCAGTGGGGTGTGTGGTGTGGTGTAAATGTAGGGCGACACTGATTATGTTCCCGACTTTAAATTTTGGCTTGATTTTTTGCGGCGACATATCGCCGCAATAATTCAATTGCGACGATAAATTTTAATTATTTAAATATTAAACGATTTAATATTTAATTAATGTATATTACGACGAAAAGTCGCCGCAAATGAATAAGCGGGATTTTTCCCGCCCTTAAAAAGGGTTTTCATGATATTAAAAAAAACAAAAATAATTAATATTTATTTTATTGCGACGACAAATCGCCGCAAAAAAGTCCTTGACTTTAAAAGTCAAAAAAGTTAATTTTGTTTGTCGTTTTGTGACTTTTTTGCGACGAAACCCTTATCGCCGCAAAAAAGTTAGTCGCAAAAAATGGTTTTTCTTGTAGTGACAATTGTTTAACTAATAACCAGTTATTCATTTACTTTAAATTATTTTTACTTATTGAAATCGGTTTATATGTATTTATATCAACTTTAAAAATGAGGTTAATAAATATTGTTTTTTAATTTACGGATATGCACTTCTATTATTTTTTTCATAAATAAAATGTCTACTATATAATTATCATATTAATAATATCAAAGTTATTAATATATTCTACAATCCTTATTAGCTATTTATTATTTTTTTTTGTATTTTTGAAAATTTGTTACAAAATTGAAATATAATTACAAATTTAAAAAATAAAATAATTGAAAAAATTGGGAAAACGAGGAAAACTTGGAACACCCTGCAAAACACTGGGAAAAATAAAAAAACCTACGTGTCGATAATGTGTCACCGAAAAAAAAAAACGAAAAAAAGGGAACCGAATGCTGTGGGATAAGAGAATCTTTAAGACAAGCATTTTGATACATTGGCTTTTCACAATACATGATTGCTCCATAAGCTTTAAGCTCAAAATAGAGTAAAGGTTAAAAATAAAAAAAAACATTATTTATCATAACTAATCTTTGTTTTACTTTCATCAAATAGCAAGGAGAACAGACAATTTCATATAACTTTTTAAGATAGGCCAATATCCCTTATGAAATGAAAACATGTTTCTTTAGGTGATGTGATCTTTTATAAGTTTACAAGTTATAACATCTTCTTTATCTCCCTTTAAATTTGTACTTATAGTTGTTATGAGTTGCATTGTTTTATTATTAGAAAACGCCACATGTTGAGGGAATGTATGAGATACTAGATTCCGACCTTACTCAGAGAATGCATGTAATACTAGATTCATACCTCGTCAACAAAGTAGGCCAAGCATCAAACACTACTAATGCCATTGTTTGTGAAAACGATCTACATAATGATAATGATATTTACATTTGTGTTATTGTAGAACTCTCATATGACTACAACTCTCTATCATAGGGCCATGACATTCAATTTTTTCATCCAGTAGGTTGAACCCAAGGAAGATATAATGAGACACGTTTTTCATCGTTATATAACTTGTTTAGTGATCAAGTTAAATTAGCCATTTACAAGAAACACTATATTCAATTGATTTCATCATAAGTTATAAGTTATGGTATTTGGTTAAATACAGATAAAGTTACAAACTAGAGTTGCTAATAATGATTTCATGGATTAACCAACATGTAACCCCCAAAAGTTATTTTTAAAATGTTTAGATGTAACAATACTAATCATTATATCCAGTACATAACTAAATTTAAGTAACAAACCACAAAAATCACAAAAACACTTATTCTTAGTACATGTTATATATTTATTAAGATGTGCCTAAAGAGACTTGTTAATAATAAGTGATCGACTTCTTAGGTAAAATGTAGTTAAAAAATATTTGGAGAGATAGAGAAAGACGGTTTTGTATCACATTTGCACTAATAAGTATAATATTCTATACGGCTCCCGCACTTCAATTAACTTTCTGTAACTATAAAAATCACTTAACTTTTAATATTATTCTATTGTTATAAAGCTTCTCATAAATGATTAAAATGAATTTTTTAAGTGAAACAATCATGAAGTTCGCTATTTTTTCAAAACATTAGGTCAATCATTTCATCTTTTTTATAGCATTCCATCGTTAGAATATACTCAACATACCAAGGATAGTAAATACCCTAGCTATTGGCTCAAATCATACAATTTTAGCTTTGAGAGAGTTTCATATTACACAATAGAAAAACAATGATGAAACATTTTTGTAATCATAAGTAAAACCCAGTAGTTGCGGACCATCACATATAAAGAAGAATTAGAGTTTCACCTCAACAAAACAAGTTTGTGTAAGGTAAACTTGATTTCTTCCATGGGGTTGGACGGCAATTAGGATTTATATCTTCTTCGATGGTCTTCAAGGGGACATTCTAATGGTAATGTGTTTCTACTTTATTAAAAAGATCAAAAGTTTAAGTCCTACAAGATATATGGATATGTGGGTTAATAAAATATTATATATGTGATTAATAAAAGTGAATTAAGAGATAGCTCTATAAGAAAATATAAATGTATTGCTTGATGTTTATGGCTTAAATGATGTCTTATTATATAAATGTATTGCTTGATGTTGTATGGCTTAAATGATGTCTTATATATGTATTAATATTTGTTAGGCTTTAGTTAAAGTTCATGATTCTTAACAAAGTTCGGGTTCTTATAATCCTTGTCCGAACCCGTTTACTTTAGCATACAATTGTTTAACTAATAATTAGTTAATAATCTATTTATTTATTTGAAAAAATCACTTTAATTTTTTTTACTTATAAGAATCAATTTTTAATTAATTATATTAAATTTCAAAATGAATTTAATATATAAACTATATTTATTAATTTACGAATATGCACTTTTGTTATAATTTTTTTCATAAATAAATGTCTGCTATATAACTATTATAGTATTAAAATCAATATATTTATATGTACGATAACCCATTTTAGTTATATATTATTTTATTTATAACAAAGTTTTATATTTTGGATTTCTAGGTGTAATGCTTCTTCCTCTATTCTGTCTATTTTTTATGTATTTGTTAAATTTGATTATAAAATTGAAATATAATTACAAATTTAAGAAAATAATTTAATTTGAAAAAATAGGAAAACATGGAAAAATTGAAATGGTACCCAACAAAACAAGAACAATAGAAAAATTGTTGTGTCGCTGATGTGTCATCTGTGAAAAAGCAAAAAAATAAGAAAAACGGTATGATGACATATCTTCAATGACCTCACGGAATCTTGAAGGCATAAACACTTTGATACGTTGGCTTTTCACAATACATGATTGATCGATAAGCTTAAAATAGTGTGAAAATAAAAAAATACATTATTTATAATTTGTCTCTGTTTTTACTTTTATTAGATAGTAGAGATAAATATCACGTTTTAAGGTAGGTCTATATCCATTATGCAATGATAACATGTTTCTTTAGGTAATGTGATTTTTTATAAGTTCACAAGTTAAAATATTTTCTTTAACGTGGGGAAAGGTTTATACGTGTCCTTTCAGTTTTGTACTTATCATATCGTTGCATGTTATGAGTTGCATAAGTTTATTATTAGAAAACACCATCTGTCGAGGGAATGTATGTAATACAAGATTCCGACCTTACTTAGGGAATGCATGTAAAACTAAATCTGGACCTCGTTGATAAAGTAGGCCAAACATCAAACACAACTAATGCCATTGTTTGTGAAAACGATCTACATAGTGATAACGATATGTACATTTGTGTTATTGTAGAAGTCTCATATGACCACAACTTTCTATCATTGGGCCATGATATTCAATTTTTTTTCATCCAACAGGTTGAACCCAGTGAGGATATCATGAGACGCCAGTTCTCATTTTTTTCTCACTTGTTAAGTGATTAAGTTAGAATAGCCATTTACAAGAAACATCTTATTCAACTGATTTTATAAGTGATAAGTTATGGTATTTGCTTGAATACAAGATA
This sequence comes from Flaveria linearis, assembly GCA_024085815.1. Taxonomy (NCBI): domain Eukaryota; kingdom Viridiplantae; phylum Streptophyta; class Magnoliopsida; order Asterales; family Asteraceae; genus Flaveria; species Flaveria linearis. Next base: position 2,479,228 of record CM044005.1, read on the forward strand.
CAAACTAGAGTTGCTAATAATGATTTCATGGATTAGCCAACAGGGCTGAAGTTTATGTATACGTTATTTGTTATTATTACAGTTAACCATTTTAATAAAGAACGTGTAACCAAAGAACCAAAATTTTCAAACGTTACTTTCAAAATTTTAGATGTAACAATACTAATTAGTACGTTCATTATAATAGCAAACATAAGTAGAAATCCACGAAAATCATAAAAACTTGTGCATAATACATCATGTATATTTTTGTTGAGTTGTGCCTGAAAGGACATGTTAATTCGTAAGTGATACTACTTGACTAAAGAGTACAGAGTGTTATAATTTCTAATCAGATAATCTAAGGGCTACTATTAAAATATATATATTTGATGAGCTAGAAAAAGACATATATGTATAATATTTAGGGGCTGTTTGACAATATTTGAATGATGAAGTGCTGAACCAATAAGAGTTCTGAACCATTAAGTGCTGAAACATTAAGAGGTCTGAACCATTAAGAGCTAGTATATCGTTTAACTATTCAAAGACAAATTTCTGACCAATTCAGATAAGAGGGCTTAACCATTCAGCATTAGACCTCTTAACCATTCAGCACTAGTATAATGCTTAACCATTCAGAGGCAAATGTCTTAACCATTCAGACATTTATTCGCTAAACAAATAGTCTGAACCATTAAGTGCTGAACCATTTAGCATCTGAACCATTAATAGGCTACCAAACAGCTCCTTACACTACATTTGCAACAATAACTACAATATTTTATATGGGTCCTGCCTTCACTTAACTTTTTATAACTATAAAAACCACTTGACTTTAATATTATTGTACTTATGACACTTCTCGTAAATGATTAAACTGAATTATCTAAATGAAACGATCGTGAAGTTCGGATTGATATTTTTTATCACATTAGGTTAAACTTGAAAGAAAAAGATTAGTTTTATAATTACTTCAATTAGATCATTTAGAGAAAAATAAAGAAACATAATTTTTGTAAATATAATAAAGTTAAAACTAGGGTGTTTTTTTGTAATTTGAGAAAAAATAAACTTTAATGTAAGAGTAAAGGTACAAGTGACAACTTAGGAGGCGTTTGGTATACAGGAATTTGATAGAATTCAATGGAATTGGAATCTGAATTCCATTGGTCATTGTGTTTGGTTGGTAAGAATTCGTTGGAATTGGAATTTGAATTCCATTCTTCACGTGTTTGGTTGAAAAATGAATTGGAATTGGAATTGGAATTGGAATTAATTCCCTCAAATTCCTTCAAATAAAATATTTCAAAATCCTTCCAACTATTAAAGGATTTCAAATTCCACCGACTCTTGCCTCCACCACTAACCGCCATCTACCACCCCGTTCACCGCCGACCGACACTACCGACGACTCCGACCGCCGACGCCCCCCGCCAACCCTAACCCCCGCCGCCCCCAATCGCCGACCGCCGCCTACCACCCCGCCCACCGCCAACCGACTGTGACGCCCCTGATCGACGACGGCGCGGCCCGCCCCGGATCACTGACCACGGTCGTCGTCCGCCGACCGTCGTCGTCCGTCACCGACCGCCGCCGCTGACCGCCGTCGTCTGTCACCGACCGCCGACCCCGACCCCGCCGACCCCGACCACCGCCGACCCCAATTGTCATCACCGCCACCCACCGACCGCCACCGACCGCCACCGACGCCGACCACCGCCACCCCTAATCGTCGATTGTCACCGACCGTCGTTGCTGAACCGTGTCTCGACGACGGGCGTTATCCGTTGGTGGCGGTCGATCGGCGGCAGCGGTCGGTTTTCGGCAACAGGCGCGGTTGGTGGTCGCGGTCGGTGGTCGTGGTCGATTGTCGACGGTGACGGCGGCGGCGGTCGGTGGTATGTAGCGGCGATGATCGGTGTTCATTGAGGTGGGGGCGGTTTGCAACGGGTGATAAATTCCAATTCCTTTATAATACTGAAAATGCATTTGGAATTTAAATTCCATTTATAGATTCCAATTCCTTTGAATTCCAAATCATTTGAAAAATATTAAATTCCAAATGCAATTGCTTTGAATTACAATTCAAATTCCAATTCCAACAAATTCCGCGAACCAAACGCCCCCTTAATGTTAGATGATGTATTCCTTCATTTTATATATATTTTTGTGTATACGAAAGCATCCTATATATGAAAATTTCTTCATATTAAACCATTTCATAAGTTACACAAGCTTCAATTTAATTTAAAACTCCAAGTAAAAGAATACCTTAGGCAATAAAAATGTCCTCCAAATAACAAAAATACCTTTCATGAGGGGTCCAACATATTATATGGTAAGGTCATTACATCACAATATACTTTAAAGAAGATGGAAACCATAGTTTTATTTTATCATTTTTATTTTCATTTTCGTCTCTCATATTATATATAATATATCCTTTTAATCCGTTTAATTTTCTACCAATCGCGTTTTTGTGATAATTTCCGCTCGTGAAGCTTTTTAGAAAACGGAATCAGTTGTCTTAGTTTTTTCTATTTATTTTTTGATATAAGATTTTTTGAAAACGTGGTTGTATTGAAAATTGAGTTTATTTATCTATCGTACATATGACAAAGTATAACTTTTGTGGTGGGGTTCACTTTTAAGGTTTTATGGTGCGGTGACACTCACTTTTAACGTAGAGTATAAGTTACACTTTTACTGTTGTCTAACAGCCATTGTGACATGTTTTTTTGTGTCTTTCTTAACGTGTTAAGGTTTTATGTTGGAGTGACCTTTGTGGCGACATCCTTTTAACACGCGTTTTGATATTTGAAGTCATGATGGTATTCCCCTACATAACTCGGGTTAGGAAAAACCTAGTTATTTTTTTTAGTATACACTTCTGTCACCTGATATTATTTTAGCTAATATAGATATAAACACATTTAGCATCACGCGTACGTCATGACTCGTGAAAAACGTTTACGGAGTTTGAATTTATGTTCACATGATATAACTTTTAGACATAAATTTGAAATAAAGATGAAACTTTTAAACTGAAATTAACATCTTTAAACTTTTAAAGAAAAGTTTTTTTATCAAACAGAATGGAATAAAGTCAACTTTAACTCATACTTTTATCGAATGACAAACTCATAGTCATCTAATTTTAGTGTTAAATTTACACCATCTTCCATCGCAAGACTTAATTCAGTTGTTACTATCTACACAGATAGTATTGAGCTACAAATCTTCTGATTTTTATTGATAAATGGCCTAGCTAGACACGTTATCTTAAAATTTATACATAGTATTTATTGTGTGAAAAATACTGGATGAGATAGAGACACTTGTTTTGTCTTTTACAATGTAATATAATGCATTGATAGTTGTACATTTTTAGTTAAGCCGACAGTACATGTGAATGTGATCGACGTCTATGGCTGAGGTACGTCCTTAGTCCTTTGGTGTGCCCTTATTTCACGGATTGGGCTCAGAATGGGCCCATTTTATATAATAAATACACTTTCTATATTTATCATTCATTCAAACTACAATCATTTTATTCCAAAAGATCATATATATATATTTTGTAACATTTGAACTAAAATATATATATGTATTAAAATTAAATTAAAATTAAAAGTCATATATATATGTGTAACAAATACTAATGCTATATTATTAGTTCGTATTTGTTTTATCAAGATCATAAGTGTAGTGGGTTATGTTAGTGATTCATGAGTAACTTTTATTTCTTTTCATCTTACCTATTTTATAACGTGACAAAATTGAAGTTATACGTTCGATCATTGTCATTACCTATTGAAAAATCTTGAGACTAGTGAACACTTAATTCGGGATTTAGAGTTACCTCATACCCTTAGGGGGAGTTTGGTTCGCAGAATTTGTTGGAATTAGAATTGAAATTGGAATTTGAATTGTAATTCAAAGAAATTGCATTTGGAATTCAATATTTTCCAAATGATTTGGAATTCAAAGGAATTGGAATCTATAAAAAGAATTAAAATTCCAAATGCATTTCCAGTGCCAATACATTATAAAGGAATTGGAATTTATCACCCATTGCAAACCGCCACCACCTCAATGACCACCAATCATCGCCGCTACATACCACCGACCGCCGCCGCCGCCACCGTCGACAATCGACCGCGACCACCAACCACGCCCGTTGCCGAAAAACCGACCGCCGCCGCCGATCGACCGCCACCAACCGATAACGCCCGTGGTCAGTGATCGGGGGCGGGCAACGACGTCGGCGATCGGGGGCGTCACAGTCGGTTGGCGGTGGGCGGGGTGGTAGGCGGCGGTCGGCGGTTGGGGGCGGCGGGGGTTAGGGTTGGCGGGGGCCGTCGGCGGTCGGGGTCGTCGGTAGTGTCGGTCGGCGGTGAGCGGGGTGGTAGATGACGGTTAGTGGTGGAGGCAAGAGTCGGTGGAATTTGAAATCCTTCAATATTTGGAAGGATTTTGAAATCCTTTATTTGAAGGAATTTGAGGGAATTAATTCCAATTCGAATTCCAATTCCTTTTTCAACCAAACATGTGAAGAATGGAATTCAAATTCCAATTCCAACGAATTCCTACCAACCAAACACAATGACCAATGAAATTCAAATTTCAATTCCATTGAATTCTATTAAATTTCTGCATACCAAACGCCCCCTTAATGGTTGCTATGTGTCTACCAGTGTTCATATTGTTGATATTTGGACAAGGGTAATTATATTACGTCTGTTTTACATAATTGATCCAAGCTTTATTTTAGTGTATTTGTTTAACTTGAAGGCAAATATCAGTTTGTCAAAAGTAGAAAACAATTAGTTGACTTATCATTTGTGTGCAGTTAGTTTGTGAGACATTGTATCCTCATGTTAACACATGAAATCACAGTACAAAAAGTACCGTAAATTCACTTTCACGTTACATTTTACCAATAAACAACAATGATTGCACATATTTTGATTTCGTTGACAATGTACTACAATCATGACCAATTATGCAAGTCCACATATAATTTGATAATACATTTCAAAACAAAGAACTAAGAAGATGTCATATTACCAATGATTATTAACTTAAGTGGTTAAGGTTAGGTATCTCAAATTCTCATAAAAATTGATATAGGTCTTGGGTTCAAGTTTCACCTTAATAAAAATTAAAATGATGTTCCAGGTGAGCTAGAGGGTTTTCTAACCTGATGTGAGTTTTATTTTGATGGTGGTCTTAGGTTTCGTATTTGAGTAATAGAGATGATTAGGTGGGACAGTGGCCTGTCAATGATTTAATTAGCCGTTAAAAATGTCATATTGCTTTCCTTTTTACTATTTGAATTGCAGGTCACATTGTTTTGTCTCAAAATCTATTTCTTGAAAAACCCTTAGAACTTATGCAAATTTTTTTTCCTTTTTTTTTTTGCAATCCATGTACACAATGGTTCTTATTTAAGAAATAAAAATGACTTTAATAATACGTTACATGCTCATGACTATGTAATCTAGTGATATTGATGATTGTAATCATTAAGTGTAACTCGGTAAACTTAAACAATAATAATGTGTTTCACCATTTTTAACTTTATTATGTGATCACGTGTTTCAAACATGTAGTCATTAAGGTTTTCATGACAGTTTTATGGTTTCAAACATGTGATCATGTGTTCCAACAAAACTACGTGCTCTATATTCACAGGCTATTTTTATATTTAACAAAAAGAAGAAAAAGGGTAGCTTTGAAATGATTTGATGAAACGTTATGTAACGTGCAAGAGATTGCTGGTCTCCCCGCATCTCAGCAGTCGAAACATGGGGTATATGTGGAATATTCTATAAACAATACTTTTGTTTTTTAAAAAAGTATGAAATATTTCTAGGCTAAAATGTGTATTCTCTTTTTTTAAAAGCAAATTATGTAGCATAAATTTGTAGGAGAAAGTTAGGGTACAAATTAATTTTTACATACGAAGCGTAGAAAACACTCGTGTTATTAATCAATCATTCTTTCATGATAATTTCACTTTCTCTTGCGTAATAAAAACATCATAGGCGAAGTATTGTAGGGGCCGAGGGGGACCCTCGCCCCTCTCTTTTTTTTCATCAGTAGTGTTAATTTCTGATTTGATGGTGTAAATTTTTGACTCGGTAGTGTAAATTTTTTATATATAATAAGTTCGCCGCTCCTATAAAAAATTAATTTCACCCTTCCTCCTATAAAAGTATCCAAGCTCCGTCACTGAATGACATCCCTCATGTGTGATAATACATCATTGCATGATAACTATCACGTAAATATACATCTTTCCTGTATGATAATTCAACCCCTATTTTGTACATTTCGTATGAAAAAACACTTTGTATTCTAACATTTTTCAAATCTGTATTCCCTTTCGTTATAAACCACATACAAAAACTTTATGTATTTTTCTCTCTTTCCTTTGCTCTTAAAGACAATAACGACTTACCTATAATTACCATAGAACCAACGATGATGAGTTTACAAGTTTATGATGGCTCAGATCGGAGAAATGCAAGAAGTAATTAGAAATCACATTTTCGATAAGATTGCAATTCCTTGTTTATAATCATCATTGGGTTTTTCATACGCGATCACATATCAGATATTACTTGTTGCCCAAGATAGGTTATGGATCCAACTTCGTGTAACGTTCAATAGAGGTAGCAAGAAAGCAAGAGAGATATGGGTCAAAGTCTTTAAAAGGTTAGGCAAATTTGTGACGTACAATTGTACATTTGGAATGGAGGACACAAAGGGGGCCTATGACAAGAAGGGAAATTAGCTTTTTTATTATAAATAAAATAGAAGGGATAATCCGACAATGTCTATTAAATAGCTAGTGATTAGTTATCACTCAGTTTTTCTTGGTTTACGTCTTATACATAGTATTTAATTAATCCGAGATATTATAATTAAAGTTTGAGTCCATTCTAACTTGGTAAGTTGTATTGATATAATTATTTTGTAAAAGATATAAAGAAATGGATTCAAGCTCATAGCCAAAAGGATGCCCAACTTTTGTGTTGATTTGATAGCTTAACGTGATTGATGCAATTTAAGACATGATTAATTAACCAATGAACATAATCATAATTAGCTTTGTGTTTGAGAAACGATGTGACAAGGTTGGTGTATATGATGGTCACTATAAATCGATAATTTAAATTTGGCCATGGTGGAGAAGTTAAAAGTTTTTTGTTCCAAAATATAATTTGGCCTTAAATCCGATATATTGAAATCGAGTATGTTCATTAAAGGTCCGAGTCAAGCATAGTAGATTATGAGCTTAGCTCCCCGCCTTTTCAAACTCGACTTCGGTTTTTGATCAAAAATATATGGATGTAACCATCGTCGAGTCATGTAGCCCAAATTCGATAATTCAAAACTTAATATCTGATTTGGTTAGGTTTGGATCTGGTGTACCGGTGAACTTAAAATTTAAAGCAATTAATTTACGCGTGAGTTTACGAGAAGTCGAATTTATTTCCTACTGAAGTATTCAAGCATTGTACGTGCTAGCATTTTTAAGTGGAATTCGATTCGGTATAATGATATAACAAGTTAAGCTTTGAGAACATTTCTCTTCATTGAGATTAAATACCTCATTCAAACTCAAATAGTGGTACAACTAATAGATATTTTAAATTTAAAGATTAAGTTTTTGTATATGTACATATTATTATACTTACGTTCTAAAAATAAAATAACAAACCTAAATTGTGTTAGTGGGTTAGACAAACGTCAACGCGATTTATATAAGTTGAACGCATCGTTGTATCCCTTTTGACATATTGTTTTGTCTTACAGTGCACTAAACCTATAAAAGCGCCTTATCTTCAATAAACTAACACATAACTATATTATACTAAAATTTTAAGAGAACATAATTTTTCATTTATGATTTATTAAATTTTTAAATAATAAAACATGTAAAAGTTGTCTGGTGTTAACAAACTAATACAACTAATGAATAAACTCAATGAAAGTGTGGATTATCTTTTACTCCTCACAACCACTTGTGGAAGCAGAAGCCAATCAATTATAAACTCACTATGCTGTCGATTTTTTTCCACCAATGAACACACTTTTTGATTTATATGTATTATACATTTAAAATTATTATACTTGAATTTTACAGGATTTAAACCTACAAACATTAGTTATAAATAACATCTTACTATCAGAATTATGCCTTAAATCACTACTTTGACTTGATCAATATGTCACGGCAAACATAATCAAGGGGTGGTTATGTAAAGTTGAGTACTAGGGTAAAAGAACAAATAAACATTTTTATAACTTAAGTGGTTGTTTGGGAGTGCTTTTTTGCAACTCCTTTTGACTTTTGGAGGGGTGAAAAGACCAAAATGCCCCTCCAAAAGTCAACGACTTTTGGAGGGCATTTTGGTCTTTTCACCCCTCCAAAAGTCAAAAGGAGTTGCAAAAAAGCACTTTCAAACAGCCCCTAAAGTTTCTTGCGGCTTGATGCCTTTGCTCCAATATTCTTTTATACATTGAGATTATTCTTTTAAGAATTCATATATGCAAATCCTCTATATCAATATCATCTCACAATTTTAGAAATCATATATTCTTACTAATCAATTATACTATAAAGATATTAAAATTATTTATTTTCGTACTACACAAAAGTTTTAAACAACCAACGAAAACTTTAGAGTTCCATTAACTAATATTCTATAGCCATTTAAAAGTCTAATATTTTATACAATCTCATTACTATTTTAAAAGCATCTTATCCGTCTTTGTCTTAAGACCAGTTGGTTTAATTGTTTAAATAAGTCGAATTTTTAAATAAGTCGATATGGTCTAATTTTCAAAACATGGGGTTTTAATATTATTCTGGATGAAAAAGCTAACTAATGTTTTCTTTCACGTGAACATACACACACTTTATACCTTACATTTATTATACTTCTAAAACCATTACATATATACACTAAAAGATTTAAACCTACCATCTTTAGTTAAGAAGTATATTATTTTATGTCAGAATATCCCATGTGTACCTTTAAGCTAACAAATGTTATAGATGATTTTCATAATCTTTATTTTTAATAATTTATTAACATCCAAAAAGTTAACATTCATAATAGGTAGTATATTCAAGGTCAGAGACTTGACACTACTAGGAGCCACTAAAGTTATATCCTAGGTTAAGAGAAAAACCTTTTAAGAGTAAATCCAAATTCAAACATAGTATGAAGTGGTTTATGGTTGTGTTTTAAAAGGTTAAGAGAAAAACCTTTTAAGAGTAAATCCAAATTCAAACATAGTATGAAGTGGTTTATGGTTGTGTTTTTTAAAAGTTGTGTAGGTTTTTCGTTAGAAAATTTTATATTAATAGAAAGTATGCATTTAATTTCACATTGAGAACGGAAACAAAGAAGCAAAAACATGTTTCTTTTTTTTAGTAAGGTAACTGATACGAACTCAAGAATGAGGATCCGACCTGGCTGTTGCTGGATAAAAGAAACCGGGGGGTCGGAATAAACCGGGAGCGGGAAAACAATTGAAAATTCATCAAATTTTGGAATGGGGTTAACTATTCCCGCCAATGTTTAGTTTAAATAGGAGTGTACTTGCATCGTGGAGAGATGTCTAGTTAAGTTTGTGTGTTAGTGTAATTGTATTGGAGATTTGCCCTCTCAAATGTGACAGTTCTTGTAATCTGTTCTATTTAATCAAAACTTGCCGATACCGGTATCTAACGTTAACTTAAACATACCCATCTAATTTACTTTTAACCTTAAACAATTAATTTATACCAACTTTTCACAGACAATGCTCAAACCTTTGATTTCAAGAAGAGTTTTATCACTTTAACTTCAAACGAATTTTCTTTTTAAAACAAACACACAAAAAAATGTTTTATTTCAGACAAAACTAATAAATGGTATATAGAGAAGGAGGGGTCATGATGTCAAGATAAAGTGCAACAAAGGCACCAGGGTTCTCAAACTCTCAGAGTCAGGCTTTGCTCTCTTCTTTCACTCCCAACACTCCCACATGCCTTTGCTTTAAGCCTTTAATTTATCATCCTATTGGTCAACTCAATACAAACAACAGATTTGACTCACAACACATTATTTAATTTGGTATTATTTTTGGATAAGATTATTAACAAAATAATTAAACTTTGTCCGAAGTATGCTTTACTTTAGATAACAGAGGCTAGTTGAGTCACATATGATATTTTTCTTACATCTTAAATAACATATATATAAATTCAAAAAAATATTATATTACTGATTTAACCTCATTACTGACATTTTTAGTATAATTATATTTACTTAAGACTATATTATAGCTTAAAATATATATGGATATGAGTTAGGATGTGTGAAGTCACACATATTCAAAAATGTTTTGATTTTTGGAACCTTGAAACTTTAAATGTTTTAGGGGCGAAACTCTTAGATAAAGAGGGTTTCAGGAGCAAAGCCCCATGGTATGGTTAGGGGCAACACCGTGATATGGTACACATGCAAACACCCCGACGAGGTCAAAGAGGCATAGTCCTTGGCTAGTCAATGTGTGAAAATTTTGTTTTGACTTAAAAATGTTTCATAGGAAATGCATCAAATTTACATGGATGGTGAAAAATTATATGAATTTGATGATTATAAAAAAACAAATAAAATTGTTGTAAGTTACTATTGATCATCGGTAGCAACTAGAATAACTATTAGTAACTAAGATTATCCGTATCAAGTGACGCATTAATAGCAAGTGATCAACGGTAGAAATTAAGTCCCACAAGTGTGACAAGTGTCAATTAAGTTATTGCTAAAAGACAAGCATCAACAAATTATTAGCATTGATGGTGGGATAAGACTTAGGGCCTATTGGGTCATGGGTTCGAATCTCACAAAGGGGGGTTTTCCATAATTATGAGTTTCCTCCTGAATTGGTGACTTGGTCGTGGAATATGATCGCGTGGTAACACTGGTGGCACGATAATACTACAATGATCCGTGAGTGATTCCAATTTAGTCGTTAAAAAAAAAGTAATCCTCAGCTATTAATAATTATAATTGTTAATTTTCATGTCTTTCCCTAAAGAATTACAACAATTTCGTTGTAGTTGTTGAACCCTTATATATAAGGAATTTAATTGGGTTGTAACAAATTTACAACTTCGTTTTCATAGGAAAGTGTTTTTTTAAATTAAACTCTGTCATCTATTATTATAATTTCCTATACTACAAACACTTAAATTTAATTTTCGATCAATACACGATTCAAAAAGTTACCTAGCGAATTCGAAACACAAAACTTACAAAGGTAAGCAGAAAGACAAACAACTTGTGAGAACAGAAAATATTATTATAAATTATTTTTCATCGATTATGATAACAGAAATATTAAAAGAATACAAATTTTAAACGTTTTTAGGTCACTTTTGCCACAATAGTTTTCTTCTCATTTGGCCATTTTGGCCAAATTTTCTTCTCTTTCACAATATAGATGTATATGTGTGTACGTAATTCATTTTTAGGTTATATTTTTTGATAAATTTATAAATGATAAACACATTGTGTGGGTAGCATAACATACACATTATTTACATATGAGTGGATTATAATAATAGATAAAGTTTATTGATTATTTATTTTTTGAAGTTTTTTTATCAAACATAAAATATGTAGTTAATTAGAGTTCTCGTAGTTTTGAATATATAAATATATATATATATATATATATATATATATATATGTTTTAAAATAATGCTAACCCTATCCTACCCTATTTATATGTGGAAAATTTAAAATACAAAGTCCATATTGCATAAAAAATTGTACAAAACAAGGGTAAAATTACTAAGATTGTGTTTGTTTGCCTCTTATTGACACGGGTCAGATGTTTATGTCTGACCCGGTTAGACGTATATGTTTGGTTGCTTCCCTCTTATTAAGGCCCTCCTCTTACTAGACCTCTTATTACCATCTTATCAGGTCAGACCCAAAACACTATCTGACCCACACACAGACACAGCCTCCATCCGACTCCAACACACACACACAGCCTCCATCGAGCAGCCGCTACTCGTGGTCGCCGGCCTCCTCCGGGTCGAGGCCCGACTCCCGGTAGACGCCCCTCCTGCTCCATGTAGATCAAACTGACGATTCACATGTCGAAACGGGGCAAGAGTTAGTTCAAATCGATGCCACCCAGGTCACAAATTTCACCAATTTATCACAAATCGACCCGATTGATGACGGAAAACCGGAACAAATTGTGGGTTTAACTGAGGGTTCGAAGAGGAATGGAAAAACCGAGATCAAGAAAGAAAAACGGCCACGAAAGAATCGAAAAGGGTTGAAAAAGCAGTCGATGATGATTTCGAAAGGCAAAGTGTGTGTGATTGTGATAAAAGAGGTGATAGTGCAAGAGTGGCGTACAATAGGGAAGAAATTGAGGGTTTAAGGTATGTGGGGATGGAACAACAAAAGAAGAAATTGTGACAACCCGAAATTTTTTTATTTATGATTTAATATAATATTTACGAGAATTTACAATTTAATTTTATATTTTTGTTATTATTTAATAATAATAAATAATAATAAAAATAATGATATTAATAATAACAATAATAATAATAATAATAATAATATTACTAATAATAATAATTTATAAAAATTTATTAAAAATTGGATTTATAAGTCTAGGGGTTAAACTTGTAATTTAAGAAACTTAATTAAAAGGTTTTTACATAAAATGATAAGATTCAAAACCACAGGGACCAATTCTGTAAATTTTAAAAATCCCAAACCACCCACCCGTCCCCTTCGATTCTCCGGCCACCGTCTCCGGCGGCCCTCCGGCGACCCCAAAACCCAATCAAAACTTGACTATTTTACATGAAACCGGTCCCAATTGAATCTCGTGAGTGCCTCGAACTCATGGGCCACACCAATTTGAATAATTGGATCGATTGTGCGGATCATCCACTGAACCTAATTTTTCGGCCGACCACCACTAAGAAAACGCACTAAACGATATTAATAATCAAAAGAAATCGCATATTCACGATCCTTTTGTCGTCTCTAAGCTTCCACTACATTCAATTTAGTATAAATCAAGCACAAACACCACATTCTATCAACACCTTCATCGTCGACCTACAACATAGTCGAATTCCACTTTTTGAGTTCTATTTCACAAAATTAACATAGGGCTTTTTATCATTAGAACAATTAGAAACTTCCTGTAGAAGGAATTTGATTATCATCAACGTTTGCCACTGGAATCAATCTTCGTATAGTCGCGACTGTTCATCAAGTGTTCACCATCAATTCGACATCATTCTGGTAAATTAAACATATTTACATGCACGAAATTACATGGGGAATCAAAGCCCCATGTTTATTTCAGTAATCGTTGTTGATTCGATGTTCAATTTGATATCAATCGAATTAGGGTTCTTGGTGAAATTGGGGAAAGCTGGGGAAATCAAGTTAAAAGCAATTGGAACGGGGTTCTATCGTGGGTGAGTCCCTTGGCTCACTGGTTTGGTGCGTGTGCGATTGAGTTGGAGGTCACGGGTTCGAACCCTGCCCCCAACATATTTTTTTAAAAGCCTTTTTGAGTCTTATAAAAATATAGAAAAATTCTGAAAAATTATAAAAATAGTTTTTACAAACTTTGGTAATTTTAGAAATTATATAATTAATTTTTGGAAATTTATTTCTTTAAACCTTATTTATTTATTTAAATAATTATTACAAATTGTTATCTTTATAAAAATGGATTTTTTTATATAATAATTTAAACCACTAAATTATTAATGGACATTATATTATTTATGGATTAATCCTGATAATATAAATGCAAAATTTGATTTTATAAATTTAAATATTTATAAAATCTTACAAAAATTAAATATAAACTTACATGTTTAAATAACGTCTACAACTTATTTAGAATATAATGATATGTTAAAATCATTATTAAACTAATTAAATTTCATATAAATCTTTAATTATTAACAAAAATAATTAAATGATTTAATATTTATAACAAATCCCAGAAAACCAAACCTTAGATCAATTGAACACCAGATTATGAATTTGTATCTATTTGCTTACGAGAATTATAATTCCTTAGGAGGAAGTTACTAGTTTATCAACATCACATGAGAACTGAGGTGAGTTCATGCCCCACTGTTTTACTAAATCTCTTTTGTGTGAGTTCATGCCCCACTGTTTTACTAAATCCCTTTTGGGTGAGTTCATGCCCCACTGTTTTACTAAATCTCTTTTGGGTGAGTTCATGCCCTACTATTTTATTAAAACTCTTTTGGGGGAGATAGCATACTGGTAATGTTACAAACGCTTTTTATATATCTAAGATGTGTATGGATATTAATATAGTGCTGTTTATTATGATAAAAGTCCTCACACTTTCGAATTGTTAATATTGGATAGCGGGGAAAGTTGGGTAGTACTACTGGGTGTGACGAGCCCCACCTGTGTGACTCGAGGTCAACCGGGTGCAATTTGTCCTATGAACAATTGTCACGATATGACATCGTGGCTGGAGGCAAACATAACACAGTCAGCTTCAATGTCGAAATCACTATTTAATATCATTTGTGAATGGACTAGCTAGCCATTACAATGCACATTAAATATACGCTATTGTTAAACTGTGACGTTTAACTGTAAACTCTTGAACTGATCAACCGTTGGGTTGATACACGCTATTGTTAAACTGTTATGTTTAACTACAAACTCTTGAACTTACCAACCATTGGGTTGATATACACTTTTGTTAAACTGTTATGTTTAAACGCAAACTCTTGAACTCACCAACCGTGTGTTGACTTTTAGTATGCTATTCTCAGGTCATTAATCTGGACTGCTGTTAGGAGCATTACACGGGTCAAGCATGCATCCTAACGCTTTAACAATGATACATTTGTTTATCTTTATATTTTGGGTTTGTTTTATTTATTTAAACGCTTCCGCATGAATTATAAAGTTTAAACTTTGGTTTGTTATGTTAAACGTTGTATTAGAGTCGTTCCAAGTAACTATTGACTGTGATCCTGGTTTGTTCACACGCCTCGCGGTAGAATTCCGCACGTGGATTTTGAGGGTGTGACAGAAATGAATGAGGTTTACTGTGGGCTTGGATCTGATGTGGCAAAGGGGTATGATAATTTGGTTGGTTCTAAGCATGATGAGGAAGGCAATTTTATGAACTTCGATCCTCGGCCTCAATTCGCCAACAAAAAGGGTGTTGTTGCTGATTTTGTTGGTATATTCTTGATCTTTAGGTTACCAATTTTCACTATACAATACAAAAATAGTCTTGTCATGCAATTGTGATGATTTTTTGGTGTTAAATTGTGTGGTCTTAGCAGTTGATATGCTCATATGCTCACATTGTTGATGATAAAATTGGATTTCTTATTTGTTTGATTCATTTGTTATAAAAATTATCACACATACACCTGATACACAGCTCCTTTGACCAATTTGCGTGACAAGATAGCAACTCAATTAATGTCAAATACTTAAAACCAAAATTGTACGCAAATTATTAATTTGTACTTCGATTTAGTATGTTTCCAAGAAGGATTTATGTGTAATTTGGATTTTCTATGATAGTTTGTATTTTTTATGACCAAACAGATAAATTATATTCAGCAGGAAATAATTAGAGGGGTAAAATAGTCATTTTATACAGTTATTCAGATGTCCAACCAAACAGACTTAAACTGGTTCAGCACTTATTCAATCAGATGCTGCCAAACAACACCTAACTAATAAATATTATGTTTTGTGTAAATAACACATGTGTTATAACCAAAATGACGTAAATTTGCTGTAAATTAACCTGAACATACTTAGAATCTTTGTGAGATGTGACATGGGAAAGTTCTAACATTTGAATCTTTATGGAGGAAGGATTACCTAAATAACTTGAAAAAAATATATTGTGGGGAGCAAAAAAAAAAAAAGATTTCATGGTTTGTGTGCTAGAACCAAATGTCGTAGTTTTAATGTAAATTAATCAAAATAACGAAGTTTCAAGAGTTTCATATCTAGCCTTAGGTTAAGAGATATACATTAACACCCCGGGTGTTATTGTTGAGTTGGCAGGGGTTAACGCGGTGACTACTGCCCCTCTTATGGGCTGAGAGACATTAAAGGTAACAAGTTAACGGGTTGAAAAAAAAAATTCCTCTACACACTATTTTATAGTTATTTTTAAGTCAAATTTAAGGGCATTAAAAAGAGTTAGAGCATTTCCTGTAGATGATGTGAAGCGAAAAAGAGTGAACTGAATGACGTAACATTTACATGAAGTTAATAGGCTCAAGAGTATACTCAATAACCTTAGGTGTGTAACAGAATCACTTTCACTTCTCTTATATAAATAACTATTGAGTATAAATTAGCCGCATGCATATAACACCCTATAAATACCCACCCATTCATTCCAACCACACCATCTTTCCCATCACAAACTCAAATCTCCATCTCTCTCTCTCTCTCTCTACACCAAGTACCGTGACATTTAATTTCCCAAAATGGCCTTCAAGAAGTCATCAAACAAGCTCTCACAAGCAGCACTTATCAAACATATTATTAAAAGGTGTTCAAGCTTAGCAAGGAAGCACCACCAACATTATGACGACGTACCCAAGGGCCATTTTGTGGTTTACGTTGGCGATAACCGGAGCCGATATGTCATACCCATCTCGTTCCTATCGCGGCCCGAGTTCCAGAGCTTGCTCCACCAAGCCGAAGAAGAGTTCGGGTTCGATCACGACATGGGTCTAACCATTCCTTGTGAAGAAGAAGTCTTTGAGTCACTAACTTCATTGCTTCGGTTTTGAGACGATCAATTACAAATGATTATTTCCCCTTTTTTGTTTCACATTTAATCTAACCCTGTGGTAAGATATTATTTGAATTTTGAAAGACCACAATGGAATGTGGTTTTTTTAGTACATTGTAAATTTTGAAGATTTTTTTTTTCTCTTAAAATGTACGTGTTTCATTTTTTTCCCCTTATTTATTATTTTGAGGTTTTTTATTTATTAATCGTTTTAAGTTATATAAACGTGATGAATATATTTTGCTTGTATAAAGAAATTTATTAATTTATAAGTGTTCATTAGCTAATATTCTTTTTGTGAATATTATTCGTACAAACATTGAGCTTAGTTTATTTTCATTTTAATGATCCGTTTAGGTTTATCGAAAGTACTGGCATTGTTGAATGTTGATTGCCTTCTACCAATATATAAGTGCGTAACATTTAAGAATTAAAAGAAATTGTTGTTGAAAATTTATTACTTTTAAGTCATATTGTTGGTAGGCTAAAGGTCTTACCTAAGCTATATGCAAGAGGAGTTCAATATCCATTAACGATATAGTCGACTTATATAGTAATTTATTCAAGGAAAAAAGTTCTACTTAAGTAAGTTTACCAAGTATCCTCACGGGCATACTAAAATAATTTAAAGTTTTTTTTAGAATTTTAGCTATTTTGTAATTTATAGTTTTCTTCTTTTTTTTTCTTTGACTTTTTGGGAGTTTTAAACTTTTTTTTTAAATTAAGTGATTTAAATTGAATATATGGGAATCTTGGTTATTATTCGATAATTGTGTTTTCAAAAGTAAGTTTGAAAACTTGAAAAAGTGATTTAACTATATCTTTTACTAGTCTAACGACCCGTGTGTGACACGGGTTAAAAGATTAAAATAAAATAAATACAATTAGAAATTATTAGTCACTATTAATAAGTTTGTAATATATAAGCATGTGAAAATTATATAAATATTTATACATATGTAGAAAACAATATTAATGTTTACAAATCTTTAAAAACTTGTTTGTATACAAACCACTAATCAGTTTTAACTCAACCGTGTGTTACACATGTTGAAAAATAAAAATTATCACTAAATACATTTAAAATATTATAGTCATGAGAATATAAGTCTGTAATGTATAAAACGTGATTAAAAATAATTATAGAGAAAAATTCAAAGGTGAAATATCATTATTGTCGTATAATCAATGTTTTTCAAATAATAAATGACATATTATATGAAAATAAAAAAAGATTATTAATCATATATAGTATACATAAATTGTCAATTTTAAATAATTGATATCAATAATATCCTATTGGGCTGTGATTTGATAGTTGAGCAATAACATATAAACCAATATACATATATAAAAAAATGAACAAAGTGAAGGTTATTATTGTACGACAAAAATGATCTTATTAAGGTTTATCATTAAAAACTTATTTTTAAGATCCAAGTGTACGTAATATTGTAATTGAATATCTTAGAAAATGAGTCGAATATAATGGTTGTACATAATGAAGAAGCAAAAGAAAGTTTTTCATGAAGAATACATAAACTCTCTAATCATAAGAGAAGCAATTTCATAAAAATTTTAAATGTATTTGATAATGGAAGAACAGTAAATAAAAGAAGAATTGTTGTATATATACAATAATAATGGTATAATAGTACATAATAAAGCCAAATATTATACGAAATTGTTAAAATATTGAATAATTTTAAATTTTAAAATTATTAACTCAAAAATCTCGGATTGATTGTTACTATTGAAATTCAAAAATTTCCAACTGCATATGTTACATTTGAATATCCAATTGTTTGTTTTGAATTTTGGATTACTTTAAAGTTATTTTTAAATAAAATCTCGGATTGAATTGAATAAATTAAATTTGAAACTTAAACTTTATAAGTTTATGTTTCAATGATTAAATTTTAAATTTTAATTTTAGAATAATATTTAATTTGGATACTGAATAATTAGACATCCTAAAATGTGTAATTAATATATTTTGGAATGCGTAGAATATTTTTTTACAATGTAAGATTTGAATGAAAAGAATAAAATACTTATGTGAGAGTTGTAATCAGCATATTTTAATCAGTATACTGAAATTTTGAATTTTAAATTCAAAATTCAAATCTTCTGCATTTTAGTTTTCTTATAATTTCTAGCTTAAAATTTAAAATCTTTTATAACATAGGAAATTTAAATTAAAAGCAATATCTCAAATCTCAAATAAGTAATATTACCTTTTTAAAAAACTTGTTTAAAAAAAAACAGAAAAATTTATGAAAATGATATCTAACTAATTTTTTGAGTCAAAATTGCTAAGAAATTGACATATGAGAATAGTTTATTGAGAATGTGCCACGTGTCAACTCATTGCTCAAAATTTCGACATGTGGCGAAAATCTTTTCTTTTATTATATATAGAGATGATACAAACTAACGGTTTAAAAAGGAAAAGAAAAATTAATTAGTTTGAATCGTCAAACTTAACTATTAAAACAAACAAACCGCTAAAACCAATTTGCCCGCTCTACCTATTCAGCCCGTTTGGTTTGTCGTTTCCCTAACTTGTAGTTAACAATTCCGTCTAAAACTTCTATGATCACTTGTCGAAGTGGACCATAAACATCCCATTTTTGTCTTCCAAAATGGCGTCTTTTGGTGTTGATGATTTCTTTCATATTTTTTTGTCTTAGCAAAAGGAATGGTAGGGTTTTTCTCTTGGAAATATGTGAAAATAATAAAAAGTTTGCCCAAAAACAAGAAAGAATAAATATCTTGATATTTTTAGGCACCATCGACGGAACAGGCTTTGTGGGAGTGGGATATGATTTTAATTTTCTTATATGTGCAATAGTGTACTTATTTGACTCATTCTAAATAAATTTGTAACACCCAAAACAGTTTAGTCCACTTAAAATTAGTTTCATAGTTTTGAATATTGGGTCAATTCATGATGACAAACAAACACTTTGATGTTTGGAGAGCTGAGTGATAAAAATGATATCTTCAAAAAATAGTCAATTTCCTAAACAAGTGTTAAAAATAAAATATTCTTTAAATCATGCATGACATCATTTTTCACTTTAACCAAGATTGAGTCAATCCTAGACATCTTGCATGTTATATGGAAGAACTAAAAGTGGCAGACAAGCATGGATGTAATGATGGTGTACATGTTAGGTGAAAGAATTGGTAAGTTAAAGTTGGTGTTATTTTATATATATGTTGTCCGTTTCTTTTGTTTCCTTTTATTTCCTGAATGTAAGTTGAACTATATATAGCTTTGTATGTTATTGAATGAACAAGAAGAACTCACTGATTAATATTGAAACAAGTTTCATTTTCTTTCTCTATTTGAGTTAGAGTGTATAGTGAGGAATGAGGGTCATCAATTCTTAACATGGTATCAGAGCGGTGTTCCTGATCCTTGGAACAATTTGCTCATCAAAGAAATTCCAAATAAAAACCCAAAATCCAAATTCCAAACTCAAACCAAGCAACCATGTCCGGAGACGACAACTCGGGTTCCGATTTATCAATCCAACTAGCCAACTTTTTCAAGAATGGCCTCAACATCCAACCCCAAAACCCAAAGTTATTCGACAACCTACAAATCAATCTCAAACTTAATGGTCAAAATTTCGCTTTATGGACTCGAATGATTCGAGTCGCCATAGGCGGAAAATCAAAGAATCTATTGAAACACTTAACCTCTGACCCTCCAGATCCAAGCGATGAAAGTTTCGAGCAGTGGGAACAAGAAGACTTGATCGTGTTTTCATGGCTAATACAGAACATTGAACCAGAAATTGCCGGCAACCTAACCGAGTTTCCCACGGCGAAATCACTATGGGATGCTCTGGTGGTCACCTACAGCAGTGGAAGAGACAAGTTGTAGACATTCAACCTTCACGTCAAAGCTAACAACATCAAACAGAATGAAGACTCTCTTGAAAACTTCTGGATTACACTACAGGGGATATGGGGTGAAATTGACCGAATCGATCCGAATCCCATGAAGTGTCCGGAAGACATCCAAACATACTCAAAAATCAGGTCAGAACAGAAACTTTTTCAATTCCTAAATGCCCTAGACCAAAAATATGATCCTATAAAGCGAGAAATCCTCCGGTGGGAGCCTTTACCATCAGTAGAGACGACCTATGATGCTGTTAGGAAAGAAACCGCCCACCAACTATTCTAGGAGCGGCTCCTAGTGATACACAAGGCATTGGAGCTGGGTTATTAGCCACCGAATCTGACGGGTTAGGCCTCGCAACCAAAGGATATTGCAGGACAGAAAAGAAGAACGGAACACCAATTAGAAAAGATAAATCGCACCTCAAGTGCACCCACTGTGATATGAGGGGACATACCAAAGAGGAGTGCTTTAGAATCGTGGGGTTCCCCTGACTGGTGGAGTGACAACCTCAAAACTAAGAACCCTAATCAAGAAGGGAAGGTTGTCATTGCCATAGGCAACAATAGTGCTACTAGCAACGACAGCGCCGAGAAGGTTGGTGGTGGTGAAGCTTCCGAAGGAAATCTTTGGACCTGGCACTGAGTGCTGAGAGGCGAATCGCCTTAAAAGGAAAAAAAACAATAAAAAAAACAAAATCCTTTTTAAAACATAATTAATTTTTTTTTTCTAAAACCAAAAAACCAAAAACCAAATTCTTAAAACAAACAGAACCTTTAAAAAAATTTCCTCAAAACCAAATCCAAAACGAAAACCATTTAACTTGAATTTTGGCGATCCCACTAAAAAATAAAAAAAACGTTTCCGCTAAAACAAAAAATCAAAGCTCAAAAAAAAAAAAAAATCAAAACCCAAATCAAAACGAATGCCAAAACCCAAATGGCCAAGTTGAATTTTTCAACTTGAGGGGAAACCGAAACCAAAATCAAAACCAAAACCAATTCAAGTTAAACTCAAAACCCAAAATAGGCTGCCATGTCAAGGAGACGGTAGCCAAACCAAAAACCAAACAAAATCAAAACCAATTCAAGTTGAATCGTGAATATCCCACTACTGGGGAATGTTAAAAATAAAATATTCTTTGAATCATGCATGACATCATTTCCCACTTTAACCAAGATTGAGTCAATCCTAGACATCTTGCATGTTATATGGAAGAACTAAAAGTGGCAGACAAGCATGGATGTAATGATGGTGTACATGTTAGGTGGAAGAATTGGTAAGTTAAAGTTGGTGTTATTTTATATATATGTTGTCCGTTTCTTTTGTTTCCTTTTGTTTCCTGAATGTAAGTTGACCTATATATAGCTTTGTATGTTATTGAATGAACAAGAAGAACTCACTGATTAATATTGAAACAAGTTTCATTTTCTTTCTCTTTTTGAGTTAGAGTGTATAGTGAGGAATGAGGGTCATCAATTCTTAACAACAAGGACCATGTATAGTGTAGTTTACACAAGTATGTTGGATTATGTAACAAGGACCATGTATAGTGTAGTTTACACAAGTATGTTGGATTATGTAGGTAATATCCGGTCGAGTGAATGTGGAATATTAGTCACTAAAGAAGATGCATCTGAGAGTGAGATCCGATACTATACCGCTAATAAATGGAAGTACTGAGTTATTGTTGATGAGAGTAGTACATGGATTGCACATGGCCATGTGAATCTATGCAATAATATCCCAAGCAAAGGAGGTCCGACTTTCGGGGAAAGAAAAGCTCCTAGCAAGAGCGAGTGACAACGTACAATGTCTAATAAGTAAAAGAACCAACTGAGATTAGTGATGATAAACTTAATAAATTGAGGTACATAGAAAGCATGAGTAATGAGAGAGGTGGAAGATGCTATGAGAATGATGTTATCGAACTATGATAGATTATTTAAAGTAAAAAAAGAAAACACTTAACATGAAACTCACTGCTCCCGATATGCTTATCAAGTGAAAAAACTATACCTTTTTAGCATCCCTAAATCATATTTTTATATAAGATTTGATATTAGCTATAGTTATTTTTAAAAGCTCAATTAAAGATTTGTGCCACCATTGCTATTCTGATGTCTATAATAAACGATTAGACATTAAATTGTCAAAACTAGACCTACAAGTTTAATTGATGTTGCATCTTGAAAAGACCTAAAACATATATCATGGATGCCTAGGAGTCCCCTAGGATCCGTAACTAGAACTTGGATACATTAATCTTAAAAAGTTATTACCTTCAAAAGCAAAGATAAGTTAAAACTATAGATAAATATAAAACAGTTTAGACGTACTAATTTTTAATTTGACTCACTAATTAGTAACTTTTTATATAATAACATCAAGAACTTTTACAATTATTTAGAAAATATTCAAAGAAAACGGTCTATCCCAGCCGTTGGATTGTAGAAGAGCTAGAACACATATACGCCAAGATTTTATTCAGAAAAACAATATTAAAGAAAATATTAATTGGTCCTAAATTTATTGTTATGGCAGGTGTCCATTTAGTTGTTATGTAGCAACATCATGTGTTATTACTCCTTGCATCAGTCCACTAGTTTCTGGTGATTTCATGTGGACCCCTTAACATTTCATCTCAACATAAACATTTTTTTAACCTTAACTAGTTAAGGATAATTCAAGACGTTTATTGGAAAAGACTTGAATTAAGTAGTTCAAGACCTTTTAGGTGCCTTGAATGACGTTGGTACGTGTCTATAACTTGTAATTAAATTATCATTTTGTAAACTAGTTAAGTATTAACTCTCTTATGTAACATTAAAATATTGTACTTTGTAACTATACACTAACATATTCTTCTGACATGGTATGAGTTCAGGAATATAATCTAAATTGTTAGAATTTGGGAAAAATCATCGTGTTGATGGAATTTGGATCCAGCAGTTGGGGTCAACCAGTTATGACGTTTGTCACACGATTCGGTTAGTTAGGGTGTTATGTTCATTACTTATGGGCTCGTAACTCCATATAGAAAGAAAAAAGTTACATTTGTTTTGAAGCTGGACCATTTTCTAGTTCATTTGTTCATGTCCAATTGCGCCAAGTATGAATCTATAATCTTGCGTTCTAAAACAATGAATCTATAATCTTCCATCACTGCGTATCATCTTGTATCATCTTCAGTTTATGGATATAAAAATGAGAGAAACAATTTATTTCGTTACGATAATACATTATCACACCATAAAAAAAGAGATGTGAGTCGCAACCTTAAATAGACTTAGCACCAATTTCGTTTTCCGTATACAAAATAGATAGACAAATGATTTAAATATACCTGTTTAACCAAACAATTAAACAGTGGATTGTTCTGGCCCCAAAAGTTCTAATAAATACAATGTAGGTTTGCTTTGTCTAACATCAAGAAGACAAGAAACATTGTTGCACCACTTATATATATGATGGGTTCATTATTAAATAATTGGCTACAATAGGGGATCGTTTGGTATATGTTTATTTATTTCTGTCTACAAGTAAGTGTATTGAGTAAAAAAAATACAAAGTCTATATTTAGTTACTTTAAATTTAATAGGAAGCTTAATATTTGAACGTTATGTAGTGCAATTGTGCAAATGCCAAATGCTATACGTAAGTGCACTAGACTTTAGCACAATAGATTAATTGAAGTTATGAACTTTAATTTCGCTAGACATATGAGCAAATGATGGTTCTAAAAAATACATTTGTTTGCATTGAATGAATAATTTTATGCAAACTAATATACTCACGTGCGGGCATGATGGCCACTAAAAATGGGCTTAAAGGCCTAGGCTGTTGATGATCCATAGGTCATAGGTGGATGGATCAAAGCACATGTTGAGGATACCCATCCTTTGCTAATTAAGGTGTGGGGAAACTTATCTAGAGTTTAAGTAATCCAACATCTAAGGACCATCCATTTATATTTGAGAACTAAAAGACATGCAAGTGTGCAATGAGACATACTGTTAATAAAATAATGTATTTTTCAACAAAAAAGGTTGCAAGTTTAACTTGTACACAATGTGTATATGTGGTGATTTAAAAGTATACTAGGTGTAGAGTAGAGTGTATGTGTTTGTCTATATAAAAAAGATGTGTGAAAGAAAGCTCATTGGATTGCTGCAATTCCTCTAGGGCAAGTGTACCATCTCTAGGAATGGTATTAAGACACAAGGATATGTCAATGAGAGCTAGACGGTCGTAGGCATAGTCAAGGCTTGAATACATCTATCAAACAAGCGTTCTCTTCTTGAAGTCGACATGATCTATAAATGAATTTTTTTGAGAAGACCGTCTTGAATTACATAAGGGTTGATTACTAGAATTATGCTAAAGTATTCTTATTGGCGAATTGTTAATGGTGATACATGTGTTATAACATGACTGAAAACATACACGCATATGCATGGCCACTTGTGTTGTGTACTTGTGTGTGGAGGTTGGTCCATGGTAACAAGCTATCCGAACTATAAAAAGAACAAGTCAACGTCCCAAAAAGGTATATAGAAAAAGATACTACTTGTTGTAGTAGGAAAGGTTTTTTTCTCGTTCATGGTTTATTCAAGTCTTGAAGTCGTTTACAAGGTGAACCCTTCTACGGCCTCTAACCTCTAGACAATCTAAACATATTCTTTTGTTTTCGAATCGAGTAACAAGCTCAATCAATGGTTACAAGGTGAACCCTTTTAAGTATTACTTTTCTCTTTTTTTTTCACTCATTTTTAATATACATGATTCACACACACGAGGTTGTTAGGTGACGGTTCTCAAGCCTGTTGTGGCAACGGTGTTGATAGTTATTTTCATTTAACTTGAAAGAAATTATAACGTCAACTAGTAAAATAACATAACACGATGCAAAGAATCGAATAGTGGGGACCAGAAATGTAACTATAAAGAAGAAAGTATCAAAACTTCAGTTGGGTTTTTACACACGACCACCAAGTGTTGTCAGGGCCAGCTCAACGTTTATTGGGGCCCCAATCGAACTAAAAAAATGAGGCCCTTTTGAAAATCGCAATCTAATCAAATTTGTTTGAACAAAAACAATAAATCAAAGAAAATTCGGTATACCAACTTAAGTCCTTGATAGTTGATTTCTTTAAATAAAAAAAGGGCTAGACGAAGTCGATCAAATCAATCGGAGAAGAAAAAACTTAGGAATGGTCGTTTGCTTTGTGAATTGTGTAACTGTGTTTCTTCAATAACCTATCAAATTATCAAAATTTTTATCGGAACTCAACTATCAAGTGTTATTTCCGCTTCAAAATTTCATTGAGCCATATAATATCAAAACCCACTATAATACTTTTTCATAAACGGGAGCCCTTATTTTTTAGGGGCCCCAAGCTCAATGCGTCACAACTTACACTATAGAGCCGGCCCTGGTGTTGTCATGTTTTGATTTGCTTTAATCAAATATAGTTATCATCCTAAAACAAGATTAGAGTTTGTTTGTTTGGGTCTTAATGATCTCAGTCATACATGTATTTCTGACCAAGTCAGACATGCTTGTTTGGTTGTGTTGCCTCTAGCCAAAAAAAGGTCTGAATGACCACTTATTGACCCCTTATTGACCCTTTATTGGGTCAGATTTTAGTTTGAGTCTGACCCACTCAAATCACAAAAATACCCAACTCCCGTCACCTCCTCCCCCACCCCAGATCTCAAGCTGTTGCCAAGCCGCTGACGGTCGCACCACCACCGCCTTCCGCTGCTGATATTTCTTTGAATGAATCGGTGTTGTGGTTTGTCGGAGGAGGGGGGTTATGGTGGATAGCATATGAACAATGGTTTTCAGTGGTGGTTTGCTGCAGTGGTAGGCGTTGAATGGACCGACGGCGACGGCGGTGGATTGTGACGGTGGTCGAATGGACCGACGACGGAGGAGGGGGGTTATGGTGGTTTGTTGCAGCAGTGGGTAGTGTGTGCCGGTGGTTGGAGTTGCCGGTGGTCGGATGTGCCGGTGTGAGTTGTGAAGATTAGTTTAGGGTGATAGGAGGTGGTTTCAACTGTGATCAGAAAGAAAGAAAGGGAAATGAGGTTGTGGTGTGTGTAAAAATAATGTATTTATATTGATTTTATGGTGTGTGTAATCAAACACACTTATTGGTTCAGACATCTTTCTGATTCAAGCCTCTTACTGATTCAGACTCTTTTATTCATTCAACACTTATTCAATCAGATATTGGCAAACAGTCCCTTAATTATATGATTGTTAGAAAGCACTTTCTCACTTCTAATATTATTATTCATACTATAGTTTATTGCATTAAGTACCAAATAACAATGTCCTACATATCTACCAACTTTGGTCAATTATTAAAAGAAAATGAGTTGAGTCGCTGTGAAGTCAGTAGTGGGGCAAGAAGAGGTATTATTTATTATTTAATGTTAGGAGGCATGTCGATGCATGAAACCACCAAACAATGGGGTCATTAATGCGTCTTGGACCCCCTATCTAATCCAATTGCTTCAAAACTAATCATATTTAAATAAAAGCAAATTTATTTATATAACACAGAAATGAACCTCATAAATAGAAATATGCACTGTTTATCTTTTTGTTTTACTAAAACAACATTTACTATCAAACACAACATCAGTTGCAAGTAAAAAACATATCTCATGGGAAATTTATGTCATGTTTTCAGTCAAAACAAACCAAAAAATAAACATACACTAACTTAAACATTTATGCTGGCACGAGATCGAGATCAAGATCAAGAACAGATCAAACACAGGCATGTAATACAAAATTTACCTCATGATTCACGAAATGCCACCATTGCCATAGTATCTACACGAGTTCATAGGTCCCCGATCAGTTTGGTTTACTTTGCTTTTGCAGAAAAGAATCTGCTAAACCCGCGAGTGTTCTTTTCAGGTGTAGGGTTAGATGATGATGAAGATGATGATCCGGATTTAGTGGGTCGATGCTTTGAGGTTTTTGAACTCATTGGTGATTTTAAGAGATTGTTTGCTTCAGTATCTGAAGGACTAAAGTGGTGGTTGTCTAAATGAATAGGGGACTCATTTCCCACATGTAAATTCATGCCATTACTAGTTGTTAACTCTTCTTGTTCTACATGTTGTTGTACTTCTTCTTCGACGAAGGTTAGACTTTTTTGACTTAGCGGAGACCCCATGAATTCGGTTTGAGGGCGCATGCCGTTTAACTGTTTTCCCAGAAGAAATATCGTTTCTTGACATGCTGCTAGCTTCTCTGCTGCAGCTGCAAGTTCTTTCTCCTGAAAAATTACAAGTATAAACATTTGTTTTTATCATCTACCATTAATGAAATGATATATAGAGTTGTGAACTATTTTACTCACCTGATTACTTTTGGCATCCACTACTTCAACAGGGGCAGTTTCAATCCTAACATAAGTAGCCAAAAGACTAATTAGATAAAGTTCAGGTTTTTATATAGAAAAACATTGGTGAATTACCTTTCTAATTGTTCTTGAAGATCTTTGCATCTTGCTTCAGTATCTTTATGATTTTTCCTCTCTTCTTCAAGTTCGTTATCCAACATTACAATCTTTGACTCTAGAAGGTTGATCCGAGACTGTAAGTCAGCCGCACGAGTTTCAAGTGAGTTATACGACTCTGCCATGCACTTGAGCTGTGTTTCAGACAAACCATTCAGCTTTTGAGAAGCAGCCAACTGAGATTTGACTTCAGAAAGCTCGTGCTCGGTTTCAGTCAACTTTGACTTCGTGGTTTCAAGATTTCCGTTACATCTAGAAAGTTCCATAACCAAGTTCTCTTTCTCCAATTTCAACTGTTCGAACTCCTCCAACGAGCATTTCAGCATTGCCACGTTTAATTCAGAGGTCGGGACTGAATTTCCATCATGAGGTATGTCTGGATCAGAAGTTGTATCTGAAAATGGAGTACAGCCGTTGGAATAGTCGACCTTATTTTCGGGCAATGCAACTTTGTCTATGCAATCAGGACTACTGGCTTCAGCATCATTTATTTCATACCCTGCAAAACTAAACCGAAGCTCGCCAGCTTTAACAAGACTACCAGAAACACAATTAACAAAATCTTTAAGATTTAATTTATTTCCTTCGATCTGTTTAAACTCTTCGAGCTTCTGGAACATTCCATTCTCGTCTAGAGAATTTCCCACTGCAGATTTTGCATCCTTCCCCAGAGTAAACACAAAATCAACGATTCGGGAAATTGCCGCTGTTAATTCTTCATCGTTTTCGTTTTCTTTTTCTTTTTCTCCAACACTACCTTGTACAACTCGGTTGATTTCTTCATATAGTTTTTCGGGGTCTGAATCTTTAGGTAATGAATTCAGTAATTCAGATATTTTAGATTTGAGATTCTCCAAAGGATCCGAATCATTCTTTTCAATGGTAACTGCTGAATCATTTGGTGAACAAGCCAACTTCTCCATCTCCAAGAAATCATCCATAAGCTCCAAACGATTTTCAGATCGTTGAGGACTCTCGATGTTTTTATCTTTTTTGTTATGAGATAACTCAGAGATCAAAGCAGTGGCCCAAGATCCAGCAGCGCTGACATCATCGTCATTACCTTCTTCCGAAACTGATGCCACACTTGGCGGGTTGCTTGCATTTTGTCCAGTTTTCAGTTGAGAGTTCAACTGCAGTTGACCTTCCAGAGTTTGAAGTTTGCTAACTGTTTTAGCACAGATGTTTCTAGAAGCTTGAAGTTCAGTATTACGTTTCGCCAGAGCTTCTTTCAACATCTTTGTTTCTTCTTCCATTGCCAGTAAACGCTCTGTTAACAAATCATTTTCTTTTTGATACTTTTGCATATTGTTGTCAAGAGAAAAGTCAGAAATTGAAGAAAAGTGTGGACTATGTGGACTTGAGATCGGGGTCGGGGGTTTGACAGGAGACCTTTTGACTCGTGTATCACCATAATCACGACCCAAATTATCGACTTCCAGTTTCATCTGAGCCAATGCTGCAGGCCCAGGTAACTTCTTTCTTACAAGACCACGTAATCTTTGGCATTCTGCCTCCAGTTTAGCTATTTTCTTCACCCCTTCCATATGCTGCTTGTTTGCCACTTCAGCAGACCGTACACTCATATTCTTTTCTTCGTTACGAATCTCCAACTCTTTAGCAACAATATGTAGTTCATATTTTAGAGAATTGATTTCTCTTTCACATGATTCGATGTTGCTTTTCAAAAGCTCGATCTCTGCTTCAGCTTGTCCTTTCTCTTCACTCATTTTAATCAGCATGTTAGAACGCTCTTGTAAAGATCTTGAAACAGCAGCATTTTCAGCAGCAGACCGCTTGAGTTCTTGATCTAAGTTTGCTACTTTTGTGTCAAACTCAAGCTTCATTTTCTCAAATTGTTTTGTTTTTGCAAGAGCAACATCGTGCATAGCTTGTTCATGTTCTTCTTTTAAGTTTCTTATTTGACGCATGCATTCCTTCAAAGCACCATCTAAATGTGAGGCTCGATCTTCAGCTGTTAGTTTTAACAAAGTAACAGATTCAAGATGGCTTTTCAGTGTTGCAGCTTCTGCCTCCGCCTTTTCCCAACCTATGCAATTACAATTATAAAAATTGCATTAATTTTACGGTAATCATGATTAAAAAGGAAGTAATAAGCCATGATTAGCAAACCTGAGACAGCTTCTTCAGCAACTTTAGCGTGTTGTTTCACCAGATTCTCCTGTGTTGTGATCTCTGAATGGGCTTCGGAAAGTTGTTCATTCAAATCCTTGACTTCGTTTTCTAAATTCTTAATCTGATCTTCATATACCAATTGTTGATCTTCATATCTTTTCACCTGTTCATCATATGATTTCACTTGATCTTTGTATGTTTTCACTTGATCTTCGTATGATTTCACTTGATCTTCATATGAATGCACTTGATCTTCAAATGATTTCACTTGATCCTCCAATCCAGTTAGATGTGAATATTGATCCACAGAAATCTGAACATAATTCGGCTTTTTGTAGCCATCTTTTTTCACCTGAAATTTAATACCTCACAAATTCAAAAACACGAAATATATCACAAATAATGATGAAAAGGTGATTGAACAAACCGTGTCACCCTGAGAACTAATAACTGACTCTGTTCCAGCCACTGCCTTATCAGCACCTGACTTATCAGATGATTTCTTCTTCCAGGGCCAACTGCGGCGATCCATGATCTACTATTCTACTGTACAATTATACATAATAAATAAATAAATGAATAAATCAAGTTATTAATTACTATCATATAATAGATCAAACCAAACTAATAGAGTTAATTGGTTGCTAATACTTTAACAACTTATTGCTTTTACATTAAGAGTTTATAGGTGATAATGTTCTTACCCATCATCAAAACTCAAATTATCATAGTTATAGGCTTGCATAGAAAGTTATGGCCTATGGGGCTTTCATTAAAGCATCCACTTTCAAAAATAGAGAAGTAACTTTATAGAAGACATCTGTGTTATTTACCTTCAAGTATTACATAAATGCAACAAAACAAGTAAAACCAAAAACTTATCACAAATATGATCTAATAACCAAATTTACTATCAGTCACAAGACACTAAGACCATTTGACAGTATCCGGTCAGTAACAGTATACAGATTACCTTTACCCCTTTCATAAGAACAGAATAACTTTGATACTATCAGAAGAACACATCCCATAAAAACCAAATCACCCTATTCAAATGATAAACAGATTCTGAATGCACATTGTTGGCATGTGTCACTGACAAACTAAAGTAAACATTAAACAAACAATGTACTTCAGAGAATGAATTCCAATAAATTATTTTTATTAAAGAGAGAAGAAAATCACAAAAAAGATTAGTGTTAATATAATAATATTTTTATAAAACAACAAAGATTAGTGAACCACCACAAGATGATATCTGAATCTTGACAGAAAATGAAGCCCTTTCTGCTTATGCAGAGCATTCAGAAACCTTCATAAGTTCATACCAGCTAATAATATTATTAAAATGTTTCATATTTAAACATTTAAAAATCCTCATTTTCTGTGAAGGATGGGTTGGGAAAAGAGAGTACAGATTATGACCGAACACCAGCAGCCCTAGAAAACAATGGTTCAGAATTGACATTCTGGAAAAAAAAAATTTAAAAATTAAAAGAAAAATTTAAAAGATTAAGATGAAAAGTGACAATCAAAGGGAAAACTAAAGCTAATCATACTAATTAATTAAAAAATCAAAATTATCAAGAGTGTAGAACACAGCATTTAAAGAGAGATTCTTCCAGTTCATAAACATAATCAATCAATTCAAAGTGAATCAATTTCAGTAACTTTTTTTAACCCAAGTACCTAATTATGTGATTCAAACAGAATTGCAGACTTGCAGTTTTTAATCGTTATAACAAAAGTACCAAATTCACATCCTATTGAAGATCAGTGAAGATGAAGCAACACCGAATCGAATCGCCGACAAAAGTAATCTAGATTGGAAGTGATTGATACGAAACAAATTTGAAATTGAAGTTAGAAAAAGTAGCCAAGTTAATGGCTTTATGAATCTAGAACTTGATTAGATCAAAGGTGGATAGAAAACATATGGTCTCGAGAAAAGCGAAAATTCAAAAACCGATTAATAACTTGAGAAGCAATTAAAGATCGCAAACATCGAGGATAATCGACTTACAGGACACAATGTAGTAGTGGAAAGTGAAAGTAAGAGTGTTAACGATGAACAGGGTGGAGTCGATTGAAGAATTTTGTACAGTTGCATTGGAGATCTAAAGTTGAAGGTTATCTGCAATTGGGATGAGTAATAGATGATAGAAGTGGTGGTGGCGGTGGCGGTGGTGGTGGCGGTGGTGGTGGTGGTGATGGTGGTGGTGATGGTGGTTGTGATGGTGGTGTTAGGTGTCGATAAAAACTCAGGGGGTTTGAGAATGCTCTTTAAAATGTATCACTATGTATTGCAGTTTATGGAAATTTCACTTTCACCCCTGCTTTTACTTTTAGTATGTAAATAGAAATTTCAATTTGGACCCTTCTTTTAAGATTTTGGTGCATTTTCAGTCTACTAAAATCAAGAACGTTGCATTTTATTTATAAATCTTGAGAATAATTTTTTTACAGTAGTGAACGCACACGTCAATCTAATCATACTCTTAAAGCTACACTTTTGTCTACCATGGAGGTTCATATTTATCAATCTCTGTAAGACAAGGCATGTATGAATGCAACAAATTCCATTAAATTCCAAACTCTTTAGTGTTTTAGAATAACCAACTGAAATGTCCTACAAGCAATGTCTGATGACATAATAATAATTGTCTCAAGTTTAAATCCTGGATGTCATAATATTTTCCTAAGAACACATGCATAAAAACATTGATTTCCAACTTAAATTTTTTTTCACTTGGGTAGTGACTAATTTTCTGAACGATGTTAGATGAAAACATAGTTGTATTTTTAATAATGCAAATATAAATCTATACTAAAAGTTTGAGATTTTTATAAGAAAAATATAATAAAGTTAACTTGTACAGCCCATAAAAAGGGTTGGGAGCTTCAATTAATGGTTTTATTTGAACCACCTATAAAACTTAACCATGTAAATATGCATTTTCGCTTCCATTATTTTACCTAGTATAAGATTTTATATATACATACGCACGTACATATTGTGTTAATTTATCGAGATATATTCAACTTGACACATTATAAATTGTGTAGCAAACTAAAATGCTTATTTACTAATATAACAAACCGATAAAAGCTACAATTATATGGATCACCCGATTAGGATGATGATTGTCATGGGTAAATATATCCAAATGTGATAATATGGCATAGCTAATTAGTTATTGCCTCTTTTTTCCTTTCAAGTGATTATGCATATAGCATTATAACTTGCTCATGCTTATTTACTGTACATATGCATTACAACTTGTTCAATCTAAATTGATTCTTTGATTCCCAAAAAAAAGGTGTGTGCTAGCTGTTGATGCCAAAGTTCTTGAGGTCCTTTGTAAGTACTTTAATTGCCTTTTCCCATGTCCCCCTATGTGAAAATCATGTCTAGTTTGACACCACAAACTTTTAACAAATGCAATAGAATCAAGTTCGAACAATGAATGCCAAAAATCAAAAAAAAAAAGAATTAACGGTAACTCATTAACCATATGCAGATTACATGGTGGTGGATTTGTCGCTAATAGGGTTCACTAGTGGCAAAAGAACTAGGTTCTTTGGATTCTTGTTTGACTGTAACGAGACAATGAAATAAAAATTGGTATGATTTGCGTATCATGATATGATACATCTAAATAAGTAAAAAACATAAAAATAAAAGGTGATAGATTGTATGATTTTTAGAGTATTACAACACACTATATATTTTTATAAGATTTTTATGCTATAAGATAAAGATTACATCAACTTTACGGACTTACAGTATTCGTTAAATTTAACGTATTTTTTGTACAATAACCTTTTAACATCTAACTTGCCCACCATATACGATGTACTATTCCGATTGTACATATGGCAAATGTGATAAAGTAGAATATACTTTTATTTTTGTTTTGTTTTTAAATTTATATCCGTTTTAATAAGTTATTTGATAAATTAAAAGATGTTAAATTAGTATTTTCACATCTTATTAGTCAAAAGGTAATAGAATAATAATAATAATAATAATATAATAATAATAATAATAATAATAATAATAATAATAATAATAATAATAATAATAATAATAATAATAATAATAGTAGTAGTAGTAATAATAACAATAATAATAATAATAATATATAATAATAGTTATTATTATTATTATTATTATTATTATTATTGTTATTATTGTTGTTATTATTATTATTATATAATTAGTAGTAGTAGAAAAATGTTCGGCACAAATGGTATGATCACACAAACAATCTCACAAAACTGATAATTACCATAGAAACTTGAACTGGCTTAAATAGCCATTACAAAACAACCCACGACTGACCCATGACTCCAACGTTTGTTAACTACTGCTAAACAATCGGAAAGACTAAATCAAACCTAAGACTCGATCAATGAATAACTGAACATAGAAAACGACAAAGAAACCAACAAACCAACTAAGAGACTCCGGTCCGGTTCTCTTAACACTAGTTTAAGTGAACCCGGTTTATTTAAAACATAATCCAATATTCCTTCCCTAAACAAGACAGCATCAGGCTTCTTGTTTAACTTCCACAGTTCCGAGCAATGATCGCATCCATTCAAACAGATCCAACTTCAACGGCTTAGTCATGATGTCTGCAACTTGTTCATTTGATTTGCAAAACATCAACTTCACTACTTCTTCATTTACCAGGTCTCTTATGTAGTGAAATCGAACATCAATGTGTTTAGTCCTTCTATGCAACACAGGATTTTTAGATAGCTTTATAGTTGAGCTGTTGTCACACCAAACCTCAATTGCACTTTGAACTGTTTCTCCCATTTCTGTTAGCAACCCCTTGAGCCAAACACAATGACACACACATGAAGTAGCAGCAACATATTCTGCTTCAGTAGTTGAAAGTGTTACTATCTCTTGTTTCCTGGATCCCCAACTGATAGCAGCCCCACTAAGTAAACACACATACCCTGAAGTACTTTTCCTGTCCTCCAGATCTCTTGCATAATTGCTATCAGTGAATACCAACAATTTTCCTTCCTCTCCTGCATAATACTTGAGACCAAAACCAACGGTTTGTTTGACATACCTTAATACTCTTTTAGCAGCTTCTAGGTGCTCTTGTTTTGGGTTAGCCATGAATCTTGACAAGAGACTGATCACATACATTAAATCAGGTCTGGTCACTGTCAGATACATAAGGCTCCCAATGAGGCTCATGTACATAGTTCCATTCACTTCCTTCCCAGCAGCTGACTTACCAATTTTGTTCCAGGCACGATTGGGTTCTTGACTCCATTAGCCTCCCACATCTTAAATTTTTTAAGCACAGATTTTGCATATTGAGACTGACAGATGGCAATCCCTTCACAGTCCTGCAAAACCTCAACACCTAGGAAGTACTTCATTTTTCCCAAATCAGTCATAGCAAACTCCTTTTGCATGGATTTTTTAAATGCTTCACACAATGCTTGATCACTTCCAGTGTAGATAAGATCATCTACATATAGACTAACAATAATGATATGACTCTCTATTTGTTTGACAAACAAAGAGTGATCATATTTGCTTTTACTAAAACCTTCTTGTGTGAAGTAGCTTTCAATTCGTTGGAACCAGGCTCTAGGGGCCTGTTTCAGTCCATACAGGGCCTTCCTTAGCCTATAAACCTTTGACTCATTTCCCTTCTTGATAAACCCTTTGGTTGCTCCACATGGACAACTTCTTTCAATTCCCCATGTAAGAACGCGCTCTTCACATCTAATTGGTGTATAACCCATCTTCTCTTTGCAGCAATAGCTAGGAGTGTTCTTATAGTATCCCAACGAGCTACCGGAGCAAATACTTCCCCATAATCAACACCTTCCTTCTGAGCATATCCCTTCACAACAAGTCTGGCCTTATACTTGTCAACCTTCCCGTTTTCATTCAATTTTGTCTTGTAGAGCCACTTGACACCTATAGCCTTAGAATTGCCTGGTAAATCAACCAATTCCCATGTATTGTTCTTTTCTATTGCCTCAATCTCCACTTTCATAGCTTTGATCCATTTTGGGTCTTCACAAGCTTCTTCATATGTTAGAGGATCATCAAGACTACTAAACATTGCAAAACCAGCCTCCTCTTCTTCAAACAGATCTGTACCAGTGTAATAATCTTCCATCCAGGTTGGTGGATTTCTAGTTCTGGTTGAAGGTCCTTCAGGTTCCACAGGGACATTACTTGTCTCTCCAATTGATTGGTCTTGCACTTGCGGACTTGTTGTTTCTGAGAGCGCCTCAGAGCTAGGCACTTGCTGAGTAGCAACCTCCACTTGTTCTTCCTCTATGGGTTCTGTTACTTGAGTAATTTCTTCTCCCTCTACTATCAATCTTTCAACACTTTCTCTGTTCTCTTCCCAATCCCATGAGGCAGTTTCATCAAATTGAACATCCCTGCTAGTTACAATCTTCTTGCTCTTTGGTTCATACAATCTATAGGCTTTGGATTCTTGGCTTATTCCCAAGAACACACACTTCACACTCCTTTCATCTAGTTTTGTTCTTAGTTGTGCAGGTACATGAGCAAAACATACACAACCGAATACTCTAAAGTGTTCAACATTTGGCTTCTGTCCTGACCAAACTTCTTCAGGTACTAGATTATCCAGACTCCTGCTCACACATCTATTAAGAATGTGACATGCCCATCTTGTGCTTCTGCCCAGAATTGCTTGGGCATTTGGGTGTCACTAAGTAGGCATCTAACCATGTTCAATAGGGTTCTGTTCTTTCTCTCAGCGATCCCATTTTGCTGAGGGGTGTAAGCAGCTGTTAGTTGCCTTTTGATTCCCTGATTCTCACAATAATCATGAAACTGGGTTGAAGTGAACTCACCTCCCCTATCACTTCTCAAGCATTTAATCTTTAACCCAGTTTCATTTTCTACATTAGACTTGAAAGTTTTGAAAACAAGAAAGCTTTCACTTTTATGAGATAAGAAGTACACCCATGTCTTCCTAGAGTAATCATCTATGAACACGAGAATGTACCTTTTTCCACTTGTAGAAGCTGGAGTGATTGGCCCACATATGTCCGTGTGGATTAGCTGCAACTTCTCACTAGCATGCCAGTCACTTTTCTTAGGGAATGTTTCTCTGTGCTGTTTTCCGAGTGCACATGTTTCACACAGAGCATGTTTGTCAGCAAGTTCTGGAAGCCCCCTTACCATCTTCTTATAGACCATTAATCTAATGGCTTTGTGGTTCACATGGCCATATCTCCTGTGCCATAGTTGTGTTTTGGAATCCTCAAGGACTTGCAAGCACTTTGATGGCTCTCCTAGTGTAGTAGCATATATAGGAAACATCCTATTCTTGGACATAGTTGCTGACAAAAACTCCCCTCTGATGGCATGAAAGGCTTTACATACTCCTCCTTGTATCACAATGGTCACACCCTTGTCTTGTAGTTGCCCAAGACTAATAAGGTTTGATGTGAGCATAGGAACATAATAAACATCTGTTATAACTCGAGCATACCCATTGATGTGCAGCCTCACATTTCCACGACCTTTAACTTCCAGCCTGTGATCATTTCCCAGCTTTACTTTGTGTTGGTATGATTCATCCAAATCAGTGAACCATTGTCTTGATCCTGTCATATGGTTTGAGCATGCAGAATCCAAAAACCATATGCCTTTACCTTCTAACTTTCCTTCTTCTCTCTGAGTCATCAACACATGTGATTCTGCTTCATATTTCTTCAAATCAACTGAAGCCATTAGAACAAGCTCCTCATTCTCCTCATACTCGGTGTAGTTTGCCGCCCTTCCCTCAGTTGGACACTCATATTGGAAATGTCCAAATTGATGACATTTGTAGCACTCAATGTTGGACTTGTCGAATTGAGGTCGGTGATTATCGAATTGGGATCTCCCACGGCCTCTTCCTCTACCTCTGGTGGTGTAGCCACGACCTCTGCCCCTTCCTTTACTAGTACCTTGATCTGCCTCAGCCTTGAGGACCTGCTCTTCATTGCTCTTCCTTCTTATCTTTTGTTCATGTATTAACAGTGAACTTTGCAATTCATCTATAGACATCTTGTCTAGATCTTTGGTTTCTTCTATGGCACATACCACAAAGTTGAAGTTCTCAGTTAACGTTCTGAGAACCTTTTCAACAATTGTGACGTCGGTCATAGCATCACCTGCATTCCGCATGTCATTGGCAGTAGTCATCACACGACCCAGATAATCGGTGACACTTTCTCCAATCTTCATCTCCAGGAGCTCAAAGTCTCTTCTAAGTCTTTGGAGTTGAGCTCTCTTCACCCTCGTGTTCCCTTGGTACTTCAATTTCATGGCATCCCAAATCTGCTTGGCTGTGTTCTTCTCAGTCATGGTTTTGAGAATCGATTTGTCTATCGATTGAAATAGGTAGTTGCAGGCTTTCAGATCTTTCAATTTGTTTTCTTCAAAGTTCTTCTGTTGCGTTGCTGTAGCTTGTTCTCCTGGTCTGAGCACCGTATACCCGTCTTCCACAACTCGCCAATATTCTTTCGATCGGAGTAACGTCTCCATGACCATGCTCCAATGATCATAATCACCGTCGAATTTTGGAACGCTCGTGTTCTGAAACTGTACTGTCTCATCCGCCATTGAAGTTTTCTCTCAATTCCTCACAAGGAACACTCTATTTTGATCTGATTTCGCTCTGATACCAAATGTTCGGCACAAATGGTATGATCACACAAACAATCTCACAAAACTGATAATTACCATAGAAACTTGAACTGGCTTAAATAGCCATTACAAAACAACCCACGACTGACCCATGACTCCAACGTTTGTTAACTACTGCTAAACAATCGGAAAGACTAAATCAAACCTAAGACTCGATCAATGAATAACTGAACATAGAAAACGACAAAGAAACCAACAAACCAACTAAGAGACTCCGGTCCGGTTCTCTTAACACTAGTTTAAGTGAACCCGGTTTATTTAAAACATAATCCAATAAAAAATACATGTGTATAAACAGTAAATACACAGAGGAGGTAAAAACATATGCATGATGATGCATCAACATAAACGAACTTTTAATCACGATGCAATGACAAATAGTAATTCATATGGAAATTTGAAATACAAGTACTAAACATATGTTATAGTTATATAAAAACAATTATAAATTACATATTGTGTGTGTAAGAAACAATTTCATCTCCAAAATGTTCTAAAACATTTATGAATTGGGTATTCAAGATTCATCTTTTAACATATAACAATAACGAGTTGACCACCACTCAACAAAATCACCACACTAACAAATCTAAAAATTTAAGCATATACGATGGATAAAAAAACTTCAGCTATTATATATCTTACTTACTATAATATCCTACTTTGTTAGTTATCTAAAAGTTATTTCTTATGGATCTCATGGAGTAATCAAGCAACTTTATTATGAAAATGCCACTTGAGCATCTAAAGTATTATGACAATCGAAACATCTCTTTCTGATATATAAATATAAATATATAAATATATAAATATATATATATATATATATATATATATATATATAATATATATATATATATATATATATTATTGTAACAAGCGTTTGTTATGTGGCCCTCCATGACCAAAACTTAGTTCTGAATACGTAAATAGGTGATCATTAATATTAAATATTATTCAATAATTGTTGATGATATTTAATATTTGATATCATACATGCATGTTTAAATATACGTCTAACACCATAAAATGGTAATTAATCTATCCATAACTATATATCATTTCTAAG
This sequence comes from Flaveria linearis, assembly GCA_024085815.1. Taxonomy (NCBI): domain Eukaryota; kingdom Viridiplantae; phylum Streptophyta; class Magnoliopsida; order Asterales; family Asteraceae; genus Flaveria; species Flaveria linearis. Next base: position 2,519,499 of record CM044005.1, read on the forward strand.
TTGTTACCTTGTGTTTATCTATATGAAATAATTGTTACACATGTAATACGTGATCGAGGTGATTTACGCACTAAAATATTAGAAAAAATTAATTAAATATAAGGTCTTCTAAAACTAAAAAGTGTAAGAAATAATCTCAATTATCAATCTCCTCAATCAATTATTGAGATCAAATTATAACAAAAAATTTGTTAGATGGGAATTTTAGAAATAGCCATTTTTATTGACTTGTTGAAAAATTCCTTTAATTTTTTTAAATGTTCGTGACTTTTATGTACGACATTATTTTTTTTTAAATTACACCATAAAAACCATCATTTTTAATTTAAAACAAGTAAAGTATTGTTATATTAAAAATAATATTTTTTTATATTTTTAAGCCATATCTTGTCATTGTGCCCTTTTGTTAGTTATTGTGTTTTTTAAATACTATTTTGTTTTTCAAAATTGATGAATTTAAAAAAATATAAAGGTGGAATAATATTATTGTGCATCGCTAATATGTAAAATACAATAATAAATTAACAAATAGCTAATCTAGTATATTAAAAACAATGACAAAATAACACAATCTCATTGTGTTTTTTGATCTACATTTTGTTATCTTAAATACTATGAGTTTTGAAAAATACATTGATTAAATAAAATTATTGTGTAATAATATTTTTTTATATTTTTAAGCCATATCTTGTCATTGTGCCCTTTTGTTAGTTATTGTGTTTTTTAAATACTATTTGTTTTTCAAAATTGATGAATTTAAAAAAATATAAAGGTGGAATAATATTATTGTGCATCGCTAATATGTAAAATACAATAATAAATTAACAAATAGCTAATCTAGTATATTAAAAACAATGACAAAATAACACAATCTCATTGTGTTTTTTGATCTACATTTTGTTATCTTAAATACTATGAGTTTTGAAAAATACATTGATTAAATAAAATTATTGTGTACTTGTATAATCTATAAAAAAACAATGACATGAAATACATATTGTTATTTTTAACACTATGAAGATCAAAAAACATAATGAGACATTGATGAAATAACAACTATATATAATTTATAAAAACAATGATAAAAATAACATATTGTATTATTTTTAACGCTGTGAGTTTTGAAAAATATATCGGTAAAAGTATATCATTGTTTATTTGTAATTGCAAAATGCAATGATAGATAATAAATTTATATAATTTATAGAAACAATGATAAAATAATATAAAATAATCTAAAACGTAAAACATAATAGTTAACACATATAACAAAGGACGTAATATATACAACACAATAAATTAATATTTGACACAATGAACATATAAGACATAATAAGCTGACGTATTTAACACAATAACTAAAATGTTATTCTCTTTAAAACAATAGAAGGACACGTGTTAAGCCTATAATCATTCTTCGACTTTTTAAATTAAATACTGTTTTTATTATAACCCTACCACTAAAATATTACGTTATATTTATAGTATAACACTAAAATGTCCAAATGTCGAATGTCCAACTTATGATCATAACGTTATATGAAGAACTTTCGGTATGTATTTAATCACTGTTGTAAAACTCGGCCTAGCCGGCCGAGTAGTCGGCGAGTACTCGGTACTCGGCGAGATGCCGAGACACTTTTCATCAACTCGGTCAACATTACTCGAAATCGGTCCAACTCGGTCCTACTCGGTCCAACTCGGCCCTACTCGGTCCAACTCGGTCCAACTTGGCCAACTCGGTGTAACTCGGATTTTCACTATTTTTCACCGATTTTCGTTGTTTTTCACTGATTTTATTGAATTTTTATTGTTTTTCATTAATATACATTGAAAGATGATAATCAAATGATTAATATGTCTATAATATTAAATAATTGATATTAAGTTTTGAAATATTTATGTATGTGAATATGTATTTTTTTATTTATATCAATATTCACGTATTTTTTATAAGTAATAGTAAGTTTGTGATATTTAACATATTTATAATTTTCAAAAAATATTTTTTATAATTTATCACGTCCGAGTACTCCCCGAGTACTCCTCGCCTAGACCGGGTACTCGCAACTCCCACTCGACCGATCTGGTAGCGCCTAGCGAGTTTTGCAACAATGATTTCAATATGTATCAAATGTTCTACATTCTAGCATTATCAAGGTATCACTTCTTATGTTATTGATGGCTCAAGTTTAATAATAGATTAGATATGTCCAACTTATTGATGGCTCAAGTTTAACAATAGATTGAAAGGGTGTGTGGGTTTAGAATAAAAAAAATGTATTTGCATGTGTTAATTAACTCAATAGCACGTAGAGTTACTTAATATACATCTCCCAAATTAAAGACCTAGTTACTAATTTTTTTAAGTGGCAATTTAATTATCGTGTACCCTCAAAGATTACTCATTTTACGTTCAAGTGGACCTCATTTCGATTTGTTCTTCGATGGTTATAACAATCCAATCTTGCTTTTAGAGCACCATTCATTCCATCTAACCTTATGTAGGTCAACTGCAAAATAGTTAAATATGAGTAGTTGGATCTTTAAGGTTTGAAATGACATCTAAATTCTTTAATTGATGATAAATGAAGAGCATGCAAGGAATTTATCACAAGAATGTCAACCGTGACTTTTTTATTTTTTTTATTATTTCAAAAAAGCTCTAAAATATATAACTGCAATACCTTGAAGTTATGATGAAAGATGATCTCATAAACTCAAAAAATTAACTTAGGTTGATATCATATTAAAACTAAGGGGCTGTTTGGCAGTCTCTTAATCAGCATCTTCATGGTTCAGATGTCTAAATGGTTCAGCACTTAATGGTTCAGACTGTTTGTTTCGTGAGCAAATGTCTGAATGGTTAAGACATTGTCTTTGAATGGTTAAGCATTATACTAATGCTGAATGGTTAAGAGGTCTAATGCTAAATGGTTAAGACCTCTTATCTGAATTGGTTAGACATTTGCCTTTGAATAGTTAAGCGATATACTAGCTCTTAATGGATCAGACCTCTTATTGGTTCATCACTTAATCATTCAGATATCATCAAACAACCCCTAATATAGTGTGAAAGCTATATGCGAAAAGCATTTAATATTAAAATTATTACGTTAATATCTCGTGTATTACATCTGTTGAATAAATAAAATATTAAAAAGTTACTAATAAAAATAGTTAATTATAAAACAATCTTTTGATATAAATATGATTGACATTACGTACTAGTGATAAAAATACGATATCATTTTTTAAACTTTTGTTTAATTTTTTATGAAAAAGTTGTTTTTAAGCAAATTGTTTTAAAACAAACAGCTTTAAAAAAGTGTCATTTTAATAATTTCTTTATTATAACTTTAAATTTTATTTATTTTTGTTTCATAAAGAATATTATTTTTTAAAAGCCACAGGCTTTAAATATATTATGTTTTTAAAAGTTTGATATATTTTTTAAAAATATTCTTATTTTATAAGAATATTATTTCTTTACAGATTATATTTGTAGAAAGATCTCTTTTTTAATTTAAAAAAAAAGTATTTCTATTATGAAAAGAATTAATAATATTATTTGTGTTTGATGTGATATTATTACGAGAGATAAATTGGAAAATAAAATTTAAAAACTTTAAAATTGTTACAAGTGAAATGTAAAAACCTTGTTTTATTAGTATAGATAGATATATATACAAACTCCCTACATATGTTTGAAACACTAGTAATTATGAAATCAGCGAAAACCATCGATTAAAACTAAAACCACTACATAACTTAAAACAGACATAATACATAAAGTGACCAATTTCTCTACATGCATGAACAATGTTTTGGAGACCGGATCGGACCGGCCGGTCCGACCAGTTCGACCGGGGATCGGTCCGGTGGCGGGTCCGGTCTGATATGGATCGGTTCTGGGCGGTCGAACCGGCCGGTTCTTCCCGAACCACTGGTCGGACCGAGAAACCGGACCGGTTTGGACCGGTTTGTTTTTTTTAATTTTTTTTATTTTAATGAGTAAAACCGGGGTGTTAAACCATAAATTAGTACGTTGGATATACAAATATAGTTAAATTTATATATAACTATAAAATACATATATAAAACATATATAAATTACTTATATTTAATTACATATATAAATATAGTTAAATCCGATCCAACCGTTCCGACCATCAAAACAGTAAAACGTCCGGTTCGACTTCCGATCCGGTTCTGAAAACATTGTACATGAGGGAAGCAATGTGAACATTAGCCATGTGTAGTGAAAATGGAAAAGGAAACAGAGTTTGAACTTTATACTTGAGGGGTGAGAATTGTAATAACTTGGTATACTAAGGAGTAGATTGTAATATGAAAAACAGTTAAACGACAGTGGAAGGGAATAATCATGGTTAGATTTACCTCTCAATAAGAATTGATATTGCATTGAGATGGAATAATCATGCTTAGATTTACCTTTTAATTAAAGTAACAAAGACCAGAAACATTCTATTCATTGTATGTGCGTTCGTAATTATTGAAACAATAATTTTACTTACACTTCTTTTTAAAGTAATTTGTTTTGTTTATTTACTTGTTAGAATTTTAACGGACAAATTGTTGGTTTTAGCAACTTTTTTATGCGTCGTATATAAATACATACAACTATACATCACACACATATAAATTTTAAATTAATATGAATAAAAACATGTAAATTACTCAAGGTTGTATAATTGGTTAAAAAAGAATATTCTTACCTTTAATTTAAGAAGAGAATTTTTTATAATAATGATTTTTTTCCCTAACTTTAGCTTCAATTTGTATATATTTATTTTGTTTTCACTAAGATAAATATTTTTTTTCATGGAAAATATATACACTATATTTAGTAAACTCATGTATTATATTGGTAACTAAATAAAATATTAATTATAATAAAAATATACTAATTATAAAATAATATTCAAATATAAGATATGATTAGAATTGCGTATGAGTAATAAGTATAAGTAATAAAACAATGATATCAACTTATTAATTTTTTTGAACTTTTTTGTTTTTCCAAACAAACTAAACATTTTATTTCAAAAAAAATCGCTTTAAAAAACATATCACTTAAACTAAATTATCATAACTCCCAATTTTAAATGGTTTATAAAAATTTACTTTTAAAACACTAATTTTAGAATATCTGGTATTTTTAAATAAAAAGTTTGATATTTATGGTAGTGATAAGCGAAATATCAATCACGATGGTTAAAAGCCTCTCGAACTTTTCTCAAATATTCATGGTAGATAGAGACATTAGGAGTGGTGCGATCATAACAACTATGGTAGATACAGACAATTATGCATTTAGCAATAACTTCTAAATACAGACATTAGCAATAATTTCTCAATTATGCATTTAGCAATAACTTCTGCTAGTGTTAGCGACCAACCACTCACTAATGGTCATCACAACAACTAAGTCATTAATTTTAAAATTACAATTGTGCGATTAGCAAGAACTTATGATATCGAACATCAACAATACTAAGTTTTCATTCACATGAACCAAACTATTAATAGTAACTTGGTGTTGTCGGTAACCAATTGTAATAATTAAATGTTAGTCAATTTAAACGTCAAACTAATATAGTTTTTCTTGAGGAATTGTAATGTTTGAACAAAATATTGTGATTTTTCAAAAGCTATAAACCATACAATTCAATCTATTATTAGGTTTCATACCAATAAACGCATGCCTGTTCCCGATTAATCTAAATTATACTATTAAGATCTCAATAGTACCATCAAAATACATTAATTTGATGGTAATTACACGAGTGAGTGAGGTTATCCATGGGCTTAATTACTACGAAACCTATATGTATCGTGTGTATGTCCTAGTGCTACATACTACATAGCTTCCACATATATATATATATGTTTATATAGATTACAATTTATATATATATTATAGTGCATCTAAGTTTATATAGATTACAATTTTATATATATATATATATACATATAGGGGGGGTTCCAATGCAAACTAGACTTATGTTGAAAACCATGCAAACCAAAATCTAACCCTTGATTAGTGAGATCAATGACTATTAATGTTCTGTGATTAAGTTAATTAAAAAAATATAGTAAAAAATAGGAAATCCCTTAAGAAGGGTATTTTGGTAAAATACCTTTATATGTAACTGAATGTGATAATTGTTTCCTAAAATCAAGCAGAGAAACCATCGATTCAAAGATACCGATTGAAATCTTGCAAAATATTTAGAAGTTTTAATCGTTCACATTGTTTCAATCGATTGAAAATTTCACACAATTTGGGTGTTTTGAGGCGGCCGACGATAGTGAATTACCCCAAAAACCGACGTTGAAGGTTCGTTCTTCTTTCATAACCAGCAGTTAATGTGATGAAATCTGGTTTTTAAAGGGTTGAAATTCGATATTAGTTTGAGATTGTTGAAGAGTATTTTGATGAAATCGTGTTATTGTAGCATTAATCGGACCAATTTTGTGAAATTAAGCCTTTAGATTAAGGGTATGTGGCTTGTATAGGTTATGATTTCGTCTGATGTATGTGCAAAATTCATAGTGCTTAGGGTTTAACAAGGTCTAATCAACAATGAATGATAATGTGTTATGTATGTGGGTTATATTATAATTGTTCGTATGTGTACCGAAGTATATGATAGAAATATGTATAGTTTAGAGTTTTGTGTAACCCAATAAGTGAGGGTTTGTGATACATATATGTATCTGTGACAGAATCAAAAGTAGTTGACTCAATTTACTAACAGCGAGCCTTAATGTACTATCTTCGTGGGTTAGATTAGATGTTCATATGTGTACCGAATTATCTAAAAGGTGTAATGCTTAAGAATAACAAAACTTTGACAGTATATGTGTTTTGACATAATTGGTACACATATGAACTTGGAAAAATCAACTACTCTTATGCAAGTGTTACATATATGCACATGTGTGTGTTATCTTCTCATGTATTTACATATATCCACAAGTGTTGTCTTCACACACGCACCACTACATAAAAACAAAAATTTTCAAAGAGAACTACTCTAACAGAAATGGTACATATATGAACAGTTATGTGTTAGCATCATACTAAACCACTGCATAAACCTACTCACATAATAAAATGTTGTAAAACAAGTGTTACATATATGCATAAACCAGTTCAGAACATTATAAATAAAAATTGATTTCAGTTTGATTTTTTCATATATGTACAGTTATGTGTTATGATTATACCAAACCACTGTATAAACCTACTCTCATAATAAAATGTTATAAAACAAGCGTTACATATATGCATAAACCACTGCATAAACCTACTCACATAATAAACCACTGCATAAACCTACTCTCTTAATAAAATGGTGTGTGTTAGAATGCAGTGAATGCCCTTTAAACTCAGCAGTTTGATTTCAGTACTTTGTTTTATTGTTTTGAATTCTTCTATTGTCTAGTATACTAGTATCATTTATATATACAAAATGATTGTGCAGGTAGTGAACCTGTTTAGAAAATTACTCAAGTTAAAATGTCAACAAGTAGGAAATTGAAACTGTTGTTATACTTTATGTACTGAATTTGCCCAATATTTTACAAGTAAATTATGTATGCAGGTAGAAAGAGAAGTGAAAGAATCGCCAACAATTCTAGTTTTAGTAAGTTCACCAACACTGTTGACGAACCCATCGAAATAGAGGACACCCCATAACCATTACCTCAATCAGAAGGTATTACATTTTCATTAATTTTTAATTTATATTATTACATGAAAAACAAATATGAATGTATATGGTATCATTGTGGTTTTTTTTGGCTATTGTGGTTTTAAATATAGTAGGTACATATATGTACTTTGAAAAGACACAAATTTGGGTAAGAAAGGTTAACATGACAGTAAATTTTTCTAACCTATTTTAGTGGTATAGTTGTATATTTATTTTTTGAGATTATATAATATGTGGTATGTGTGTGTTATCTTCGAAAATTATTAATGAAAATTTAATTGTATATTTTACAGTGGTTAAACGTCGCAAGAGACTTAGTGAGAAGTTGAAGATATCTCAGTAAATAATTTTCAGATCGGTTAACACAGTATCTGTATTCCATACTAAACACGCTTCTTGGTAGCGCATCCTTCCGCCATCGTCCGTGAATATATTGATTGGGAATTTTTCAATTTTATGATGTCTGAATACGCAGAACACATGTCTGCATAAATATCCAATACGTGTGAATGACATGCAGGCACATGAAACCGAAAAATCCAACAAATTAAGGGTAACCTGCACATGTCATATAAAAAAAGGGTTGAACCATTAGATTGACAGGAAAGTCAACTTTTCCTTAAAATCGTAATTAAGAAATCCTCATCAACAAAATGTTACATATATGAACTTTTGGAAAACATAGCTGCTGCCTTTTTCAACGTTAACCAGCAGTAACATATACAAAATGTGGTACATATATGAACAAAGGTTGAATAAAACTATCAGGTTACATATGTTTTTGGGCATTAACATAGTTTGATAATATAAGTGATACAATGAACAAAGTGGTACATATATGAACAATAATGTATATTTAATTGATTACATACATGGTTAACCAGCATTGGTACATATAACTGATTACATACATGGTTAACCAGCATTGGTACATATATGTATATTTATAAAAAAGTCACTTTATAAAATAATTTAGAGGTTTTAATTTTGAAAACCATGCATGTAATCAGTATCAGATAAAACAAACACTTATATACCTTAAATTCATTAAGGACATCAGACCTATTGTCTTGATGTGCAATAATGTAGTTGAAAATTCGACTGGCTATCTCACGGTTGACAATGTAACATAAAGTCTGACACTTGTTGATCTCCTTTTGCACCTCCAGGAAAATGTTCCGTGTGTAAATCTCAGAAGCATGCCGTTCTACTAATAAACTTGTTAGGAAGTTAGGAACAGTAGTAGTGGTGTTGAATTCAAGAACACGCTGATTGTATCTTTGACCATCTAAAGCGTTGTCAAAACACAAGAGAAACTGAACAAGATTGTTTGATGGACTGGAATTAACCTTGAAATATGAGTTTGAGCTTTCACATCTTGATGTGTTTTCATCAAAAACACATTGGAATGTCCTTAAAATATCCAGGAACCCATTGTTCTCTTATTGAAAACATATCAGATAGCCATTTATGATCTTGAAGGTCATACTTCTCCATTAATAACTTCCATTTAGACTCAAAGGTGGATGGATGTAGATAAACATTCCAAACGAGCTTGTGAATTGATGCGTGGAGATTAGTGTTGTTTAGTAAATGACCTGACACCTGGATATAAATAATAACATTTATTTATAATCTATAGAAGATATATATGAAAAATTAAACATGTAATAACATTTAACATATAATTCCAAATATGTATCTTAATTGATACATATATGTATCTAAAATTTCTGAAAATTTTAAAGAATTGTTATGTATTATACAACTTCTATAGATTATAATCAGAATGAATCATAGCACACCTTGCAAGGGAGCTTATTGGTGATATGCCACATACAAAGTCTATGAATTGATTTGTCCAGTACATTATGAACTGCCTGTTTCATGGCAGCGTCCTGGTCAGTTAGAACTAACGATGGTTGCTTGTTGTTGTGAGCATCCAAAAAACATTTGAGCATCCATGTGTATGATTCGATGGTCTCATCATACAACAATGCTGCACCAAAAGTGATACAACTTTTATGATGATCAACACCAGTAAATGGAACAAAAGTCATATTGTACCTGAAAAAAAAACCGAAATTGTTTAAAAATTATAAGATTTAAAGGTTATATAAATAATGTCATACTTGTTAGTCTGGTATGTCGCGTCAAAGGCCAATACATCACCAAATGCAAGATAATTGATCTTTGACACCTCATCTACCCAAAACAAATTCCGAATCTCATCCCCAACAGCTAAAAAATTGAATGTGAAATTGTTTTGACATAACACGCGTTGTTCCATTCTATCAATGAAGAACTGGCCGTCACTATCGCCAATGTAGTTGGCTATATCCCCACTAAAATTCTTATAATCAATCTTGGTTCCTCTAACCATATGATGACCTCCTTTTAATGCAACTTGAAGCCTATGAGCTTTAGAAGGACCAACACTAGCCAACCGACATTTAGCAATGAACTCCTTGTCTACAAATTCTAGCCTGCGCTTCTTTTTTGTAAGGTCTAAATTATCCAAATTGACCAACCCATGATTGTGTGTCTCGACAAACCCATACACTTCAAACCCTTCTGTTCCTTCAATAGCTTTGAATTTTATACGAGCCGACAATCACAGACTTTAAAGTTTCTTCAACGGATACGAGACTTAGTCTTAACATCCAATGTGTCATTTACCTTGCCATTAGGTATTCCAGCCTTGTTACACAAAATATATCTATGTGTGATGACACCTTCCTTCTTTTTCAAGTTACCCAGACGAGTACTGAAACCGGCAATCTCCGCGTACGACTCATACATCCTTCTCGCGTCATCCCAGTTTTGAAACCTAGATCCAATAACAGGCTTAAGATCTACTGATACAATAGGAGTCCAGTACCTAGAACCATTAGGTGATTGGTATAGAGTGCTGCGTATTGAATCTGCATAGACAACATATCAATCAAATCCTCAAAAAATAGTAAAAGTATTACTAAATATTTTAAAATGAGCTTTACTATTTACCTTCATTTTCAACACCAGTAAAAAATACGGCCTCATTCACATTCTCTGGTATAAAGTTTTTGTTGGTATCAATATCAACTAGGTTATCTGCTCGATCATAAACAAATTACTCTTAATAACACAATATTGGTACATATATGTATCTACTTAACAAACAGAAACCGTACAACAAACAATCTGCAAATATCAACAATTGTACCCTAAAAAAGAACAAAAATAAATTAAAATCTATTCATAATTTAAAATTTTAATATATGTAACATGACAATTAAGAATCTGGACTTCATAAACAACAAAATTCCAAGAAATAATACATAAACAGAATTTACATTCAAAATTGTACGACCTGCAAAATTATAAACTTTGCAAAACTACTAAAATAAAAGAACAAAAGGTGACTACTAATGTCATGGGTACATATATGTAACGAACAGAAAACAAATTAATAATACAAACTACCTTTTAAAGTCGTAGGTACATATATGTACTGAATGTAAAGAAACATAATACATACCTTCAAATTCATCTTCTATAACTACAGGTATAATATCCTGATGACGATCAGGACTAATTAACCTAGTATCCTCTGTCGAACCTTTAATTGAACAAATACCATCTTCAATTCCCGAACGACCACTCGAAATAACTACGTGCTTGCGTGAATTGGAACATTCTGCAACACATGATTCGGCTGTTGATTTCATTGATTCCGAAACTAAGAAAATAAAAAACTTCACAATCCAATGAATACTACTGCTTAATACAAATCAATCTATAATTGAAGAAGATTGGAAAAAGAAATTAGAAACCGTATTTTGTTAGAGAATAATCAGGGATTTAGTTTTGTTTTGTTAAATATCTAATTAATAGTCTAAATTTATAATTACTAATTTACCCTTTACTATTAATAATTCTGAATTAAATTAGAACAAATCTGATTGGTGGATGCTAGTTTTCATGGTTTTTAATTATAATCTTAGTTTTCATTTGATCCCTCCTCTATACATATATATATATATGTATATTACTACATAGCTTAAAGATAATCAATATATTATAGTGCATCTAAGTTTATATAGATTACAATTTATATATATATATACATATATATATATACACACATATATGTATATACATATATATATATATATATATATATATATATATATATATATATATATATATGTATGTATGTATGTATGTATGTATATTACTTACATGTTAATGAATTTAAACGTTCAGATATTAGAATTGTATTATATGATTTTTCATTTTTTTGGAACATCTAGGGATGTGATATGTTGGTTTATGGTAGCGTGACAAATGATTTGACGACTTAAATGGCTCTCAAACAAAAAGAAACATTGAAATAAAAGTTATCGAACCATTAAAAAGATTCAAAATTTGGCCCATTGATTAAAGATAATCTTAAAGTTCAATAAGCAAAGTAACAACTGACAAATATTGATACAATTGTTATTAGTTTGTCGATCGTATTTTTATAAGTTTGGTTTGTTTGATTATAATAGTTGATGTAAGTTGTCTTACTTTTAGAGCATTCACATCACACCCTTTGTGAGTATGTTCTTTATGTTATAGAGAATGATTTTAATTTGTTATGAGTGAAGTATAAAAAAATATTATTGTTTATTTATATATTTGATAAAACATTGTTAAACTTTATTAATTTTTTAATATTTTTTAAAATTGGTTGTGAGTAGAAGAGAGAAAAAAAATAATGATAAAGTTATTAAAAATATTATTTAATTAAAAAATAAAGAGAAAAAATAATGATTTTTAATATAACTATAAAACGAAGATGAATAGTTGGATGTGAATGTTTTTATGGTAACAACAGTCAACAACAACTTCGTGACATCATGCTTTTCTAAATAGGAGAAAACAAGGCATACGAACAAGTTATAGTCTCGAATTAGACATTTCAAAGAACGCGTATTTTCGCATCCAAAAACGTAAAAACTTGTTTTTTTTATTATGACAAAGTATATATACAAACATAACGATACTCTTTTGGGTTCTATATCTAAACAAAAATATTTATGAATGAAGTAGTAACAATTTTAAAAGATATGAATGAATGGGTGATGTTGTTTATTAAAGAGAAAGTCAGAAGATGGTCTAAAACATTATATATACACAAAAAATATGTAAAACCTAGCAGTGTATCTTTTTGTTCTTGTATTTTAGTCTTTATTTTCGATAATAATACCAATAAAATACCATAAAGAAATAACGCAAGAAGCCAAGCATAAGAGATAAGTTATACCTCACTTTCTTTTTTTAACTCACGTATCCATAAAATTGTCTTTCATCTACCTTACAATAAATAAAACACAAATTTGATTATCTACTTTTTATACTCAATATGAAAAAGAATGCCTTGTCGTTGGCCCCGTTACAAGTTGTATGGGAAGCATGTATATATGAGTTTCAATAAATACTTTATAATAAAGAACGCACGAATCAATTTCAAGTAATGTTTTCTGAACTGGATCGAACGTCGAATCGGACGTCTTACTGGTTTAGTGGCGGGACCGGATTTAAGAACCGGATGACGTCATAATTATATATAGTATATTATATATATAGTTATATATAAAATTAAATATAAGTAATTTATATATAGTTTATATATGTATTTTATAGTTATATATAAAACTTCATTATATCCGTATATACAACACACTAATATATGGTTCAACACCCCGTTTTTACCCACTAAAAAAACAAAAAAAAAACAAAAAAAAAAACAAAAAAAAAAACAAAAAAAAACAAAAAAAAATCTGGTTCAAACCGGTTCGGTTTCCAGCTCCGGCCACCGGTTCGTATGGTTCGACCAGCCAAAAACGATTCGATGCGAACCGGACTGGCCCCCTAACCGATCCCTGGTCGGACCGGTTGGACCAGCCGGTCCGATCCGATCCCAACAACATTGATTGATTTCAAGTATATCTACTAAATATATTGTGTATACATCATAGATCATGATATATAAATCTTATTTGGGTATCTACTTTTTATACTCGTGGCTCGCATATTATGTACTACGCTACCCTCGGAATATTTTAAAATAAATTACGCGAGTAAAAATATGCATTATTTTTAACATGAGATATTTTGGTGATATAGTTTTTATTAGTTTTTAAAATTAGAAAAATAATAAGCTTGTGGTAGAAGGGAGGTATAATTTGTGGATGTGCTTAGCTGTAAACGAGTCTAATTGCAAATGGACCACCGTCATTCACACACTACAGCTCACCACTCGATTGTGACACAACCATACCCTGTATGTGCTGCCACTACAGGGAAACCCACCCCATTTAATTTAAATCACATTCTTACCATGTCTAAAAACAATTTATATGTTTTAAGTAAATTAGTAACAACCAATGATCTTAAACTATAGTTTGAGTGGTTGATATAATGTATCTTAATTAATACTTCACTAAATTATAAGTAGATTTTAAATTTGACTCTCACATTTGATAAAATAAAAGATTTCAAGTATACTAGAGGGTTTTTTCATACATATTATGAGTTTGAATTTTCTTTTAATTGTAGTCTTAGATTATCTACTCAAATAATGAAAATGATTGGAGTAGGTTAGTAGTTCCTCAGTGATAAAATTATACGTTAAAAAGGTAAAATGGTACCATACCTTTAATGTTACTTTTACAAGTATTATTTCACGCAAAATATTGAAATAGTAAAAGTTTTAAATGTTGTTATTAAAGATTACTGGGATATGTTGTCCAAAATAAATAGAATTGCATATATCTCTCTCCACCTAAAAAATTATGTATTTTCTAAACCATAAGTTTTTAATATATAAATACAAGCTTTTTAAATATGCTTTGAAAAAATATGGAATATTACAATTTTAAAAGAAAAGATATGGAATTGCCCCTAAAAAGTATATCACTTAAAAGAAATAATAGCCTAAATTCTAAAGATGTCAAATTTATGCGTATTCGTTTATTGTTTATCAAGTCATCGCTTTTCTTTTATCACATGCTATCATTTTTATTGCTTAATGTTATTTATGCATTGCGTCTGTTTTTAATTAAATAATTATATTTATTACATTTGAAATTAATAGTTTTTTTAATTTATAATAGAATTAATTTATACCATTCTTTTAATTTGACTTTTTCAATCAAATAGACAAATTTCGTACCAATTAGAGTCTAGCTATCGAGTTTAGTTAAAGGTTTTGTCTCTTAGAAAGTAGGTTCTGGATTTAAACCCATGCATAGTGTAACTTAATGTAATTTAAAAGTAAATTGTATGATAAATTTACCGTTTAAATTTAATAAAAAAACTTACTAGCAGCAATAACTTTTCATTAACTTTTTGTCATTCATGCAATTCTCAAACATGTTAGTTTTCATTACATCCTACTAGAAGCTATGCCCAGCTAATTTGCATCGATGTTTTTTACGTTTATTTTTTATTATAAGTCATCTTGATTAAGCAAAAAAATTTAATTACACTAAACTATCTACAGTTTAATTTACTATAAGCCTTTAAAGCTTAATGTCAAAGATGACATTTTCTTTTACTTTTGTATGATATTGATTGAAAATAAAACTACAATAGTCATTCTTAGATGTATTTCCCGACAAATAAAACAAAAAGCCAAAAGCTAGAAAAAACAACATTTTGTGTTATCGTAGTCAAAATCTAAAGTTGGCATACAAAACAAACTTATTTTATATTTCATGATACGAGCTTTATTTTATTGCTAAATAAGTTTATTAAGGAAAAGAACAAACAAGTAACGTCCATTAAAATATTATTATGATGTATCCATTTTAATAAGAAGACTCATTAAAACGTTGATATGTGATTCTTTAATTAAAGAGGTTGCGGGATCGCTTCCAACCGATGACGTCCTGTTATAAAAAATGTAATAAAATAACTTTAGCGCATAATTGTCGTAGGCTGTTCTAAAAAACGTACACTCATTTATTATCATTTCATAAAAAGAAATTAGGTACATACTGTTTGGCTTGAAGGAATTTGTGACGTACTAGAGGCGGGGACAATGTCCGGCAATACGTCGTGACACATCAGCCCTCTCTTTACCGTCTTGTGTAACTCTAGATCGGTACATTCATCTTTGCTTTTACCGTCATCTGTTTCTACCACCTCTTTCTCACCATCCACCTTAACCTCTTTTTGTCATTCCGTACGCATCTTTCTATGACTCCATTGACCAATATCTTAAAAGAGCAACTATCATTTATCACCATCGTTATCGTTATTGTTGAAACATAACGATAAATCATTAAAACTTCACAGCAGAATCAGATATTAAAATGAAATTGTTTTTCATAATGTTTTTGTAAAAAATATCTGATTAGTAAGTATCATATTATTTTTTTTCTTAATAAGGTTATAAAATATGCAGAAGCGTTAATATGCAAGTAAAATTCTTACAAATAAAAACACCATAGATTACTTTGTTTATAAAACAAAAATGTTATTGTTCATCGAACAATCGAAGGACAGGTTTTTTTATTAGATTTAATACGAAAGACCTTATGTATATAGTTTTAATCTGTCGGTGTTGAATGTCTAAATAAACCATTTTCTCTTTTTTATTTTGAAGAATTTAAAGACAAAATAAAACCACTATATTCTTATTACTAAACATCATTTATTTGCTTGTCCTTGAAACACTTGGCACCCACAATATTTATTTGCATGTCTGACTTAAGGTTCTTGTGAAAATAGTACATCATCTTGCAGCCAGTGATTATGTGAAAAATAAACGATAAAAAACTGACAACATTTTGGCATTTTCTTCTATTTAGTCCCTACATTTCTTGACTTTTTTCATATTCGTATGGATTTTATCGAAGACTTCACACTACTACAGAAAAGGGTATCTGTTACGGTCAAATCTGTAGCGAATTCGTAGCCAAACGAGTGTTTGCTACGAATTTGCTACGGATTTGGTTTGTAGATGATACTTTCGTCGCTAATTTTTCTTGCTACGGAATTTTGCTACGGACTAATATTTGCTACGGGTTTAGCTACACAGATTGACGTCGCTAGTTTAGCTACACATTTGGCTATGAATATTTGCTATAGAGTTTGCTACAGAGTTTTGTTTAATTTTAGCTACAAAATTTTTGCTACGGAAAGGTTTGCTACGATTTTGCTATGAATTTTAGCCACGGTTTTGCTATGGATGATTTATCGAGGAATTTGCTACAAATATTTGCTATGAAATTAGTTATGGATTTGCTACATTTTGGCTATAAAAATTGGGTACGAATTTTGCTATGAGTTTTGTTATATTTTAGTTACCAATTTTGCTATGGGTTTGCAATTACTTTGCTACGGATTTTAATAAATTATTGCTACGGATTTAGCTACGAATTTTGTCTAAATTTTTTAAAAGATTTGCTTTTCATAATGTTATTTAACCTTTTTCTGTATATGATATATATCACAATTTTCATAAATATATACAAACTTAATCAAATGTTAATCCAAACCAAATAGCATAAAATATCCAATTTCATTACATTAAATATCCAAAAATATCCGAAAACATCACAGGTAATATAAAAATCCCAACCAAATAGCATAAAATATCCAAATAGCATAAAAATCATAGGTAACATAAAAATCATAGTGGTTACTAGCATAAACTCATTTCTTAACTTGATGGAATGTTTTGTGGTAGGTTTTGTGATAGCATTTGAAGTTTCTCACTCATTTCAGCATATAACCTTCATTTTCTTTAATTTTCTGCATCATAACATTCTTCTCTGCTTTATCTCGTTCTAACTCCGCTATTTGTTCTTTCAACCTTTGCACCTATAAAGAATAATTAGGACATCACACTCATAACACATCAATATCAAATACAATAAGAACTCTTATTTTTAACAAATTACAAACAAATAAAGCTCAATATAAAACACTACATACAAATAACTTGTGTGTTTATGCAAGAATGACTCATCCTGACCAATTTTTATATTTGTTATTACCCATCTTGACCCAACCTATTAAAAACTACTTTTGTCCAAACTAACCCAAGGTGTTAGAATTAGCACCCATAATAATACATAATGAGTCATAATCGGCCGGTCAATGTAATAATATTCAACTATCATTAATCATGGCTTCTTATATTTGACAAATTTAACTATTTGTGATTATAATTCTATGACTAACTAATATGAATTAATTGCTCATACTTAATCCTAATTATCAAACATAATCAATATTACTCTTAATTTACCTTAATCAGCCTTATTGTAAACTAATTAGCTTTGATTGCAACTATTTTCCTAATCAGTAGATATTAAACTCATTAACCCTAAATGGTGATAATTGACCATTATCAACCTTAATTATCCATATGTTGTCAATATTGATACTATTCGTTTTTAGTTGACTATTATTGACCCTCATTCACTCTAATTATGTGAATCCCCACTGACCACTCAATTTTATTTAATTGATCATAATTGATACTAATAATATATAAATTATATAAATTTTCATTAATTGATCATATTAATCGATGTTAATGTTAATTTACTATATTTGTTTAGTTTTGTCGAACTTGTAATAAAAAAACATCTGTTTATTTTTACTACAATTACCATATTTGAAATCTCATGAATTTTACTAAGGATTATATTACATATTTTATTTTATTTTATATTTATTTAATCGTTCTACTATGAATTTTTGCTGCAAGTCTATGTTAAATTATTTTAAAAATTATTTTCTTGATTTGGTATGAATTTTGTTAGGAATTTTGCTACGATTTGGATAATTATTATTAATTACATTTAGGATTTTTTATTTTGCTATGAATTTTACTACGGAATCCATGAAGAAGTTTTTTATCATTATTTAAATATATATATTTTTACTTTTGCCACGGATCTTCCTACGTATTTTGTTAAATTATTATTTTTAAATGTATTTCTTTTCTTGCTACGGATTTTGCTACGGATTTTGCTAGACTAATTATTTTTTTTCTTCGAAATTTAATTATTGATTTTACTACGGATTTGCTACGAATTTTATTAATTTATTTTTTAATATATTAATTTTATCAATTTTGCTTAAAATTTCTTACGGATTTGCTATGAACATAACTTGCTACGGTATATCTGTAGGTAAATCGTAGGAAAACAAATTCATAGCAAATCCGTAGCTATTCCTTAACAAATTTGCTACGGGTATTTTTCGTAGTAAAAAATCCGTAGAAAGTACCTGTTCCTGTAGTAGTGTCATTAGTTCATTGTTATTGTTACAGTATGGATAATATAAATTTTTCTTTTACACAAATATGCATAAATATAAGATCCCATTATTTTTTTTACCTACAGATATACTATTGTTGTCTTGTTAACATTAAAGGGCTGGTACTTTACCGGTAGTGATGAAATTTGCACACTTTTATAGGGGATGAGGGGCGCATTAAATTTTTTTTTTTGTGTGTGTGGTTAGGGGGGGCTTGGTATATATAAAAAAAATTACACTACCAGATCAAATATTTACACTACGAGACCAGAAATTAACACTTCCAACGAAGAAAGAGGAAGCCCCCCCCCCCCCCCCCCCCCCCCCCGGGATTCACCTATACCTACCGGTAAAAGTAAATAAACACAAAGTTACCAAAACATTAGTCTAGTAGTATTAAGGTATGTAGTAAATGCACACGTTTATTCTCAAATGGATGATCGTTCTATCTAGTCCCGTAATAGACATTGACGTAGATTTGAAACTATTTGTGGATACTTGAATTAGCTGTTCTAAAACAAATAAGCACAAGATTTTACTTTTACATGGTCATAATATTATTTGAGATTGCAATCTTAATTTAAGCATCATATATATCCGTTATTTTTCTCTTTTATGTTAACAAAGATGTATCGGTAACATTGATGGTTTTTACCAATTAGCCAATGGATCCAAACTATTAAACCACTTATTTGATACACGTTATCCACACCATCAAGAGTACATAGTTTAACTATGTATCTTTTGCTTATCTTATTGTTGTTGTTATTTTTAAACAAATTGTTTTTATCTTTATTTTCATGTCACTATACAACAGTTAAATTAATTTGCATCGCAAACTAATGGTCCATGATAGGGTCTAACTAAGTCTAGGAGTATAAAGAATGATGTAGAGCAACATGTAACATGCTCAAACCTAATTTATTTAAGAAACTTTGAAACTTATGTCCTTCCATTTTTGACAAAAACATAGATTTTATATAAAAGATCTAGACTACACTTTCCAAAATCTAAAATTTTCAAGTGATTAAATCATTGCATACCTTTTTAATTTAAATCAAATTTATAACTTGCACTCAAACCTTCGACCTTATTGAGTAATGTTAACTCAAACCTTACCCTAAAGCTTCCAATATTTTCACTAACAAACCAAAACCGTGATACTTAATGATATTAGTGATATCAACTAGGTATAAAATTGTCAAACTTGATTGTGTTGATGATACATGCATTACTCATAAATGCATAAAATTATAATTTATACCATAACATTTATGAGTGACATTAAAATTAATGTATCACATGTGATGCTTATGGTACAAGTGTTAAACCATCTATTTCTTTCCCATAACTTTCCATCATCCATTCCTCCTTTTGCTCTGATTCTTTCTTACAATGACAAATGATGTTCGGAGATTCAATGAGCCATTGGCTAATAAGAAATCGAGTTTGGTTACATCTAATGTGTTGGCATGACCGTACACGAAAACAAGAAGAAATGTTAATATCCTGCGATAGTCAAGCAAAAAGATGATCTAGGTTTATGTTTTCAGATAAGCAAGATGAAATTTTATTACGTTTATAAATGCATAGTATTATAAGGTTACGAACACTATAAAATAATAAAAACTCACACATTTAGTGCATGAAATAAGAAAATCAAAGTTTATGATTGTAAACAAATAATTGGTAATGTTAATTAAAAACCCTTAGGTTGTGTTTGGTTGGAAGAATGAAATGGAATTGAGAAATTAGTTTAATTTTCAAGTAAAATTAAGTTTGAATGGGTAATGAAATGTAAAACCTAAGTGAATGTTTCACCTCAAATTCCCTTGGTTGTGTGATTTCAAATTCCCTCTCTAGGTAAAAGGATTTTGAAATTCTACAACCAAGGGAATTTAAGATGAAACATTCCCTTGGGTTTTACATTTCATTATCCACTCAAACTTAATTTTACTTGAAAATTAACTAGTTTTTCAATTCCATTCCATTCCATTCCATTCTTCCAAACAAACGTAGCCTTAGGTTCTGTTTAGTTGGAAGAATGGAATGGAATTGAGAAACTAGTTTAATTTTCAAGTAAAATTAAGTTTGAATAGGTAATGAAATGTAAAACCCAAGGGAATGTTTCACCTCAAATTCCCTTGGTTGTGTGATTTCAAATTTCCTCTCTAGGTAAAAGGATTTTGAAATCCTACAACCAAGGGAATTTAAGATGAAACATTCCCTTAGGTTTTACATTTCATTATCCACTCAAACTTAAATTTACTTGAAAATTAACTAGTTTTTCAATTCCATTCCATTCTTCCAAACAAACGTAGCCTAAACTATGCTGCATATTTCGTGCATACTGGATTCAAAATTATAGATATACTTTATCATATTAAAGTATTTTACGTGTAATATTCTATATTTTGAAATTAGATACATCAAAATGTTTTTGATTTTTCTATTATTTGTGAGATCATTTGTTCCTTATGTTTGGTTTGAATTAACTGACTAAACTATGTGGTGGACCACTAAAACAACTAGAATGATGTCCATAACAGTTCTAACAACATCGGTTATCATTCTTTCTTGTTGTGTCTAGTTTGTTTGTTGCAGCGCTTAGCATGCCTCAACCAAGCAACCACAGTATTACTTTCTTCTCTCTCGCTCTCAACTGCAACAACCAAGAGGCTTTTTCTCTTCGCAAAAAATGTGCCAAAAGCCCCTCAATGTGTCGTATGCAAACTCCCCTACGAGAGCCGGCTAATTTTTACTACATTAAACACAAAGACCTTAATTCACATTAACCGTCTATTTTATACTAAACAGATACTAATTAACATAATTAAATAAATTACTTTAAACAAGCTAGATAAACTAAATCATTTAAATAAAACGAACTATTTAATTCAAAAAGTTATATTTATATCACCTTTTTCTTTGGGTGCTTGTCCTTTCATTTTCACATGTGAATGAGCTTCTTTTTTGTTCTTTTCGATTGAATCCTAATTAAGCCAACATCTTTAATCTCTTGAATATCATCTACCCATATATTAATTAGTCATATAAAAAGCAATAGTCCCTAAGGGATCATTTGTTGGCAAGTTGCATTCATTTTATTTACTAAATCGAAAGTTTAAATCTTAAAAAACAATATAACAAAGATAATATCAGATTCTTTTACACGTCTTCCGACTGGATGAGATTTTTAAATAAGTGTTAATTAATGTCCAAGTCTAACTAATCACTCAAATCAGCACTAGAGCGCAAAGAATTAAGGATAAGTCGCTCTAAGACGGAATACATGCATTGTAACTTTAGTGGTGAGGCTGAAGAGGACACCCAAATCAGTATCCAGGGTATGACGGTACCACAGACGTCTAGGTTCAAATACCTGGGCTCGTACGTACAGGATGACGGAGAGATACACAGCGATGTAGCCCACCATGTTCAATCAGGATGGTGCAAGTGGAGAGCAGCATCAGGGATTCTATGTGATAAGAGGTTCCCAACAAAATTAAAGGGAAAACTATACAGAGTGGCAGTACGCCCAGCTATGTTATACGGAACAGATTGTTGGGCCATAAAGAAATCGCACGAGAGACAAATAGAGGTCGCGGAAATGCGAATGCTGAGGTGGATGTGTGGACACACAAGATTGGACCGAATAAGAAACGACGTGTTTCGACAGAGGCTAGAGGTGGCTTGTTTCACAGATAAAATACGAGAGGGAAGACTAAGATGGTTTGGCCACGTGAAGAGAAGGGCGATGACAGCTCCTGTTAGAGTAGTAGAGAACGTTAACTTAGAGGGTGGGAGAAGTAGAGGAAGACCTAGGTTGACTTGGGACGAGGTAACTAGGCGGGATATGATAGACTTGCACCTCTCTAAGGACATGATCGAGGATAGGAGTGCGTGGAGGCGTAGAATTAAATTTAAGGACTTTTAGTGGGAACTGAGGGTGGGAAGGGTAGACGTAGATTTGATGCGGGTCTCCTCGAGTGAGATGTAGATTTTCCACAATCTGCTCTTATACGTGTTATTTGCCGCCTATTTCTTGTACGCACTTTCTAACTCTTTATATGATTTATACCTTGGGTGGTATGCCTTATATTTTGATCGATATTGTTAGTGCTTTCGTTATCGAGTCGGGGGTCTCTTCGGAAGCGGTCTCTCTATCTCCCAAGATAGAGGAAAGACTCGCCACCACCTACCCCTCCCAGACCCTACTATCACGTGGGATTTACTGGGTACGTTTGTTTGTTTGTTTGTTTGTTTCTAACTAATCACTCAGGTTAATATTCTAACCACGAGTGAAAATAAAGACAAAACGAATCCTTTCACTTGATGCCAAGGTTCTACTTCCATCAAGAAACACATCTGTGCAAACCAACAACCTTCGATGAGAGTTGGTGAAGCATGCACACTTTTTGTTTCTTTCCATATATACTTTGATACTTATACATATAAATATAATAATAATAATATTATCATATTATTAATAATTTGCATTACCTTGTGGATATCTTATCCCATTATTAACTAAAGCTTTTTATTTATCTGAAACAGTATATTGTTTTAATAAATTAAGTGATTAATAATTAAAAAAAATTGAAGTTTAAGAGAGTTTGCAAATCAAAGCATCTGGCCTGTATATGCATGTGTTAGCCAAAATTGAGCCACTTTGCCTTGGTATGGCCACCACATCACATGGCTCAACAAGGTTGAACCACGACTCGTCCCTTTCATGCATTCAGAACCATGGACCGCACATAGTCATTATGTACTCGGTGCGGTAAGTGAAACGTGGATGGTTACACATTCTATGGTTTTGATGGCAAATTTTTTTAACTACTAGTTCATTACTTTAATATTTGAAATGAACAATGTATAATATGTGAATCTAGGGACCATAGTTAGTACCATTAGAAAAGAGAGAGTTATGATCTAAAGAAGTTGTTATATTTTCATTGTGGTCTATATCGTAAACTTCTACTTTGTAACATAAATAGGATAACACTACAAGGAAGAAGACCTTTAGCGGCGACATATGTCGCCACTAATACCCCTAAGTGTCGCCGCTATTACTATTAGCGGCGACTTGTCGCCGCTAATAAGTCGCCACTAAAAGTTCGTCGCTATTGACCAAAGAGTCGCCGCTAATAAGTCGCCGCTAAAAGTGTCGCCGCTATTGACAAAAAAACCGCCGCTAATAATTGTCGCCACCTAATGGTATTTTTCGACTATTAGCGGCGACATATGTCGCCGCTAATAGTCTTTTTTTTTAATTTTTTTTGTTTTTTTTTTTGGAAATCCTGTTTTCCAGCCAAAATAAACCTATGTTTATCAAATCTAGATTACACTACACAATATCATAAAATTATACATAAACTACAATCTAGATTACGTACAAAATATCATCCAATCATACATAGATAATTAAGTCATGTTTAAAAGCTTAAAATGTAGATTACGCAATGTCATACAATAATAAGCATGCTATTCATCCCCCTCGTCTGAATCCTCTTCTTCGACTTGATTTGGAGCCTTTTGCGAAGCAATTAATTGCGTCATTTGTGACATAAATTGCGCGTTTTGAAATAGACTTGAAATTTGCTCCTACAAAAACAAAATATACATTTATATCTTGGCTAAGTATATGAAGTGTCAATTAATGATGTTAAACAAACACACTTATGATAAACTTAACACATCCAAGTCATAATAACCTAAAACAACTATGATGAACTTAACACATCCAAGTTTAACTCATTTTGACCCGTTTTAACTCAAATCTTGTTGTTTTCACCCATTTTGACCCGTTTAAGCTAAACTTAGATAATTAAAGTCTATTTTAGCAATAAAAAGTCATAAAAAACCAAAATGAACTATGATCAACTTAACACATCCAAGTTTAACTCATTTTGACCCGTTTTAACTCAAATCATGTTGTTTTCACCCATTTTGACCCGTTTAAGCTAAACTTAGATAATTAAAGTCTATTTTAGGGATAAAAAGTCATAATAAACCTAAGTGAACTATAATGAATTTAACACATCCAAGTTTAACTCATTTTGACCCTTTTTAACTCAAATCATGTTGTTTTCACCCATTTTGACCCGTTTAAGCTAAACTTAGATAATTAAAGTCTATTTTAGGGATAAAAAGTCATAATAAACCAAAATGAACTATGATGAACTTAACACATCCAAGTTTAACTCATTTTGACCCGTTTTAACTCAAATCATGTTGTTTTCACCCATTTTGACCCGTTTAAGCTAAACTTAGATAATTAAAGTCTATTTTAGGGATAAAAAGTCATAATAACCTAAAACAACTATGATGAACTTAACACATCCAAGTTTAACTCATTTTGACCCGTTTTAACTCAAATCATGTTGTTTTCACCCATTTTGACCCGTTTAAGCTAAACTTAGATAATTAAAGTCTATTTTAGCAATAAAAAGTCATAAAAAACCAAAGTGAACTATGATGAATTTAACACATCCAAGTTTAACTCATTTTGACCCGTTTTAACTCAAATCATGTTGTTTTCACCCATTTTGACCCGTTTAAGCTAAACTTAGATAATTAAAGTCTATTTTAGCAATAAAAAGTCATAAAAAACCAAAATGAACTATGATCAACTTAACACATCCAAGTTTAACTAATTTTGACCCGTTTTAACTCAAATCATGTTGTTTTCACCCATTTTGACCCGTTTAAGCTAAACTTAGATAATTAAAGTCTATTTTAGCAATAAAAAGTCATAAAAAACCAAAATGAACTATGATCAACTTAACACATCCAAGTTTAACTCATTTTGACCCGTTTTAACTCAAATCATGTTGTTTTCACCCATTTTGACCCGTTTAAGCTAAACTTAGATAATTAAAGTCTATTTTAGCAATAAAAAGTCATAAAAAACCAAAATGAACTATGATGAACTTAACACATCCAAGTTTAACTCATTTTGACCCGTTTTAACTCAAATCATGTTGTTTTCACCCATTTTTACCCGTTTAAGCTAAACTTAGATAATTAAAGTCTATTTTAGGGATAAAAAGTCATAATAAACCTAAGTGAACTATGATGAACTTAACACATCCAACTATGATGCACTTACCTGTGTAAACGACTGAGGAGTTTGTTCATGATCATGAACAAAAGAACTCGTCCCTGCAGATGAAAATGGTTTACGCCCAATCCCCCGAATATGTCCACGCCGTTGTCCCAACACCGACTCAAAGATATCGACTTCATTCAGCGTTGATGATCCACTTTCTTGATTTTGGGTTTGACTTAGCTCATCAAACCTTTCCTTTAATTGGTTCTGTATTAATTAACAAAAATATATTAACATATTATACATACATAAATATATATTTAAAAATTATACTTTTAAGAAATACTTACATATTGTTGCTCTGCTACCTCGCTATCAAATGTCCCATCTTTACCAATATGAGCATCATGAAACGTTTCAAGTCTGCTTTTATTCTGTTTTTAAAAAGTGTATTATATATTAAAAAATGCTAATATATAATACACAAATATATAAATTTAAATCATTACCTGCTTATAACAATAACTACTATATGAAGCAGTCCCCCCACGGTTTGTATATATTTGTTGTTGACGATTTGATTTGTTTGAACTTGACACATTCCTATATGCGTCACTCATAAAATAGTCAACGGTTTTGTTCCAATTATCATGATTCATTCCTGTTGGAGGATTGACCCTTGCTTGTTCTACATTATCGTAGCCTCCAACCCGATCAAAATGTTTTTTTGCCACATTTTTTCGATCTCTAAATCGTTTGAGAAACACCGCACGGATTCCACCCTCTATCTGTGCGCGCTCACGATCTCGCAATATCTCATCAAAGTCAAAGCGTCGCTACATTTAAGTTCAACAAAATAAAAGTTATTTATGTAAAAATGAATAACAAACATATAACTTATAAAATTTTACCGCCATATGCTCTTCCAAAGCATTCTTCTGAGCATCGGAAAGATTTTCATACGAACGAACATTAAAATCGACCAGTTCAACTCAAACTCCTCCCGCTTTGATTTTACACCTCCAAAATCGGGATGTTTACCCGGCAAACGATGGCGTAGACGACTAATTTGTGCTTCTATGTCTGTATCATTAAACTGTTTCGGAGGGGCTCTGATCTCGGGTTCTCCGTTAAATTCTAAACTTGTTCTCCACTCATGGTTAGCATCTAAGAATCGCCGATGACCAACATATACAACTTTATTTGTAACACGCATAGAAGGAGTGTCTTCGTTACATGTCGGGCATGCTTTGTAACCCTGCCTGCTCCAACCAGATAAACTACTACGAGCTGGAAAGTCGTTTATAGTACATAACAACGCCGCTTTCATTGTAAAGAACGTGTTTGTCGCCGCGTCTTTAGTACGTACGCCTGACACCCACAACTGCTTAAGCTCATCCACCAACGGCCTAAGAAACACATCCATGTCTTTCCCCGGTGATTTAGGACCAGGAATCAACAATGACAACATAAATGATGACTCTTTCATGCATAACCATGGAGGCAGATTGTATGTGGTGAGTACAACCGGCCACGTGCTATGAGCCGAACTCATGTTACCAAATGGATTAAAACCGTCGGCTGCAAGCCCTAGGCGAACGTTTCGCGGTTCCCTTGAGAAGGTCGGGTACTTTATGTCAAAATCTTTCCATGAGGTACCATCAACAGGATGTCGCATCGTACCCTCTTCTGATCGTCCGGTACTATGCCAAATCATATCTTTTGCCGTGTGCCTTGAAGAATACAATCGTCGTAGTCTCGGGGTTAAAGGAAACCATCGTAACACCTTGTGAGGTAACTTCTTGCCCTTTGTATTTGTATCAACCCACCTACTCTCATTACAAACGGGACATTTTTCTAACAAAAGGTTTTCTCCCCAGAAAAGAGCACAATCATATTTGCACACATGTATCGACTCATATCCTAAACCAATCTTTTTAATGTCCTTTTTGCTACATAATGAGAAGATGGGATTTTATTACCCTCAGGATGTGAAGATTGTAACAACTCAAGAAGCTCATCAAATGAGCTATTAGTCCATTTATTCTTCACCTTGATATGCATAAGCTTTGCTAAAAATCAGTGAAGAAAACTTAGCACAACCCGGATATAATTCTGATTGAACTTCTTCTAACAAGTTCTCAAAATCATCATGGAGACCACTACTCTGCTCATGGAGACCGCTACTCTCCTCCATAACGTCTTCGATAACGTCAGCCATTTCGTTTGTTGGCGCAACGTTTTCCACAACTACAACTTCAGGAATTAAACTTTCACCGTGATAGATCCAATCCTTGTACGACCGGCACATGCCCCATATTTCTAAATGATATTTCATTTTAACCCATCCTAATAATACCGTATTCTGACATTTCATACATGGACATCGAATCTGGCCATAACTGTCCACAAGTTTTTCGCACATATCTATAAAAGAGCTAAGTCCTTGTTGATACTCAGGTGATCTACGATTCGGATTAAGAAGCCAACTTTTATCGATAGGCATGATTATGGAACTGCAAAATATATTAGGATTTAAGTGGATGAAAAATTATCCACAAAACTCGAACAAAAGGAATTACTAAGCTCGTGATTATCAGAATGAATCTTACCGAAACCCTAAAATCATATACATAAAGAGAAGGGAAAAATCATCAGAAAAACATAAGCCATAAGTTACATAAAAGGCTAAATAAACTAAGTTAAGTTTATATCATTATATCCAATATTATTTATCAAATAACACAACTAATAATCATTTTCCACCGATACATTATTTATCAAACAAAAAGTAGGACAGTAGATTGAGAATTCCAAAGGGTAGGCTGCTATACCCACTTTTTGAATACTTTATCTCATATATGAACATGTATTACATAATTGTTTGTTTAAGAAAAATTCGGCAGCATTTCCTCTTAGCTCCCAAGTATATAGAAATATATACCCGAGGAGCAAAGAGAAAATGACCAAATTTTTCTTAAACAAACAATATGTAATACACATTCATATCCTAAATGAGATAAAATATTCAAAAAGCAGTCCCAAAACGGGGACAACCCGAAATTAATTACTAAATCAATTTCGGGCGGGTATTTCTAAGCTCGTGATGATTAGAATGAAGTCACGAAACGTAAACGCTCATAATGTAAAACAATAAGCATTACTATAACAATTAAATGAAACGTGACAATGTCTAAACAAATTGAAAATTATTGTAATTGTTTTAAAAATGTCACGTTTCGTTTGATTTTTTTAGTGATTTTTTATTGTTTTTCATTAATATAAAACACAAATGATCATAACCTAAATTGTGTTTTTATAGTAATGAAAAACAATAAGAAATCACTAAAAATCAAACAACTAAACAATGATCATTTGTGTTTATAAATAACACAACTTGTCATTTTATAGTGATCATTGTTTTGTCTATACACAAATTACTAAACAATAATTTTCAAATAACACAACTTGTTACACGACTATCATAACCTAAATAATCTAATTATTAAGCATTATTAACATAATAATTTTCAACCAACAAAACACCTAAACTAACATCTAATTAATAAACATTATAAACAAATAATTTAACAAATAACTTGTATAACTAAATTAAAGAGGCACACAACTAACATAACCTAAAAATTCGTCTAATAACACAACTAAATCAAAAATTCTAGCTAAATAATGTTTCAACACAACTAAAATAAAATACATACTAAATCCCAAATTCATACCTAAATAATTCATCCAATAACACAAATAAATCAAAATTCATCCCTAAATAATGTTTCAACTAAATCAAAAATTCATACCTAAATACCCAAATTCATAGCTAACAATGTCACACAATAACACAACTAAATCAAAAATTCATACCTAAATAAGGGTGGTCGGTTGCAGTGGTGGTGGTGGGTTGCAGCAGTGGTGGTGGTCGGATGCAGCAACGATGTGGTGCTCGGTGGTGCTCGGATGGTGACCGGCGAGAGGAGGAAAGAAGACGGGAGTGGTGGTCGGTGGTGCTCGGCGAAAGGGGGATGTGGTGCTCAGGTGGTGTTGGGTGGTGCTCGGGGGAGCTCGGAT
Organism: Flaveria linearis; assembly: GCA_024085815.1. Classification (NCBI taxonomy): domain Eukaryota; kingdom Viridiplantae; phylum Streptophyta; class Magnoliopsida; order Asterales; family Asteraceae; genus Flaveria; species Flaveria linearis. The sequence goes on from CM044005.1 coordinate 2,549,691, forward strand.
GGTGACCGGTGGTGGCCGGTGGCAAGAACTCGGAGAGGATGTGGAGAGACAGTGTTGATCGGGAGGATGTGGAGGATGTGGAGGGAAAGGGGGAAATGTGGAGGGAAGCCGAAGGTGGGGCTGTATATTTTTAACCAATAGCGGCGACATGTCGCCGCTAATAATGTCGCCGCTATTGCTTAAGTACGATCAATCCCTGTCCGTTAGATCTGTTGCACGATTAACGGTCAGATCTGTTGGTCAAAATTGGAAACGGATTGAAGAGCAATAGCGGCGACATGTCGCCGCTAATGATGTCGCCGCTATTTATTGTCGCCGCTAATGATCCTGTCGCCGCTAATAGCGGCGCCGCTATTACTGACATTTCTTGTAGTGTAAGTGTTATACGGTTTGATTAAAGAAAATAATTAAATATTTAATAATAAACACTTAGAATTTTACAAAATATTATTTTAAGGTAAGATACGATTGAAAAACACATAAGTAATAAAATAATGATATCATTCTGTTAAATTTTTGTTTTTAAAAGTTGTTTCTGAAAATATGTCATCTTTTTAACAATCTTGTTTGTTTAAAAAGTCCAGTTTTAAATGTTTTTAATAATATATCTCATCACTTGTGCAAAGGTGTCCTGTAGATAACGCCCGGAAAAAAGAAGAAAAAAGAAAAAAAAAACTAACGAAGAAATAACAAACCATCAACAAAGGCTCCAATTGTGTTTCTTTTCTGAATAAAAAATTGAAATAGGGGCTGTTTAAAACAAATCAAGGGTGTTTCAACGGGTTTTGTTGAATTTTGATCTCGTTTCAATAATCTTAGTTCTGAGTAAACAAATGAAAAGAAAATGATTGATTAGCTAGAAATAAAGACTAAAAAAGTACCCTTTTGGGTAAATAGTTTTGAAACTACACATTTTTGGTAATTAACTTTTCCAATTACACTCTTTGGTTAAAAAATTCCACTTATTTATGAGAGGTTTTCGAGCGGTTTTTTAAAATGTGAAAAATGGCACACTTTTGGTTTGTGCCTTTGTGGTATCTGGACTTTTGGAGCAATTCTTTAGAAAATAAAAAAAAAATCGTACACTCTTGAAGCGGTTTTGTTGTGGTATTTGGAACATGGAAGCTTTCATAGTGAAACTGTAACCAATTTTAATGATACATATGATATAAATATGATTTTCAAATAGAAGTCGTGAATTGTTATTTTCACGTAGTGACAGAGCTTTAGTGAAAGCTTAGGGGGCGAGGTAAAAGTAAACTATTTTACGGGGGCGGACTTTATATTTATTAAAAAAATTTCACTACCAGACCGAATATTTACACTATTGAGCCGAAAATTTACAATACTGACGAAAAAAGAGCCCCCCCTGAAGCTTCACCCCTGTTTTCACGGGCAGAGAGAGGACTGAGCACAATGTGGTTAAAGTCATTTTAAAACGAAACCATCGAGGTGGTTAATATTATTTTTATAACCACAAACCGAGACTGAGACTGCTAGTGCGTTTAACCACACTTTGGTTAACGTTGGTTATGGATCAGTTACAGTTAATATGGTTAATTAACCAATATATCTAGCATGTTATTTTAGATAAAAATATCAACTAATTTATTTTATTGGTTGAAGTTTAGACCAACTAAAATAAAAGTGTGCATCATATGGTTTAATTTTTGAACTTCCACCAAAATTAAAACTGAAGTAGGGATGTACATGATGGAAACTATTAAAAATATATTAAATAGCAAGTAGTTAGTATTGTATCGGTTCTTTTACATTTATATACACCATTTTAGATGTAATTAATTACATACTTATATATAATATTTTTTGTGTTATAAACTTTTTTAATCTACATGTTAATGTTAAAAAAGTTATATTTTTATTATCTAAAGAAAAAGTTAAAATTTTCGGTGCTACTCGGTTAATGCAGTTAATTCGAACATCAAAACCAAATCGAACCGTAAAGTGCGGTTACTCACTAATGCCGAAGTCCGAACCATTGTTAATTGTTTGATTCGCATGAATCGGTTAATTCAATTAAATCGGTTATTTGTTCACTCTTACGTAAAAATTCAGATCATACCATTCTTTTTTTTTTTTTTTTTAAGTAATCAGTTACCGAGTGTTTTCTGTAATTGTGGATTTGTGGATATTTTTATGCAAACTGATATGTATCCTTTTACGTGATAACCACGTGGACATCGTAGCAAACAGAAAAATACACGTGTTCCCTTCACACCACGTGTCACCCAAAAACGCACACCGTCACACCACTTGCCACGGTTTCCATCCCCCACGTCTCTTCTTCAAACACGTCGAAGTTCATCTCCTTAAAACCACCCTATATATTCCAAAAATTCTCTCTTATTATCATACAACATATTCCCAAATCAATCAAAAAACATCATAAAAAATGGCATCGCAACAAGATCGTCGTGCAAGAGAAGACGTGAGGGCTAAAGAACTCCGGGCGGAGGATGCCGCCAGAGCCGCCGCCGACGAGCTCCACGACATCAACAAACAAAGAGACGTCGGCGGTGGCGCCGCCCGTGAAGTGGTGGCGGAGCACCACCACACACCGCCGAACGACAACCGTACAGGCATCATCGGCAGCATATTCCAGTCGGTCGCGGGGACTCTCGGCAGCGCGAAAGATGCCGTCACCGGAAAGACTCACGAAACCGCCGAAAAGGCGGCGATCGTCAGCAGAGAAGCTGCAGAACGAGAGAGGCGAAACAAAGAAGACGCGAGTCGAAAAATAAGCGAATACAAAGACAATGCAGCTGAGAAATCAAAAGAAGCTGCTGATGCAACAGCCCAAAAGGCGAAAGAAGCGAAAGATTACACCGCTGATAAGGCGAAACAAGCGAAAGATACAACAATTGGGAAAATGGGCGAATATAAAGACTACACTGCTGAGAAATCAAAGGAAGCTGCTGATGCAACAGCCCGAAAGGCGAAAGAGGCGAAAGATTACACCGCTGATAAGGCGAAACAAGCGAAGGATACAACAATGGGGAAAATGGGCGAATATAAAGACTACACTGCTGATAAGGCCAAAGAAGCAAAAGATTACACTGTTGATAAGTCTAGAGAAGGTAAGGATAGTGCTGTTGGTAAACTAAGTGAATTAAAGGATAAAGCTATGGACTTTTTTACAAGCAAGAAAGACGAGACTGAAGATAAGATGAGTGGATCATATGAGACAGAGGAAGAAGCTAGAAGGAAGTTGGAGACGATGCATTTGAAAGAAGAGGGGTATGAGGCGAAAGGCACTAGTATGGGAGGGGATCGTGGGGATTTGGTGAGGGATAGTGCGGAGATGTTTAGGAAAGTGGATAATATGAGTGGGCAGACGTTCAATGACGTTGGTGGTATGGGTGATGATGGTGGAGAACGTCGAGAGGGTGCTGTTTATCGAGTTCAACTGAAGAAAGAGAAGAAGTGAAGATTGGTGTACGTGTGTTTGGTTTTGAGTTTTTGTTTGTGTAAAATCTATACGTGTTTTGTTTGTGTGATGAGAGTATGTAAGTTGTGTGTTTTGGGATGAGTTTTTACTAAATACCTCTTGTTAAAATATCTGTAAGAGCATTCACAACCCGTGCCCTATAATCATGTGAGTATGTTTGGTATATTATATGGAATGATTTTGAGTGGTTGTGAGTGAAGGAGAGAGAAAATGTTATTGTGGATTGGTATATTTGAAGAATCACTGTACAATCCTTATAAATTTTTTAATATTTTTGTAAGTGGTTGTGAGTGAAGGAGAGAGAAAAGTAATGAAAAATGTATAAAAATATATTATTTAATTGAAATGAGAGAGAAGAAGTAGTGATTTTAGTGTAATTATATGGATAAAGATAAGAATGGACTGTGAATGCTCTAAGGTCAGTAAGTGAAGTTTGTAAATCGGATAAAACTGTCAAAATGGTTTCAAGGGCCGAAAGTATCGAAGTCTTGGTGATCAATGATCAGTTATCGAAGTTTTGAGGGATTAATATTTGGTCATTATAAAGCTGATCAATAGGTGGACGCACTCTACAAACACGAACCGTGTTTTGTCCGTGTTTTGTCCGTGTTTTGTCCGTGTTTTGTCCGTGTTTTGTCCGTGTTTTGTCCGTGTTTTGTCCGTGTTTTGTCCGTGTTGCTACACGAATCCTAATCAAGAGATTTAGACCGAGGAGCGGTGCAAGGGTGGGGTTGACACCAAGGATTGAGCCGGAACTTGGCCTCGACAGGATGCGGCTGGGCTTGACTTCGGATGAATTAGGCTTTGGCTGGACAACGCTTTGAACGAACTGGGCTTATGTTGGGTTGGACTTCGTCTGAACAGGATATCTGTGAGACAAAAAAACACCGTGAGCCTCGCCACGGGCAGAAGGGATTTCTCCCCGTGACCAACATCCGGCGTGAGAATAAGTATCTGGAGGAAATGTATAAGTATGAGTATAAGTGTAGTGAGTTGGGATGATGTGATCTGAAACATACCTGAGCCTTTGTATTTATAGTGACTTACGTATGCCAAATTCCTCCATGCAAATCTATTTTGAGACATTTGGAGCCTAGACATTCAGACTGAGATTCCTTGGTCAATGGAGTTGTTTCCCTTTTGGTGCAAAGGGTTTACTACTTAGTATTACTGTTGTTTGTCTTCAATAGTTGACATGTTTCTTATTGGTTTTGCATGGCAGACCTGCTGTGTCTGTTTGCTACAGAATTTGTCTTCTATTCTTTGTCTTTTTCTTCTTCTGATTGTGTTCCTGGAGCAGCCAATGGCCTTCTCTCTGCACTTATCGAATTCTTGACGTTTCTTGATGCTGATTTCTTGGACGATTTCTCAAGTATTGAATTACCTCGACGGGAAATCCTGAAACGTGCGATGTAACATTTGACCCATTTCTAAATTGTAACCCGAACTTATTTTGTTTAGATTATTTATTTCAAGGAATCCATTGTATCACGGTGTAGTTTAAATAATATTATAAATGATTTTATTCAAAATTTTCATTCATTTAGATCATTTGAGCAAATAAGGTCATAAACATTTATATTTTTTTTTGTTGAAAGTTTGATTTGTCATTTCTAATAAATAACTAAATTTAAAAGTCTTATTTAAATTTATAAGGTTTTATAAACATTTGTGAAATAAATGGATATAACACCTAAAATAAGTTTAGGGTGGAAATTGGTATTTATAAAACTTAAAATTACAAGTTTTACATAAAATAACAACCATTCTAAAATACAGGGGCTAAATATGTAAATTATTTTAAACAACCCAAACCCCCCCTGTGTCCCGTAACCATCTCCGGCCAATCTCCGGGCCGCCTCCGGCGACATCAAAATCAACCCATCCAACCCATATTAAGCCAATCAAACCGTTACTCCAAGTCGCGAGCTTGATTCGAACTCACGGTTCGTATAAATTCGAAGAAACGGGTGTTTGGGATGTTCAAATTCAAACCGAACACCTATAACCGAAATCCTTAATCAAATTCGTAACAACAGAAATCAAATGACTTAATGAGTTGATCTTTAACGTAATTCTAATCAATTCGAATGAAATCATACTTTTAATTTCAATTGAAAACCTCATTTAACCACCGATGCCAATTGAAACACTCGAAACCAAATCCATAAACCCATCTGAGGTGAAACTGATGTAATCGAACTTATATAATAGGGGGAAACGTTCTAAACAACCTTTTCAAAGTTTCTTTACATCCAATTTCAATTATACATCACTCAATAATCACTTTCGAACACCATCTCCACGTCGAACCTGCAACTAATCGAACTTCACGTTAGAGGCAATCTTAACAGGAATTATTTGAGGGCTTTTGAACATCTGGTCCAATTGAAGCTCTCTGCACAATTAATTCGATTAAGACCAACAAAATCAGCTTGAAACCGATTATCCACCCGTCGCGACTCATTCAACGTGATCACCATCGATTCAATCTCAATTCAAGTAATTAGACATATGATTGCATCCGTTTATCCATATTAAACAAAAGCCCTATGCTCAATTCGATTATCAACATCGATTTCTTGTTCAATTCGATGATTCTGCAATTAGGGTTTAGGTGGATTTGGGGAATTAATCAATTAGACTTGTTTTATAATTTTTATTCGAATTCTAAACAGAGATTGGGCTTTGGCCCAGCAGTAACACACATGGCATGCACACGGGTTACCCAGGTTCGAACCTGGGCACCCACATATATTTCTAAAATCGTTTTTTTTTTGTTAGTTCAGAAATTATTATTAAATCATAATATTAATATGAAACTGTTTTGTTAATTAATATTATTCTAGAAATTTTATATTAATCTCTGAAAATTTTAAAATTATAATCTCATTTTCTTATTAAATTTTAGGAGTTTAAATGTTTAACAAAACTCATTTATAAGCTTTATATTTTATAAAAAAAATCATTTTCAGCCAAACCTAAATTGTTTCAAATTGTTTTGTACCAATATTTTATAAATCGTCTAAATAATTATTATTCGACTAATTATTTGGACCAAGTCATTTTACTTAATTATTAAAATGATTATTTCTTTTTCATACTTTAATGCTCAACTATTACTTAATCCATTATTATAAATTAAATAGTTGAGTAGTATTCAATTTCATAATGACCCACTAATATATTCAACCTTAATTACTTAATAAATTTGTTCTATGTTATTTGGCCAATATATCATATTATTTATTTACTAATTGTTAAAAACCCTCAAATCTCAATTAGGACCCTAATCCATGTCTAGTTCTTCAATTATTATTGTTCTAATCACAAGGTACCAAACTTTAGGTTGAAACGTGAGGACATTTTTGGTGTCAACCAAACCTTCTATCATTTCCAAAACGCTTATAATTATCATGTGAGTATTCATTGCCCATTTTACATGTTTTATTATTTGGGGAAATCATGTGATATCATACGCAACCATGGTTATTCATTTTATTCTATTTCATACTAATATTCAATTCATTACGTGTTATGTTATTTACTTGCAATTATGTGATCACATCTAGATAAACTTGATAACATGATCATTAATTCACACAACCACGGTAACAATGATAGATCTATTGGTTTGACAACCCACCCCATTTGTTTAGTCGCGTGGTGATTGAAACCGGAAACATACATTCTATAAGGCTTCGTCTGTGGACCGAGTCAATTCAGTCAATAGGTTTGATCGTGTTGTTTGTCATTTATGATACATTGTTGCATGTTAGTTATAACATTACCATGTGAATTGAATTGTTTTCAAATATTCAATCAAATTTTGTGTGTGTTTAAACCTGTGATTACTCACCGGCTAATTCTTTAGCTGACTCGTTACTTTTTCACATTATTTCAGGAAATGCTATCTAGTGGAATTCTCTCTGCTCATATAGGATTGGACCTAGTCAAAAATAAAGAAGACAATATTATTTCATGGTTTTACTTTAATTGCGTTGTTATGTGTGACTTGAATGACATTATTCAATAAATAAATGGTTATTAAATGTTATTTCAACGTATTCATTACCTTGTGCTATGAACAATCGATTCACATTCGTCCGCCTCGATGATTCCGCCATCGGTCGGGGTGTGACAGATTGGTATCAGAGCCAAGGTTATAGGGAATTAGGTTATTAGAAATGGAATGACCTAGACTATAACTAAGTACCTTTACACATGAGTCCTCTCATGTATTCTATATGTTTAGATAGGGCTTATATGTGTCACTTATGTCTATTATGTTTATATGATTATCACATTCTCTTATATCTTGATTCTTACCTTTCACATACAAATTCTCAAATCATATTATATGGCATTATGTGCCTAAATCAATTGTTTTCAAATTTTAAATTTTGAGTTGTTATTCATGGTTTTCAAATCTTGTCAAAGTCCGTGTCACATGACCGAGAACATGTAATGCTGGAAGAGTGGGATACCTGTATCTTAAGGTGTTCTGTCTAGGCAAGGTATTCATACAACTTGATTACCTTACCTGGGAACCCTCGAGATGAGTATTCGCTTATAGGTACGCATGTCCTCATTAAGGTTGTGGTGGACACAAATACTTTAATAAGTCAACGTATTCGCTTTGGTTTGCGAACCGAACGTTTACACTCCTAACCTCTCATTGTATTCTAAACAATCTCATTAACGATTTTATTATTTTGAAAAGTTTTAAAAACCAATTACCCGTTTCTTATAGAGGTTTCTTCTTTCCATATTATACAGCATGTCTTCCCGTTAAAACCGCTCCCGATCTAGAAGCTCTGGCCGTAAGATTGCTGCTATAGTGGCACGTGAAGTTGCTGCGGTCATCCCAAACTTCTTACTCATTTGAACCAAGGCAACAACATTGTTCAACATCAAGCTGCACCAAACCCTCCACGAGTTTGTACTTACAAGCACTTCAGTTCTTGCAATCCCACTAAGTTTAGCGGAACCGAAGGAGCCACTGGTCTTTATAGTGGTTTGAGAGTATCGAGAACACTTTTCTCAATAGTGAGTGTCCCGAGAATCTCAAGGTTCGCTATGCTACAAGTGTTCTTCAAAAGAGAGCACTCACTTGGTGGAACGGGGAGAAACGAACCCGTGGAACTGATGCTGCCTTGGCATTAACGTGGGATGAAGTCAAAGAACTCATGACTCGGGAATTCTGTCCAAGAAATGAGATCAAGAAGTTAGAAGCTGAGTTCTGGGACTTAGCTCAAGAAAGTGGAGAAAATCTAGCTTACACCAACCGATTTCATGAATTGAGCCTACTTGTTCCCCACTTAGTTACCCCATTATCCCGAGCCATTGAAAAGTACATCGGTGGTCTACCCATGAAAATTCAAGACACGGTGTGGGGTAGGAATCCTACAACTCTGGAAGATACCATCCGGTTAGCTGCTCAGTTAACTGACAATCATGTCAAGGCTGGAACCCTGACTAGGAAGGGTGCTAAGAAGGTGCCCAAGAAACCCTCAGCTGAACCCCTAAGGAGGAAAAACCTGAACCTTCTCAAAACAAGAAGAGGAAGGTTAAATCCCAAAACTTTGCTGTGGTTACCCCTACTGTTCCAGTTAATCAAGTCGCACCAAGCTACCAACCAGTCTCCAACAATCAAGTCCCGGCAAAGAAACCTTACACCAGAACTTTCCCACAGTGCAGTATTTGCAAGTACCACCACCCTGCTAATGCACAATGCCGTCGCTGCACCAACTGTGGTCGTTTCGGTCATACTTTCAACGTGTGTAAGAGCGCAGCTAAGACTCCGGCTACCGCACCTGTTCTTCAACATCCTCCTGCAATTACTCAGGGTCGTGCATGCTATCAATGTGGTGATCCGAACCACTTCCGCAATCGATGCCCTCAACTTGTCAGCACGGTGCCTACGGCTCAAGGACGTGCTTTTAACATCAATGCTCATCAAGCTCAAACCAATAGCGATGTGGTGAACGGTATGTTTTTAATTAATAATCATTATGCTTCAGTTTTATTTGATACCGGCTCCGACAAAGTTTTGTGTCCTTAGAATTTGAGCCCTTACTTGCTAGTGCACGGACTAAGTTGAGAAAACCATTTACGGTAGAGATAGCCGACGGGAAACCTATCACAATCGATTCAATTATTCCAAACTGTATCCTTAGTCTTAGCGAGCATGATTTTCCTATCGATCTCACACCGATGCAACTTGGAAATTTCGACGTCATTATAGGCATGGATTGGCTATCTAAGAACCATGCTGAAGTTGTTTGTTACGAGAAAATCATCCGGATCCCTCTTGCGCCCGAAAAGGTGTTAAATATTTATGGAGAAAAACCTTCCAAAGGCCTTCGACTTATGTCATGTACAAAAGCTCAAAAGTACCTTCGCAAGCATTATGTGGCTTTCTTAGCACATATCGTGAAAACGAATGAGAAGTCAAAGAAAGTCGAGGATATTCCGATCATTCGTGATTTTCCGGAAGTGTTCCCCGATGACTTAACTGGACTCCCCCCTGTTCGTCAAGTCGAGTTTCGTATTGATCTTGTGCCTGGTGCAACACCTGTAGCAAAATCTCCATATCGTCTTGCACCATCTGAGATGCAAGAACTTGCTAGTCAACTTCAAGAACTTTCCGATAAAGGTTTCATTCGACCAAGTTCCTCACCTTGGGGAGCCCCGGTATTGTTTGTGAAGAAGAAATATGGCTCATTTCGTATGTGTATCGATTATCGGGAGCTCAACAAGCTTAATGTTAAGAACCGGTATCCTCTACCAAGAATCGATGATTTGTTTGATCAACTTCAAGGCGCTTCATACTTTTCCAAGATTGACCTTCGTTCTGGTTATCATCAACTACGAGTGCATGATGACGACATTCCCAAAACAACCTTCCGTACAAGATATGGTCATTACGAATTTCTGGTTATGCCATTTGGTTTGACCAACGCACCAGCTGTGTTCATGGATTTAATGAACCGCGTGTGTAAACCATACTTGGACAAGTTTGTGATCGTCTTCATCGACGATATTCTGATTTATTCAAAATCAAGATCCGAGCATGAACATCATCTTCGTTTGATTCTTGAACTGTTGAAAAAGGAGAAACTATATGCCAAATTCTCTAAGTGTGAATTTTGGTTGAAGGAGGTACAATTCCTTGGTCACATCGTAAATGATAAAGGAATTCATGTGGATCCTGCAAAGATTGAGGCGGTAAAGAGTTGGGTGGAACCTAAAACTCCCACTGAGATCCGTTCATTCCTTGGCTTGGCCGGCTACTATCGACGTTTCATCCCAAATTTCTCAAAGATCGTTGTGCCTCTTACTGCCTTAACCCACAAGGATAAGTCTTTCCAGTGGGGACCAGATCAAGAAAAAGCATTCCAAACACTTAAACAAAAGTTATGCAATGCTCCAATCTTGACCCTCCCTGATGGAAATGATGATTTTGTTGTTTACTGCGATGCTTCCAAGCAAGGTCTTGGTTGTGTCCTCATGCAACGAGGAAAAGTCATAGCCTATGCCTCAAGACAGCTCAAAATCCATGAGAAAAATTACACAACTCATGATCTTGAATTAGGAGCCGTGGTTTTCGCACTCAAATCTGGAGACACTATCTTTACGGCACCAATTGTGTTGTATTCACTGACCATAAGAGTCTTCAGCACATTTTCAATCAAAAAGAACTAAACATGAGACAACGGCGATGGGTTGAGTTACTCAATGACTACGATTGTGAAATTCGCTACCACCCTGGAAAAGCGAATGTCGTAGCCGATGCATTGAGTCGTAAGGATTATGTCATACTCCAAAGTGTTACGATTCAATCCGAACTTAAACCCGAATTCTCGAAGCCCAACACGAGTCAGTCACTGAGGGTAATATGTACGATGAAATGTCATGCGGCGCTGAACTTCAATTGGAAACAAAACCTGATGGTTTGCTGTATTTTCTAGACCGTCTTTGGATTCCTAAACGCAATGACCTGCGAACCCTCATCATGAGCGAGGCTCACAAAACTCGTTATTCCATCCATCCCGGTGCGGATAAGATGTTTATGAATCTCCGTAATCAGTATTGGTGGCCCGGCATGAAAAAGGATATAGCTTTGTATGTGTCCAAATGCCTCACCTGTTCAAAAGTTAAAGCCGAACATCAACGTCCGTCTGGATTACTTGTTCAACCTGATATTCCAGTGTGGAAGTGGGAAGACATATCCATGGACTTCATTACCAAATTGCCTCGAACCTCTAGCAGTTATGATAGTATTTGGGTCATCGTTGATCGATTGACTAAATCGGCACACTTCATACCGATTCGTGAAGATTATCGAGTTGAGAAATTAGCTCGTATCTATATCAATGAAATAGTCAGCCGTCAATGTGTGCCATTAAATATTATCTCCGATCGTGATGGTCGATTCATCTCCCATTTCTGGCAAAGTCTTCAATCGTCTTTGGGAACCCGACTCAATTTCAGCACAGCTTATCACCCTCAAACCGATGTGCAAACTGAAAGAACAATACAGACTCTCGAGGATATGCTTCGAGCGTGTGTCATTGACTTTAGTGGCTCTTGGGATTCTCATCTACCGTTAATCGAATTTTCATACAACAACAGCTATCATACAAGTATCCAAATGGCACCATTTGAAGATTTGTACGGTCGCAAGTGTCGATCTCCCATATGTTGGTCTGAGATAGGAGATGCACAAATCACCGGTCCTGAACTGATTCAGGAATCAACCGATAAGATTCACAAGATTCGTGATAACTTGCTTGCTGCTAGAAATCGTCAGAAGCATTATGCTGATAAGGGACGGAAACCCATGGAATACAACGTCGGTGACCTCGTACTCCTGAAGGTATCACCTTGGAAAGGGGTGATCCGTTTTGGGAAGAAAGGGAAACTAGCACCTCGTTATGTGGGTCCCTTCAAAGTGCTTGAGCGTATTGGGAAAGTAACTTACAAGCTTGAACTGCCTCAAGAACTCAGCAACATTCACCCAACTTTCATATTTCCAACCTCAAGAAATGCCTTGCTGATGAGAACCTCCGCATTCCACTTGATGAAGTTCAAATTGATGAATCCATGCACTTTATCAAAAGGCCTGTGGAGATCATGGACCGTGAAATCAAACAACTCAAGCGTAGCCGAATACCTATCGTCAAAGTTCGTTGGGAGTCTAAACGTGGCCCAGAGTTCACTTGGGAGCGTGAAGACCAAATGAAATCCAAGTATCCTCATCTTTTTGTCTCAGCCTCCTCGTGATCAAATTTCGGGACGAAATTCCTTAAAGTGGGGGAGACTGTAACATTTGACCCATTTCTAAATTGTAACCCGAACCTATTTTGTTTAGATTATTTATTACAAGAAATCCATTGTATCACGGTGTAGTTTAAATAATATATAAATGATTTTATTCAAAATTTTCATTCATTTAGATCATTTGAGCAAATAAGGTCATAAACATTTATATTTTTTTGTTGAAAGTTTGATTGTCATTTCTAATAAATAACTAAATTTAAAAGTCTTATTTAAATTTATAAGGTTTTATAAACAATTTGTGAAATAAATGGATATAACACCTAAAATAAGTTTAGGGTGGAAATTGGTATTTATAAAACTTAAAATTACAAGTTTTACATAAAATAACAACCATTCTAAAATACAGGGGCTAAATATGTAAATTATTTTAAACAACCCAAACCCCCCCTGTGTCCCGTAACTATCTCCGGCCAATCTCCGGGCCGCCTCCGGCGACATCAAAATCAACCCATCCAACCCATATTAAGCCAATCGAACCGTTACTCCAAGTCGCGAGCTTGATTCGAACTCACGGTTCGTATAAATTCGAAGGAACGGGTGTTTGGGATGTTCAAATTCAAACCGAACACCTATAACCGAAATCCTTAATCAAATTCGTAACAACAGAAATCAAATGACTTAATGAGTTGATCTTTAACGTAATTCTAATCAATTCGAATGAAATCATACTGTTAATTTCAATTGAAAACCTCATTTAACCACCGATGCCAATTGAAACACTCGAAACCAAATCCATAAACCCATCCGAGGTGAAACTGATGTAATCGAACTTATATAATAGGGGGAAACGTTCTAAACAACCTTTTCAAAGTTTCTTTACATCCAATTTCAATTATACATCACTCAATCATCACTTTCGAACACCATCTCCACGTCGAACCTGCAACTAATCGAACTTCACGTTAGAGGCAACCTTAACAGGAATTCTTTGAGGGCTTTTGAACATCTGGTCCAATTGAAGCTCTCTGCACAATTAATTCGATTAAGACCAACAAAATCAGCTTGAAACCGATTATCCACCCGTCGCGACTCATTCAACGTGATCACCATCGATTCAATCTCAATTCAGGTAATTAGACATATGATTGCATCCGTTTATCCATATTAAACAAAGCCCTATGCTCAATTCGATTATCAACATCGATTTCTTGTTCAATTCGATGATTCTGCAATTAGGGTTTAGGTGGATTTGGGGAATTAATCAATTAGACTTGTTTTATAATTTTTATTCGAATTCTAAACAGAGATTGGGCTTTGGCCCAGCGGTAACACACATGGCATGCACACGGGTTACCCAGGTTCGAACCTGGGCACCCACATATATTTTTAAAATCGTTTTTTTTGTTATTTCAGAAATTATTATTAAATCATAATATTAATATGAAACTGTTTTGTTAATTAATATTATTCTAGAAATTTTATATTAATCTCTGAAAATTTTAAAATTATAATCTCATTTTCTTATTAAATTTTAAGAGTTTAAATGTTTAACAAAACTCATTTATAAGCTTTATATTTTATAAAAAAAATCATTTTGAGCCAAACCTAAATTGTTTCAAATTGTTTTGTACCAATATTTTATAAATCGTCTAAATAATTAATTATTCGACTAATTATTTGGACCAAGTCATTTTACTTAATTATTAAAATGATTATTTCTTTTTCATACTTTAATGCTCAACTATTACTTAATCCATTATTATAAATTAAATAGTTGAGTAGTATTCAATTTCATAATGACCCACTAATATATTCAACCTTAATTACTTAATAAATTTGTTCTATGTTATTTGGCCAATATATCATATTATTTATTTACTAATTGTTAAAAACCCTCAAATCTCAATTAGGACCCTAATCCATGTCTAGTTCTTCAATTATTATTGTTCTAATAACAAGGTACCAAACTTTAGGTTGAAACGTGAGGACATTTTTGGTGTCAAACCAACCTTCTATCATTTCCAAAACGCTTATAATTATCATGTGAGTATTCATTGCCCATTTTACATGTTTTATTATTTGGGGAAATCATGTGATATCATACGCAACCTGGTTATTCATTTTATTCTATTTCATACTAATATTCAATTCATTACGTGTTATGTTATTTACTTGCAATTATGTGATCACATCTAGATAAACTTGATAACATGATCATTAATTCACACAACCACGGTAACAATGATAGATCTATTGGTTTGACAACCCACCCATTTGTTTAGTCGCGTGGTGATTGAAACCGGAAACATACATTCTATAAGGCTTCGTCTGTGGACCGAGTCAATTCAGTCAATAGGTTTGATCGTGTTGTTTGTCATTTATGATACATTGTTGCATGTTAGTTATAACATTACCATGTGAATTGAATTGTTTTCAAATATTCAATCAAATTTTGTGTGTGTTTAAACCTGTGATTACTCACCGGCTAATTCTTTAGCTGACTCGTTACTTTTTCACATAATTTCAGGAAATGCTATCTAGTGGAATTCTCTCTGCTCATATAGGATTGGACCTAGTCAAAAATAAAGAAGACAATATTATATTTCATGGTTTTACTTTAATTGCGTTGTTATGTGTGACTTGAATGACATTATTCAATAAATAAATGGTTATTAAATGTTATTTCAACGTATTCATTACCTTGTGCTATGAACAATCGATTCACATTCGTCCGCCTCGATGATTCCGCCATCGGTCGGGGTGTGACATGCGAGGGTTGGGCCTCGGACTTGTTGGGCCGCGGCTGGCAGCTCCGAAATATGCTGGGCCGCGGCTGGGATGTTCCAAGAGAAGATGGGCCGCGGCTGGCAGCTCCGAACACCCGCTGGGCCGCGGCTGGAGGGCTCCGAAAGGTGGTGGGCCACGGCTGGCATCTCCGAGCTGATGTTGGGCCACGACTGGATGGTTCCGAGAGGTGGTGGGCCGCGGCTGGCATCTTCGAATTGATGCTGGGCTGCGGCTGGATGGTTACGAGAGAGGTGGCCACGGCTGGCAGCTCCGGACCATGTTGTGCCGCGGCTATGTTGCTTGTTGCTTTGTTCGTGTGTTGCAATGGATCCCGGGTGGTACCCCATCATGTCCCCCCAGTCCAATGTTATGGTTTATACCATGATATTGGAATAATACCCATATTTTTGTCAACTCCTAGCTCGTCAAATCGGCCACTCTACTCCTTGTTACATCAAGCCGCCCTATTTTGTAGGCTGGTTACTAGGCTGTAGCTTGTTATCATGGAGAGTCACCTCATGTTTCCATGTCTCCTCCTCCCTTCTCTATATAAACCACACTTGTCTTCATTTTTTCTTCATCTCTTGGAAGACATCACTCTGGTTTCTCTCTAGGTGAGTCCTCTTTTCTTCTTGCATTCATTTCTTAACTTGGAGTGTAGGAACGATATGGGTTCACAAACGTCGGTGATCACGCAAGATTATCTAAACAATTTTGCGAACCGATATGGTGTTAGCCAGGATCTTGTGCCGGTGGTCCCACCGTCTGGCGCAACGGTGCTGGATGCGCCTTCCGTACCGTAGCTTTGTATACTGCCTTCTTTACTTTTAGTAACTTTCGAGTGCCTGTTAGTCGCTTTCTATGCCTTATTTTGACGTATTATTCAGTGCAGTTGGCTCAGATTGTTCCTTTAGGTTTGATAAAAGGTTTACCATTTTGAGATATCCTGTCGTGCCCTTAGGTTAGATCCTAGCGTTAACTTGTTTAGGCCCTTTTCTAAGATGACCCGAGTAGGTGATTGGGTTACATTTGAGAAGAGGAAATCTCCGCGGCCAGCCATGGCGTTGCGCCCGTTTACTAGTTTGAAGCACTGGAAAGATCATTTCTTTTTTCTTTCTGATCGGATTGTGCCTTTCGAGATGCACTGGCTTGGTATGGATGAGGACATTAAGGATCCTCTTCCAAAAAAGGGTGAATATGATATGGCCGCGTTCAAAGCTTTGAAGGCTGAGCCGACCACGCTTCGTTCTTATTCCGAGCACTTTCTCGTGATGGCTGGGATCAGCCGTATTTGGCCGGACACGAGCCTTTATCCATATATGACTTGTCAGCCGTATTTGGCCGGACACGAGCCTTTATCCATATTTTTAGCTAATCATTGATGTATTGCTATCTTTTTTCAGGTATGGGTTTATTCGACCGCATGAAGTTGTCCGCGACGACGGATGTTACCGAAGAGACCGAATTTCTTCCTGAAGAGGCTTGCCCTTTTCTTGATTCGACTGCTGAGTTCGTGGTTCAGCCGGGGGAACACTTGCCAGTTTCTTCCTCCGGACACTGGAGTACCGATAATCGTAGTCCGCAGGCGAAACGGCAGAATGCGAGCCGCAAGAAGGAGTTGGGAAGGCCGGGATTGAAACCGCGGGATTCCCCTTCCGCTGCGGGGACCTCGGCAGCAACTCGCGGTGCGAAGGTCGTAATGGGCCTTTCGGCCGCTTCTGGGGGTGCGGTGGCTGCCGCGGCCGCGGCTGGTGCCGGGGCCGTTGTTTCGGTCGCGACTGGGTTTGTAGCGTCCGCTGGCGGTTCTTTTTCTGGTTCGGTCGGGAAATCTCATGGTACTTACGGCGCTGCTACTTCTGCGGGCACTTCCTCGGGGGATACTGACATGGATCCTACTGAAAAATTCACTCCGTATTGGGATCTAACGAATGGGTCTTTGTTTGATGATCCCGAGTCCTGCAAAGACTTTATGTTTAATGCTCGTACGCCGGCCGAGTTTTATCGTGGTGGGGGTTTGAAGAATAGAGACTTATCCGATGCTGGTTGTTCGTCGATGGTGAATAGTTTCTTTTCTTTTATTGAAGTTCATAATCGTTGGGCAGATGGTGTGAAGGAAACTCGTGAACTTAGAAGGAAACGACGCGCCTCGAGGATGATAATGCGTCGTTGAAGCTTCGATGCGATTTTCTTGAAAAGGAAAAGGAGAAAGTTACCCTTAGCCTCAGCGAAATTCAAGAAGACCTCTGCGTTCAGTCTGCCGCCGTGAAACGTCTGTCGTCTGACCTGAAAAGCGTCAAAACTGACTCGGACGATCGGATTTCTCAGCTCCAGGGAGAAAATACGCGACTTCAAGCCGAGAGGAAATGGATTATCTCAGATGGGATGGGCTTAGCTTTTAACAATATTCGTGATAACGACGAGTGTCTTGGTCTTCTTGCAACTATCAACAGCCTTTCCGACAAAGTGGGTTACAACGCCGGTTTATCAGATGGCATCCGTCTTGCTGCTGCTGGCAAGAAACCCAAGGACGCCAAGAACTTTGATGCGGACGCACTTAGGAAACTTGAAGTTGAGTCTGAGCGGTTTGATCATGCTGTTTTCCTATGGCTGGGACGATTGCTGCCATGTGTGATTCAGATTTTGAAAAGATCAAGGCTTTCCTGACTTCACTGCCTGAAGGTCCTCCTCGTGTTTAGCTAGTTTATCTTTGGGTGTCTGGATGGTTTGTTTGTTTCCTTTTTATGTTGATGTAATGTTATCAGACTCGTATTCTGACTGTTGTAATGTCTTTTGCGGTTGGCCCTTGGTTTTACCAACCGAGCGTTGTTTGTATGGATGATATTTGGCTCTATCATGTATGTTTTCTTAACTGTGCGTTGTTTGTAAGAATGTTATTTGACTTTACCATGTATGTTCGTACCGAGATTCGCCTTGACGAGTTTGTATCGTGGCCTAGATAAAATGGCCAGATTTTCGCACGACACCTCCCCCTTTTTCTTTCTGGCCGCGGCTGGGCGAGCCTAGGCCGCGGCCGCGGCTTGATGATTTTCTCTTTTTTTTTTTTGAGATTTTGGCGGCTTTTGACGTGTGGCTCGTGGTGACCGGGATGGCTATGAAGACGCCACAAACGATGCTTATCGCTCGTAATCGTGGAACCGCGGCTAGGTTATACTTTCCTACCTAGTTGTGGTTTAATGGTTGTAACGCCTGTAATTGTGTGGCTTAGTTATGGTTGCGACTTAGCCTTTAATTATGATGTCTTACTTGCCTGTTTACACCGCTTATCTCCTTTGTTGGCTATACGCACGTTGGGTGCGGTCTATCATTGGTTGTGGCTATTGTTACTGGTTTCAGCCGCATTGGCAAGTATGTTTACAGCTTGAATAATTTATTGGGAGTTGCTTTCCCCACGTTTGCCATTTTTCATACGCAGGGAGCTTGTAGCTCGGGTGACATTGGTTACTTGTCATAAAATGGTTGTGCTTTCAAATGCATGCTCTTTTTTTTATAACTTGGTTGCGAATACTGGTATTTACCATTAATGGCTGGGAACGAGATAAAGTCACGTACTTGGACATAATCTCTCATGATTTCGTCTGTTGATTTTGTTTTTTCTTGCCAAATTGTTCAGCCGTTCGTTACGTTGGCCGTTGGCTTTATTAAACAATCATGATTGTACTTCATTTTTGGTTTTCACTCGTATGGTTGCTTGGTTTCACGAGATTAAGTGCTACAAAATAAATTGTTATAACTGCTGGTGCTCGCGTGCACCTTCTTTTAAGAAAAATGAGTTACAACATTTCTGATTATCATTTGATTACATGTAGCATCGCCGGAGCTGAGCCCCATTCCACGTTCGCGGCACAACCGTACCATCCAACTTCCCTATCTTGTATGCTCCATTTTCTCCGAATTCGATCACTTGATAAGGGCCTTCCCAGCGGGGTCCGAGCTTTCCTTGGCTTTCGACTCGGCTTGCTTCGTTATCCCCGAGGACATAGTCCCCTGGTCTGAATGATAGTTTCTTTACTCTGGAGTTGTAGTACCTCTCCACTTCTTTCTTGTGTCTTGCTTCACGGATGGCCGCTATCATTCTTCGTTCTTCTAGCAGGTCGAGGTTCAGGCGAAGTTCCGATTCGTTGTTTGCTTCTGAGGATTGCAATACGCGGGCGGATGGCATTCCGATTTCTGCTGGTATCATGGCTTCGGATCCATAAGTCAAGCTGAACTGGGTCTTGCCATGACTAGTTTTTGGCATCGTCCTGTGAGCCCAAAGGACGTTTGGCAACTCGTCCAACCAATTTTTTACCTCCACGCCCAAACGTGTCTTGATTCCTTATACAATACTACTGTTCACCCTTTCTACATGGCCATTACCTTGGGGATGAGCTACCGAAGTAAGTATCTGCTTGATCTTCAAGTCCTCACACCATGACTTGAAAGGGTTTTCAGCAAACTGTCTTCCGTTATCTGTCACAATAAACAGGGGTAACCCGAAACGACACACAATGTTTGCCCATACAAATTTTTTGACGTGTTGTCCAGTGATTGATGCCAAAGCTTTGGCTTCTACCCATTTTGTGAAATAGTCAACTGCTACCAGCAGAAACTTTACTTTCCCTGCAGCTTCCGGGAACGGACCGACAATATCCATTGCCCATTTTTAAAAGGCCACGCCGCGCTGACTGGGATCATGTCGTTTCTTGGCCGGTGGCACATTGGGGCGTGTCTTTGGCAGCTTTTGCACCTTTGTATCTCTGAAATAACACTTCTATGCATGCCCGACCAATAATACCCTGCCCCCATTGCCTTGGCCACCACCATCCTCGGGCCTGCATGAATTCCACATATGCCTTCGTGGATTTCTCTTATAACGTAATTGGCTTCATCCGGCGTGAGGCAGCGCAGAAGTGGCCCCATGTACGACCTACGGTATAAGACCCCTTGGTGAAGTTCATAATGCAACGACTTTGCCTGAATAGCATGCACTTGTCCTTTATCTTCTGGCAAGTATCCGCTTTCTAGAAACTTGAGGATTGGGCTCATCCAGCACTCTTCCACCCTGTTTTCTATAGAAGCCACTACGTCTTCTTCGATTGATGGTGTTTGTAATACTTCTACCTTGACCTCCTTAGCTAAGTGGCTGAAAGTGACTGAAGCCAATTTGCTAAGGGCGTCTGCCTTCTTGTTCTTACTCCGCGAAACGTGCAACACGTCGCACCTTCTGAAGCTGCTAATTAGTGCCTTTGCTTTTTCCAAGTACAATTTCATTGCCTTTTCCTTTGCTTCGTAAGACCCGTTGATCTGATTCACCACAAGCAGTGAATCAACATGAGCGTGAAGGTTTTGGATACCTATTTGTTTGGCTATTCTCAGACCTGCCAACAAAGCTTCATACTCTGCCTCATTGTTAGAGCTCTTGAAAGCTAGCCTTAAAGCATAAGTCACTTCCTTATGCCCTGGCCCAACTAATATCATACCAGCACCTGAACCTTCATCATTGGATGCTCCGTCTGTATGCAAGTACCACTCTTCATCGTCTTGTATTACAACCTTCTCTTTACTGTCATGACTCCCCGCTTCTCGTGGTATCTCTGTCAGAAAATCGGCCACGACTTGGCCCCGGATTGCCACCCTCGGCTTGTATTCTATCTCAAAGGCCCCAAGCTCGATTGCCCACTTCGCCAACCTTCCCGATATCTCTGGCCTCCTTAGTATCTGCTGGATGGGTTAGCCCAGACTTCGATTACATGGGCCTGAAAATACCTTCGTAACCTCCTGGAAGCGTGCACCAGTGACAGGGTCAGCTTCTCCATTGGCGAGTACCTGGTTTCCGGGACCTTGAGTGCTCTGCTGACAAAATAAATTGGGGTCTGCTCTCCATCCCTGTTCGTCATTAATAATGCACTCACAACTTCTTTCCATGCAGACAAATACATAACCAGTTGCTCCTTTGGGAAAGGAGCCACTAGTGTGGGTAAGTTACTCAAATATATTTTCATTTGCTGAAAAGCCTCCTCCGCTTCATTCGATCATACAAAGTTCTTCTTGTTTAAACAATTGCGCAGGGTGGTCATGAATGGCAGCGCGCGATCAGCGTGCTTTGACAAAAATCTGTTTAAGGCCACTAGCCGCCCGTTAAGTGTCTGCACTTCCTTGACTGATCTGGGCGATGGCATGTTGAGAACAGCTGCTACCTTCTCAGGGTTGGCCTCCAATCCTCTTTTCGTTACAATTACTCCAAGAAACTTCCTTCCTCTACGCCAAATGAGCACTTCTTTGGGTTCAGTTTCATGTTGATGGTTTTCAATGTTTGGAATGTTTCAGCAATATCTGCGAGCAATGCCTCTTCGTCACGACTCTTAATCACCACATCGTCTACGTAGATCTCGATGTTCCTGCCCATCTGAGGTGAAAAAGCGTCGTCCATCACACGCTGGTATGTTGCCCCTGCATTCTTCAGTCCAAACGGCATTTTCGTGAAACAGAATATGCCGATATCTATGTAAAAGGCCGTTTTGTCCTCATCCTCTGGTGCCATCTGTACTTGATGATATCCTTTGTAAGCATCCAAAAAACACTTCAAGGGGAAACTTGCCAGGGAGTCAACCTTTAAGTCAATATCTGGGAGTGGATAGCAATCCTTTGGACATGCATTGTTTAATTTTTGAAATCGATGCACATCCTCCAGGTGCCATCACTTTTTTTGACCATGACAGGGTTGGCGACCCAAGTTTGATACCGTACCTCCCTGATAATGCCTGCCTCCACCAGCTTCTTAACTTCTTCTATCACGGCTCTACTCCGTTCGGGACCCATATGTCGGCGCTTCTGGGCCACCGGTTCCTTTGACAGCCGTGTATTCAACTTGTGTTCTGCTGTGCCTCGGGGGACGCCCTTCATGTCAGAGTGTTGCCACGCAAAAACATCCAAGTTATTATGCTGCAGCAGATGACGGAGTCGTTCCTTGGTGGCTCTCCCAATTGTCCTCCGATGGTGATCTTTTGGTCTGGAAAGAGGGGGTTGACTACCCACTTCTCCAACACAGGGCACATAGGTTCGTCTTCCCCAGTCGATGCCCCTAGGGTGATAACCTTCACATCTTTACACTCCCTGCTAGAGTACACGGTGACCACACCAGTCGGGGTGGGGAACTTGATTGCAGCGTGTACTGTTGATATTACTGCTCCCAACATGCATAGACCCGGTCTTCCGAGTAGGATGTTGTGGGATGAGTCTGACCGCATGAACAGGAAGGTCATGATGACTTCCCGCCATCCCATGTTGTTACCTATTGCGACAGGCAGTTGTATCTGCCCCAAGGTCTGCACAACCTCTCCAGCAAAACCAGTGAGCTAGTGAGTTCTGGTGTCCAAATTCCTTCTTACCTCTTCGTCAAGCTGCAAAAAACAGTGTTCGTACATAATTTCTGAACTACTTCCACTATCTACATATATCCTGTGTACCTGATGCCCCGCAACAATCGCTAAAATCGTCAATGGGCCATTGGCAAAGCTTCCGCCATGTATTGGAGGGAATGAAATTTTTTGCGCCATCCATGGCTCCATATGATCGGAGTGGCGCTTAAGCTTGCAGCTGCGATCTTTGTCATAAAGATCTCTTTCCGCTTGTCTCCTGTCTGCGGTGTCTTCTTCAGTTCCCTCAGAAGATGGGCCAGCTTCCCTGCTTTTTTGGCAAGTTCGATCTACCGTTTTAATGAGAAGCAGTCGTCTGTCATGTGCCCATTCTCCTTGTGGAACTCACAGTACTTGCCTGCGTCCCTCTTTACTCCAGGCTTTAGCGGAGCTGGCTTGGTGAAGTTGACATTCTCTGTGGCGAGAATCTCGCTTGGGGTTTTGGTTAACGGTGGGAGCGTTACGTTAAGACCTTGTGGGTTTCCGGTTGGAGTTGCGAAACGAGGTTGGAAAGTGGGGCTTCGCTGAGCGAAACGTGGTTGGAACTGTGGTTTATCCCATGATCTTGAACCTCCCGGCCTTTTTTGCTGTTCCCAGACGGATGGCATGAGCTTCTTTGGAGTTCTATCTTTCAGCTGTTCGCAGGCCTTTTTCCCTCTAACGAATGCTTTTGCTCTTTCCAGCATTTCGTCCACCGTCTTCGGGAGATGTTCATGGAATCTTTCTACCAACTGATCGTTTCTCACACCATGAATGAAGGCCGAAATTCGAATCGTTTCTCCAGCTCCTCTGACTTGCATGCTTTCTTTTGAGTATCTCGTGATGAAGTTCTCGATGGACTCGCCATCTCCCCTCTTGATATTGTGTAGCTCTGTCGGGTCCTTGGCAGATAACCTTTGCTGGCTGAAGTTCCTCAGGAAATCTTCCTCTAATTTCTCGAAGCTACCTATGCTTCCGACAGGGAGGCTGTCAAACCATACCCTCGCAGCACCTGTTAGGGTTTGGGCAAACATATGGCACCACACAGGGATGGACCATTGTTCTACTTCGGCGACTCCGATGAAGATGGCCAGGTGGTCATCTGGGTCTCCCAGACCATTGTACTTGCCTGCGTTGGATGGCATCTTAAGTTTCGGGGGAAAGGTGAATTCCGCTATTCTGGGTACGAACTTGGACCTGGCTCGTGCGGTTGATGGGCGGTACGGTTTATTGAAATCATCGTCCTCCACAATCTTTCCCACCGTTCTGGTTGCATCTTGCTTTGCTTTTGTTTCGTTTTCAACACTTTTCACCACCTTGCCCTGGTCACCTTCCTCCTCCTCCGAGTTTTTTGGAGTGTCTTCGTACTCCAAGCGTGTCCGGATGTCCTTCAACCGTCTTTCTCTTTCTTCCTGTTCCAACATGGAGAGGATCTGTTCCCGGTTTTTGCTAACAAAGTCCGGGGTGATGACAATGTTGTCATCGTTATTTCCCCTCGGGGTGGTGCCTAGTGCCGAGGTAGTGGTGTGCGGGTTTTCATCAGGGTTGGTGTTTTTATGGTGAGGGGTTCCTGGATCTGAATCCATGGTGGTTGGCTTTTGGTTCGAAGGGTCCCACGGATGGCGCCAAATGTTGCTACACGAATCCTAATCAAGGGATTAAGACCGAGGAGCGGTGCAAGGGTGGGGTTGACACCAAGGATTGAGCCGGAACTTGGCCTCGACAGGATGCGGCTGGGATTGACTTCGGATGAATTAGGCTTTGGCTGGACAGCGCTTCGAACGAACTGGGCTTATGTTGGGTTGGACTTCGTCTGAACAGGATATCTGCGAGACAAAAACAACACCGTGAGCCTCGCCACGGGCAGAAGGGATTTCTCCCCGTGACCAACCTCCTGCGTGAGAATAAGTATCTGGAGGAAATGTATAAGTATGAGTATAAGTGTAGTGAGTTGGGATGATGTGATCTGAAACATACCTGAGCCTTTGTATTTATAGTGACTTACGTATGTCAAATTCCTCCATGCAAATCTATTTTGAGACATTTGGAGCCTAGACATTCAGACTGAGATTCCTTGGTCAATGGAGTTGTTTCCCTTTTGGTGCAAAGGGTTTACTACTTAGTATTACTGTTGTTTGTCTTCAATAGTTGACATGTTTCTTATTGGTTCTGCATGGCAGACCTGCTGTGTCTGTTTGCTACAGAATTTGTCTTCTATTCTTTGTCTTTTTCTTCTTCTGATTGTGTTCCTGAAGCAGCCAATTACCTTCTCTCTGCACTTACCGAATTCTTGACGTTTCTTGATGTTGATTTCTTGGACGATTTCTCAAGTATTGAATTACCTCGACTGGAAATCCTGAAACGTGCGAGGGTTGGGCCTCGCCCTTGTTGGGCCGCGGCTGGCAGCTCCGAAATATGCTGGGTCGCGGCTGGGATGTTCCAAGAGAAGATGGGCCGCGGCTGGCAGCTCCGAACACCCGCTGGGCCGCGGCTGGAGGGCTCCGAACACCCGCTGGGCCGCGGCTGGAGGGCTCCGAAAGGTGGCGGGCCACGGCTGGCATCTCCGAGCTGATGCTGGGCCGCGGCTGGATGGTTCCGAGAGGTGCTGGGCCGCGGCTGGATGGTTCCGAGAGGTGGTGGGCCGCGGCTGGCATCTCCGAATTGATGCTTGGCTGCGGCTGGATGGTTACGAGAGAGGTGGCCGTGGCTGGCAGCTCCGGACCATGCTATGTCGCGGCTATGTTGCTTGTTGCTTTGTTCGTGTGTTGCAATGGATCCCGGGTGGTACCCCATCAGTTCGTGTTGTGTTCGTGTTCTGTTCGTGTTCTGTTCGTGTTCTGTTCGTGTTCTGTTCGTGTTCTGTTCGTGTTCTGTTCGTGTTCTGTTCGTGTTCTGTTCGTGTTCTGTTCGTGTTCTGTTCGTGTTCTGTTCGTGTTCTGTTCGTGTTCTGTTCGTGTTCTGTTCGTGTTCTGTTCGTGTTCTGTTCGTGTTCTGTTCGTGTTCTGTTCGTGTTCTGTTCGTGTTCTGTTCGTGTTCTGTTCGTGTTCTGTTCGTGTTCTGTTCGTGTTCTGTTCGTGTTCTGTTCGTGTTCTGTTCGTGTTCTGTTCGTGTTCTGTTCGTGTTCTGTTCGTGTTCTGTTCGTGTTCTGTTCGTGTTCTGTTCGTGTTTTTTTCTTGTTTTGTTCGTGTTTTGTTCGTGTTTTGTTCGTGTTTTGTTCGTGTTTTGTTCACTAAAAGAAAATAACATGTTCACAAACGTTTTATCAAATAAATTTTTTTTTTCACAAACTCTTTCTTCATTAAAAAAGTGGATCGTTTGAATCTCTTCATCAACTGTTTACGAACATAAGCAAAAAAACAAGAAAATGCGGACAATATTTATAAAAGTAAAATAATGCAAATGAAATTTTTAACATTTTATAATTGCAATCATAAACATTATGTAATTTTTATTAAATATAAATAAGTATTTAATGTAATTATCTCAACAAAATTTTTAAATTAACTAGTTGTGATCAAGTTCGCGCGTTGCGCGAAATGTCTTGATGCAAAATCAATCCATTTATAATAAATGGGTCGAAATGGTCATGTGAAGAAAATAAAGCAGTATCGTTGTTGGCCTTCAGATCGAAAACACCACCTTTGAAACCAATATTCAATGGGGTGTTGTTCCAATAAAGAAACACGAAACAACTCCTACCAAAAGACACTTTAATATGTAGTTTTAACAACACATATCATCCTTCAAAATATAGCCAGAATCAACTTCTTAAATGGATGATAAAATTATCAACCTATTGGACGGAAAATGAACATAAAGAACTAAAATTGTTAAAAAAATCCCACCTTTTGAAGTGGTGGGCTCTCAAATAGGGGCTGCTCTTCTGTACAAGGTGAAAGATGCAAGCTTTCTTTCGAACTTGAATTCGATTGCGATGTTTGAGGAGGGGCTAATTTGAGAAAATTCCTTGTAATAATTTGGTTTTCATCGATGAATTTCTTTGTTATTGCATCAGATATGGCACCTGAGCTTGAACAATTTTCTCTGCAATGCAATTCAAAAACACAAAACTATAAACAACAAACTGGAAGCTCCTAATTTAGTAATTTGTGTCCTGATCTTTGAAAATATGAAATATCTAAGGTTTTATTCACCTAAAAGCAGGATGTGCATGTTCTATGCTAGTAGTGCCTCCTCCATTGCTGCAAGAAGCATATTCATCTGATCTTGAAATGGGAGGCACATATGCAGAAGGAAATTTGCATTGAAAAGATGGAATTGGCGCATTTTCCACCGAAAAGGGGTATGCCCTTTTCATGCCAACCATCTGTCATTAACCATGAAGAATTATAAATCATTTCTAACCAAGATTGTTCTCTCATAGACAGAAAAGACAGTAATTCGATGGATGATCGTGCCTGTATGAAAGATTTTCATATCAAATTAAACACGCATGATTAAAACATAGACAAGTATACGTATAGTTGAAAAGGGTTAAAAGAAAAGAGCAGCAACACCTTCTCCTCCTCTGGCCATAATGGTTGAAAGTTGTTGCCACAATAGCTTTGGTTTGAAGGGGCTCCATCTGATAATTCATAACAGACGATGAACACGATGATGAAGTGTTTGCTGTACATTCACCTGCAAGTATCATCCCACAACTCCACTTGATTTACACAACTAATCAACAACTTCAAAACCAATACAATCAAAGAACAACAAACACGAAAACTTTACCATTGATGACGAACACGGTTGGTGAAACTGCTGTGATCTCTGCAGCATTAGATTAGGTGAAGGAGGCCAAATCGCCGGGTTGGATTCGTAAGGCAAACCACCAAGATTCCCTGCAAATGATGCAGTGTATCTACTGTGGTCCATCCCATATCTACTGTGGTGACGATCTCAAATATCATAACGCCGACACCAAACACGTAGCAAGGTCACTCCTGTAAACTCTAAGACACCAAGAAATCTGATTACAAATCCAAATCACAATAATGTCTACACACTTACAAAACCCAAAACAACGGGGAAAAAACCAAAACAAAAAAGCACAAAAATTTGGGTTGAGTACAACCTCAAACCTGAGCCGTCGACATGGACATGATCCTGAGTATCAAAACATAAATACAAATCCATCATCCCAGTTTTAAAGTTACAATCAATTTCTAATCTACAACCACAACAGATCCTACAAGATTCGTTTGTAGCATACTGAACTCTTAAAAGCTTAAATTAAGACCTTTTTCACCAACATAACTACATGATTTTGCCACAGTTTTCATTTACCTTTGCACCTATCAATCGATCAGCTGAAATAAGCTCCAAACATAAGATTTACCTTGAAGCAATCGATCTACGACCACGACCACTTTCTTCAAGCTATTGTGCCTGCAACATACGTGCCACCAGAGAATCCCTATCCCCATCTTCATCACCACCTCTTTCATCAACTTCATCATCATCATCATCCTCCTCTTCTCTCCTCTCAGCAGCCCTCATTTTCTCCAAATACGCCTCCGCCACTCTCTTCCTCTTCTCCGCCGCAGTCTGGGGGGAATTGGAGGTGTGGTGGTGGTGGTTTAGGGTTTGGGGATTTTGGTGGTGGTGGTCGGAAGACGGTGGCGGTGGCGGTAGTGTAGGCGGTGGTGTAGGCGGAGGTCATTTGTGGTGGTTGTGGGATTAAGCGGTTCAACCCTAAACCCCTATTTTTAACGCCATTAGTGAACCCATTAAACTGCTTTCTTGCTAAATGAAACTCAATCCTTCTAAAAGAAGAATCACCCACAGAAGCTAACGATTCCGTCGATTCATCACATGGGTTTTGATCATTAATGGGTTTTTGAGTGGCGATTGTACTGTTATCAATCAAGCTCCCGACCATGATGGATTGCATCGATCAAAAGGGTATGTTAAACGTTTTTTTTTTTGAACTTGAATTTTTTTATATTAAAATCAAACTTTTAAAGGTAGACGGGCAACAAGCTGCGCCGCCACCCCTTTCTGAATTGCAAATCCTAACCTTCCAAAAACAAATCCTTGCCTCCCCGGGGTTGAGCAATAGTTGTCTATGACCCGTTGGACCCTGGTCAAAAAGTTGATAGCTTCTGGCGCTAGGGAGCCAAATGTATCAAAGGCAAAGGGAACAAAGACGTGCTGGTTCTCTGCGCAAGCTTTAGCATGTTTATCCACTTTCTTTGATTCTGCCTTTCTTGCTGCTTGACCAGCTACAAAACCGTTTTCCCATAAACCAACCAAAGGGGAAACCCCTGTGAGGTCCACACAAGCATGTTTGCCCCCAGCCCAGCCAAAGACGAGCAGATCCACTGGTCGCAAAGTAGACCTCCCTTCCATAGGGTCAGTGAGGAAATTCACAGGGGCTTCTTTCTTAGCAGAAATCCCAGCTCTTCTTAGGATGTCCCCCAAAACATCCCGTACCCAGTCATGCCGATATTTGAACCCAGGGAGCTCTTTACAATGAACTGCGTGCTCCCCATATTTATCCATAC
Organism: Flaveria linearis; assembly: GCA_024085815.1. Taxonomy (NCBI): domain Eukaryota; kingdom Viridiplantae; phylum Streptophyta; class Magnoliopsida; order Asterales; family Asteraceae; genus Flaveria; species Flaveria linearis. Next base: position 2,579,138 of record CM044005.1, read on the forward strand.
AAGCTTTACGACATATCGGACATGTTTCATCTTCCGGGTACATAGGGATCATCAACCGGTATTTGAGAATTGCTCTATATTCTACTGGAGACATGCACTGTCCCAACCCTTCAATCGGGATAACGGTCAAAAAGTCCTGAGCATGGGGGCCCTTCAGGCACTCAAACACCGCCTTTTGGCGGGATGACAAAGAAAAAACTTCTCCCAGGCTTTGAACGATTTTGCTAAAAAGAGCATTCGCCAAAGTTGTTTGTGGCTTCGAGGGGGCGGTGTCCTTATTAGAGAAACCGCCAATATCCAAGTCTGGGAGAAAAGACATATAAGCGTTCGAGCGCCTACTGATAGTCCGGGTCAAGCCCGAAGACCCCACTGTTCGAAGGATATGATCTTGTAGTTCCCAAGACTGAGCTCTAGAGGCCATAAAAGCATAAGCCCCAACATCTCGAGCTGAGAGGAGTCCCAAACCACCGAGACGCATTGGCAAAGATGCCAAACGCCATTGTAGATCACCAAAAAAAAGGCCACCACCCACGACTATGTCTTCTATAGCCTCCCCGAGGCCATCATCGAACCGAGATACCGCATCCTCCATCAAATGGGGTTGACAAGTGCGCAACCCAAAAAGTAACTTAGCAACTCCCATGCACGACCTTAGCAAAAGTAGTTCACATTAGGGATCCCTAAGGCAGGGCAAGAGTTTCATGAGGTCAATGGGTGATGGGTTGATTAATTTTGATCTTGAATTTGTGTCTGTGGGTCGATTGGATGAAAAGGAGCAGAGGGAATGAAGGATTGTGGTGTGGGAGAAAGAGGAAGAAGCCCCCAACTGTTCACCCCCAATACTATTCATCGACTATTCATCAGACTTGCTAAATTAATATTAGGTAATGAACATAAACGAACGTTAACCAACATTATCAAACCTTCACAAACATTAATAAACGAACGTAGCCTCTGTTCATGTTCGTTCTTTTGAATAAACAAGCGGAATTTTCTTATACGTGTTCGTTACTTTATTAAACGAACGAACATAAATGAAATTCACACCGAACGGTTCACAAAATATTCGCTGAACGTTCAGTTCTTTTACAGCCTATTTTGACCCATTACCGAAGTGGAAACGATTTCAAGATGTAGTGTGAATCAGAGCGGTAACACCGAAAACCAGTCACAAAACCAATTCCTTTGTGTATTTTGACCATTTTCGTATCCGATCAACCCAGTTGTCGGACTGGAAATAAATTCACCATGAAAGTGTATTTTGACCGTTTTCATATCCGACCAGCCCAGTGGTCGGACTGGAAAGTAAATTCACCTTAAAACGTCATACTTATATTTTATTTTTAAACTAGATATGGATAAATAAATATAACTTTTTCTTATAGGTCCGACTAACGAACCTCTTTCCGTCCAGTTCTAAATACATTGCTAATATGTACTGTTCTTGTGGGAATGTTAAGCTCATGGAGAGCAATCGAAAAAAGACGAGCGATAACATCATCCTTAGCATGTACGAGCCTACTAATGTAGTAATGCGGTCTTTGATAAAGTAATCTTTTAATAAGTTCATATTTTCCAAAAAGAAGTAACATTTGAAAAAATGATTGCTTTAGCTAATACAACATTTTCAAAACACAATGTAACTTTTTTGTTAGCTAAATCTTATGGTAGTTCTCTCTTTGTTGTTGCGGTTGGTCGTCATAGTTCAAGTCGATTGACTCTCTGTAAACGAAACCAAAACGACTGACATCTAAACAACACGAAATCAAGTGTTTCCACAAACATTTAAGCTTAAGAATGTGTTCACACATTTGATATGTTATTTTGCTTGATTGAGTTAATCGAACGAGCTCATTCTGGGTTCTAGACCCAACCAAATAAATACGTCTTTAATATGATCCTAACTCAAAATTAATTTAACACCAACATGCTTAACTTGAACTTGTTTCGACACTTTATCGTGAAATAAAATTAAAAATTACATCAATTGAGCAACTCATAAAAATCCAACAAATCTCTAATCAAAACTTGGTGCATAGAAAGGAAGCCTATTCACATTTACTATAACAATTATAATTATAATATATATAAAACATAGATGTCGGTAGTAACCAAGAGTAATTTAGGTTTTTATGAAGTGCTGCTTCTCCTATTATTGGTGAAGTGCTCAAGTACAACTCCTGATGTATGTTATACAATCATTTGAATAACGTATAATATCCTACAAGCTACAACTCACAGACGTACAACTTCTTTCAGTGAATCGCCTGTGCCAAACCTATGGCATCTGTTTTGTTTATTGCTAACGCCATCAATCACACGCCACCACATCATATACGACGCTAACAAAACCGTTGTTTATAATTACATTTAACAGAGACAATTAATCTTTGCTTGTTTGAAAATAATGATTTTAAAAAAAAGACTTTAAACCCATAACATATAAAAAGGTAACAAACAGGTAGCAAAAACAAAACAATGTGGTGGAATGGCAGCCTTAATTATTAATCAAGTGTAATGAAGTTGGAGGCTTCCAATATGTAGCGCACAATATAATCATGATAATGATTCATGAGGGGACCCAGGTGCATGATCCGATCCCAAAGATATGTGGACCCTCACCACTATGCAACCCACGTGTCACGTCTTAGATGCTCATCATCATCATCATCATCTTCATGATACTCTTCGTACAATTAACGCAAAGTGAGAGAAAATAGAAAGATGCTCCTTTTCTTCCTTTATTTGGAAACCCATGTGCAAATCCAGCGTTTATAATTATCTCCCATTTTATGACATCCGTGGTGGCGATGGTGGTAGCCGGCGGTGGTGGTGATAGCGGCAGCCAGTGGTGGTGACAGGGTCGGATTGTGAAAGAAGAAGTGAAGGAGTGAGACCCACTTAACAGAAAAACTTAACAAAAGTTAGTATCAGGGACCAATCGTATTACCAGTTGAGAAACAGTAATAATCACAGGGACCAATCGTATTACCAGTTGAGAAACAGTAATAATCACAGGGACCAATCGTGTAATTAACTCAAAGAAGTATACTGATAGTTACATAGATAGATAACGTATTCAATAAAATAATTTCTAGATAATATAATCTACCAAAAATAAATTAACTAATCTAATATTTAACATTCATTATTCATAACATATAAATGTGCACTAAGGATTTTACCATTTTATCTAAGCATATGTATTTTAAATAGATTTAATGTTTTTCTCTGCTCGTTACATAGAATATATAAATTAATAATTCAATCATGCATGATGTTTCATGACCAATACGAATATAAAATGTTCAAAGAAAAAGTCTTTGTAATTAATTAATTCTATATTTAAGATTAACATTTCTTGTAAGAATATACAAGTATAAAAAATATGTTTACATCATCATTAACATGTTACATCAAGTTCTACGTAGAAGTTCTTATTGACAAGTTGATAGCAAAACTATTTATGATTAATATTGTAATCTGCAAGTCAAATCATCGGAATGACAAGCTAACTCCTTAAATAAGAAAATTTAAACAATTGGGATTCCTTAGGTGAAATTAACACAAAATATTTTTAGCTCTTGATATAGTAGGTTTTAAGTATAAAGGATTTAATAAGTGACAAGTTTATTAATTTAAGCACTATCAACAAGAAACCAAATTTGTTAGAAAAAATCTTTATTCGCTACCTGATCAGCATGAGTATACCATCATCTAAACGGCTCAGGAGTCCATGTTTGAGACTAGTTGACGAACGTCGATTAAGTTTTCAGGATTCAAAGTTTAAGAATTAAAGAAACCTAAAAGAAATATTTAGTCTTGGTGTAAGAATTATTCAAGAATTAATTAAATTCTTTTAATTAGAAATTAGTTAAAAACTTAGTCGTTTTTTATGGTTGTTACCAACATAATCTTTGACATTTAGTTGAGTAAACGATTGTCGATTTTTGGATGATTTGTCGATTATTTGATATAGAACCGTTCATCATCCCCTTTGTGCACATCAATTAACCGAATCTAGTATTTAAATTATTAATCACGATTAGTATAATTCTTGATTGGAACAGTTTAACTTGAATGAATAACAATTAACAAAACTACAAATTGTAATAATAAAGTTTGTACTAATCCAACAAGACAAATAGTGATGAAATTAGCAAGCTGGCAATCAAGTGAATCTACATAATTACATCTCTCTTTTGAAAGTGAAACGGAATATAAATATTCTTATTTATTGCATCGTACAAAATGCGTCAAATTTATTCATTACGTTTTTTTTTTATCAACTGATATATTATTCAATAAGATTAACATATAATATATGTTAAAAGGTACATATACAACATGGTAAAAACATGTATAATTCAGAAAATGATCATGGACTTTAATTACATTTTTCAAAATAGGATGTAACTGGTATATATAAATCTTATATAACTTCTAAAGTGTTACATGACAATTTTTACTTGACGGATATGGAGATTTGGATGTCTTCGGTGTGACAAGGTGGCTTTGGGGCTTTATCGTTGTAAAATGCTCGTGAGTCGGGGGTGATGGTCATATGAGCATCACCGATATGACCATCACCGAATTACCGTATAAAAAGAAACATAAATTATTTTTACTCACTGTACCATATAGTTCTTTCAAAACGAATTAATTAGCTTTGAAAAAAAAATTAACCTTCTAATTATGACTCATAATATATGCCTATAGAAGTCGTATAATTTGTTATTTATTTTTAAAAGAATATATTAAAAAAAGCTAGTGACTTTATATTTACTTATAACTTTTATCATATATAATATTAATTATCAAGTGGTTTTGCATAGAGGCGTGGTACATCATGCTTATCAAGTGATTTGGGCATGAGAGTGTTGTACTTGGTGCGTCATAGGTTGCATCATGTACCTTTTTTTAATCTATAATCTTTTTATATTAACTCAATACTTTAATATTTTTTACAGTTTAGCTCTAATAGTTTTTTTACTTTTAAACTTGGTCCCCTATACTTTTTACATTTTATAATATTTTTGGTTTATGTTTCGGTCAAAATTTTGCGATTTAACATGCCGCAAAGTACGTGTGTGGTTTAACAGTTTTACGCTTATTTTTTCACATTTAACGACCCCGTTGCAAGGCGTTGGTCCTAATCGACTTACTTTGTGTTTTAGATGTTTTTACGTTTTGTCTATGTGGTTCAACATTTTTACGTTTACTTTTGTTCGGTTTTATTTTTTTCCGTTTTTTATTTTTTGTTAATATTAACTTTTTCGGTATTGATAGCCACCGAAGGTTGTGTATAATTAGTATCACTTGACATGGTTTTACGCTCACCGCTGAAATACTATTTTTTAATTCATTTGTTAAAATGTGACAAGTGTTAAGTGTAAGAGGTTGATATTTGTTTTCTCTCCACCTCGTTTGGAGGAACAAGTTTTCAGATAAGCAGGTCTGTTGTGGTCAGATATGTCAATATGTCATGTCTTTGTAAATTGGGCCTAAACAGCCCATGGTCTGAACGGACTCTATCCACACCTCTGAGTTTGACTATTAAACCCAGATCATTAAATTCGAGCTCATAAATGTTAAATGTTAAGGGTCCCTTTATTTAAACACCCCTTAATTTTAAATCAACACCCCTGTATCCTATACGCCGCGTATGGACCCATACGCGGCGTATAGGGTACATTGTTGATTTAACGTTTTATACCCTATACGCTGCGTATGGCTCCATACGCAGCGTATAGGGTATGTTGTTGATTTGACGTTTTATACCCTATACTCGGCGTATGGGACCATACGTGGCGTATAGGGTTTGATATTTTATACTCATACGTGACTTATGACCCATACGTGGAAGAGCTATACGCCGCGTATGGAACCATACGCGGCGTATAGCTTATATATTTATTTTTTTTTAATTTTTTGAGTTTTTATTTTAATATATACAATATGAATACAATAATAAAATTAAAATTCAAATATATAATTCGCATATTACAAATTATAAATTAAAATAAATTTATATAAGTCGGGGGTTCTCGGTTATTCTCTATTATTGCGTTGTATTCCGAGATACGAATCCTATACATAATCTCCCATTCTGCAGCACGTACGCTTCGGTTAAGAATCCAAAGATTACTTAATGTTGGCATCGGATAATCTCCTTCTAACTTAACGTGGACGAAATGATTGTATGTATGTATGTATGTATGTATGTATGTATGTATGTCTGTATGTATGTATGTCTGTATGTATGTCTGTATGTATGTATGTATGTATGTATGTATGTATGTATGTATGTATGTATGTATGTATGTATGTATGTATGTATGTATGTATGTATGTATGTATGTATGTATGTATGTATGTATGTCTGTATGTATGTATGTATGTATGTATGTCTGTATGTATGTATGTCTGTATGTCTGTATATATTTACAAAGATAAACATAAACTGATAATAAACATAAAAGATAAACATAAACTGATAATATATTTACAAAGTTTTTAAATTACATAACAAAATAAAAATTACAATACAAAACTACGGGGAGTCAGGGTAATCTCGAGGCGGTGGCAACGGCGGAGGATCAGTACCAGAACGCCGCGCCATCTCTGACTGAACCTGCCACTCCATCAGATCCTCAACTCGATCGAGCCGTCGACTCTACTGCCGTAAGCTCCTAGACATATCCTGCAACAATGTCTCCACACGTACAGGCAGCCTCACCTCTCTATAAATATGTCGTGGGATCTGAGGCTGAGGAGGCGGCTGATGTGGCTGAGGAGGCGGCTGATCATGTGGCTGCTCGTCGGGTGGTGGCTGATCATGCGGCTGCCCGTGCTGCTGCAGTGGATCGACGGGGCCGAGCTGCTGAACTGGTGCCGGCTGCCAGATCTCCCCGGGTCGAAGAGAGAATCGTATGCCAACCGGAAACTGGCGTATAATACGCATGCCGAATAGCGTACGACGATCTAATCTCACCGGCTCGATCGGCGGAGACACGTCACCAAGATGCCGAGGAAGATAACCTAAAGATCGGGCAATCAACGTGATGTACGCGCCGCCGTACACCGCTCCTCGCTCCTGCCGATGATAATACGAAGCAAAATACTCCGCCAAACACCTCGCCAGGTTACACCTGGTCCCCGTAATCAAACAGTATAAGTAAAATAAGTCGGGAATGGTACACCACTCCCGACTCTTGCCACGTCCCGTGATGGACGTGGCGATCATCCGATGCAGATAACGGATGAGAGGATCTCGAATGCCGGTGACCCTGCCCTTAGTCCTCTGAAACGGACCTCCGGCAATCTCAGGCCACCACTCTCTCAATGTGCCCTCCTCCATCTCAGTAATACCCTCAGTGAACAGAGGGGTAACAGTCTCCGGCTCATAATAAAGCCCAGAGACAACTGCAAACTGCTCAATGGACATCTGATGTGCATGTCCACAAAGCGTAAAAGATATCTCCGATCGCTCATCGTCCTCCACCATCTCATCTGGACGAATATATGTAAATGTGGATAAAAACTCCACTACCAGCTCACGGTGGGACGGTAAGAATGCGATCTCAAAAAGACGTCTCCACGGCGTATCGTCTCCGATAATAGCAGCAAGACGATCGTGCTCTCCCAACTCAGCCATCACCTCCCAATCTACGGCCTTTTGATGACCGATCTTCATCCGAATAAATTTTGAGCACTTAGCGTGCTCAACGGAACCGGCATCAAACTGCAGCCAAGGATGCTCGGCAATATGGTCAACAACGTCAGCCTCGATCTCAGAATCGGAAGACATATCTGCACAGGTGAACAAATAGGTCAAAAACAACGTATACGTATCTATATATATATACACATACACATATACATATATATATGTATATGTATACGTATACATGTTATATGTATATATGTACATATACATATATGTATATGTATATGTGTATATACATATATATGTATATGTATATGTATATGTATATGTATAGGTATATGTATATGTATATGTATATGTATATGTATATGTATATGTATATGTATATGTATATGTATATGTATATGCGTATATACATATATATGTATTTGTATGTATATATTTACCCTATACGCCGCGTATAGGGCTATACGCCGCGTATAGGGTAGCAGCGTATGGGTCACAGGGCAACGTATAGGTCGAATCCGACCCTATACGCCGCGTATAGGACTATACGCAGCGTATAGGGGACCCACGTATGGCCCCCAAGTCGCGTATTGCAATACCCTATACGCCGCGTATATATCTATACGCCGCGTATAGGGTACACACCAATGTGTCTTCGTCCCCAACCAAAGAACTATACGCTGCGTATAGCCCTATACGCGGGGCTGTACCGGCGTATAGTTCTTTAATCCAGTTTTTAAATCACGCATTTTGGGGCATAAAACACTACTTTAACGTTTAAATCAATGAACGATTAACATAATAATGATGTATGAACAATAATACGTACCTGGATGTTGAAAAATCGAAGATCAATACGTGGAGTATAGTGCTATACGAGAGTGTTTTTTTTTGAAGTGTGTGTAAAAAATAGAAAATTTGAAAGATATAGTAGGCTGAGGATCTATACGCCGCGTATGGCACCATACGCGGCGTATAGCTTATATTCTTTTTTAAATCGATACTGACCTATACGTGGCGTATGGACCTATACGCCCCGTATAGGTGAAGTGATGTGACGTCGGTTGTCAGTCATTAATGTCGCATTAATGGTCGTACCCTATACGCCGGGTATGGGCCGCGTATGGACCCATACGCGGCGTATAGGGGGTGTCGATTTAAAAAAGCGGGTGTCTATTTATTAGGACCCAATGTTAAATGTTATTGTCATAAAGCTACACAGTTCACTTGAAGTGTTAAATGAATATATAAAACTCAGGATAGTATAAACGTACCCTCTTTCGAGTAAAAGTAGAGAGATTAAATGACAAACTTAGTAGGAGGAAGAGTACTTTTAACACGATCTACAATTAATATTTTTAGTATAAGGAAATTAATTAGGGGTAGGTTGAACGTATCTCTAAATTTTTTACTGTAGTCCCTTATTTGGTTATGGAATTTTAAAACGTTAAATTTTTTAAAAAATATTGAATTATTATATCTTTAATCATACCATTATATATCCTATAAGTACGTGTTGGTTTGATTCTGATGGCAATATGTTAATTATAGAACAGTTGGTAATATGGTATTTGGTAGTCTATCATACACATTATGGGCTTCAAATTGTTACCAGTCTTCGGATTTACAAGTTATAATTTCCGCCAATATGAACCTTTAAAATCAGCCAATTTTAGGCCCATTATACTTGGGCTTTATTCAGTTGCTACTACACTTCTACAATAAATAAAAGAAAAAATGCTTGTATTCTTTTGTATTTTACTATTTCTGAATAAAAACTTGTATAATTGGGAACTCTATTATTATATCTAAGATTAGATAATTTTCATAAGAATTTGGAAACTTAAAGCAATAAACTTGTATCGTAATCGAATTACAAGTTGAAATTTATGAATTCTATTAGTAATCATTATTTGAAATTTGAACCAAGATGACACGTTTCGTTTTTGATCAATATTCTGATATAAATCTACGTGTACTCAAGAACAATAGTTTAACAATCGACAGGAAAATTTCCATAGTGGAAAAAGGATGTAAAGGAGTTTATTATATGTGTTTATTTTATTAAATAATGAAAATTACTGGGGACGTTACTTTATAAGATATAAAACATTACAAGGGAACCGTACAAGCACATTTGTTTTATAAAACCATTGATTCAAAAGACTAGCATTAGTCGCAATTTTAAGGCATGACATGTATCTTTAAGGGGACATTCTTATGGTAAATTCTCTTACATCCGTACAAGACATTAAAGATTTAAATCTTGTAACAAATACAAAGAATTATGATAATAAACAAAATATAAGAACCGATAATAAACTCTTATATTCATTCATATAATATCTATTAACTAGTAATCAATATAGTGTAATTTTGTTATAGGGTTCTCATCATCTAAGTAGATATAAAAGACATTTAATTTAAACTTTAAGTTAGAGCAATCATGATGAAAACAATGAATCAATCCATAAAAAACAACATACATGATTCTATTATTAAGTGTTAAAATCAAATTAAAATCGTAGAACGCAAACGCGTCAAGTAATGAAAGTGCTTAACGTTTCAATTGGCCAACATTGTCTTATGAGTACGACAGACAAAAACTCATTGATTTGATTTGAAGAGTTGATATTTGGTTTTGTTTAGAATTTGGTACCGAAAGTACCATTATTGAGGAATAATCTTTTTTTGAATTGTTTTTTTCTCTTTTAAAAAAGCATTTGATTTCTTGGTCACTCATTTTGACATCAAAATTCCTAGAAAATAAATTGTAGCCATTAATAGTGTTGAGACTCTTAATTTCTTGATCTCCGGTCTCTTTCACATGCACTTATTGATATATAAATCCTTCACATGGGGTCCTAGTTTTTCTTTTCAGAGAAATTTAATTGTAGTTGCTATTGACAATTATTTCAGGTAAAAAAATATATATTTACCTTCATTTTAATATTTATATGCTATTGGTAGAATATTTCATGCAAATATGCAATGAATGGCTTTTAAACTATGCATGCAATTCAAAGTAGTTTTTATTAGTTGTTAGTTTAATTAATGTTAACAGTGTTGTATGGTAATTATTTAAAATAGATAAGAAAACTTTATGATAAAGTTTAAATATACAAAGTTTTATGGTCAATTTATAAAAAATAAAATTAAAATAAAACCTATACTATTTATATGACTACATGTAATATATAAAACTTTGTTTCAAAGTTCTTTTAAAGCCATATAAATCATGTTCAGTTTGCTATCAAGTTGTGTAATAATATAACTGTCACGTCCCAGATTGGTTAAAACTAATTCAATAGTAATTGTTGTAAAATCGGAACAAAATTGACAATCAAGAACACCCAAGAAATACAAAGAATACACGTTTATTGAATCGAATTGATTACAAGAATCAGAAGAACTAGAATTAAGAAGATTTCAGTGTATTCAATTCTAATCCCACCGATTCCTTTTATACTAATCGAATCTAACAGAAATAACAAACTAAACAATCGAATTTACATTTTACACCCCTACACAATTGCTACGGAAACAACGAAGTCCTTATACTATTGCTGCGGAAGCAATACAAACTATTCCTTCTGCGGAAACCAATTTGCCTTCCGCAGGAACCAAATTCCTTCTTCCGCAGAAACCAAATTCCTTCTTCCGCAGGAACACATTATTCTTCCGTAGGAACAAATTGGACTTTATTTTTCCACATTCTCCACCTTGAAGCCAATTTGTCTTCAAGTAACACCCACAGATTTCAAGCAGAAATCAAATTTCGAAATCGATAAAACTTTAGTAAAAACATCAGCCGGATTGAGACTTGTATCAATGCCTTCCACCTTCACTTCACCAGAATTCACTATCTCTCTGATGAAATGAAACTTTACCCTTACATGCTTGGTCCTTTCATGATACCTGCTGTTCTTTGACAACTGTACAGCACCTTGATTATCACAATAAACCACAGCATCTGACAAGTCTACTCCCAAGCCTTCAACAAACCCTTTCAGCCACATTGCCTCCTTAACTCCCTCAGTTAATGCAATGTACTCTGCCTCCGTAGTAGACAAAGCTACTACACGTTGCAATTGAGCCTTCTAGCTGACCACATTCCCCATAACTTTGAACACATAACCAGTTATGGATCTACTCTTGTCTAAATCCTTAGCAAAATCTGAATCAACATAACCAATCACTTTGTTTTGTTGATCCTTATCAGCACAACCAAACACCAAGCCATGACCTTGAGTACCTTTAAGATACCTGAGTATCCACTTCACAGCTTCCCAGTGTTTCTTTCCAGGATTAGACAAATACCTGCTAACTAAACTAGCAGCATAACCAAGATCAGGTCTTGTACAGACCATCAAATACATGATACTCCCCACTGTATTTGCATAAGGAACTCTTTCCATATATCTCCTTTCCTCATCAGTAACAGGAGAATCTTTACTTGAAAGATTGAAATGAGCAGCCAATGGAGTATTCACAGGCTTACAACCCTCCATTGCATAATTCGACAAGACTTTCTGCACATAAGACTCTTGAGATAACTTCAACATCTTATTACCCCTGTCTCTATGTATATGCATCCCCAAAATCTAAATCCTTCATTTCAAACTCTTTCATCAACTGACTTTTAATATCATCAATCTCCCTTTGATCACTACAAGCTACCAACATATCATCCACATACAACAATAGATATATGAACTTACCTTTGTTGTACTCCTTGTGATAAACACAAGAATCATAAGCACTTCTTGAGAAACCACATTCGATGATATAGTCATCAAACCTCTTGTACCACTGCCTAGGAGATTGCTTCAAACCATACAAGGATCTATTCAGCAAACAAACCTTTTCCTCACTACCTTTTACTTCATATCCCTTAGGTTGACTCATGTAAATCTTTTCTTCCAAATTCCCATGTAGAAATGCAGTTTTTACATCTAATTGTTGCAACTCCAAGTCTAAAGCAGCAGTCAAACTCAAAACAACCCGGATAGATGAATGTTTCACCACAGGAGAATAAATCTCATTATAGTCAATACCAGCCTTTTGTGTGAATCCCTTTGCAACTAACCTTGCTTTAAATCTAGGACCATCACCCTTATTGACTTCCTCCTTCACTTTATATAACCACTTGCAGGCTACCAGCTTTCGACCAACTGGTTTATCCACCAACTCCCAAGTTTGATTCTTATAAAGTGACTCCATCTCATCATTCATTGCTTCTATCCACTTTTCTTTGTTTTCTGTTCTAACAGCATCTTCATATGACAAAGGTTCATATATACTTTCATTCTCAGCAACCATGAAAGCTACCATACTTGTATTATCACCATCTCTGAACCTTAATGGAGGAACAATCTGCCTCCTTGGTCGATCTTTAGCAATACTAGACTCATCAGCTGGAATGTTTGATCTATGTTGTGTGTTGCTAGAACCATTTAGTTTCTCTCCTTCACTAATTCTTGGCTCCTTCACAATAGGCTCCACCTCAATATCAACACCCTTTGATTCATTGAGATCATCCTTAAACTTTCCTCCTACAACATCTTTGTAGAAAACATCTTCTCTGAAAGCTACTACATCTCTGCTGACAAACACCTTTGGAGTTCCATTGTCTAGTCTCTACAACTTGTGCCCTTTAACTCCATCTGGGTATCCTAACACAACACACCTTTAAGCTCTAGGATCCAGTTTCCCCTGACTTACATGTGCATAAGCCAAAGTACCAAACACCCTTAGATTACTCAAATCCGGACTTTCTCCTGACCACACTTCTATAGGAGTTTTCATACCTATAGCAGTTGAAGGAGATCTATTAATCAGATAAGCAGCAGTTGTCACTGCTTCACCCCAAAAACTCTTTGGCAGACCAGAGCTAATCAACATACACCTCACCTTGTTTAGTAAAGTCCTGTTCATCCTCTCTACTAAACCATTTTATTGGGGTGTTCCTGGAACTGTCAAATGTCTTCCAATTCCATGTTTCTTACAATATTGATCAAACTCCTTATTACAAAACTCCAGCCCATTATCTGTTCTGAGTTTCTTAACCCTCCTGCCAGTTTTGGTTTCAACCAATGACCTCCACTCTTTGAACTTTCCAAAGGCTTCATCCTTGTGTTTCAACACATACACCCAGACTCTTCTTGAAAAATCATCAACAATAGACAAGAAATAACTAGCTCCTCCTAAGGACTTGTGTTTCGTAGGTCCCCACAAATCAGAATGAACATAGTCTAAGATGGCCTTAGACTTATGTTTGCTTCTTACAAACTTCAACCTATGAGCTTTGCCAAGAACACAATGCTCACAAAAATCAATACCATCCGAATTCACATCAACAAGAATTCCTTGTTTCTTTAATTTCATTAACCCCTGTTCACTTATATGTCCTAATCTGTGGTGCCACAACTGATTTACTTTATACACTTCAGTTCCTTCGGCTAAGTTAGCACTAACACTCATCTTACTATTCAACACGTAAGTGTTATTGGTCACCCTTGTGCCAGACAAAACCACTAAGGATCCTTTTAACACCTTAGCCTTCCCATTTTTAAGAACTACATGATGACCCTCCTTCTCAAACGTTCCCAAGGACAACAGACTTTTCTTTAGATCAGGAATGTACCTTACTCCCCTGAGCTCCACCTTCAACCTATTATCAAGCTCGAGTTCCACTGTTCCAATACCCATTATTGGACATGGATAATCATTGCCAAGCTTGACTACACCATGGTCTTGATATGTCAACTCTTTGAAGTAATGTTTCATGGGAGTCATATGGAATGAACACCCTGAGTCTAACACCCACTGATCACTACTACGCCCTTCTTGAACACTCAAGACATCAGAACTTTCATAGCCATCAGATGAATCTAGATCATCTTGGGCAACATGACTATTCTGACTCTTGCTTGCACTAGACTCACCATTCTTCTTCTTCCATTCTGGGCAGTCTCTTTTAAGGTGTTTCTCAGAATTACAAACGAAGCATCTTCTTTTGAATTTTGACTTAGATCTTGACTTACCCCTGTTCTTGGATCCTCTCACCTCTGTCCTTCCTCTTACAAACAACCCTTCACCACTATCATTCTTTGGATCCGCTCTTTTCTTTAACTCTTTGGAGTTTAACGCAGCAAGAACCTCCTCCATGGTGAGTGTTTCTCTCCCATACATCAGGGTATCAACAAAATGTTCATAAGACTGAGGCAATGAAGTCAAGAACAGAATTGCTTGATCTTCATCATCAATTGTCACCTCTATGTTTTCAAGATCCAAGATCAATTTGTTGAATTCGTCACAATGATCTTCTAATGTCTTCCCGGACCCCATACAAAACGTGTACAGTCTCTTCTTCAAGTACAACCGATTGGCCAATGACTTGGTCATGTACAAACTCTCCAACTTCGTCCACACACTGGCGGCAGTCGTCTCCTTTGACACCTCACGAAGCACACGATCACCCAAACTCAAGATGATCGCACTGTGGGCTTTCTCCACGACTTCCTTCCTCTTCTCTTGTAATTCCTTCTTCTTCTCTTCAGAAATTCCATCAGGAATTTTGGGTTCGGCACTGAGCGCATCCACGAATCCCTGGTGTACCAACAATGCCCTCATTTTCAACCGCCACAGACCAAAATCGTTCTTTCCATCGAATTTCTCAAGTTCGAATTTCGTGGAAACCATGGTCACTTTCTTGATTTCTCTTCCTTCGTTCAATTGTCTTATCTTTCTCCCGAATTGAGCCAACCTTGGCTCTGATACCACTTGTTGTAAAATCGAACAAAATTGACAATCAAGAACACCCAAGAAATACAAAGAATACACGTTTATTGAATCGAATTGATTACAAGAATCAGAAGAACTAGAATTAAGAAGATTTCAGTGTATTCAATTCTAATCCCACCGATTCCTTTTATACTAATCGAATCTAACAGAAATAACAAACTAAACAATCGAATTTACATTTTACACCCCTACACAATTGCTACGGAAACAACGAAGTCCTTATACTATTGCTGCGGAAGCAATACAAACTATTCCTTCTGCGGAAACCAATTTGCCTTCCGCAGGAACCAAATTCCTTCTTCCGCAGGAACACATTATTCTTCCGTAGGAACAAATTGGACTTCATTTTTCCACAGTAATAAAACTGTTTTAAGTGTAATAAAAGTCACCTTTTAATTTGTATTCTATTGCTTTGAAATACTTTTATATAAATAATCTTTATTGTTATTTAGTATTTACATTTATGAAATTTAACTTGAAGTAGCAGGTTGAAGTGAAGGAAAATTCTAACAAAATGTTTCATATAGTTATTTTACTTTAAGTTAATCTTATATTCTACTAAGTAAAGAAGCACAAGTGAATTCACTGGTAAACATGTTTTTACATGCGAATGTATTATGTGTTAATATAGTGTATTTATCGACGACTGAATCAATTAAGTCTAACGTTGATGTGTGTTTCCTTTACTTATAAAAATACTAGCGTGTAATGTGATGATAAGCAAATATGATGATGATGATAAACTAGTTCTCATGTTTTAAAATCACTTTTAATTATTTAGTGATTTTCATTAAACTATTAAGCAAAGATATATAAAATTAAATGCGAAATGGTTAGAGTATGTAAGATCGTTTAAGCAAATCGAATGAAAATATAACTCAAATTCAAATAAATTCAAAATCAAATGACTCCACAATTTAACCAGATAATAAATACATTAAAAACAAAAGAAATGAAAATCAAATGAAGTATAAATAAATAGTTCGTATTTGGTGTGCCGCGATGGACCGAAACCGCATCAACTTTGAAGACATTGATCAGGGTGTTATGGCATTAGGTTTAACACCATATATGAGCTGTTTTTATTATAAAAATACACGTTTTTTTATATTAATAGAATAGGTAACATCTATTTATTAGTTAATTTATACATACAGCCTCATTGTCATACGAACTACTAATCATTTACGAAAGAGGTCAACTGCATGTTGTGAAATATCTAGAATGTACTCGTTATTGCTTTCTGCCCACCCTGCTCGATCTATATTGGTAGTTTTATATATACACATACTTATAGACACATACAGATGAGAGTTATTGTTCATGTTATAATTACATTAATGTAAGGCGTAGGAGAGTCATCAAAATTACAACACGATTTTTTAAAGTGATGGGGATATGCATCAATATAAATTCACGTCACTTTCTCACAAGTCACAACACACTATTAATGTTACAATCATGTTATTCATGTTATTTCACGGTACTTACGTAAAACACGCAAAAACAGACTAAAATCAAAAGAATTTCTTATGAAAAAAATAGTCTTTTTCTTATTAAATTGTATAGTAATACTCGATCTTATTCGAATAAAAAATATTAAACGTTATATGTTTTTGAAATATAATTATTGATGGGTAACCTTGGTGTCCTACCAATAAAGCAGAGAATTTTTAAGATAAAAAATGACCGCGCGCATTTTATAATAATATGACATACTTTTTTTTACTTAATTAACATGCTATTGTTTCTTATAAGATGAGAGTATATAATTATTTGGTAAACCAAATACCGGAAAACAAAATCTATACAAAAATGCCACCACAAGATAACCATTTAAAGTGGGAAAATAATTTTCTATAAAAAATTCTATGGGCTAATATAACTTCAATAAATCAAACAACGAAAAATCATTCATAATCTTCACATAAAATCATAAAAACAATGATATGTAATATTATAAAGTCGTATAACGTACTCAACTTAATATAAACATATACCATAAGGTATCTATATTGCCCCTAAGGAGACATATCATACTTGTAAAGTGTTTTACCTATATTTTAAATCTAATATTCGTTTTTTAAATAGTAATCGACATTCATAATATTATATTAGTACCACTTACTTTAATAATATATATTTATAAAAATATTGAATATGATTAGAATAACCATTAAAAATTAAGTATGTGATTTTAAGAGGCAAATAAATTTTAAGTAATCTTTACAAACAACTGAGATAAACTTCATTGCTGGTATATGTTAAGTTATCCTGTATAATTATTGTTATGTTGTGGGCTCCGACCCATCTCGGGTGGGCCCGGTGGGCCCGGTATTAACCGTAGGCAGAATTAGGAAAGATTGTAACCCTAATTGTCTAGTTAGTATAAATACATATCTCTTGTACTTGTAAAGATTTAATACCTCAATAAAAAGAAAACCCTAGTTGCCCCAAGTGGACGTAGGTTACACAACGTAACCGAACCACTATAAATCTCGTGTCTTGTTTATTGATTTGAAGATTCCGTACACACGATCAAGGGTTCCATCGCCGCCGTCAACCGCCGCCACTGCCTAACCCCGATTAGGGTTAAGCCGCCGCCGCCGCCGTCAACTGCCGCCGCCGCCTAACCCCGATTAGGGTTAAGCCGCCGCCGCCACCGCCTTCAACCTTCGCCGCCGATTAGAGTTCCGGCGCCGATTCCTGCCGGAATTTCTCCCCTGCGGCCGCTGAATCAGCTGCTGCTGTTTGTTCTGTTGTTGTTGGTTCATTGTTTTGGTTGAAACAGCTGCTGTTGTTTGCTCTGCTGCTGTTGGTTCAGTGTTTTGTTTGCTGTTGGTTCAGTGTTTCAATTGAAGGTGCTGTTACAACCGATTGCTCTCAATTTTTTGAAACTGATTTCATAAAAACAGTGTTCAATAGAACAACACGCAAGTTCAGGCAGCCGGCCAAAGTTGTGTTTGGCACTGTTTTCAGTTTTGACTCGATTGTTGAGCATTTAGGTTGGAATAATGGCTAATGACGGGAGAACAAAGATTGACAAATTCGATGGACATGATTTTGGTTTTTGGAAGATGCAAATTGAGGATCTGCTGTGTCAAAAGGATTTGATGGCAGCCTTGGATGAGGAGAAACCGGAAGATATGACTGATAAAGAATGGAAGACGTTGGACAGGAAAGCAATTGCTGTTATCAGACTCTCACTAGCAAAGAACGTTGCGTTCAATATAGTGAAGGAAACTACTACTCATGGTTTGATGAAAGCCTTATCGAATATGTACGAGAAGCCGTCTTGATCAAACAAAGTATTTCTAATCAGATAACTAGTTAACACCAGATTGAAAGAAGGTGGTTCAGTTTCCTCTCACGTCAATGATTTTAATAACATTATTTCTCGCTTGTTATCTGTTGATATCAAGTTTGATGATGAAATTTTAGGCTTGTTATTGTTATCGTCATTGCCTGAAAGTTGGTCAGGGACAGTTACTACAGTTAGTAGTTCATGTGGTACTGCTAAGCTCACCTTTGATGGGGTCCGTGATTTGATTTTCGGGGAAGACATTAGAAGGAAAAATTCGGGTGAACCATCTAGTTCTCTGTTGAGTACTGAAGGAACAGGTAGGGGAAAAGAAAGGGGTAGTAGCAGGGGTCGTTCAAAGTCTAGAAGAAGAAGTCAGTAAAAGCCCAGGAAGGACATCCAGTGTTGGAACTGCAAAGAACATAGTCACTTCAGAAGCCAATGCCCTAAACCATCTGGTTCTAAAGACAAAAAGGAAGTTAATCTGGCTGAAGATAATTCTAATGATGTTCTTATCTGCTGTGTTGAAGATTCTACAGAGTCATGGGTCATGGATTCAGGAGCATCGTTCCATGCTACATCTAGCAAGAAGTCAATGAAGAATCTTCGAACAGGTAGCTTTGGTAAAGTACATTTGGCTAATGGCCATGCTCTTGATATCACAGGGATGGGGTATGTTGTTTTGAAGACTCCATTGGGCACCACATGGATCTTGAAAGATGTTCGGGTCATTCCAAGTCTCAGAAAGAAGTTAATTTCTATTGGGCAGTTAGATTGTGAAGGATACGATGTCATGTTTGGTGGGGGACAATGGAAGGTCGTGAAAGGAAATCTTGTGATTGCCAGAGGTTTAAAGAGGGGCACACTATACATGGTTGAAGTTCCTGTAGATGGGGTAAATGCAGTAACCAGTGGCATGAGTCAAACTAATTTGTGGCACCAACTACTTGGTCACATGAGTGAAAAAGGTATGAAAATGCTCGTCTCCAGTGGAAAGCTTCCAGAGTTAAAGAAGGTCGAATCAGAATTCTGTGAGCCGTGTGTATTCGAGAAAAAGAAGAAGGTGTCTTTTGTGAAGATAGGAAAGCCACCGAAAGCTCAGAAATTGAAGCTTATTCACACGGATGTTTTCGGACCTACTCCAGTTGCTTCTCTGGGAGGTGTTTATTATTATGTCACTTTCATTGACGATTCGACACGTAAGGTATGGGTTTACTTTCTTAAAAATAAATCTGAAGTTTTTGATGTTTTTAAGAACTGGAAAACTGCTGTTGAATTGGAAACTGATTTGAAGGTGAAATGCTTGAAGTCGGATAACAGAGGTGAATACATCAGCAAAGAGTTCCAGAACTACTGTGCAGAGAATGGTATTCGAATGATCTATACAGTCCCGTGCACTCCTCAACAAAATGGAGTCATAGAACGTATGAACAGAACATTGAATGAAAAGAGCCGGAAGTATGAGAATCAATTCAGGGTTTCCAAAGATGTTCTGGGCAGATGCAATTAATACTGCTGCCTACTTAATTAATCGGGGACCATCTGTTCCGTTGGGCTTCAAGATACCTGAAGAAGAGTGGAACGGTGAATTTGTTAAATTTGGGCATTTGAAAGTATTCGGGTGCAGTGCCTATGATCTAGTGAAAGACGGTGACAAGCTGGATGCCAAAGCCAAGAAGTACACCTTCATTGGTTATGGTTTTGACAGTATGGGCTACAGACTTTGGGATTTTGAAAACAGAAAGCATGCTACATTTAACGAGGCTGAGTTATACAAAGACAGAAACACAACCACTTCAGAGGTTCAAAAAGAGCAAGTTGAATTTGATGTTGATGCTTAGAAACAATCAGATCCCGAACCTGTTAATGAACCAGAGACAGAAACTGATGATGATACAGTTCCTGAGTTTAAAGATGGTGGTATGGGTGGAGATGAAGAGACAGTTGAAGCTTCTGATAGTGGGAGTTCAGATTCTGAAGATGAACAACATCCACATACTCCAGACCAATGTCATTGGGTCAGGAGATCCACCAGAGTTTCTAAACAGCCTACCCGGTACAGTCCCTCAGTTAATTTCCTTCTTTTAACTGAGGATGGTGAACCAGAAAGTTACTCAGAAGTAGTTAAGTTGAAAGATTCGCTTCAGTGGGAGCATGCAATGTAGGATGAGATGAACTCTTTAATGAAGAATAATACATGGGTCTTAACCAAGCTTCCGCCAGATAAAAGAGTTCTACAGAATAAATGGCTATACAGAGTTAAGGAAGATCACAATGGTAACAAACGATACAAAGCAAGACTGGTCGCTAAGGGGTTTCAACAGAAACACGGGGTTGACTACAGTGAGATATTTGCTCCTGTGGTCAGGATGACTACAATCAGATTGGTGCTTAGTATTGTTACAGCAGAGAAATTACATTTGGAGCAGCTAGATGTGAAGACTACGTTTCTGCATGGTGATCTTGATGAGACTATTTATATGGCACAACCAGAGGGTTTTCAGGTTAAAGGAAAGTAAAACTTGGTGTGTAAACTACAGAAAAGTTTGTATGGTTTAAAACAGGCACCCAGACAGTGGTATTTGAAGTTTGATGGCTTTATGGGCAGAAACGGGTATAGGAGATGTGAGATGGATCACTGTTGCTATCTCAAGAAGTTTAAAAGTTCCTATATTATTCTCCTGCTTTATGTTGATGATATGCTGATAGCAGGTTCAGATATTGCAGAGATTAACAAGTTGAAAAAACAGTTGTCTGCAGAGTTTGAAATGAAAGACTTGGGTCCGGCTAAGAAGATACTTGGTATGAGCATCACCAGAGATCACAAGAACGGTTCTCTAACTTTATCTCAGAAGAAGTACATTCAGAAGATATTAGAGAAGTTCAGAATGAATGATGAGAAGACTACTACTCGAAGTACACCATTGGCTAGTCATATTAAGCTTTCTAAAGATCAGTCTCCAAAGACAGAGAAAGACAAGGCCGAAATGGCAAAGGTTCCTTATGCATCAGCTGTGGGCAGTCTTATGTATGCAATGGTATGCACAAGGCCCGATATTGCTCACGCGGTGGGAGTTGTCAGCAGGTATATGTCTAATCCGGGGAGAGAACACTGGGAAGCAGTTAAGTGGCTGCTCAGATATTTGAAGGGTACTTCAAAGATGGCACTATGTTTCAAGGGTAGAGATGCTATTCTTAAAGGTTATTCTGATGCTGACTTGGGTGGATGTAATGAGAACTACAAGAGTACTACGGGTTACGTGTTCACTATGGGTGATACAGCAATTTATTGGATGTCTAGGCTCCAAAAGAGCGTGGCACTTTCTACTACAGAGGCTGAGTACATGGCAGCCGCTGAGGCTAGTAAAGAGCTCGTTTGGTTGAAGAATTTTCTGGGTGAGTTAGGCAGAAAACAGACAAAGTATCCGTTATACTGTGACAATGAAAGTGCTGTTAAACTAGCAAAGAATCCTTCTCATCATGAAAAGACGAAGCACATTCATATCAGATATCATTTCATCAGAGGTCTAATCAGCAGTGGTACTATTCAGTTGAACAACATCAAGGGAAACAAGAATCCAGCAGACATGTTCACTAAGTCTGTCACGCTGGATAAGCTGAAGCTTTGCAGGGCTTCAGCTGGACTTCAGGAATAGTTGAGAAGGCGGGGGTAACTAGGAGGAGCTACACCAGTTCGAGTTTATTTATAAGTACAAGACAATGCAGTTGAAGACATTTTACGCATCCTGGTGGAAGCAGGTTGAAATGTTTGACGCATTCAAGTGGTGGGTTAGAGAAGATGTCTCGAAGCCCAAGTGGGAGATTGTTATGTTGTGGGCTCCGACCCATCTCGGGTGGGCCCGGTATTAACCGTAGACAGAATTAGGAAAGATTCTAACCCTAATTGTCTAGTTAGTATAAATACATATCTCTTGTACTTGTAAAGATTTAACACCTCAATAAAAGAAAACCCTAGTTGCCCCAAGTGGACGTAGGTTACACAACGTAACCGAACCACTATAAATCTCGTGTCTTGTTTATTGATTTCGATTATTGTTCTCGTGTTTGTGTTCGTGTGTTTGTTTGAGCAATCTGATCCTAACAATTATGCACTCCTCAATTAATACGAGTAAGAAACCGTCAAACTACTTAATTTTATGTAAGCATATAACATTATTGAATAGTGTAATGTATTAGGATAATAGTTAATTATTAGAAAAACATTCTCAAAATAACGTGATAGAATGACAAAGCATTTATAGAGTAAGTATCAAATGTGTTACCACTAAGTGAATCATTAGTCCATATCTGTAATTTACTATTATTTTATTGAACATATAATCTATATTAATCCTTGTTGAAAATATATTGCTAAGTTTATAAGTTTTGATTATTCATATTTCACAAATTCTAATTATACTTCCACGGAATATTAGTTTCAGCCAATAAAAATTAAAGAGGCCTTTAGCAAATTCTATATTAAAGCCTTAATTTTAACATAAATACCAATCCATTATGCATTCTAAACTACATAAAATGATTTGTCGACAAAATTCAAATTGGATTGTTGATGAATAGAAATGTGAATTTACATTACTTAGAAAATATGTGAAAATCTTAATGATATAGTTGTTTTTCTTAGTTTATTATGTATATCTACTTTATTGTGCTGCATGATGAACCTAAAAAATACATATATACACATATATGATATTTTAATTAAATATGCAAATATATGAAGTCTAAAGATAATAATTATGATCATAACATTATTTTCATGATAGAATGGTTTAAATTTTGACATTTTAGAACAGAGTACAAGTTTATTTAAACTCTATGAAAGTTGTACAATACTCTTTTAAAGGTCATGTGTTGTGAGGTGTTATTCATACCCTTGATACTCTATTGCGTTGAGGAATACCATCCCCAGCCCCTAGCTTGTGCGATAGGGGGTGTGATAGGGGGCTTCGTGAGTGGGCTCACGCTGATGATTATGCATAAAAAGGTTGTTATTTTTATCTTTATTTTTACAGGATCACATTATAGACCAGTTTATTAATAACTACAAACTATATCACCATCACACAATCACACACTCTTTACGTGACCGTCTATGTAACAACGCCTTTTCTAATCACAATCCCTATCCCCTCTTTACGTCCAGTAGCCTAAAAAAAATTATCACAATGTGTTTAATACACAGAGAAGAATGATATGATACTACCGGCCACTTCATACTTGCATGCATTATGAAGCAAAAAGTGCAAATACATTTCCCTATAATTAGTGAAAACTATCTGAAATCTAATTAGTCTAATACCAAAAAAAAAGAAAAAAATCTATATATACTCAACATATATAACTAACCAATTAATGGTTCAACTTAAGGTCATATTTGCCACATTAGAAAAATTAATATATGATAATAAAAAGAATCTCGTTATTCATATTTTCAAATTTAATAAGAATAGAAATACTTCCTTGCAATAAATTCAAATTTAAGTAATAATTTGACTATCAATTGTCAAACTATCTCACTATTTCATTATGACACGTTAAGGGAGTATTATGTTAAAAAGCGTTGTATTTCCTCATGTATTCAGCTGGAAAAATCTACAAGTTCTTATGACACTGTAACATGATGGGAGCATGGCCTTTCGAGTGGATTGACATTGTTTCCGGTGGTAATTTCTTTGTTTCTTATTATGAACTATAAATTTATCTTATTTATACTTCTAAACTACTTCAAACAATTTAAATTTAACATTTTCATTCTAAGAGGCAAGACCTCTAACGAATAGGCTAGCCCACATTTGTATTGGTAATCTTTAATGACTATAGCTTGTGAAGAAATGGGTAGGTATTGGTAGATCAGGACGGTGGGAAGGATTGGGTAAGCTACGCGGCTGAAGTGGTAGCGTTGTTATAGGGACATGCGAGAAGAACGCACAAAAGACATCTGTAAATAATGTAAATTATAGTTTTGCATTTAAACCTAATTTATAGATGTTCTTTATAGTGAAAAAAATATAAACATAAATAGATATTTTATCAGGTGTGATCGCGTGAATTAGTTACAGTTTTAAAAATCATACAGAATATATTAATGATAAGAGAAGGTGAAGGATTCAAATTTTATAACATACATGTATAATGGTTAACATGTATAGATTAGGAGTCTTTTAAATAAAACTTATAGTTTAAAATCTCATTTATACAGATTTTAAATTAATGAAAAAAATCAGCATATAGTAATATTTAGTTAGATTAATTCAAATTCTAACTATTATAGATCCAAATACATATCAAATAATTGAATGTATAAGCATGTTACCCAACGTCGAGTAAAATCCAGCGACTTTAGATTCGAATACGATAGTTTAATTCTTTATAATATTTCTAAATAAATAAAAGATATGAGTTGAGGTGAAAACAAAACAAATTGATTAAACGATGCTTGGACATGGTAGGCTTATAACTCCACTAACGAATAATAATTGTTGTAAAAATCAAAATAAATATTATATTATTCGTCGACAACTATATCTTTGGAATATCTCTACAATTTGCATACTATTTAATTTTAATTAATAATAACAACAATAAAATCAATTGAATCCACATGGTAATTTACAAAAGTCACCCCCATCTGTAATCAATCAGCCATTCCCCCCTCAACTTTCTAACATTCCGTTGTGACTCCGATTAAAATCCGGGACGACTCGGTGTTGCCATCTCCTCAACTTGCTGAGTCAACTCAGTGACTCAAACTCAATAACTCAATTACACTCCCACCACCACCCCCAACGAGTTACATTGCGGGGTAATTCCGTAA
Source organism: Flaveria linearis (assembly GCA_024085815.1). NCBI lineage: Eukaryota > Viridiplantae > Streptophyta > Magnoliopsida > Asterales > Asteraceae > Flaveria > Flaveria linearis. Next base: position 2,604,755 of record CM044005.1, read on the forward strand.
TAAAAGAAAAACAAAACAAAGGAAAAAGAACACAAAAGGCCTCTCATCGTCAATACCTTTGTGTAATGCTAGATGAATTTACTAAAAAGTCCCCAAATCGGAGTTACTACTCAAACTTCTTTGTGCATGCTGGCCGAGTCGACTCGGTGTCAAAATCAGAGTCAAAACTCGATCCTTTTATTATTATTACATTTCTTCTCTTCCGTAAAACGAGAGCTAAGTCAAGTAACGGTGCATCCGGTACACGACTATCGGGTACCGCACTTTTTGGTCTCACCGGAGCAGAGGTCGAGATTCGGGCCAGAAATCAAGGTTACTCCGGTAACCCACGTGGCAGTGTCTCTGAAACTCTTCAAGATTCACGAACCGGGTCGATGCTGGATCCGACCGGGACAAGAACCGGATAATCTCTTCAAACAAATACTCATCACAGGGGATGGCTAACGGGCCGGAGTTAGAGAACCCGAATTCTTCTTCTGCTTGAAGCAGAAGCTTCTTGAACACTGGGTGATTGAGGTACGTTGCTCTGACGACGAATCTCCGGCAATTGGTGCCGACGGAGACTGCCACGTGGCCGGCGGGGACGTCCGACGGGATGCATTTACGGGACGCCGTCGCCGCTTTCTTCCTCCACCGCCGTAACAGGTGGCGGAGGTGAACAATGTGACGGATTTTGCTGCAGTTTGTCATTGTTGTTGGTGTTTTTGTTGTTGTCGTTGTTGTTCGGTTTGTACGGTGGAGAGAGTGATGGAGGTGAGGGTGTAAAGGTGGAAGTAATGGTGGTTTTTATAAGAATTGGGGGACCGAATTGCCCCTGGCTTTTGGGTTAATTACGATTTGTTTGACGGCTTGGGGGTTTAGTTTATTGTTTTATTTTACTTTTTCTTATGTTTAATGGTTCTTTTTGGAGAACTTGGGTACGTTTATCTGCAAACATATATACCAATTGTTATGTTGTTAATAAATATCTTACTTTGATATAGTTATCAACGTAAAAGGTGATTATTTTTTTATTTTATCTACAGAAATACATACCATGGTTATATTTTGATAAATCTATTACTTTGATATAGTTATCAACGTAAAAGGTGATTATTTTTCATGTGATTAGTGAAAAATACAATAATATAAATGTCTAACTAGAAGAACTTATGTTTTATATATTTATTTTAAAAAGAATTTTTTTAATAGTACTCTAGTCTGTTTAATCTGCCGCTAAAGTCGATCCAAATTTTTTTAACATTAAAAACCACTTTAATTTTAATATTTTTCTAATATTTAAAAAGAAATTCAAATGTAAAAAAGTTTAAAGGTAATAACATAAAGGAAAGATATGTAAACTCTATTATTATTTAGTGATTAATTTTCTTATTTTTAACCTATGTGGTAATTGTGAAGAAAAAGTTCATTTAATAATAATCAAGTTTCTAGAACTGTTTTATTTCAGTGAACTTGAATTAAAATCACTAGTAAGGCAGTAAATATTATGCTAGATTTATACGTCTTTCTTTCAAGGCACCTAACTTAAAACAAGTAAACATTTATAAATTTTTATAAAGATTAGAACAATATTAAAAGTTAGGTGGTCTTTGTTTTTATACTAGAGCGTTAGTGATTATATCTAAATAACTTTAAAACTTTATCATTAAGCTTTGATTTTATCCTTTTAGTAAATTTAAAACGAATTATACTTAAAAAATCACACTAATACAAATGTCTGATTAAAAACAAAACTTAATTTTTGATAAAACTTATCAAATTAAAAGTGTATTTTTCTTGGTTTTGAAATGATTAGGGTAGAGGTAAAGTTCAACATGTTATCATCAACCTATTATATAACACACACGTAAAATCTTTCAATAACATGCTACATCTATACTCTAAACTCAGTCATTTGATCAAACGATTCTATTTTAATCTCCACTCAACCTATTTTATATATAAGACACATATAAAATCAGTGTACTCTATTAAAAAGTAACTAATGAGTACACGTAACATCACATTCCTTTTAAATAAGGCATCAACTAATCAGACACCCTGTCAGGTGTTAAAGAAACGCCCTTTAACTTTTTTCACGGCCCGTGAAGGGCCTTACGGGCCGTGAGGGGTTCGAAATTTAATTCTCACAACTGCATTTTATAACGGCCCGTGTAGGAACAAACGACCCGTAAACGTCCGCGCACACGGCCCGTTAACTAACTAAATAACGGCCCGTGAGATCCTTCACGGGCCGTAGTTGTCCTTCTGAGAATTTACTTTCCTCGTTTTGCGTGCACTTTTAAATTTTATAATTATGTGACGCGACGTATTATTCCTTGATTCGATTTAAGATTCTATATAAACCGTTATATATATGACTTGTTATATGGTTAGTGAGAAACGAAACAGTTAAAATGTCTTCTCGTGGAGGTAGGAGAAGACGTCAAAATGAGTCATCTTCAAACTCACGAGATATTGTGGAAAGTATTCCTGATCCAATAGATAACCATAATTGGTAGAACGGGAGGAACTGGTCTCAGAATATTATTCACTTTATACGTAACGGTGACTCCCAAACATGTAGAGTGTATTACATGGGTCATTCCGATATTCCGTTACAATTTTGGCGTGAATTACTCGGAAACGTGTCTTTAGGTACAGAGGTATGATTTAAAGTTTTTTTATATATTTTATTTTATTTTAAAATTCTAACAATTAAAAAGTTGTTGTTTTATAGCATGTTCGGGCGTGGACAAATAGACTCACAATATGGAGATACGAAGAAATACGTAGAACCGAAGAGTTGCCGGGTAGTGATCGTTGGACGATTCTCCCATTTGAGTGGTTTAACTTAATATACTCGGGGTCCGTTAATGGTAACGAATATGGAGACGGGAGTGACTGTCTATATCACGCGTTATGGGAAGTTGATACGGTAATACTGTTTTCATGTTTTACAATAAAAATCATAAATTTATAACCGTGAATTAAATTGTTTTGTAGGTTTACGTACCAATGACTGATGACGAAGAAAATTGGTATCTTTTTAAGATTTCTATGGACTCACTACAAGTTCGTATATATTCTCCATACGAATGCCGACCAAATACGTGTGATGATTCATGGTGCATTCATCGTAATGCGCGAACGATTTTCGTACAATTCGAATCGTACTTTTTACATTTTCTGTCACGTATACAATATTGGCAGCACTCCGGACAAGAAGAAATCGAAGAACTGATGGTATCGGGTGAAACCGTTTGGCCCCCTAACGCCGGTCATATTGGTCGAGATTCGGGAGTTGTAATTTGTATGTTATTGCGTAGGTTAGTTCAAAATAGATCTTTAGAGTGGCAAGAGGTTAGCTTACATGATGCTTGCTTTAGATTCCGAAGATTTATGGCAGACGAACTGTATTCTAGACGTGTAATGTAGAACAGTAATGAAATATTTTATTAAAACATAAACGTTTATTAGTACACTTTTTTAAAAACGATAAACCGTTATTATCACACAAAAATAAAACACATAATTTTTAATCTTCTTGATCTTTATAAAAGATCCAAGCCGCAAAATGGTTAAAGGAAATTCCAAATTTCTTCCGATATCTTTCTTGAGTTCTTGTCATAATATCCGTATCATTCCATAACATATTTCGATTGTTGTAAACGTCTTTGTAGAGCTGGTGAAATGTCGTAACCTTCCTTCTCAAGTCAGACCACTTGTTGCTAAGTTCACGAGTGGTGCGATATTCTTCTCGGTTGAACATATGAACTGTGTCTGGGGGCGTCTAATATTGTTTCTTTTTGCTTATCTTTTTTTGGATGACCCCGTGTATTTGTTTGGACTTTAGGAGGTTTTTTATCCGTTTTTGAAGGAGTAATGTAAGATTTGAAAATATTAATCAAAGATCTTTTCACATTTTCGGGTTGGACAAGTAAATGTTTTGTCACCATCTCCATCTCTTTATGTACATCTACTTGAACCTCCCGTACAATATACGCGGGTGAAAAATCTAGCTTCCTCCAAAAAACATCAATGGCATCGAGCGGGATACATTGACCTATAAAATAATATATTAAATAAAATATAATAAAAGTTTTCATGAAAAAATAAAAAACGTAAAAGAACATTCACCTGTTTGAAAGTAATTGTTTAATTTACAAGCACACGGAAGACCAAAGCTGGTAAAAAGATGGCAGCCACATGATTCTTTGGATATAATTAGATGATTTATCCTGTTAATCTCACCGACTAACATATCCAAAGCCGCAATAGAAACGTTACCTCGCAGCAATTTTAGCACTTCATGATTATGCTGCACCATAAGCATGATTTTGCTTTTGGTAAAACTTTCTTTTATAGCAATTTTCTAGGTAGCTAAGATATTATTAATGAAAGGAATAAATCTATCCAGGGTGCTATTGGTTGCTTTCAGGTAACTTTTCAACAACGAATGTTGGCTCTCAACTCGGTTCGTTGTGTGCTGACCGAAGTTATAACTTCTATTTATCCACGCCGACACAAATCTCTTTTTGTAGGGGTCCAACCAGTTATTTTTGAGGTACATCAGCACTCCTATTAAAAAAATGTACTTATTTTTATGTAAATATACATATATTTTTAAGAATAACACTAGAAAACTTACTTGAATGGTTGGACACCAATCTGCGATAAAGTCGGTCGTAATTATAAGCGTATATGTCCTCCGTTTCAGAGTTAATAAGTACCGACCACACATGCTGAAAAGCACCCCACTCTTCATTTGAAAAACTCGCCTTACAATGTTTAGCAATATTTTCCGAAATATGCCATCTGCAAAGTAATCGAACAGCACTCGGAAAAACTTCTTCTGACGCATTCATCAGAGCGAGGTCTCGGTCGGTTAGTATAACACGGGGCTCCATACACTTATCTTCCAGCGTTGCTTTTAGTTGCTCTAACACCCATCTGAAGTTGGCTTCACGCTCATAATCAATGAATGCATGAGCAACAGAAAAAGATTTCAGGGTGGATGTCACACCAACCATTTGAACAAAATGCATTTTATACAAGTTAGTTTTGTATGTTGTGTCAATCATCAGCACGTGTGGGTACGCACGCCATAATGTGTGAGATGTGGGATGTATAAAAAAAACCCAGTCGACGGTATTTGTCGGTTCTTCTATGTGAGGGGTGTAAATATATTGATGTTGTTGTAGTATAGAAAAAAAAACCTGCATTGGGGTTTCACCAATTCTGGTGGACTTTTTTATTTTTGCCCGAGTATTATATACGGTTCGTAACCCAGACACATTATTAGGATTTTATTCCCTCAACGTGCCTAGAATATTTCGAGGGTCAATATTTTGCTCGAACAGATTCTTTACAGTAGAAAGCTCATTTTCGGTGAGCCTCATTGCGTACGCATGTCCTTCCAGGTGTTCAGCAGGTTCATGGTTATGAGTATCATCCATAACAACTATAATCCACCCATCTCTCTGCATCTGGTACTTACCCTGCAATTCAAATTGACAGTTTGTTTTTTTCGTGCCACTTTTCTTAAAATGGGTGCTCCCTTATATACACCACCCCGATCACATTTCAACCAAATTTTAACCACCAAACCATTCGAATTTCTTTTTGAACGTTTGGTGACAATAACGAACCCATTTTCTCGCCCCACGTTAGTTGCCCAATCAACTAATTCTTCACGAGAAAACCTAATCAATTTAATATTTTTAGTTAGTTATTACTAAATGAAAGTAAAATGAAAGTAAAATTAAATATGGTATATCTTATAACCTGATTCGTGTCGTATAAACCTCTTTTACCGGAACCCGAACCGTCATTATCCCCGCTGCTATCGCCACCGTTATCACCCCCGTCATCGCCGCCGTCATTCCCGCCGTAATTGGACGCGAACTGCCCTAAATAGTTTGAAGCAGCCTCATCGTAATAACCGTAACCCTCCTGAGGGTAATAGTTAGATTCCGAACCGAATAAGTAGTTGCTATCCCAGAAAGACATCGTAACGTTAGATATTAACGTTTATATAGTACTTGAAATAGAATATTGCGTTTATGTAGTAGTTGAAATGAAATGAATTTATATCGTTGAATTATGAAATGAATTTATAAACTAACGTTTATATAGTAGTTGAAATGGAATATTGCATCTCGTCACATAATTAAAACGAATATCGAGGAATATTACGTCATATCAAATAATGTAATAAATACAAATTTACACGACTATCGAGGAATATTACGTCATATCAAATAACGTAATAAATACAAAATTACACGAAAAACGAGGAATAATATATCTCGTCAAATTATTAAAAGTGAAACTAGGACCCGTAAGTAAGTTCACGGCCCGTAAGACGAATTCCATACGGGCCGTGAAGAAATTCACGGGCCGTAAATAAATACGACCGTGATCATATTCACGGGCCGTTAGGTTTTTGAATTACGTTTCTGAATGACCGATTTGACTTGCGACAGACCATACGGCCCGTGAAGGGCCTTACGGCCCGTAAGCAGGGCGTCCAGATATCCTGGAGGGCGTCCCTTTAGCAGGCCCCTTAAATAATTACACTAATAACTAATACTATTATTTAGTTTTTTTTAGATTAAAAAACTTTTTATTAATGTTATTTCTAATCAAACATTTTTTTATTAAAATAAAAAATTTGAAAAAATATCAAACTTTTTTACTTATAGTTTTAATTAGTACGTAATTTTAATCATAAATTATCTAAAAACATGGTTCTAAAATTAATAATTTTTATTATATATAATATTTTATTTATCTAAATTGTGTAATACACGAATTAATAAAACTAGCACACATATATATATTTGTATAAGTCAAGAAATGTTCATTTTGTTTCCTTCAAATTTACATTTGTGTTGGATACAATATATATGTATTGTTCCCTATCATTTCACATGCCTCATTGTGTTTGCTTTTTCTGAATATTAAAATGGAAAATGGAACGTGCAACAGTGACTCATTTATTGCGAAGATCTTAAAGTTGTATGCTACAGCCTTAATCGATGGAGACATTGTATGCTATGAAAAAACTTGTATTTTTTAATTTTAAATAAACATGTGTGTAGAGCCGTAGAGGTGGGGAAAAAAATAGTTTGGGGGCCTGAATAGGTCGTATACTCCAACCAAATCCGAATTTGAAACCGGTGTTTCAAGAAATGGTTAGCAATTGACCCGGTTATAACTATGTAGGATGTTGAATCCGGTATGAATCCATTCAGATATTGCGATCGGTCGTAAAGTGTATCACTCGTCGTCACGTGGCGCATCGCAACTACGGTCGCAAAATAAACAATGGTTGCATTGACGGTCATAAATTTGGAGTTCTCACAGAGGTTTTGGCAACATATTTTGCTGCAAATACTCAGTTTTCTAACAGCAAAAATTATTTTATTTTTAAGAAATAGGAATGTATTTTTAAAGTCCATTCAAATGGCTGAAACTTAAATTTGTGTTCAAACAAGTGAACTCAAAACAAAAGACTAATCTGATTAATGATAAAGCTATAAACACTATATTTGTTGTCCATACAACTGACGTGAAACAAATCACGACCTTGCAATGGTTCTGGTTTATAACATTAAACCCTCCTTAAAGGCGAATGACCTCAGTGGTCATAGTTTGTTCCTTCCAGGCCACTAGTCCAAGGGAAACCACCTTGAATTTGGCTCTGATAAAAGAGCTAGCCTATTTGGTTTGTAAATCTCACATTCGTTGCTTATACAACTAATATGTGGCAAGTCTCGTAAATTATAATGGTTTCAGTTCGTAACAACGAACTATATGAACCGAGATAAAAACCTAACCAAATGGAGCGGCTTAAAACCACAAGAATTGAATGGAGTAAAGATATAAAAATTTACATCAGAGATAAAGCATTAGAGCAAGTAAATTAAGATGGTTTATATCAAGATTAGCTATACTGAACCAAAAGACTAAGGTCCTTAGCCACATGATGGTTCACCCTCAGATGCTTCATGTGAAAACATGCATATTTTGGTATAGAAAAACCTATAAAAGAAAAAAATTATAGATAATAATTATTTTAAATGGTAGTTGGACCAATACAAGATGCTTTGTTTTGATCTTCCATATTTATTATAAAGTTTATAATCCTACAATTTTTGTACTCTTCCTTTCTCATCTTAACCCATGTGCAGGCATGACCCCATCTTTTGCCTTTCTAAATGAGCCCATATGTTCTCTTCCTTAAAAATCATATTTTATATAGAACTTGTAATCCCCCTCCATATTATTCTCTCTATCCGATCAAAATTCAAGATTAATTACACAACTATATATGAGCACAAGATCTTGACATGTGGCATTAAATTAAGTTGTACATTAATATTATTTCCAATGATTTTGAAGATCATTACAGTTACCAGCTCGATTCCTTAGAACTATTATAAGTTTGTCATTTTCTTACAATTGAATTAGAAATCTACCATACACTATAAGTTCATTCATTCGTTCATAATGAACCACGCGATTAACCATCGTGTTATATTGTTATCTAGTGAAAGTCGTCATACCATTCACTACAAGAAAAGTGTTTTTTTGCGACAACCTTTTTTGCGGCGATATAAAAATCGTCGCAAAATTTTCGGTAAACGACAAAAATATTTGCTTTTTTGTCTTTTCCGGTCAAAAAGATCCTTTGCGGCGATGTTTCGTCGCAAATAATCATAATTATTTTCCTTTTAATTTTTTCCATTTATTGACAACTTTTTAAAGAGCGGGAAAATTCCCGGCAACTTATTTACGGCGACATATCGTCGCAAAAAAGAATAAATATTTAAATAAAAAATAATTAAAGTTTTATTTTTTATTTTTTATTTGTAGAATTATTATTTGCGGCGATATTTCGTCGCAAAAAAGAATATTTAAAATTAATTTTTTTTTATTTTATTTAATGAATGTCGTCGCAAAGGCTTTTCTGCGGCGAAAAATCGCCGCAAAAGGTTTCTGCACAGATATAATACGGGATTTTCAGAACCCTCACCCCACTTAAAACCCTCATCCCACTCACCGCATTCCCCACCCCCACGGCCACTCCCACTTTCCGGCGACCGTCAACCCCCACCCCACTCCCACTCCCGGCGACCGGCAACCTCACCCCACTCCCCGGCGACACCCGCTGCTCCACCACCGTCGCTCCACCACCGCCATTTTCAAAGCTACTGCGCTCCACCACCGCTGCTCCACCACCGCTGCTCCACCACCGTCGCTCCACCACCGCCGCCGCCTCCTTTGAACCGTAGCCACCACCACCACTCTTGATTTCAGGTAATAAACTCAATTTTACCTAATTTTATGTTAAGTATTAGTTAATATTTTGAAATTAGATGTATTTTGATATGACTCCCAACGAAGGTCTGAGGGCAGGCATTGAGAAATATGTTGCAAACCGGTATAAAGATCACAAATACCGGTTCAAGCAAAACATTTTAGCAAAATAGGTGGGGAGGACAGGGTTGATATTTCTGATGTTGTGCCACCTGACATGCAAGAATCTGAGTGGAAAGGCTATGTGGATTATTACACTTCTCCCGAAATCAAGGCTCGGTCTTAAACCAACAAATCCAACAAAGGGAAGCAGACGATTAAGGGACATGGCAGCCGGACATCTCTAGCGCAGTGTCGTTATATGTTTGTGAGTTGTTTTAATATAATGTGTGTGACATCCGGTGATTTTCCGTTACCAAACTCCGTTAGTTCCGTTAAGTTTTACATACACGCGTCGTAAGCACACACTAGTTGTCGTTTGACGTTGGTGACCTAAATAATAATTAATAATGTTAATTTAATAATAATCTACTTGATTAGATGATTATTGTGTTATGCTTATGTGTTTACGCGATTTAAAGACTATTCGGGAATTTTATCGCGTAATGCAGAAACGCGCGTGTTATTTCGTATGTCTTGTGTTTTTATAAAATAAAATATCTAAGAGTTACCATTAGTTTATATGTTAATATTATTAAGTTAAAAACACATTACAAATAGTTAAAAACTTAATTTTTATAAAAATAACAAAATGCAAGTTTAGAGGGGGTATAAATGTAAATTTGTTAAAATAAAACACCCCAAACCCCACCCTTTTCCCCATTCCATCGACCTGCAGCCCTCTCCCTCCCTTCTCTGCGTTTTTCAATCTAAAACCCTCAAATCTTCATGATTTTGATCGATTTCAAGTGCTAGAACGCGATTTGGATCTTCATTAACAAAGTATACACGCGAATTGAAGGTTAGTTTTGATGTTTTTGTGGGTTTCTTGACTTGGCCGAACCCTGCTGCGAAATTAGTGTTCAATAAGCTGAAATCTTGATGTTTTGATGTTGTTCACATGTTAGTTAGGTTGTATGTATGTTGTTTAAAGTTGATTATGCAAGAAAACAACACTTTTGATTGATTGATTATGAAACTTGATGAACATGAACCCTAATTTGAAAATTTTGGGGATTTTATGGAATTGATTGTTGTTTGATGTTGTTAGGATGTTAATTAGTTAGTATGAATGCTAGGAAACATGAAACATGCGTATGTATATGCTTTCATGTGAAATGTGTACACGTTCTGATTTCTGGCAGATTGCATACCCTGTTTTCATCATGACATAACCAAATGAAGACGAATCCAAAAGCTGGTTTTCTTGAGTCTAACATGTTCCTCATGGAGTATAGTTTTCAAAACCTTCAACCTTGTCCAATTTGGATGTGTAAAACGTGAGTTATGATCATTTTAGTGAAGGGTGGTCAGAAACAAACTTTCTGACAGATTCTGAGTCTCATTTTGTATGTGCCACAAACAGGTCATAACAGGTTCAAATGATGTGTTTCTAGTGCCCGAATTGTTTGTTACTGAGTCTAGTTTCCAGAAAGTGTAACCACACTCTAATTGGAGGTGGTTAAATTGGTGTTTTACCTGTTTTGGCTAGAAGGGTCAATTCTGTCCTCTTGGACAGAATGTATGTGTTGACTTGTTTGATATGTCATTTTCATTTCATAAAACCTGAGACCAAATACTATGGTCAAACATTTTTCCTTGGAATCCTCTGAACTCCAGAAAAAGAATTAACCCAATATCTATTTTCAAATGGGAGTTATGCACAATTTGGCAAGCTAACTCCAGCAGCCCTCCGGTTGAGAGCTTCTGTAACATTTTGAGTTTTTCTAGTAACTCCAGGCCCTTAAAACCTAAAACAACTTTTCACATACTTAATTGACTCATAGGAGAGCCTACCGGAGTTTGGCCTTGGCCTAAATCCTTGCTTGGTTATGTGTTTGACCGTATCGTCCGAACACCTAGAATCTGCCCGAAAACGCAGATTCTGGAAAACGAATACCTACAACCTGTAACATATTTACTTGGTTTTTGCGTGTAATGTTAGTACTACTAGAACTTATTTTGATGGTATAAGTTGTGAATTGGACATGTTGAATGTGTTGTGATTAGTATGGATGATTATTTGGTAGATTATCTGTTTTGACCCGTATATGCTAATTCATGGTTATAGGTCATATAAGTAGGTTATGCATGATCTAACCTGTTATATGATACACTAGTTGTGTTATGAACACACTGAGTATGCTAGATACTAAGAACTTACATGACTTGTATGTTATATGCTCATGTCTGTTTAAATGGTTTACAACACATAATGTCACCAACGGGTCAAACGGGTCAACTGGGTCAAACATGTCTATTCCTCTAAAACCTTGAGTCCTTGGTTATGGTGCACTTAGGGTTTCTCATATTCACTGTTTACATAAACTCATGTACTTGCGTGATCTAGGTAACCTTTGAAGGTTGAGTGTTCACTTTCTTTCAAGTAAACTCTAGTAGACAATACGCGTATCAAGTGAGCATTTCTATACCCCTTTTTCTTATTTTCACACTTTGGGGTGAAACATGTTAACGTATATCATTGCACTTATAAACTTATTCGAGACTTGTAAACTTATGGCAATTTACTTGTGAGTTGTGGTTAGTTGAACTTTTGTGGTTACCATGTTATGGCATTATATGTACAATCATTAACTATTGCTAGCCCAGCGAAGTCATAGATCTATGGGTAAGACAAGCCTACTTGGTTGATTCAAGTACACTTAGCTGATCGTATATACTTTTAACGTTAATAGAATATTAACGTCGTTTGATACTTGTAAAACATTGTCGAGGTTTGATTGTGCATTGTTCATAACATCCCTAGTCACTTTATTCACTAATTTACAACTTGAATTGCCATCTTTTATATACTTATGTATCCAAAACTGTAGAATGCTCACCAACATTTTTATGTTGACCTTTTATTTTTAACATGTTTCAGGTTACTCTTTGAAGCTTATCATATTTAGGATTGGACTTAGAGAAATAAACGAATGATCTGGATACTTTTATACTTGTATTCTGAATGTATCTTTGTTTGAACAATTACTTGTATTATTACAATTGAATCTTGATTAATATATTTGGAACTAATAATAGCGTTATGTGGCTGTGAACAATCGTAACTCTCACGCCTCGACGATTCCGCCGTCAAGGTTGGGGTGTGACAGATTGGTATCAGAGCCCATAACTATAGGAATTTAGGTTATTAGAAATGGTGACCTAGACTATAGCTTATGCATGCACCTTATAGTATTTTTTATCTTGTAAATACATGGTTTGCATGTTACATAATGCTATGCCTTCTTATGTGCAATTTGATGCCTTAGCATAGGATTGCCTAAACTTAGCTACTTGTCTCCCTAAACTTATCTTTGACTCTCCCCGAACATAAAACCTCTCAATCTTATTCTCGACGACATGTGGAATCGTATACTATTACTTAAGATCTGGATCCTTAGACTCTATGTCTAATCTATATCAATCTCATCAAGGTTTTGATTTCATGAACCAAAGAAATTTGTGTGATACATAGACACCTGTATTCTGGATTTCCTGGCAAAAGGCCTTCGGGCTAAGGCAAGCATATCGTACAAATCTCATTGTGAGACCTGTTATGCTTACCTGGGGATTTCTAGGATGAGTGATAAACTATGGTCAAAATACACAAATCTCTAAGGCAAATAAGTTAATTTACCTTGACGTGTCAACGATTCCAAATGGTAATGCGTTACCAAATGGAACCATCCTTTTGTATCTTAAAAATCCTTGAATCCTTGAACTGGTTTATCATCAAAGTTTAAATACATTCTCATTCTTAACCTAAATAATATTTCTGTTAATATTAAACCCATCCTACAATTCAACTCTTACGTTTAAACGCTCAACATGTAACGTGTAACGGCATTGAAATCAGCGTTTCATGTAACTATTTCTATACCTTGACCAACGTGAACATGGATCTTAATATACCCAAAGATATTGGGAATCTAAACCGTATGGTCTTCAAAAATTTAAACCGTTACTTACGGTTCTAAAATCTTCCTAAGGGTGTGTCCCATAACTAAAGACATTCAATGCTGTAGGTGGGATTTCTACATCTCGGGATACTTTGCTAATTGAATGTTAACTTTGTTAACTCAAATATTATAAGTGGTCACTCACCTCAATGATCAAATAAACTAATTATAACTTCGTTATCACTTAAAAATACGCGTGTCTTCAATTAAACTATGGTTGAGCTCATATCTTGAGAAGTCCTTGTATTTTCCTTTTGATTGTGAATCGAATGTTCGCATCTCATCATGTTGTCGAATCATTCTTGTTCTTGATTTTGTCTCCCTGATTGAAATTATTCAAGATTTGAACACCATCATAACAAATCCTGTTACCTCGAACTTTGATCTTAAATTTTGTAAACATGATTTTCCTTTTGGTTACATTAATGTAACTTGAAATTTTCTGAATTTCTAAGTGATATTCTTTTCTCTTCATTGTTAAGTCGAACCTTAAACTGTCTGCACCGTGAGAGATGCAAGAGTTTGTAAGTCAGTCTATGACTAAGAACACTCGTACCTCCTAAACAATTCTAACTCATCAAAACAGGGGTGATTCCCTTACTTTGATGATTCTCTATTCGTTTCGATAAGTGGTTTCCAATTGTGTGTTTTATGAAATTTCATCCTTTGGATTGGAGTGATTACCTTATCTTGAGGATTGACTCTAAGTATTCTCTTTGGAATGGCTTTTCACAAATGACATGACCTCACCAAAATAGGATTGAAACCCGTACTTTGGTGACAAATGTTAATCTTTGATGTTTCCTTGTTATTATGAAGCTCAATCATCAAGATAGGCGTGAATTCCATACCTTGATGATAATTTTATTTTTATGGATTGTATTCTCTCAAATAAAACGATCTCATCAAAGTAGGAGTGAATTCTGGATTTTGATGAAGAAGTTCATCCTGTTATATTTTGTTTTTGTAAAACTTTATCGTTAAGATAGGAGTGATTTCCCTTACCTTAATGGTGAGTTACCTCATCTTATTTCTGTAGATCCTCAACAATGAGTTGGGATCGAACTTTTTGATTGGTAAGTTAAAGGTCATATCTTGGGAATACACCATCAAGTTAGGAGTAAAAACCACACCTTGATGACTATTCTTATTTTTTTGATCTTCAACTTACCATGGTTGTAATCAAGTGACGAGAAGCATGTAGTAACTGACTGGTAAAACAATATTAGTGTTTTGACCTATCAAGCCAAAGCATGATCTCTGAACTTGAAGTAAGACCCGATCGTTTTAGGTTGATTTTGATTCCCAGTTTAGAGCATTTAAATTCTTAAATCGATTTCTTTCCCTCTATCTTCATGTTTTGACTCGATCTAGCTACATCGAACCGTTTATTCCTTACTTATCAACTTTAATTTTGATGAATTACGTATGCAAATCTGCATTTGGAAATTTGTTACCTTGCAAAACATGGTTACAAATACCTTTCTTATTATTTGTATCACTTCTTGAATCGATTTTGAATCCGTAACCTTGGAAATCCTTAAAACTCTATCTTGATTTCGATCAACAAGACTCGTTATTATCCTCATTACGACGTGGATATAATGGTTCATAAACCTTCATAATCTGTAGTCATGGGTTTGGCATAAAAGAAAAGACATAACTTGGCATGTGTCCAAGTGTTTCACCTTCATTTATAACAAAACCTAACCTCCGTGTTCCCGTAAATCTTCTGTTTAACTTTCCTCATCACTGAATGCCTCTTATCTTAGAGGTCATGATGACAATTGGTGCATTATAGACCGATTGTCTAAAAATTCAATTCGACCCATTATCTCACAACGTCAAGATATTGACCTGTATCTGTTTCAACTATTCGTGGTATGATGTTAAAACGTCGATCGTTATTTTGAACGATTGATTCATTTTCTGTTTTTAATAATATTCTTAACTATCGTCGTGAACTCATTCCAAGATCTTCGCATAGAGTATTATTCTTAGACCGACGGTTGGTCAAAGGAGAAATGCATATTCACAAGATATGCGTTAAGATCGTTTCATATGGTGACATTTGGGATTCTTAAAATTCCGACGGTTAACATTTCTTATCATTGTTGGTCTTTTATTGATTTCTAGACATCACCTTACCCTGAAATTATATTTTAGAAGTTGTGATTTATAAGTCTAATATACGATGGTAACTCGGCATCGCTTTCCAACATTTCATCTCAAAACGTCTCACATTTCACTGATAGGGTTCAAATTGGCATGCATTATGCCAAGAATCTTGTAAGATTCCACCAAGTGAAGCGTTTCATCTGTAATTAAACGTCAATCACTGTTAGTTTGAACACTTAACTTTCATTTTAACTCTTTTGCTCATTTAAGTTCATTCTTAATTTCAAAACGAAATTCTTTAAAGTAGGGGAGACGGTAACATCTTGTATTAACGTTCATTGTTAATCAACGTAAAAGCTTATAATGATAACTAGGAGCCATACACTTTAGACACTCTTTTTACCTCTAATGGCTCTGCCATTACACATAAAGTAAAGACTAAAGCGGCCAGCTTAATCGATGATGAATTTTCTTCTTTTGATACTTATCGAAACCTGAAAGTTCTTCAGAATGTATATCAGGAAATGAAAACACAAACTGTATCAAGAAAGAAAAAGAGAATCACTATGATCTATCTGTGGCTTCATGCTCACCTTCTGATTCACTTGAGAATGTGAGGATCAAATGTAGTCCAAGCGTCCTCATCTTGTCATCTCAGCCTCCTCGTAAACAAATTTCGGGACGAAATTTCTTAAAGTAGGGGAGAATGTGACATCCGGTGATTTTCCGTTACCAAACTCCGTTAGTTCCGTTAAGTTTTACATACACGCGTCGTAAGCACACACTAGTTGTCGTTTGACGTTGGTGACCTAAATAATAATTAATAATGTTAATTTAATAATAATCTACTTGATTAGATGATTATTGTGTTATGCTTATGTGTTTACGCAATTTAAAGACTATTCGGGAATTTTATCGCGTAATGCAGAAACGCGCGTGTTATTTCGTATGTCTTGTGTTTTTATAAAATAAAATATCTAAGAGTTACCATTAGTTTATATGTTAATATTATTAAGTTAAAAACACATTACAAATAGTTAAAAACTTAATTTTTATAAAAATAACAAAATGCAAGTTTAGAGGGGGTATAAATGTAAATTTGTTAAAATAAAACACCCCAAACCCCACCCTTTTCCCCATTCCATCGACCTGCAGCCCTCTCCCTCCCTTCTCTGCGTTTTTCAATCTAAAACCCTCAAATCTTCATGATTTTGATCGATTTCAAGTGCTAGAACGCGATTTGGATCTTCATTAACAAAGTATACACGCGAATTGAAGGTTAGTTTTGATGTTTTTGTGGGTTTCTTGACTTGGCCGAACCCTGCTGCGAAATTAGTGTTCAATAAGCTGAAATCTTGATGTTTTGATGTTGTTCACATGTTAGTTAGGTTGTATGTATGTTGTTTAAAGTTGATTATGCAAGAAAACAACACTTTTGATTGATTGATTATGAAACTTGATGAACATGAACCCTAATTTGAAAATTTTGGGGATTTTATGGAATTGATTGTTGTTTGATGTTGTTAGGATGTTAATTAGTTAGTATGAATGCTAGGAAACATGAAACATGCGTATGTATATGCTTTCATGTGAAATGTGTACACGTTCTGATTTCTGGCAGATTGCATACCCTGTTTTCATCATGACATAACCAAATGAAGACGAATCCAAAAGCTGGTTTTCTTGAGTCTAACATGTTCCTCATGGAGTCTAGTTTTCAAAACCTTCAACCTTGTCCAATTTGGATGTGTAAAACGTGAGTTATGATCATTTTAGTGAAGGGTGGTCAGAAACAAACTTTCTGACAGATTCTGAGTCTCATTTTGTATGTGCCACAAACAGGTCATAACAGGTCCAAATGATGTTTTCTAGTGCCCGAATTGTTTGTTACTGAGTCTAGTTTCCAGAAAGTGTAACCACACTCTAATTGGAGGTGGTTAAATTGGTGTTTTACCTGTTTTGGCAAGAAGGGTCAATTCTGTCCTCTTGGACAGAATGTATGTGTTGACTTGTTTGATATGTCATTTTCATTTCATAAAACCTGAGACCAAACCCTATGGTCAAACATTTTTCCTTGGAATCCTCTGAACTCCAGAAAAAGAATTAACCCAATATCTATTTTCAAATGGGAGTTATGCACAATTTGGCAAGCTAACTCCAGCAGCCCTCCGGTTGAGAGCTTCTGTAACATTTTGAGTTTTTCTAGTAACTCCAGGCCCTTAAAACCTAAAACAACTTTTCACATACTTAATTGACTCATAGGAGAGCCTACCGGAGTTTGGCCTTGGCCTAAATCCTTGCTTGGTTATGTGTTTGACCGTATCGTCCGAACACCTAGAATCTGCCCGAAAACGCAGATTCTGGAAAACGAATACCTACAACCTGCAACATATTTACTTGGCTTTTGCGTGTAATGTTAGTACTACTAGAACTTATTTTGATGGTATAAGTTGTGAATTGGACATGTTGAATGTGTTGTGATTAGTATGGATGATTATTTGGTAGATTATCTGTTTTGACCCGTATATGCTAATTCATGGTTATAGGTCATATAAGTAGGTTATGCATGATCTAACCTGTTATATGATACACTAGTTGTGTTATGAACACACTGAGTATGCTAGATACTAAGAACTTACATGACTTGTATGTTATATGCTCATGTCTGTTTAAATGGTTTACAACACATAATGTCACCAACGGGTCAAACGGGTCAACTGGGTCAAACATGTCTATTCCTCTAAAACCTTGAGTCCTTGGTTATGGTGCACTTAGGGTTTCTCATATTCACTGTTTACATAAACTCATGTACTTGCGTGATCTAGGTAACCTTTGAAGGTTGAGTGTTCACTTTCTTTCAAGTAAACTCTAGTAGACAATACGCGTATCAAGTGAGTATTTCTATACCCCTTTTTCTTATTTTCACACTTTGGGGTGAAACATGTTAACGTATATCATTGCACTTATAAACTTATTCGAGACTTGTAAACTTATGGCAATTTACTTGTGAGTTGTGGTTAGTTGAACTTTTGTGGTTACCATGTTATGGCATTATATGTACAATCATTAACTATTGCTAGCCCAGCGAAGTCATAGATCTATGGGTAAGACAAGCCTACTTGGTTGATTCAAGTACACTTAGCTGATCGTATATACTTTTAACGTTAATAGAATATTAACGTCGTTTGATACTTGTAAAACATTGTCGAGGTTTGATTGTGCATTGTTCATAACATCCCTAGTCACTTTATTCACTAATTTACAACTTGAATTGCCATCTTTTATATACTTATGTATCCAAAACTGTAGAATGCTCACCAACATTTTTATGTTGACCTTTTATTTTTAACATGTTTCAGGTTACTCTTTGAAGCTTATCATATTTAGGATTGGACTTAGAGAAATAAACGAATGATCTGGATACTTTTATACTTGTATTCTGAATGTATCTTTGTTTGAACAATTACTTGTATTATTACAATTGAATCTTGATTAATATATTTGGAACTAATAATAGCGTTATGTGGCTGTGAACAATCGTAACTCTCACGCCTCGACGATTCCGTCGTCAAGGTTGGGGTGTGACAATGTGTTTATAAATTGCGGCGATATGTGTTTGTAAGTTCCTATTATATTGTTATAAGTTACTATTATATGATTATATATCTATCTATTATATTTACAGCGAGAAGAGGGTTCTGATGAACCTGGTAGTGCCATATTAGGATATCGCCGCTTTTATACCGACTCAAGCGGTAATTTCTATCAACCTGAGCCCGCTGCATACTATGTAAGTAATGTACACACCTTAAATCTTATAAAAATATAGTAATCTATAACATGATCTTATATATAACATTGGTTATTGTTTTTGTAAACTAAATAGGAGCAAATGGTTAAAGGATGATGTTTTTGTTAGCAAATCTAAAGTTAGGGTTAAAGGATGTGTATGTATATGTGTATGTTGTTGAATACTAGTAAGTAGAAGATGATTTTTTTGTTAGAAGATGATGTTTTTGTTAGCAAATCTAAAGTTAGAGTTAAAGGATGTTTATGGATATGTGTATGTGTATGTGTAAGTTAGGGTGATGCGTATGCGTATGCGTATGCGTACGCGTATGCGTACGCGTATGCGTACGCGTATGCGTACGCGTATGCGGACGCGTATGCGGACGCGTATGCGGACGCGTACGTGGATGCGTACGCGGATGCGTACGCGGATGCGTATGCGGATGCGTATGCGTATGCGTATGCGTATGCGTATGCGTATGCGTATGCGTATGCGTATGTGTATTTGTGTGTATGTGTATTTGTGTGTATGTGTATATGTGTGTATGTGTATATGTGTATGGATGTATGAAACATTAGAATGTTTATATTTGTGTATGGATGTATATGTGTATGTGTGTATGTATGTTAAATTGAGATGAAATGGATATATAAAACATGAGAATGTATGTATAACACCTTAAATCTTATAAAAATATAGTGATCTATAACATGATCTTATATATAACATTGGTTATTGTTTTTGTAAACTAAATATGAGCAAATGGTAGCGCTTCAACAACAACACCCTGAATTGTCAGAGAAGCAGATCATGCGACTGGTCTTAGGGGAGCGGCCCGGGTGGGAACGTGGCATCGGACCAATACCGAGCGTGCCTTCACAACCACCACCTCCACTTCATAGAACGGATCAGCGGATGTTCTCACAGGCTGAGGTTGAGGAAATGATAGCAGCGAGACTCGCAAGTGAACAAGAACAATGGCAGTCTCAGATGATGGCTAATATGATGGCACAAATGCAAAGTAAAATCCAAACCCAAGTACAAAGCGCCTTGAAGAAAAGTTAGAATTCTCAACAAAGTGATGAGGAAAATGATGAAGATGGGTCGTCATAGGAATAGTGTAACACCCCAACCCGGAGAGGCTGACGTGTCACTATTACAGATATCAAATCAAAACCAAATCCATGATATTAAAGAGATAATCTCAAGCAAAACCAGATAATCCGAAAGAACCTAATTAAGTTATTCATTACATCAATTAAAGTAAAATACAATCTTGATCTTCAACCACTCTTCACTGATTTCCCGGAACCCCCTGATTACCTACAATCAAATAAGAAAACACCACAAAAGAAAATACGGCTGAGCCAAAAGTTGCTCAGTGACGGAAATAACAATAGTAACGATACGAAACATAAATACTTATATCTGAATACTGAACGGATCATATGATACTGAAACAGAAATCTGAATCTAAACATATAATGCTGATACTGATCTGAACATGTAATACTGAACTGAACTGATCTACACGACGCGTATATACAAACAAAATAAGTCGTGTAATATAAGAAGTACCCAGAGCCAAAACTGAACTGATAAGTACATAGCTAGCTAGACTATGCACTAATGAGATGGTGTGTGGGGCGTACACACATGATTCCATCCCCCGGAACTGAACTGAACTGAACTGAACTAGGATCGATCCATCCGCCTCCCAGATATTATGGCCAAAGTACTACCTGAGTACTAACGTGTTAACGGAGACGCCGTGAACTATTTATTACACACCGTCACGAAAAGTGTCACATCATTGACGCCACAATGACATGTCGGAGAGCTCGGGTAACAGAGTATCAATCAAATGGTAGTACAACTACCAACATATAACGTATCAATGGAACATTTATAGGAACATGCAATAATGAGCACAAACTTATAAAATATATATTGCATGCTACAGGTCTCAATAAATATCACTAATGAGTCGAACGAATCGGAGCATAATTAAATATTAAGGATATACAACTAATAAAGGCTAAACGATTCATATTAACGGAAATAACTTATCAAAAATCCGTACTACAAAGTAACGGAACAGAATTTATACTATGATGAAGATAACCAAGAATCCGTACTACAAAGTAACGGAAACAAAGTGAATACTATGATAATCAAAGGAACAGAATCCGTACCTTATACACGAGTGACAATATCCAGAAACAAGGTCTAGACTCGGTTAACGCCGCAAGAACCTTGTATCCTTAAACAATTCTGAGCTTGATAAAGAAAAGGATGATCACCAACAAAGCAATCCTAACTTCCACTCGATTCACGTTCACTAACCCACTCGTATTGTTCTTGATCCCATCATGTTCTTGTTGTTGACTATCCGTTGACCTCGTTTGACCATGCTTGACCGGCACCCGACACACCATCATATCACTTTAACACCACTACACCATTATCAACCACAACAACCACAGCCACACCATCGAGCCTAACCGAATTCTAGACAATCATCGAGGCAGCCAATGTCACAACTAGGCTTGAAAACCCACAACCAAAATCACAATCACATCCATCTTTACCATCGCCATTATATCGACAACCATGGTCCAACACACCACCAAAACCATAACCTAAACTAGACCAACCATAGTCGACATGCACACTGATACATCACCATTAACAGCCCCAAATCACAACCAATAACAGCAACAAACCACGACAGACAGAATCGCAGCCAACAACAAACAACAACACAACCCCAATCACAGATTACCTCAGTATTACTGTTGTTTTGCAGCCATTACCCAAATACCAACCACATGCAGCCATTGCCACTGCCATCACAACCATCACCAAACACCAACCATCAACAGCCACCACCCGACAGCCATAACATCCCTCATTGCAGCCTATCACCGACAGCCTTTAACCAGGCCGCCATGAACACCACCACCAACAGCAGCCTTCCATCACCACAATCAGCACCGCCGCGACCATCCATCCACCAGTACTGCTGCCTTGGACCCCGATCTAGTACAGATCGAGAAAGAGAGACAGTGAGGGCGGTCTGGGACACCTTCGGGTGCCCCCTTGCCTTCGCGACCTCGGCTGTCGTCCCGGTGGTGAGGGAACACCACGTAGCACAATCATCGGAACCCCATTATCACCATCATAACCGAAATCGTGGTCGACCTCCACCACCAAAATAACCACAGCCACCGTCGACCACCACCGATAACCCACATCACCACCGTCGCTTGTCGACCGCGTTCGCAGCCACAATCGACAACCACCATCGTTGCCAATCGACATCATAGCCTCCCAACCATGAACCCTCGGCAACCATCACCTCGAAATCGACCTGCAACCGCCACTTCATCCTTCGATTCTCGTCGCCACGTGGAGTTTTAGGAGAAATTGAAGCCACTATGACAACCGGGGCGTCGAGGGGAAGCGGTGGCTGGCTTCACTCGCCGGAATCGGCCGCCTCCGGCCGGTGGTTTGGCCGGATCGAAGGGAACAGGGGGAGAAATGGGGGGGGGAGGAAGCTGCGATCTGCTCTCTCTCTTCCTCTCTTCTCTGATTTTTATTTTTTTTTTGTTTTCTATATGTGGGTATTATAATTCTACCCCCCTAAAAAAAAATTTCGTCCACGAAATTGCTAGGTACATCTTGAACAAAGATATGGCATAACGTACACGGAGTACTGTGATGTTCAAGAAACAGATAACTGACAACTTCATAACTAATAGCAGAAGCATATAACAGATAATACCTAAGAGGTAAACAGATACGGATATTGAGAACGGATTTCATCTTCTATCTACCATGTAGCTTCGCGTTCGGAATGGTTTTTCCATAATACTTTAACAAAAGAAATAGTTTTCTTACGCATAATGCGTTCTTGTCGGTCAAGGATAGCTTCTGCTTCTTCCTCGAATGATAAGTCTTCACGAATCACATGAAGTGGGTAGTTAACCACATGAATAGGATGATAATTGTATCCCCTTAAAAGAGATACATGAAAGACTATGCACATGTGACAGTTGAGGTGGTAAAGCCAAACGATACGAAACCTCGCCAACTCTTTCTAGGATTTCAAAGGGTCCGATAAACCGTGGACTAAGTTTCCCTTTTAGACCAAAACGTCGTACACCTTTGCAAGGCGAAACCTTCAGGAATACTTTGTCACCGATCTTAAACTCCAAAAGTCGACGGTGTCGGTCTGCATAGCTTTTCTGTCTACTTTGAGCTTCTTTTAACTTTTCTCTAGCAATAGCAACTTTTTCATTCGTGATTTGAACTAACTCGGGTCCTTCGATGACTCTTTCACCGACTTCTTCCCAACAAATAGGTGCTCTACATTTACGACCATACAATAATTCAAAAGGTGCCATGCCAATGCTAGCTTGCCAACTATTGTTGTAAGCAAACTCGACCAAACACAAGTATTCATCCCAGTTCCCAGTCCACTCTAAGGCACAAGCTCGAAGCATGTCCTCAAGTGTCTGAATAGTACGCTCCGACTGACCGTCAGTCTGCGGATGAAACGCCGTACTAAACCTCAACTTGGTACCCCATGCAGCTTGCAAACCCTTCCAAAAACGAGAAGTGAACCTCGGGTCTCGATCAGACACGATTGACACCGGAGTGCCATGAAGTCTAACAATCTCTTGTGTAAACACTTCAGATAGTTTGCTAACCGAAAATCCTTGCTGAATTGGGAGAAAGTGAGCTGACTTTGACAATCTGTCAACGACAACCCATATCGTATCATTTTTCTTAAATGTCCTTGGCAACCCTGTCACAAAATCCATGGAAATATCATCCCATTTCCATACAGGAATAGGTAGTGGCTGAAGCAAACCACTAGCTCTTTGATGCTCAATCTTGACCTGTTGACAAGTAAGGCAACGGCTAACATACTTAGCCACATCCTCTTTCATTCCATTCCACCAAAAGTTCTGACGAAGGTCCCGATACATCTTAGTAGATCCAGGATGAATAGAAAACGGAGAACTATGTGCCTCAGCTAATAACGATTCTCGAAGAGAAGAATCATTAGGCACACATAAACGTTTACCACACCAGATTACCCCATGTTCATCTACTCTGAATTCTGATTGTTTACCAATCTCCACATTCTGTAAGATTGCCCAGAGTTCACCATCATCTTTCTGTGCGTTCTTAATCCGGAATATTAAGTCTGATTCAATCTGGAGTGTTGCGAGATATCCGTTGCTCTTGCCAATATGTAGGCCAATACCCAATCTATCAAGATCGGTAATGTTCTGAGGCTGTAACTGTAGGGAGGCTACTGTTCCTGAGCTCTTCCTGCTAAGAGCATCAGCCACCACATTGGCCTTTCCCGGATGATATTGAATATTGGCATCATAATCTTTTAACAACTCTAACCATCTTCTCTGCCTCATGTTTAGTTCCTTTTGTGTGAAAATATATTTCAAGCTCTTGTGATCAGTAAAAATATCACAAGTCTCTCCGTAAAGATAGTGACGCCATATTTTCAATGCGAAAATAACAGCAGCGAGTTCAAGATCATGCGTAGGATAATTAACCTCGTAAGGTTTCAACTGCCGTGAAGCATAAGCAATGACCTTACCATGCTGCATTAGCACACATCCAAGTCCCTTTTTAGAGGCATCGCTGTAGATCTGATATCCACCCGTGCCCGATGGAAGTGTGAGAACAGGAGCAGACACCAATCTTTTCTTGAGCTCTTCAAAACTTTTCTCTCGTTCGTCATTCCAAGAGTACTTAACCCCTTTCCTTAACAGTTGCGTAAGGGGTAAAGCTATAACAGAAAAACCTTCAACAAATCTGCGGTAGTAACCAGCAAGGCCAAGAAAACTACGGACTTCTGTGGCTGAGGTCGGTCTAGCCCACTTAGTGATCGCCTCAACTTTAGCAGGGTCCATCATAATACCCTCCGCAGAAACAACATGACCCAAAAAGGCAACCTTGCTCAGCCAAAATTCACACTTCGAAAATTTAGCATAAAGCTTCTTTTCATGTAGTGTTTCGAGCACGATACGAAGATGATTCTCATGCTCCTCCTTACTTTTAGAATAAATTAAGATGTCGTCGATAAATACAATGACGAACTTATCAAGGAACTTGCGGAAGACTCGGTTCATTAGGTCCATGAATACGGCCGGGGCATTAGTTAACCCGAACGGCATAACCAGGAACTCATAGTGACCATACCGAGTACGGAAGGCAGATTTAGGGACGTCAGACTCCTTGATCTTTAACTGATGGTAACCAGACCTCAGATCGATTTTAGAGAAACACTTTGCACCCTGAAGCTGATCAAATAAATCATCAATACGAGGCAGAGGGTAACGATTACGGATAGTGATCTTGTTGAGTTCTCTGTAGTCAATGCAGAGTCTCAAAGAACCATCTTTCTTCTTCACGAATAGGACCGGTGCGCCCCAAGGTGAGACGCTTGGTCTAATAAATCCCAAATCTAATAATTCCTGTAACTGCTCCTTTAACTCTTTAAGCTCCATAGGTGCCATACGATACGGTGCCTTAGAAATCGGTTCAGCACCTGGAATAAGATCAATAGTGAATTCTACCTCGCGATCTGGTGGAAGTCCGGGTAACTCCTCAGGAAACACGTCAGGAAAATCACATACAATCGGATAATCAGATATGTTCGGCTTTTCAGAAGATGTAGCTTTCACTGACGCTAGGAAGCCCACGCAACCGTGCGATAAGAGTTTCTGAGCCTTAAGCGCAGAGATGATTTTCAACGATTTTCGAGGCTGAGTCCCTTGATAAACGAGTTCAGGGCATTGGGGATTTCCAAATAAAACACGACGAGTCTGGCATTCAATAGTAACGTGATGTCGAGTCAACCAGTCCATACCAAGTATGACATCAAAGTCACTCATTTGCATAGGAAACAAATCAGCTTTACGAATAATAGACTCGATTTTGATCGGACAATCTCTATAGACATGCGTGATGATAGTCGACTCTCCTAATGGAGTTGTAATAGCCAAAGCGTGCTCTAACGTAGTCGGTGCAGTCCTTAAGTACTTAGCAAACAAAAGAGATACGACAGAATGCGTAGCGCCCGTATCAAACAAGACATAAATATCCCGCTTTCCTATGCAAAGGGTACCGGAGATCATACCTAGGGCATTTACTATCAGTATCGGATAAGACATATATATGTATATAACACGTTGCTAACTAAGGGTGTCAAAAATATACCTGGTGCGTTAGCCGCTTCATTTGCAGTGAGCGCAAAAACTCGTCCTCCAGTTGCAGGTTTAGCTTGATTCCCTCCAGCGTTATTACGAGGGTCGCGCTGAGGGCAATCCCTAATCATGTGTCCTGCACGTCCGCATCTGAAACATAATCCTCCGGCCAGACGACAAACTCCCTTATGAAGTTTCCCGCATGTGTTACACGGAGGGATAGCATTCCGATCCTGATTAGGGTGCTGCTGATTTGGTGGTTGAGCACGAGTAGGAGCCTGCTGAGTCTGATTATGAGTTGATTTCTGGCTCTGGTTTCGATTTTTCCATGATCGGGAGTTATTGTTGTTGTTGCGATCGAAACGGTTTCGACGGTCTCGTGGTGGTGAAGACTGATTCTTATTCGTATGAGAAGATGACTGATCATGGTCATTCTCTCTAGGCCGCTTACGGTTATCATCATACGACTTCCTTCCATTCTTTTTATCATTATATAGGTTTTTAACAGCATCAACCACTTCATTAATATCTTTAAACCGATGATTCAAAATAAACTTTCGATCCCTTTCACATATGGCCCACTGAAAATTTTCTGTCTGCTCTTGCGGTGAGCCTGCAGATGCACCAAGAAAACTCACCAATCGCGTAAATCGTGTCTTGAAATCTGTTATGTGCTCGTCATCCCTCTGTCTAATATTAGCATATTGTCTACGATACTCAGTGCGGTCAGCAGCAGTGAAGTATTCCTGATAAAACATTCCTCGGAATTTATCCCAAGGAAGTGTAGCTGCATATTCGTTTCCTCCTCTAGCTTGTTTCACAGTCGTCCACCATCTGTGAGCATCATCTTCTAACTTGTAAGTAGCCAACCTTACTTTGTATACGTCCTCAACACCAAGTACCTCAAACAATTTCTCAATATGACTGATCCAGTTTTGCACCTCGACCGGATCATTGGAAGTACTGAAAGACTTAGGCCTTTGCTTCTGAAAACGTTCCAACCAGACATGAATACCATCACGGGGTGGTGGTGTATTATCACTGGAAGGTGCTCCTGTGTTGTTCCTGCCAGAAGGTGGCTCTGAGTTATTTCCACCGGGTGGAGGTCCTGTGTTGTTTCCCTCCGAATTAGCATGTTGCATCTGCTGGATGACTGTTTGAGCAGTCTGAGTCATCAGATTAGGGAGTATTCCAGAAATAGCAGCGTTTACGGCATTAGCAACGAGGGTTTCAAGAGGAGTATCAGATGAGGGGCCATTCGAGTTATTGCGGTTGTTCACACGTCTCTTAGGAGCCATCTGAAATGAAGATACACGTGTGAATACTGGAATTTTGATTGGGAACAAAAATTAGATCCTAACCCAACGTCTACCCATTACCTCACAAGTTTATTATTAATGTTTAAGTTTTCTACAGGAAAGAGCCTTTGCTCTGATACCATAACTGTAACACCCCAACCCGGAGAGGCTGACGTGTCACTATTACAGATATCAAATCAAAAACCAAATCCATGATATTAAAGAGATAATCTCAAGCAAAACCAGATAATCCGAAAGAAACTAATTAAGTTATTCATTACATCAATTAAAGTAAAATACAATCTTGATCTTCAACCACTCTTCACTGATTTCCCGGAACCCCCTGATTACCTACAATCAAATAAGAAAACACCACAAAAGAAAATACGGCTGAGCCAAAAGTTGCTCAGTGACGGAAATAACAATAGTAACGATACGAAACATAAATACTTATATCTGAATACTGAACGGATCATATGATACTGAAACAGAAATCTGAATCTAAACATATAATGCTGATACTGATCTGAACATGTAATACTGAACTGAACTGATCTACACGACGCGTATATACAAACAAAATAAGTCGTGTAATATAAGAAGTACCCAGAGCCAAAACTGAACTGATAAGTACATAGCTAGCTAGACTATGCACTAATGAGATGGTGTGTGGGGCGTACACACATGATTCCATCCCCCGGAACTGAACTGAACTGAACTGAACTAGGATCGATCCATCCGCCTCCCAGATATTATGGCCAAAGTACTACCTGAGTACTAACGTGTTAACGGAGACGCCGTGAACTATTTATTACACACCGTCACGAAAAGTGTCACATCATTGACGCCACAATGACATGTCGGAGAGCTCGGGTAACAGAGTATCAATCAAATGGTAGTACAACTACCAACATATAACGTATCAATGGAACATTTATAGGAACATGCAATAATGAGCACAAACTTATAAAATATATATTGCATGCTACAGGTCTCAATAAATATCACTAATGAGTCGAACGAATCGGAGCATAATTAAATATTAAGGATATACAACTAATAAAGGCTAAACGATTCATATTAACGGAAATAACTTATCAAAAATCCGTACTACAAAGTAACGGAACAGAATTTATACTATGATGAAGATAACCAAGAATCCGTACTACAAAGTAACGGAAACAAAGTGAATACTATGATAATCAAAGGAACAGAATCCGTACCTTATACACGAGTGACAATATCCAGAAACAAGGTCTAGACTCGGTTAACGCCGCAAGAACCTTGTATCCTTAAACAATTCTGAGCTTGATAAAGAAAAGGATGATCACCAACAAAGCAATCCTAACTTCCACTCGATTCACGTTCACTAACCCACTCGTATTGTTCTTGATCCCATCATGTTCTTGTTGTTGACTATCCGTTGACCTCGTTTGACCATGCTTGACCGGCACCCGACACACCATCATATCACTTTAACACCACTACACCATTATCAACCACAACAACCACAGCCACACCATCGAGCCTAACCGAATTCTAGACAATCATCGAGGCAGCCAATGTCACAACTAGGCTTGAAAACCCACAACCAAAATCACAATCACATCCATCTTTACCATCGCCATTATATCGACAACCATGGTCCAACACACCACCAAAACCATAACCTAAACTAGACCAACCATAGTCGACATGCACACTGATACATCACCATTAACAGCCCCAAATCACAACCAATAACAGCAACAAACCACGACAGACAGAATCGCAGCCAACAACAAACAACAACACAACCCCAATCACAGATTACCTCAGTATTACTGTTGTTTTGCAGCCATTACCCAAATACCAACCACATGCAGCCATTGCCACTGCCATCACAACCATCACCAAACACCAACCATCAACAGCCACCACCCGACAGCCATAACATCCCTCATTGCAGCCTATCACCGACAGCCTTTAACCAGGCCGCCATGAACACCACCACCAACAGCAGCCTTCCATCACCACAATCAGCACCGCCGCGACCATCCATCCACCAGTACTGCTGCCTTGGACCCCGATCTAGTACAGATCGAGAAAGAGAGACAGTGAGGGCGGTCTGGGACACCTTCGGGTGCCCCCTTGCCTTCGCGACCTCGGCTGTCGTCCCGGTGGTGAGGGAACACCACGTAGCACAATCATCGGAACCCCATTATCACCATCATAACCGAAATCGTGGTCGACCTCCACCACCAAAATAAACACAGCCACCGTCGACCACCACCGATAACCCACATCACCACCGTCGCTTGTCGACCGCGTTCGCAGCCACAATCGACAACCACCATCGTTGCCAATCGACATCATAGCCTCCCAACCATGAACCCTCGGCAACCATCACCTCGAAATCGACCTGCAACCGCCACTTCATCCTTCGATTCTCGTCGCCACGTGGAGTTTTAGGAGAAATTGAAGCCACTATGACAACCGGGGCGTCGAGGGGAAGCGGTGGCTGGCTTCACTCGCCGGAATCGGCCGCCTCCGGCCGGTGGTTTGGCCGGATCGAAGGGAACAGGGGGAGAAATGGGGGGGGGGAGGAAGCTGCGATCTGCTCTCTCTCTTCCTCTCTTCTCTGATTTTTATTTTTTTTTTGTTTTCTATATGTGGGTATTATAAATAGTTAGCTTGGATGTTTGTTATGAATACTTTGGAACAAACTTTGTGTTTATTATTAACTTTAGACAATAGTTTGTTTTTATATTTATCTTTTATAATTACGATTGGGTTGATTTCTTAATGGTATTAGTCACTTTGAACAGCAGGTTTGATACCCAGGGATACCTGGGTGGATTGCGGCAAATGAAACAAAATATTTTAAAAAAAATTAGGTTTTTTGCGGCGATCTTTCGTCGCAAAAAAACATTTTTTAATTTAATATATTTTTTATTTATTAAACTTATTTGCGGCGATCTTTCGTCGCAAAAAACTTTTTTTAAATTTTTTTGTACTTTTTTTTAAAAGATGAGACCCGCATCGTTTTCGTCGCAAATTTCGTCGCAAAATATCTTTTGCGACCAATTATTTACGGCGACAATATAGGGACGAAAATTTCGTCACAAAAAGTCTTTTGCGGCGATACAGGAACCTTTTGCGACGATTATTATCGCCGCAAAAACAGTTATTTCTTGTAGTGATTTCAGAAACACCGTCACCCCCTTATCCTAGTTACCGTTGCTGGCCTATAGACATGCTTCTAACCGCTATCCTATGTGTAGGACGGTTAAACAAAAATGTTAAGACAAACGATATATAAAAATGTCAACTGTAATTACCAAAATGGAAACTTGTGAGGCTTGAAGTGGAGCACTCTAGTTGTAAAATTGGGACCATCCACAACCTACATATCAAGACAAAAATGCGAAACATACAAGAAGGTGTGAAGGTGAACAAGCATATGATAAGAAACAAATCTACCATATTGGGACAAAATATGTAGCATCAAGAAAAGGATATTTCAAGTACAAGATATATAGAACATAAAATGAAGATAATGAAAGGAAAAACTCAAACGAAAAGATGCTAATTAAATGAACAACACAAATTTAAAGTCATAATAGATTTTGTTAATTGAATTGTCGCGTTCTTACGTTCATAAGAGCATTATAAGCATGCCACAAAATATTAAAAAAAATAACGTTCATGGGATTTACTAAATGGTAAGAAGTAATGAGAGATAATTTGAAGAAAACAGATACATAAGTGACTTCATGTCAATTGGTACACATAAACGGTAGATATATAACTAATATAAGTCATAAGTGGCGGAAAAATGTTATTAAAAAAGATTTTGTTTTCAATTTGGGCACATAAATTATGTGCTAATAAAATATATTTATGGTTTGTGTTTTCGGTTACACAATAAGGGCGTAGATTAACAATGTGCTTAACACGAGTGTTAACAACAAATAAAGTAAAAATGGTTAAACGGTTAATTAAAGTCATACGGGACGTTTCGAAATAAGCAACCGTGTTGTGGTAAGTAACACTATTTGTCACGACGCGAATGTGAAAACTGTTAGCCATGGCTAGCATGCATGTGGCACTTAGATTGACTGAATTTATCACTTAGTCAAACACTTGATTAGTTACTTATTCATGACACCAGAAATCAGACAAACAATTTAAAAACCAAGATTTAGATGATTAGTTAAAGCGATATTAAAAATATGATTAACAAACTTAGGATCGATTAAACATGGTTGGTCAACAAGGACCAATTCAAAGATCCCATGTGCATATTGGGTATAGTTTCAGGATTAGGGTGCATGCATCCCACAGACATCACTTATGCATCAAACTTCATACCCCACTTGCCAAAATTTAAGGATCATTGCAACTTGTTGAATGTTTCTTTTTAGATCTTCTATTCAATTACACCAAAATGTTACCTGTAGGTGAAAAACAGTAATTCAAATTGACAAATGGAGTATGTTGAGTAATGACATTCACGTTGGCATTGTGTTACAGTTCTTTAAGATAACATTGGGAGCTAGATGTGAATAATATCTGGTTGTTATTTATTACTTCCGTCGATAGTTATGTTATAATAGGTCTATGGTAACTTGTTTCATTATTTTGCATGTAAATAATAACACACTATTTACCATTTAGAGATGTTTTATCTGTTTTCTTGTGTAGGGAATAACATTAGTTTAGGAATATTTGGTGGTTGTTTTTATTCTAGATTTAGTGTTTAAACTTCACTCAACCAAGAAACATCAAAATTTTGTGGAAGATTGTAAGGAATATATTGTGAGAGAGCAAATTCACTTCGGGAGGGAGCAAATTCAAACAAAAATGTAAATGCGCTTGGCGAAAGCTAATTTAAACAAAAATACTCTTTAAGCTTAACCTTTTTGCAATCTAATTGGCTTGAATTCGTTAGTCAAGTTGAATTTTGAACCTGATAAGCTTGATCCAAGTTTATTTCGCTACCGCTATGAAATAAGTCATGAACGTTAGATGTTTTAGTTTATAAATGCGGCGTGGCAGTTCAAATTTTGTTATAATTAGTTAGATTCAGTTTGATTTGTAAAACGATCTCAAAACCGAGAACATGTTTATAACTTAGCCAGTTTGCGAAGTACAACATGAATGAGTTTCCACTTGCATTTTCGTTTAGGGTTATGTACCAACTAAACCTAACATTGCTTTCCTTGATCTAAGGCATGACATTATATTCTTTAGATATGTGGGTTAATGTTGGATGTTTGGAGATTATGGGAAACTAATTAAGTGTTCAACTTTAAGGGACAATGAAATCCAACATTAGAGAAGGTAACATGCACGTAATCAAACACTGATTATGAAAAAATATATTAATAAGTAATATTAATCATGGTTTGAATTAATGATTATTTTTTGATTACATACATCACTCTTCTCACCAAAATACGTTGTAGATGATACATAAAATAATATCCACAATATAACAATAATGTTTTTCCTCACCAACAACAATAATGGCTTTTCTGTTTTTTATTTTCATTTCCAGCATAACAAGAAATTACTTAAACTTCTAGCTACACAACTTGAAATAATTAATTTTTTTATACCAGATCATACACTATCGTAGTTGACAATATAGTACATCTAGCTAGGGCACTTATTCGTTCTGAAAAAGCTTTTCACCGATCCGTTAAAAGGTTCCTTGAGAACATCAATCCCGTGGTTCAGGGATACTTTTTTTTTGTTCAAAGATCGGTGAATTTGTGAATGTGAAAATAGGAAAAATGTGAAAAAATGATAATGTTTACTAGTAAAATGGTGAAAACAAGGAAAATACGGAACTGTTGATTGACGTTGATTTGGCATTTAGGAAAAATGCAACAACTCAAATGACTTATGTTTGTAGGGTCGAGAAGATAGTTTAATAATTCGTATAGGGCTAAATATATATCAAATATATTACATATATATGTACAAATTATGATTTATACATTATTGATGTCAAGATTAAACCTTAAAATCAATATGTAAGAACTATACAACACACAACGATGAATCTTTTGGTTGGCAACATACAATGAGCACTACACATTAAAATATTGACCTGCCTTAACTTACATGTTGATAAGTTATAAGTTATAATTAACATTCTTTTAATACATACACACAATACAACTATTCTAACCTAAGTAGTATGTCCACATGATTTTTTCATCATTCGAATCAATAATACAGGATTGATTAATAGTGCACTTCAAGAATTGACTAAGAGAAGATATACATTTTATTAAGTTTATTCTGAAAATTCATGCACATCTAATATTTACGTAATCATTGCATGATGTGATAAAACATAAATAATGTAAAACAGTCAGACCCATGCGTAAACTAGACCGGTACATTTACCAATATGAAATTCAAAATATTATTTTAAGCGACAATACATGTTCATCGATAATCTGTTGGAGATGCATCAATGAAGAACCCATAGTTGCGCAAACAATGACTTTTATCGATGATCTTTCACTAACAGTTATTTGTATTTTGACGTAACATTTCTGTCAGCAATCCATCAGTGACAAACTTTTCAGCGATGTGATCAGTCAATACGTACAACATCAATCATTGATCCGTGAGTGGAGGTATTACGCCCCCAATTCACCGATGGATAGCCAACAGATCTATCTATAGTTGAAAGTGCTATAATTTGTAGTGTTAAACGAGACATTCATTGTTGAAACTTGAAAGTAGAGAAGACAATCATTGAACTATAAAGACTACCCATGCCACCAAGTGTGATAAAGTGATAAAGCGTATGATCTTTTGTGACCCGATAATTAGTAGAAAAAAAAAATTACATGAATAATGGATAAAAATGCATGAATAAATAAAGGAATAAATATATGTAGCAGAAAGAAGCATCGAAAATTATTAGTGTGGGAAAGAAATGAGAAATCCGTGAAGAATATGATGGTGAGAATCGGAGTGAGCGCAAGAAGCGAGGAATGGACATGGTCACCGGGTACGCAAAAAGAGACGTCCAACTTGCCTTCGTTCTACATATAAAAACAATATTATTGTTGTCGAAAATGAAACATTTAATTCTTTTTACGGAAATTGAACATTTAATTCCAACTTATTATTTGTCATAGTATTTTTCCAAATTTAGCTTAAAAATAATACGAACTTGTAAAAAAAATTTAAATTTAATAGTTTAAATTATTACTTGCTTTCAAATAATAATCAATATTATCTATTTAACCAGTGATATTAACTGACAATCTCAGTGGCATAACTATCATATATTTACATTTTATTTGCACTTAATTGTCTCACAATAATAATTATGAATGAAATGAAAAACATAAATACAAATTTAGTGAAAACAAATGCAAATCGCTTGTGAATTGATGATAGTTATGCTATTAGGATTATCCTTGTTAATAAAAATGAAAGATATAAGTATCACCAGTTAAATTAATAGTATAGATTATTAATGAATGACAAAATGTAATAGTTTGGATTATTAAAATATAATTTGTTAAAATTATATAGCAATAAAGAGTATAGTATGTGATTAATATAAAATTAAATAAATCTAAGAGATCAAATGTATATACTCTTAATCGCAGTCAAAGTATTTATAATGTCGTTAATCTAGCACACAAACAAATGACTCTTAATTGGTTTCACATATTAATTCATGTTTAATGATCTAATAAAAGTATTACTTTAAATTAAAATTTTATATATCACAGCAAACATACTATATATAGCCAGTGTTTTTCATATATATTTAGTTTTATATTTAATTATCATTCTTTTTACACACATGAAAATTAGTTATGCTAGAGAGTATATGATAATATGATTATTTATTGATCGTTTATATTGTGTAACATTTGATTTAGTTAAACTTGAACGTCCTTGTCATTGCTTGACGATAGAAGGGTGAAGATTTAAAATACATTACAAAATATACTTCTCATTTCTTTTTTTATATATTATATCTATAATTTAAAGACACAATAGTTTATTAAAAAATACAATCCTAGACATGCCCTTAAATCATACGTAAACGGTGTGCTACAATTGACCCACACACAATTGAAGAACTCACACACATGAAGAAAGAAACAAGATATATGACCACTTTGAAGAGATGATCGACTCTGGTTGAAGTAATACAAAGGGAGTGTCACAAATAGTATCAACTAGTAATTGGCATATATACTAGATCAAAATAAAACGATAACCTTAGAGAAACTAGCCAATGAAAATTATTAATATATTAAAATGAGAGTGAAGACTGAAGTGTTATATAATAAATTAAACTGTGGGCGGTGGGGCTCTTTCAGGAGTCTGAAATCACTTTTCAACCTTTTTAATTTTAATACATTTTTTTTGGCTCAAAGGGTCCGTCTAGGTTCGTTGCTTGCTTAGTTGTGACTTGTGGTGGATATATTGGACTTTAATTTGATGGGCAAAAGAATCGGGTTAAGTCCAAATGATTCCGTTTTCTCGTGAAACAAGTGTTCATTGACAATCTTTCATTTATATTTTATGCTATGCTTTTCTGCTTTAAATAAAATTAGTTCAGCAATTAACATTGGTGTGTTAAATGGTACTTACCCTCTTAAAGGTCGAGGGTGCAACATATACACACATATATGTAAGTACGTACACACTATACAAAGAAAGGATTAAAGTGCACTTGTAATTAGTAGAATGATGCACAAAGATACCATCTACTATCAGGTACACCTGTGTCTTAACACAGTTTGCCACCTAAGGATTACAAATCTAACTATGAAAAGCTCAATTGATTTAGTTGAGATACCCTAAAATCTCATAACAATAAGTGTAGTTGTTGAGTTCAATTCTTAGCTGTAACAAAAATAATAAGGGGTTTTAAGCAGACCAGAGGATTTTCTCGCCTAATATGAGTTTCCTCCTGAGTGTGATATCAAGTTTCGTGCTTAAGTAATAGAGATGATTTGGTGGGCTAATCATCCGTTAGTAATTCAATTATCCGTTTATAAAATAATAATGAATATGTTTATTGTTAAATATCCAAAGAAAGATTCAGTTGGGCATACACATACATACCAAAAACAACTCCTTACTAAATGTTATTGATATTATATTATATTATATATAATAAATAAACAAAATCCTTGTTCATAGAGTATATCAATATTCATCGAACATAAATAGTATCTGGTTATTACATTTGTATTTTAGATATAATTAAACAAAATTCTTGTTCATAGTGTATGTTAATTCATACTAGCTAAAGTTTTTTCAAGGGGGTGACGAGAATTGAAGACAAGTTTCTATGTGGTTTAGTCACCAAGGTCAAGTGACCCCAATTTTTGTTATTTTTATATGTAATATATATGACATAAAAAGTTGATTGGCCACATAAGTTTTTATAGATTGACCACAATAAAAAAATGGTAAAGATTATATCCAAAGTGGACATGTAACGGAATGGTCAATTCCATGCTTTTTCCAATTCGGTGATTAATAATTTATTTGATTAGAATATGGTAGAATTTAGGGTATTCATTCTCTCATTTGAGAATTTTATAAAATGCAGGTCATTAATGGAAAAGATATAGGAATTAAGATGAGCACTATCTTTACAACATATGTGTTTTTTGCTAATATCATTCGATAAGTCTCTTTTACACTAATTTTTATGTTAAAGTGTCTCTTTTACCCATTTGAGCATATTTTCTGGATTCTAGTTGTGTTACTAATTTATAATTTTAATGTTATATTTTAGTTTATTATTACTTTATTACTATTAGCCAAGAGAAACGAGTAGTAATTTTTTCCATCAAACTTTTGCTTTTTTATGTTTAGTACATCCCTAATCATTACTCTTTATATATGAACATATTTTAGAAAGAGAGAAGGATACGAATAGAGAGACCGCTGCTCCAAGAAGGTGGTGGCTGTGCCAGCAGCCCATTGCCATGCATGTTCATATGCCACAGATTATGCCCTTTCGTCGTTCATCTTAACTAGTTTTATACCCGTCCGGTGGCCGGGTACTTTTAATGTGATAATTACAACAATTGTAAGAATTTACATGAAACCTTTACATAAGTTTAAATCTTGCAAGATGAATCTTGTCATTGAATACATGGTAAATCTTCACTCGACTTCAACGGATTCCAACAGGCTTTCTGCAATTAAAATAAA
The DNA here is from genome assembly GCA_024085815.1 of Flaveria linearis. Taxonomy (NCBI): domain Eukaryota; kingdom Viridiplantae; phylum Streptophyta; class Magnoliopsida; order Asterales; family Asteraceae; genus Flaveria; species Flaveria linearis. The sequence goes on from CM044005.1 coordinate 2,642,841, forward strand.
TAAATATAGTCTTAGCTCTAACTTAAAACAAAGTATTGTAAAGATCGTAACGTGTATAACCTATAGTGATTTTGGCGCGACACTGAAAAAAATTCTGATGGAGTCCTAGTATAAATATATGTTGTGACGGTTTTATAGGCATCAATACAAACACCGGAATAATATATATATACACACACACACACACACTAATGAAAGAAGCCTTTCTATAAATATTAGCATATAATACAATGTGTGTGTAGCTAGCATTTCTTTCTTCGATGCAACTCCATAAACGAATGATACTTATCATATATGTATCAAAGCCTATTAAATTATTACAAATTTTTTACATCTTAAACTATTTACAGTGGATTAGCCATAACATAATAACTTTTTTATATCCTTAATGTCTCTACATGAACTCGCTTGTTGAAATATGATCGAACAACTTGTGTGTGATTTAAGAACATAAATGCTAACATGAAATTGGAACGATCGATGTGACCATAATCATATACTAAGAACAATATGCATTTTATATTTAACATGAGATTATTAAAGGAGATTTGATAAATGAACACAATCATATAAGTCATCCTCAATTCAAAAGATTATCTTATAATCAATTAATCATGATTTGAACATAAGAAAGACACCTTAAACTCTATGTCGTTTTGATGGGATGCTTTTGGCATTGACATTATAATAGGTACCTTGCTCTGAGACTCTCCCCATCTTTGTCAAAATATGTTACAGATATCCTAAAGATTGGCAAAAAGCTAGTTAAATAAATGGCCATTGAGATAAAACCCAATTTACCCACATGCGTTTTTCTAAGTTACAATTTTCCTATTCTTAAAAAAAACTATTTTTCATTTTTTCAAAGCATAAAAGACTCTTTTCTATCCATGCTGATTACACCTACCCATCTTTTGTATTCATATTACTTATATTTCCATAGTGAAGTACAAACATATTTGATGGAAAGGAGGTGGGGATAACATTTAAGCATATATGGTTATGTAAATATGAGCTCGTTGATATATAAAAGCAAGAAATTAAGAGAAGATAAATACCTTCAAATAGTCATTCGTTCAGATTGACAAGAATACATTTAAAAACTTTGCAACCAATCAAATTGTATGTTATCATGGTTATTAAAGATGAAGTAAGTGAGAAATTTATTTGTATAGGAGCAAAGATCAACACTGAGAATAAAGTTTCAAAACATATAAACATCATGAGTAAATGTGACGATTTCCAAAAGCTTTCGCGTTCACAAGAAGTCTTATTTCAATAAAATATAATATTGAATTCATAAGCACACCCAAACTTGTAAACAGTTTGAAGCTTAATAAAACCAGATATTAGACTCAATATGAGGAACCAAAGAAAATATTTTGTTAATCAAATTTGTATTGTCTCGGCAAAACTTGGTGCTAATATAACTTTTATTCTTGGGATAAAACCTTGCCAACCCGAAATCTACAATTTTTGGTTGAAAATCATGATCAAGGAGAAGATTGCTCGACTTTATATATATATCTATGAACTTTGACATGGAATTCAGTGTGTAGATGAACTAAACCCTTAGCCACCCCAAGTATTATGTCATATAGACATATAGTTTCCAGTTTAGAGTCCTTATCAAACCTCCATTATGAAGATATTTAGTATACAATCAATTTCAAGATTAAGATCTTCATGTTAGTAAATTTTAATAAACTTTTAACATAAGATTACCCCATAAGAGTCTGTCTTGGATGCCATTTGGCATCATTCTAGGACAAGAAGTAGATTAGATCCTTCGTTGGAGCATCCTAGGAGACAGAGAAGATTTCCATAGTGAACATTACTTATGAGTCTAACTTCATTTTCGAATTCTTCTTTTGCTTTTCTTAACAGCCACAATGTTATTGTCTTCAAGAATAGCCTAAAAGATAAACAAAAGGTCTTAGTATGTTTTGAAAGTTATATGTTTAACCTTAACACTAAACCTTTGTCTTTAACTATGGAGGGACGGGTAATCTGTATAATTCAAGAGTGTTATTGCATTGATCAAAAAGTTAATGTATTTTTCATCAAATTCCAACTAACATACAAGTATAGGAAACTAAAGACATAGTTAGCCAAGAGAAAATTAAATTCATAAAAGGAGGAGAGTTGGATATGAAAAGAATTATGCATTTATCAAATTCATTGCCTTATTGAATTAAGGAATGGAAATATGAAGACAGTGTAAAAATAATGAAAGATTAAAGGGATTTAATGAATTTTAATAAAAATAAATGAATAAAATAACGTTTCTCTTCTAAGGTTGTGAAAAGAGTCTGAAGAATACAGTTTTGGGAGATGTAAACATCAAATTCCTCCATGTTTTTTATGAGAGCTGTAAAATGATTTTTAGTTTAAAATTTATAAAGCATTATTTAAACTCCTAATCAATCTACCTGAAATTTCAACCACACTTTGTACATATTTACCTGAAGTGTAGGTATCTAAGATTGGATTTCACAAAGGATAAAACATAATAGCAAGAAACACAAGAAGTAACAGTAGATTATTATCATAACAACCAAAACTCAGAAGCATTTGAGCAAACTATTGATGTGCATTATTGCATTTTGCAACTAATAATTTGATTTTGTTATAACAATTAATCTACTATGAACCTAAACTAATGTTCAAACCCAAATTTGGAAAAATAAGAACAATTTAAACAACAACAATATAAAGATATCAATAATACCCGTAGTTCTACTTCTTTTCATGTTTACTCAGCATATTCGCGTTTCTTCAAGAGATAACACTACAAATCTGAACATAAAGTATCAATTTTAGTTGCATAAATGATAAACCAACAAAAAACTTAATCTTATGCTCGATTGAAGTGAAGAAAACTTACTGATGCTGAAATGGTAGAAGGAAAAGAGGATGAATCTGTAGGTAGATAAAGCCAGAAGATGAATGTGATCTTCTGTGGCAATAAGTCGTCAATCTGAAAGTCGATTGCATGAAACAGAGCAAAGAAAGCCTCAATCTTCAAACAGGAAACGAATTTACATGGATCTTTTGCGAAAAATTGGTATAAATATTTATTTATACCCGTCCGGTGGTCGGGTTTTTATTTTATGATAATATAAATATTTATTTATTTATTTATTTTTCATTTTAAAGCAAAACAGTATATGTGTAAAAAACAACTCGTTTAAATTTTAGTAATAATCTATTTTACTAATGACATCCATATATGATACGCAATAAGCAACATGTGCTGAATGTTTCATGAAACACGCATGTTATTTACTCGAAACGCTTGGGCTAGGTCTTAGTGTTTCATGTGGTTGATTTATCATGTGTGTCTGACACCGGATGTGGTGGATAATTTGGCATCATCACTATACACCTTTAGCTTAGAGATAGGGTTATTAAATAAAAGCAGATGGTCGCAACAATGTATGTCGTCTTGCAATGTCATTTTGCGCTCTCACTTAACCTCTTATGTTGGTTCTTGTTATTGTTTTCTCAACTTATATTGTGTTTGCAACTCTATCTTTTCTAATAGTAGTAAAGCAAGAAAGTAAATATAGAGCATTACAATCAACGTCTTCATAAAAAAAAGAATGAAAATGCTAGAAAAAAGCATAATAATATAAAAGTTTACAGGTCGGGGAGGGCCAAAAAATATGAAAGGTTACATCCCGATGAAAGTTCCCTAACATGCCTATAACATAAATGTTGTGACTTTATTATACTCATGCAGCAATTCAAAGCTCAGATAAGGACAAAAAAAAGGAAACAAAGAAAAATGAAGCTGACAAACTTTCGTGATATCATGGCATGAACAAATGTCTTCCTTCATTACAATAAAGATGAACTCAAGCACCGGCTATCCTCTTCTTCAAAAGTTAAACAGTCAACATGTCTTACTATCATCAACAAATGTAATATACTCAACGTTATTTTGCACACCTAAGTAGTTCTCCTTATAAAGATTAATGGTATCTTGAGAATACATCCCCAAAATCTCATATATTAAAGTCTCAATTCTAAAATTTCTTTTTTATATTTGGTGGATCCAACCAAGAAGAACAATTACAAAGCACCAATATCCTTATTCAATAAAAGATCTGCAAAAACACTATTTAGTTATTTTCAAAATTTCAAGGGGATGTGGTAATCATGCAACATGTAGATTACAAAATCGTCATACCCTTCTTTGAGATGTGAGTGATTTTGATCTTTTTTAATCCAACCTCAACAACAACACCTAATTATTACAGTTCATCTACCAGATCGGCTACCGCCAGTTTGACTCAAACCTCTAGCTGATGGAAGTTTGGTAATTGCTTGACTTGCAAATAAAGTACAAGAAAGACCGGATGAATTTCACAACAGTCAACATTTGAAAAAAATATATGTATATACATATTTTTAAATCTACAAAAAGAATGCCTACCATCACGTAGGCATCATCATCAAGCTAGTGATTCTCCTTGAGTGCTTCCTGGCCAGTGGTCTCAATAGCCAAATGTGACTCCTCACAAAAAAACGTTCTATAAAGAAATCATGATATCATGATAGTAAATTGACTTTATATATTTTAATATTTAGTATTCTTTTAATGGAAGTCATTAGTGTTGTATGTGTAGTCATACCACGCAAATAACTTCATGAATGACATTCCTATACCCTCGTTCGAAGGGATGGTGCTCCCCCTGCAAGAATTTGGGAAATATCAACAGTCAAACACACCATCAAATCTAATTGATCCATGTTTCTATAAACAATATTAAAAAAAATGATGTAGCAATCAAGTAGACGAGTCAAGAATTACGATGAAGTCGTCTATCTATTTTTTCTCAATGAATGTTGTAAAACCATCTAAAGTGACATTGTCTATGACAGCAGTTGTTTCAGACTTTCAAGGTGCTATTAGGAGTAGAGAAGAAGCTTTAATTCAAATTAAACACATGAAAAGTATGTTTAACATATAAAAAAACTTATTTCAACTAAAACAATAGCAGACACTAAAGCAATTAGAAATATAATATAAGTTGCCATTTTTGTCAGCATGTCAGGGAAGCAACCACATTAGTTTGCTTTTACACGAAATGACCAAATTCTCTTGAAAGCATTGTGGAAAGTATTTTGCTAATGGAAAAGTTTTTTTTGTTGCTGGTCACCCATAATTACATCTGCATGACTGCATGCATATAACTCATAAGACCATAACAATTAGTAAATTAAAAAGTTTCTTCAATAAGAGCGAAGCTAAAAGATATAAGAGTCCAAACCCTCGCTGATGATCAAAATGAAGCTTCTTAGTAATAGAATGATTTAAGGCCTGGAAATCGAAGCATAGGGAGACGGCTAACAATAAGCTATGGCATTAAACGATGTAAACGCAACACAAAGCTTGTCTCCAATGGCTAATTAGTACAACTCTGCTCAAAACAAACATTCTTCTAAAAAATAAAATGAAAATTAAAAAACAATATTTGAGATTATATAGTTTGACCAAGGGACTTGTGTATCATACCCTAATTATATAGAGAAGAGAGCTTTAATATGTTAGATATCATAGTTGGTGTTCTTGCCCTGTTTGTTCTTCCTGCAATAGCAAGAGCAAGACTTCAAATTACACCTACCAAAAGCCCATAGTTTCTCTCTTTAATGAGTATGTGTACCCAATCAGATCTCTACATTTAATCATATGAATCAATCCAATAAAAATATTAATCAAACAAAAGGGGAACTGAAGAACCAAATCAACCATAAATGATAACCCAGATGTCAGATACTACATCAAAATCAACTAAGAAATAGAAGGTGATATTGAAACAGCAAAAAGCTTACAAAATCAACCACATATGAAGCAGAAATTGAAGTCACATACCTCCTTCATCGTATCAGATTCAAACCCATACCGCCAGAACTCCAGAAGGGCAAATGATGCACAAATATTTGATACGTGGACTCTGAATTACCTCTGCTCTTTAACTTCCTTCGACGCTGAAAAACATGATTGCAATATCCGCTCATTAGACGATGAAATAGAAGCTCATCCAGTCCTTTAATGATGATGACCTTCCGAAGAGGATAAGGTATCGTAGAAGATGATGGAATCTCTACATTCACTCATCTTCGCCTGTTGTTTACGAGAGAAATGAGAGAGAATGGTTTCTTAATAGTATATGATGAAATGAAGAGGATATGTGTAAGAAAAATGATGCTTACCAGGTGTTTAAATAAGGTGAAATCAAGCAACTACCGCTAAGCACTCTTGAGAAAGAAGAGTGGGCCGAAGAGTGGGGATGAAGAAGACCGAGGTTCCAGGAGAAGAGTAACCGATGGTAACTGCAAGCAACCGCTGAAAACTGACGAAGTGGGGGAGGGAAAATAGGAAAAAAGGAGAGTGGATTGTAACTGCTGAAAACTGTTTCGTAACCGCCGTAACCGTCGAGTTTAAACGGCTGAGATTTAATATCAAGATGATCTAACGGTTTATATTCAATTTACCAGCGGTTACACTCACCGCTGGTAATATAATATATAATTGTTGAGCCTATATAATCCAAAATTACACTTGTACCTGAAAATATAAATCAAACTTAACTTCTAAAATCATATAAAACATGTGATATCTACATGTGTATACAATTATGTATGCATGAACATAGCAACCAAGAAACAAAATCATCTCGAATATGCATGCATTTAAAATAAACAATACGGTATAACAAATTATAAAAGAGAATATGAATAAATTTTATCCACGTACTCTATGCACATATGGATTATACATATATTTGTAAAAATCAAAATCAAAATGCACGTGCATCCAACTCTTACTAACGAACGAAGGTTGCATTTACTGATTTACGTACAATGGCTAGGGTAAGATTTGGAAAGAAATGTTTAAAATTCACTTAAGTTTAACACAAAATTTAATGTAGATCGAAGAATGTTGCGCCGATGTCAATTATATAACTTCAAACATACTTCGTAACCCTATCAAGATAATATTACATGCTAAAGATTAAGCCTTTCTATAATAGTTTACAACTTGAATCAAGAAAACAAACACATATTTAATAAATAAATAAATAACCTACTATTATATGAAATGAAATATTTTAGTGATGATTGATTTTAATACTCTTTACTATAATTAGAATTATGATATGATTAGTTTTCTTTTTAGTTATACAAGTTATATGTCTATAAGTAGTTGTGAAGCATTCTATTAAAAAAACACAAATATGTGAAAAATTACTAAGAACCGTATAAGAAAGTACATAACACTTACGAAGATTTGATTCTATCTTTTTATTGTTTTTTTGATTTTATCACATCTTTTTTAATTTTTTTAAAAGAATTTTATAACATACACAAACACACGCACACACACACATACACACACACACACACACACACACACACACACACATATATATATATATATATATATATATATATATATATATATATATATATATATAATGATGTGGGTACATATATGCACCTAATTAAAAGACTGTAGATTTTTTAAATATATTTTAAAAGTAGTAAAGTTATAAACATTTTATCAATTTATATAATAGATAGTACAAGAGTTAAAATAGTTATTTGTGGTTTCTTTATAGATTTATGATTCTTAATTGAATGTCAGTCATATGTAATTTATTAATTACCTTAGTTTTTTAATTAACATTTTTCTATATTTATCAGAGTCTTGATGTTCTAATCTTCTTCCTAAATACATAGACGTCTTTTGCCATCACACACTTCTTATGTTTAACTTTTTGTGGGTTTAAAATTTTGGATTGTGTGTTATTCTTTTTTTCTTGTTTTTATCTCTAGTCCAAGTGTCGACCTCCCCTCTTCAATTACAGGGAGTATTGGATATGATATATTAACTAGAGTTATTTTTGTTACTTTTACCGTAAGTTTATAACAATAAAATGTCACTTGATTAGTTCTTTGATAATTATGCTCATTCATGTCGATCTATATATAGTTGATTTATAGTTTGTATTATCATATATTGATACATAGCAGTCGTTGTTCCAATATATCTCACTTGTAGTTGATTTATAGTTTTTATTACCATAAGTCCATAACCATAAAATGTCACTTGATTAGTTGATTTAAATCTCACTTATTTGACATTGTGTTTCGTCAATTCATTACTTTTCTTCAGTCTTCGCATCTTTAGCATTTCTTCAAAGATTTACCTTTAGAAAACTCAAGATTCAGATCATAAAACGAGAAGCTGCCACATGTTGATCGATTACTTTGCAGCAGGGGCGGACCTATGTGGATAGGAGGGGTAGCCTCCGCTACCCCTCAATTTTTAACGCGTAGTGTAAAAAAAATAAAAAATTATACAGAATTTTTTTTATGGTTTTACGTTACCCCTGAGAAAATTTTACGTTACCCCTAAAAAAAAATTTATACTAAAAACTTTATAGGAAATTTTAAATTTTATAAAAATTAATGTAATATTTTAATAAAAATATTAACTTTTATAAAAATATTAAAAAACCCAATTCAATTTATTAATTTAACCCACTTAAAAAAACCCAACCCAATTAAATTCAACCTATTAACCCATTCACCCACTTAAAAACCCAACCCAATTAAAAAACCCAACTCACTTAAAACCCAAAACCCAACCCAACCCAACCCTGCTGCCCATGCCCAATCGATGAATGCCTGAATCGCCCCCTCCCTCCCAATCGTTGAAATCTGAATCGCAAGCTGCTGCTGCTCGGTGCCTCCGACCTCGGTTCGGTTCCTTCTGCTCGCCTGCTCGGTTGCTGCTGCTCGGTTGCTGCTGGTCGGTGCGACGGTGCCTCTGCCCTCCGAAGTGCCGAACAGCCCTCTGCCCTCCGAAGTGCCTCGGTCCCAAACTCCCAATCGAACATCCGAACTTGAAATTGGTAACTTGAAATTGGTTACGTTACCCCTAAAAAAAATTTATACTAAAAACTTTATAGGAAATTTTAAATTTTATAAAAATTAATGTAATATTTTAATAAAAATATTACCTTTTATAAAAATATTAAAAAACCCAATTCAATTTATTAATTTAACCCACTTAAAAAAACCCAACCCAATTAAATTCAACCTATTAACCCATTCACCCACTTAAAAACCCAACCCAATTAAAAAACCCAACTCACTTAAAACCCAAAACCCAACCCAACCCAACCCTGCTGCCCATGCCCAATCGATGAATGCCTGAATCGCCCCCTCCCTCCCAATCGCTGAAATCTGAATCGCAAGCTGCTGCTGCTCGGTGCCTCCGACCTCGGTTCGGTTCCTTCTGCTCGCCTGCTCGGTTGCTGCTGCTCGGTTGCTGCTGCTCGGTTGCTGCTGGTCGGTGCGACGGTGCCTCTGCCCTCCGAAGTGCCGAACAGCCCTCTGCCCTCCGAAGTGCCTCGGTCCCAAACTCCCAATCGAACATCCGAACTTGAAATTGGTAACTTGAAATTGGTTTGAGTTGGTAATTTATGATTGTGTAGTTATTGTGGTGTTGTTGGTAACTGGAAATTGGTTTGAGTTGGTATATGAACTTGAAATTGGTAATTTAGGTTTATGAACTTGACTTGAAATTAGAGTTATATGAACTTGAAATTGGTAACTTGAAATTGGTTTGAGTTGGTAATTTATGATTGTGGAGTTATTGTGGTGTTGTTGGTAACTTGAAATTGGTTTGAGTTGATATATGAACTTGAAATTGGTAATTTAGGTTTATGAACTTGACTTGAAATTGGAGTTATATTAACTTGAAATTGGTAACTTGAAATTGGTTTGAGTTGGTAATTTATGATTGTGGAGTGAAGTTATATGAACTTGAAATTGGTAACTTGAAATTGGTTTGAGTTGGTAATTTATGATTGTGGAGTTATTGTGGTGTTGTTGGTAACTTGAAATTGGTTTGAGTTAATTTGTTATATGAATTGTTGTTGTTGTTATTTGAATTGGTAACTTGAAATATGAACTTGAAATTGGTAACTTGAAATTGAAATTGGTAACTTGATATTAGTTGTTGTTGTTATATGAACTTGAAATTGGTGTTGTTGTTATTTGAATTGCTTGAGTGCTTGCTGCTGCTACATCAACAAGTTTTATGATTGTGGAGTTATTGCTGCTGCAGTGTTGCTCAAACCACTGCCCCCACCCCCCAAATCAAAGAGTTGAATCCTTGAATCCTTGAAGGTATTCTTTCTACTTTCTAGGTTTAAGTGTTATTTGCAAGATTTCTAGAGTAGAAGATTGATTAATTGTTATTTGATTTAATGTTTAGGTTTTATTGACAATTAGGGATTTGTATTGAAATTACTAAATAACATTATAATTTAAATAAATTATAATAAGCTTAAAATTTAAATAACTAAACAACTAACAAACCCAAAATACCAAATAATATTTTATAAAAACATTAATAAGTTAATAACTAACAAACCCAAAATACTAAATAACATGACCAAAATTATAATAAGCCCAAAATTTAAATAACTTAAAAACCTAACACGTTTACAAGCTCAAATACTCATTACCCAAACTAAATAAATTTTAAAAAAATAACTAGTTATACCAATAACCCTCACCCCCTCACCGCCTCACCCTGTCGTCGATCACCCAACAACATTTGTCCCTTTCGCTAATGATAATAATATGCAACCTGCTGATTCTGATATCAAGTCAACAACTTTTTCAAGTTCAATTCATTCGAGTTCAATTCCTTCGGATTTATGTTGAATGATCTTCATTTGGACCCCTTTATTATCGTATTTTTTTCTTTTATTTATATAAATGTACGGTAAAAATAATTTACGTTACCCCTGAACTTTTCTTTTAGATCCGCCACTGCTTTGCAGATAAAACCTCTTAATTCAAATAACTTAATTTAATAATGACCCAATCTGGTCAAATATCCTGAGTAAATCACAGTGATCGATATACTGTAGAGTAACATGCGTGTGTGTATAATTTATAAATTATATAAAATTCATGCACATATATTAAAGACAAACACACGTAAATAAACTTGGAAGCGTTGAAGATGCACCAATCGTATAATTTGTTTGGTAATAATTATTAAAGGAATCAAAATGGAGATTAATCTTAAAAATGGGTACGTGTCCCCAACCTGCAACTAGAGAAATATTTTTTAAAATTAAAAATTAATTTATACGTGCAGTTTATTTATATTATATGATTATTTTATGAAGTAATTCAAGAAACTGGAGGTGTATGCATGACTACATGAAATGTACCTGATAAGCATACATAGATATGACCACAGTTCACCTGATTGGTCTGATAGCTGGGCTGATGAAAGCTTCCATTATCAATATTATATGTGAGAATATATAATCCATTTTAAACATTATATTCTCTATGAGACATTACATGTGTGCAGATTTTAAGTATATATCCATGAATCCAAAATGTTAAGAGATTCCAAATTATAAGTTTATGTTTGATTAAACTGGTATTAAATGTGGAATCTTTGAACTCTATATACCAAGATGGGTCAATTAAGCCATGTTGTCTTTTATTCGCAAATAGTTTAAAGTAGGTGTTTATGGACCAGTTTGACTGGTTTTCATGAAAATTATTGATCAAACTGTTACCTATAGTTTCAAGCAATGCCAAACCACACTCTTTGGGTTGGGTTGGTCGTCTTGATCAAGCAATTTCAATGTTTTGGGTTTGGTGATTTGATCTATTGAACCAATTTTATAAGGTTTTTTTCAAAACCTTTGCCTTGTATTGAAATTTTATAAATATAGATACACAATTACATATTGAAAAAATGATTTCAAATATAAGTTAAGCGCTCGGTTTGAAGGCCAATTCCAAATTCCAAACCACCAAAAATGAACTTTATAAATCTAAAATCAGTATACTTATTTGGTCGGGGCATTCGATCGATTTTAGCTCTTTATAGAAATCGCAGTTTAATAAATAAATAGTCAAATTTTACTAAACATAGATAGTTCAAAAATTCAAATAACGAAGATTATACTATCTTTGATGTATTTAAATGATTAAAAAAATTTTATCGACAAACAAACACTCTTTACTTTACAATTACTCTACTTTTAAAATCACTACACCTTTACGTTTCAAAATTTAAACTCACATCCTTTATGGATGATTACAACCTTCCAAAATGATTTATATGCTTGAGGGATAAACGAATTCACTCAAGTCCTAGCTCAATTAAAGTCGAGTTAACCTTAATTTAGAGAATTTAATCCTGATTTGAGCTTCACTCATTTTGAGCATAGCCCATAACTCGTTTTTTGTATATATACTTATAATTTCATATAACATAATATTTATTTATATTTTTTATCATATATGTATATGATAATAATTTATTACATATATATATATATATATAAATATGTATATAAATATATAAATATATATATATATATATATAAATATATAATATATATATATATATAAATATATAGAGGTTCTAATAAGAAATAATTTTTGCCTAAGTATGCTAAGAAGGAATAAGAAGATGACATGTGGCACTCTTAAAATTAGGGTTAAAGGGCATTATGGTCCTAAAACACACTCATTAGTCCCGTTTGTATTTTATCAAAATGCAGCACAATCTGTAACCAACCACCATCTCCCCCAACCATCTCCCTCCATCACATCCGATCGATTGGGGCTTCAATCGAGCAGGTGGTTAAAGCACATCCGATCGATTAGGGCTTCAATCGAGCAGGTGGTTAAAGCTTCAATCGAGAAGGTGGTTAGGGCTTCAATCGAGCAGGTCTACCTTCAGCACATTGGCACAGGTGAATCCTCTCCTCTGCTTCGATCTTCTCTCCGATCTCATATCCTCCATTGATGAAGAGCCCAAGGTCTGTGTATCTAACTATCTATGACTCTGTACGGTTGATTGTGATTGTGTGATTTGTTTCGCTTCAATACTGATACGGTGATTTTGTTCGTTAACGGTTCTAAAAAGTCTGTCTATCTAACCGATCTCATATCCTCCATTGATGAAGAGCCCAAGGTCTGTGTATCTAACTATTTATGAAAGTTGTGCTGTTTTATGAAATATAGCACAGCTTTGTGCTGTTTTATAAAATACAGCACAACAGCACAGCTTTGTGCTATTTTATGAAACACAGCACAGCCTTGTGCTGTTTTATGAAACACAGCGCAGCCTTGTGCTGTTTTATGAAACACAGCGCAGCCTTGTGCTGTTTTATGAAACACAGCGCAGCCTTGTGCTGTTTTATGAAACACAGCGCAGCCTTGTGCTGTTTATGAAACACAGCGCAGCCTTGTGCTGTTTTATGAAACACAGCGCAGCCTTGTGCTGTTTTATGAAACACAGCGCAGCCTTGTGCTGTTTTATGAAACACAGCGCAGCCTTGTGCTGTTTTATGAAACACAGCGCAGCCTTGTGCTGTTTTATGAAACACAGCGCAGCCTTGTGCTGTTTTATGAAACACAGCGCAGCCTTGTGCTGTTTTATGAAACACAGCGCAGCCTTGTGCTGTTTTATGAAACACAGCGCAGCCTTGTGCTGTTTTATAAAATGCAGCACAGCCTTGTGCTGTTTTATGAAATGCAACACAAAAACGTTAAAAATGTAGCACAACGTCACATAATTTGATTTTTTTTAAAAAAAACTATAGTAATACTATACTCAAATTAAAGAGAAAAAAATACTTGATTTTATGGTGTAATTTATTTAAAAAAATAATATCGTATGAAAAAGTTATTAGCATTTAAAAAATAGGGGGGAAATTTTAAAAAGTCAACAATTGTGGGTAATGTAATAAAATACCCAAATTACCCTTGATTACTTATTTTTCTACACTTTGATCTTAGCCCTTAATTAGATAATTAGAAGGCTAAGATTACTTCTTAGCATACTTAGGCAAAAATTAATTTATAGGGAAACCTCCCTATATATATATATATATATATATATACACATATATATATATATATATATATATATATATATATATATATATATATATATATATATATATATATATATATATATATATATATATATATATTATTTATGCTGTATAAAGGCACCAACAAACAAACGCATGAATAAAGGTGGGATATATATGTTAATTAGGGGAATAAAGTGGGTTAAGAAGCTAATAGCCAAAACGACAGTACAGATACAAGTGCAATAATACGTACCGGGCCACCATATTTACTTTCAAGTTTCAACAACACCACCGTGCGTTGGGACCAACAACTTTTCCTTTGGATTTTAATAATAGTTTTCGTAAATAAATATCACTTTTTTCGTTCCAAGTTATCGAATGATTACCATTTTTTTAGCTAATTTGTGTTTCAAGCTACCAACAAAATTTTAATTAAGTTTTGTCTGCTCTTAAATTAATTGGTGTCCCTAGGTGTATATCAAATGTATATATAATATATGCAATTCTATTTATTTTATAGAAGATAAAAGAGTGTGACATTGTCATTATGCCATCTAATTAAAGGACCAATGTTTACAGTCACCTTCTTCGATCGAGTTTCGGGTGTTATTATCCTTGCTTCATTTTATTATTTATATTTTGTTAGTATATTCTACTAATAATGGTGTCAAAAAGTTACAATTTTAGTTTATATGTGAAAATTATTTTCATATTGTTGTAATACCTTATCGTGCATCAGGTGTGCAAGCAATAAAGTTGATTCTTAAGGTAATGTTTTTTATTAAAGCGGCAAGGTTTATTTAAGCTTGATGTCGTTATTGATATGTCTTTAAGTATGTTGTAAGTGTGATGCATGTGTGGGTGTAATATATCTTATCATTTGTTAAACTTGGCCAAATAAACTTATTAGACAATTTCATGTTTTACTTAAAGAACGAATTACAATGAAACAAGAACTTATTTATATTCATTTCAACTAATCGACGTATAAATGACAATTCATAATTAAACTACAAGAAAACAATGACGTTGGTTATCATGTTTTTAGAAAATCTAGGAAATACAAGAGTATTAATTCTAGAAGTTTATAAAAACATTAATATACACATTATATATATATATTAAATATTTTGATCAATAGAAACCTTATCATCTGAAATTAACCACTACAGTATAAATAAAGATAATTAAAAATCAAACGCAAAATGGGTTGCTGCCCTAGTGGCGGTTCCCTTGCTTCTTACAAGGAAGATTCGTATTCGACCCCTCCATCAGCAGTTCAACTTCTTGGCACCTTAGATTTTCAAAGTTTTATTCTTTAACGTTTATAATTAGTTTCAAGCTTTGGTTTTTCTTTTATAAATTATAAAATATTATATTTCTTTAAATTTCAGATATACCGTTGTGACATGTTTTTTTATTTACATTTTAATAAAATATAATATAACTTTACCTTTTTTTTACTTTTAGATTCAATTTTATGTTCATTAACACTTATTTTCACAACAAAATAATTATATAACTCGCAACTTTATATATTGATAGTTATAAAACTTTTAAATTTAACTTGATACCGCCTAGTGCCCAACGCATGGGACATTTCCAATTTCCATTAGTTAAATACTTAAACAATTACTAATTAATATATATGTGGGCTAAGAGTTTAACACATGTCAAAAGCCCAACAATAGAAGCCCCATAATAAAAACTGAGGCCCAAAACAAACCAATGGGCAAGGTCCAGATCGTTGCCGGTCCAAAATACACCACGAGGACCCACCACTGTCGCCGGAGTAGCTCCGGCGAGAAAGAAGACGTCGATCAGTGGTTTAACTGCACAATAATAAGATCAAAACAAGTAATATTGCTCCAGTTATAAGAATTTAGGGTCGATATCTATAATTATATATATTAATGGTAGCTGGATAACAGTTATCAAATTTGATGCAATCTGGACCGTCTATATGCACGTTCTTTGAATCTGAGCCGTATAAATTGGGAAGTTGGGATTTGCTCGGAGGTTGCAGGCCCTCTCCGACCCACCCTCCCCACGTTCCTGCATCTTCGTCGGAGTAGCTTCTTGAGGCGGTTAGCATCGCCCTCTGATCTTCCCTCCCCACGTGCTCTGTCCGATCTATTCTCCGGCACTACAAGAAAAATGGTTTTTTGCGACCACCTTTTTTGCGGCGATTACATATTCGTCGCAAAAGAGTCACAAAACGACAAAAAGTAATAATTTTTTTGACTTTAAAAGTCAATAACTTTTTTGCGGCGATTTTTCGTCGCAAAAGAGTTAAAATTAATTATTTTGTTTTTTTTAATATCACAAAAACCTTTTTTAAGGGCGGAAAAAATCCCGCTAAAACATTTGCGGCGACTTTTCGTCGCAATTAATATTAATTAAATATTAAATCATATAATATTAAAATAATAAAACATTTCGTCGCAATTGATTTATTGCGGCGATATATCGCCGCAAAAATCGACCCTAATTTTAAAGTCGGGAACAGATCAGAATCAGTTCAATCGTCCCAAAAAATCACCACCCCCCCAGTTCGCACCCCACCCCACACCCCACTGCGCACCGCCTCCTCCACCGTCGCACTACCGCCGCGTATCACCATCGCTGCTCCACGTACGTCGCAAGGCACTACCACCACACCCCCTCCACCGTCGCAAGGCTCCACCACCGCCGCGTATCTCCATCGCTGCTCCACGTACCACCGCCGCTGCTCCACCTCCATCGCCGGCTCCTTTGCACCATAGCCACCACCACCACTTCTGATTTCAAGTAAATAACCTCACTTTTGTCGAATTTTGTGTTAATTTGTAGATAATATTTTAAAATTAGGGATTTTGTGTCCATGGGTGTTTAAGTTAGTTGAGATGAAGTTTTATGGTTTGAATTAGGTTTAGCAAGTTGAAATAACATGTGTGTATGTATGAATATAAGAATGTATGTAGTTGGAATGTTAATTATGTGTTAATATGTATGTATTTGTTTGATTTGCATTAACATAGGCAATGTTTTGTGACTTGGAATTACTTCATACTTACACGCTGGCAGTTGATGCTTTTTGCATACTTAATTATGTGGAATGTTAATTTTGTGACTTGGAATTACTTCATATTTGTTTGATTTGCATTAACATAGGCAATGTATGTAGTTGGAATGTTAATTATGTGTTAATAAGTTAGTTGGGCACTCTTTATTTAGGATAGTATATGTGTATGTGTATATGTATGTTGAATTGTGATTAAAATAGATGTATATGCGTATTTGTGTATGGATGTATATGTGTATTTGTGTATGGATGTATATGTGTATTTGTGTATGGATGTATATGTGTATTTGTGTATGGATGTATGGATGTAAAATTGATGTACATGCGTATTTGTGTACAGGTGTTGGGGGAGCGGCCCGGGTGGGAACGTGGCATCGGTCCAATACCGAGCGTGCCTTCACAACCCCCACCGCCACCTCATAGAACAGATCAGCGGATGTTCTCACAATCTGAGGTTGAGGAGATAGTAGCAGCGAGACTGCCCAGAGAGCAAGAACAGATGATGGCTAATATGATGGCACAAATGCAAAGTCAAATCCAAAGCCAAGTCCAGAGCGCGTTGAGGAGAAGTGGTCATTCTCAAGAAGATGAAGAAGATGAGATGATGGTGGGTCGTCATAGGATGGTTTGATGGTTTTTAGTGATTGTAATGACTATTTTAAACATTTGTTTGTGTAACTTTTAACTTGTTAAATTGGGACAATTTTTTGTTTATATGCTATGTTTTGCGATTGGTTTGATAGTTTTGATAGTGTGTAATGATTTGGAACAGCAGGTTTGGTCTGGTACCCAGAAAAATCTGGGTGGATTGCTGCAAATGCAGCCAAATTATTAAAAAAAAAAATTCTTTTTTGCGGCGATATGTCGTCGCAAAAAAGAGTAAAACATTTTGACAAGGATCGCCGCAAAAAAGATTTTGGTCAAAAAATTTTCGGCGATATATCGCCGCAAAAAAGAAGAACTCGTCGCAAAAAACATCGTCGCAAAAGATTTATCTCTGAATTTCATTTTTTTTTAAATAAGTGGGGCCCACAAAAGAAATCGTCGCAAATTTCGTCGCAAATAACATTTTGCGACCACTTTGTTACGGCGACTGATTTGCGACGACATTTTCGTCGCAAATAATATTTTGCGACGAAATTAGAGTTTTTTGCGACGATATTTATCGCCGCAAAAAAGTCTCTTTCTCACGTCCCCCTTTCTTCTCACTGGTAACCACCACATACCTTCTTATTTGAAGGTGGTTTCACACGCTCTTTCATATGCTCCACTTTGATGGTTTTCAGTTCCTCCTCGCGTCTGGTTAGGAGAGATAAAAGGAAAGAAGCTCTTATTCAATTATATTATATATGTTTGGGTTCGTCGAAGGCTATGGAAGAAGATGTGCACCTGCAAGACAAATATGCTAGAAAGCTGCTTTAGATTGGTGCTTAACTTTGGGTTCTACATACTCCGACGACGCGTTCCGGTGCTACTGTATTTTAACAATCATTTCGTTTCTGATTTTCATATTAGCATCCAAATCATCAAAGATGCGGGATTCTGATCATTTCGATGTTAATGATGCAGAGTTTTCGATCAAATTCGATGTAATAAGGTATTAAGGCAAGTTCTGGAGTTTGATTTCTTAAATAAACCTGATGAAATTTAGTTTACGTTTATAGATATTGATTTCTTCTTTTATTGTTCTTATTCTATCATGATTTGTTGATGTGTGATTTCTACTTTGGATATTAAAAGAGATACTGATGATTAATTGTATGTACGCACATCCATCCCTCCAATTTATGTTGAAATAGATGTTCTTCAATTGCGCACACAAGTTGTTCGATCATATGCCTCAACATATGACTTTAAGGATTTGTGGCCTCTTAACGATAGAGTTCTTATTAAGGTAACTTGCTTTGATAATTTGAACAATTGATACAATCATGGACCCTATTTAGCATCGACAATCATAGATGTTAAAGGCAGTGATGTTAACTTTTCATTTACTTTTCTTCTAGGTTTTAACTTTTTGGTGTTTGGAAAGGAAGTTGTATACATGTTTAATAAATAATAAGAACATGGGCTTAACATTTCCTTGTCTTGCACATAGTTTAAATGAGAATGTTTTTACCATAAAAATGGTTCATTTCAACTTTGAAGTAATGTGGCATATTTGGTTGTGATGCAGACACTAACACCATAGCATGATGTAGTCCAAAAGATGACCCTAGTCCCACATGGTTAAGCAAGAAAACCATGTGGTTTTTCCATCAGATGACCATACATTGATTTTCAAACAACATCTATTTGCATGGATTATAGGGTGTCCTTGGTAGAAGAGCTGATAAAGAAGTGATCTTTAGTGTGAATGGGGTAACTTCTAACTATAGGTGTAACAACAGATCACGGGTCTTGCCAAACAGGTAATGATCATGAATTCTGTTAATTAATGAAATATATAATTTTTCCTATATTGTATTTTACACTATATAATATTTTGAGGAAAAAGTCCTTAAAAGAAAAGGATTATCTATCCGGAAAACAAGTGGGTTGAGTAAAGAATAAAACATCTCGGGTTGGATTGGGTTGACCCACCAGGACTTCTTTATCTCAATTTACTTTTTATAATGTTTACAAATGATATGTTATATCAAATGTGATCTAGATTATAGTTTTTAAATAATGCTATATTTTGTCTTTTCAAATAGAGTAATTTGAGAAGGCTGAGCACTTGAGTACGCTTTAGGTGGTCTTCTATGAGTTCAACCCATTACAACTGTTTCCTTTCTTTGATTCTTTGACCTACACAGAAGGTAAATTTCATGCTTTGCTCATATTTTTATTATATATACATATGTGACATTGATTTTTTTGAATTTTTTAGTCAACTAATTCTGTCTGCATTGGCTTTACATTTTCTATATATTATCTTGGGTATAATATATAGATGTATGTATGAATATTATTAATGTGTAGTTATTTATCTCTTTGATTACTAGGCTCTTTATAATCTTCAACACGGCCTTATTTATTCTAAAAATCAAGTTTCATCATCATGGAAGTTTGGGTACAAAAGAAACATTACATGTGAATGGAGGTGAGTGGTTAGATTAATTTTCTAAGATGATATACACACAAATGTAATCCTTTTTATTGTTAAAGCTTTAAAAGTTTTAAAATAATATTCAACTTTATGTGAAGATTTCATGTTAAGTTTTCCACAATAATTTTCTTATTGATAAGTTCTGATTGCTTTTATTGAACAAGAAAACTAACTTTTTGACAAGTCCTGATAGATTTTATTAAGATTATAGTATATATATATTAGTTTTTTTCTTGAGTACTTGGGTTGACTTATCAAGTCAAAACTTTAGCTATTTGTTGTATCTATTCTCATGCTAATTTTCTATAATATAAATTTCATCATGTTATAATGTCCATTGCAACTTTGCTTTTAGCCTTAGAATCAACTATTCGAGGAATTTATGGATCTAAATCATGTTAAGGTGATCTTTGTTAGCGTCATAGGTTACTTGTATTTTGCATAAATGAAGGATTTTGTTGCACATAGTTGTGCTTCTATAGGATACAATTAATAATATTTTTCCAGGTTATCGTAGGATCAGTGGATTTAGCTGCCAACAATGATGTCATGCACACACCTTAGGTATTGTATTATGCTATTTCTTATTATGTCATTTTTATATAAGCCCACTGCAGACTTTTCTTAGAGACCGCTTTTGATTTTAATAACTAAAGCAATGATATTTGTTACTTTTAAATATAGATGTTACCGTGTTAGAAGATGGAGTACATGGTGTTACCGTGTTATGAACGTTTATATATATATATATATATATAATCTTTTATGGAGCTTTTACACTGGTCTTTGTTTTATCCAAGAAGGAAGCATCCTGAGTGGAGAGTATGTTACAAAAAAGGTGCCTTTCTTTGCCCTTTCGTACTAATAAGCATACTTAAAGACCTTTTTTAATAATTCTTGCCAATATTATTTAAATCTTGGTTTAAAGGGTTGGAAAGTTGTTTCCAATTGCAGTGACAACAAAAAGGTGCATACAAAGACCCATCAGTTATTTAAGGACAACATACTTTTAGGATGAAAGTGTGAAACGGACTATGTCATTTGGGATTGATATTTCAATCACAAAGAAACGAGCAAGAGACCGTAAAACAACTTAACCTTTAAGTATTATGTTGGGTGATTGTATAGGTAGCTTTGGCATGGGTCGAGACGGGTTAGATAATTGCATCTCATTTTTTTATATGCAGTAGCAGAATCCTATGCTACATTCAGATTTGTTAATACAATGGAAGAACACGTTTAGTACCAGTTTAGCTCTGTGACGCACTGACGTGTGAGTTGTATTCTTATGGTTAAACAATAAAGTATAATATGAATATCGTCATTAATTGTACATGTGTGTTTGCATAGATCTAAGTAGATTACGTTTTCAAAACAAATTAGGTTTTCCCGTTTTTTAAAGTTATGGCTTTTGTAATGTAATCTTTATTGTGATGTTAAGTTTGGATACTTTTTAAATTGGACATGAAAGATGCCTTTATCCTCAAATCCCAACGGTTTTAAACCATAAGTGCTCCAATACTCTTCCCTTTAATTTTTTTCATATATACCTGACATGCATACATGATCATATTCAAATGATCACACCCTTTACATCAACTGATGTTATAGAGTGGAAAGGATCCAGCTACACCTTTAAGATCTAATAAGAGGTGCTTAGTTTCACCCCACTACTCTTTATTATCTATTTTGTTGTTCAAAACCTATATATTTTTGACATTGTTTTTGGTCATTTTTTTACTTAGTGAAAATATATATACTTTTACCTTAAAAAAATACTATTTTCGTTTAAAACAAAGAAAAATAGTTTTACCATTATGTGTCAGGGATGTAAGTAACATTGTGTTTTTACAATCGATATTGCGTTAATTGGGGTTTATGATAGTGATGAATTGAGTACAACTGTTATATTGTGTAAAATCTTGTATATCTGGGCTGCTCTCAGGTCCAAACTTATGCAATTTAGCTATAGTTCAGGTACAAACTTATGCAGTAACTTGGCTGCATGTTTGGGTTGTTTGTTGCTATTTCAGCAGGTGATTTGGGGTTATTTTCAGACTAGATTTGGGCTACAAATAGCCGTGGATCTGATGTGTTCTATTAAATAATATTAGCAGTTTGATGTGTTCTTTTTAAACCAGAATTATTTGCAACTAGTCGTGGATCTGATTTGAATTTTCTTGCATATATTGTCTGATTGAAACAAGTAATTAAATGTCAAGTTACTGATGTATGGCCACCATAATACAAACTTAAAGAGGATGGTTGGGAATCGGGTTCAGCATGTTGCACCAAAATATAACGAGAAATTGAGTTGGTATATCGCAAATAGGTATGTGATCACTAGAATTGTAATGTGTAGTGTGATCACTAGAGCTATAATGTGTACTGTGATAAAAAAAGTCTCATAAAAGAGTAATGTAAATTTAATTGTGTGGTAGTATACCTAAAGCTCTGTCATGAAATTTGTGTGTATTTACAAAGTGTTATGCATTCTGAATGAATAAGTGTACATATGAATTCATCATGGGTGAGACTTGTGAAGATTGTCAGATACCGGGAGATATACTTATCTTGGTGAACTGATAGGAAATCAGAATTATACATGGAAAGTTGCAGGGTCAAATCGAAAATCCAAAAAAGCAGACAATTGTGAGCAGTGAAGACCTCAGGCCTCTACTGCCTCACTCCAGCTGCTACATCGGCTCCTACATTTTGATGGGCGACGTATATATGATGTGTTCTCTCAGGCGTTGTTTGTGATATTTGGGGTGATTTGAATACAATTTTTTTTGTAAATTGATATTGTAAGGAGTTCTAACTCAGTGTTGTATAATGTTATTTTGATGATATTCATGTAGCGTTCATATATATGCAAGAACAAATATTGATACTGATCTTCTATTAGCTATTTATCTTCTATTAATTGTTTATCTTCCTGCTTTTTTTTTGCTATTTCATTACACTCCTTGAATGGATGATCATGAAACTAATAATAATTGGTATATAATATATTTATTGGAACTAATAATAATTGGTATTAATTTACACTAGGAAATTGGAGTATGCGTTTTTTAGATTAGAGATCATATCTTATTACATCATGTATTCGGTGTTCACAAGATTTACAAAAATAGACACCAAATTTTTAGAATATGTTAAGAAATAATTTATTAAATTGAGCTGGTTTTCTTAGTTCCTTGGTGATAACTTGATTAGAAACTCAGTATACATTATTAAATTTTGTTGAGTTTACTTGGACTTTATTTTCCTTCTGCCTTTATAGTGCTTATATATACTTTTACACACATTCAAACTAAAAGTTTTATGTTATATTTAAGCAAATGTTTGATTGATAAATGATGCATAGACTGAGATAAGTATGTAGAAAGATGGTATTTGAAGCGTAAGATCATACCTAGCGTTTGCCAACTAAGCAAATGGTGTTTTTGTTTATAATACAAAAAAAAAGATAATTATGACATTATAACATGAAACCACCCGGCCACAGGACGGGTATAAAACTAGTTTCTATAATCAACCAATAATGGCGACTTGAAGACGAACTCTGATACACTGTATAAATTTAAGTTCATATGTGTGTTTTGTTGCGCTATCATACAAGCTGCAAGCATATGTATTCGAAAGGAAACTCCGTGAAGCATTGTATATATTGACAATTTGTACTACGCAGGACATGTTTAGGATTGCTTATTTTGATTGAAAAGTAATTTTGATAAAAATATTTATTAACTTATAACTTTTCAAAAACAGTTTTTAAAAAAAGTGTTTGTATTAGTTTCTAAAGTACAACATTGTAAAATAACAAAAAAATACTTTAAAAATGATGAGAGTTAATAGTAGGTAGTAGAGAGGTATAATAGAAAATTAGATCAAAAGCAGTTTTAAAAAGTAAATAAGTAACAATCTTTTTACTTTTAAAACCTACTTTTTACTACACATGAAAAATCAGTTTAAAAATTATTTCTGAGATTACCAAACACTTTTTTTATATTATTAACTTTTTAAAAGTTTAAATTAAAAGCAATGTGAAAATAAGCAATCCCAAACATACACACAATGATGATCAAATAACGCATCTCAGTTATTAATACACATCAGTTTTTTTTGTTTTACAACCCTTGAAGTTATGTATTTTACAACTAGACATGCAACTAATTTTTTTTTTATCAATTTGAGGCTAATTCGAAAATTTCCTTGCATTTTTATCCCCCTTAATCTAGAGGAGTTAAATGGGTTGTCTACTTGTCTTTGCGGGTTGACAAGTCAAATGTGGCACGCACTTGGAAATTTGACACGAAAATTTACTGCCAGACACATGAACCAAACACGACATGAGTTTTAACAAACTGACATGAATACGTCTGTGTAAATCAAAGTTTATTTTATCTTCACTTTTTTGGATAACAACACTTTATAATTACATGTTTACAACTAAAAAGGCGAAGTATAAAGTTAAACATGTAAACTTATGGAACGGTCATGTCGATGTGAAGATGGCATGTTCCGCGAAAATTGCTCATGGATTAAACCAAAAACTAACCTTAACCTGTCAATTTCGAGTTAACTCCATATTATGTCATCGAACATGTCAAAATTTTACACTATAGTTCTCCCTTTCATGTAATTTATAAGATATGAAAAATAATTATCTATATCCTTATATAGGGTGAAAAAGAAAAATGTATTTGCCATATATAGAAAAAACTATACCATAGGAACTAAAGTTGTTGTTTATTACATAATGAATTGATTTTAGGCAAGTTTTATAGTTTAATGTGGTTCGTTGTATATATATAACATTTGCCAAAGTTCTATATAGATTTAAACCACATATACTAGCAAGACTATGTTAAAATATGAAAAAAAATATAAAAAATAAATAAACATATATTAGCCGAACGATATTTATTAAAAGTTAAAATAAATTAAAAGGAACAAAGATTCCTATTAAACTTTTCTCCTTTCGTATCCCAACTGGCATGTACCTACCGAATCTTTCTCTCCCATACTTATTTTATGAATTGTTCACACTACAACTCAAAAGTAGTGATTAAATTCCCCATATTCCGGTTTTGTAGCATGTCAATGCATAAACTTGGCCATTTCAATTGTGTTCGACTTAAATAAAAATAAACTGGTTCAACCATATCAATTTAACAAGGTAAGATTATCCTTCAGTAACGACCTATCGTTTCTGGGATTTCTTAAATCTATAATTGTTTTTGTATATGTTATACTCATGTCTCATGTTCGATGTCATCAATTCATCAAATATTATCATAAATTGATATACCAGTTAAAGATCTATTGAATTAATCACGACTTGTTTGAACATGATTTACTTATAGTGATAGTGGCTAGCTAGTCGACACGTGTTGTTTTAATACATAATTTGGCCTTGCATATGAGAAATGCGGATGGGTAACAATAAACGGACTTAGGGTTCTACTAAGAAGCTAACGATCTCAAGTAAGACAACTAAAAGAAAATTTTACTGGATTTATCACTACTAGTTTGAGTAGGGTTTAATTTTCTTTTTATTCTTTGTTTGTGTGTTATATATGTGTCTAACGTTTCAGCTTGTGGCATCAATTCCTCAAACATTATCATAAGCTGATACAAGAATGAATATTTTTCTGGATTTATCACTACTGGTTTGAGTAGGGTTTAAATATATTTTAATGACTATTAGGATAACTAACGGGACACTGGCTCACCCGATCTATCTCGAAATAGGAGTTAATTACACTCATAGCTACAAGCCTTCAAGGTACTCAGCAATCAATATTGTTTTAAGGGTGATGTTATTTTTACAAAGTGTATTTTTATTATAAAATGTGAGAAAATATAATGAGGCTAAAAAGTCACAAAAATTATATCTCACAATCTAAATCGAATTTCAAAAAAGTACTTCGGAGTCTCTGTTCCTCTCATCGTCCTCTTTCAGAAAAAAATAAAAAAAATAAAAAAAAGTTTCATTATGTTTTTCATAATGATACAATGACGTCATTGTGTATTTCATAATGACACAACGACGTTATTGTGTCTTTCATAAATGACACAATAAAAAAACGTTAATTTTTTTTGTTTTTTGTTTATTTTTTTTCTTAGTGATGAAGGCTAGGAGAACAAAAGCTCAAAGTTACTTTTTTAAAATTCGATTTAGATTTTGAGATATAACTTTTTTATGATTTTTTTGACTCATTATGTCTTCTCACACTTTGTAACAAAAATACACTTTATATTTGAATCCCTTTCTTGTTTTAATAATTCCTTTTGGCATTTTACTAGAAATGCGGTGGGAATAAATGGACTAGGGGATTTACTAATGCAAATCCTAATCTCATTAATCATTGACAATCATTTGCTTACAATTTTAAAGCATCAAATCTAATAAATTTGAATGAAAATATTATTTTTGATGGGATTAACATAATTCAAAGCGGAATCATGTTTTTTTTGGAACAACAGATTATACATTGATTTAACTTATCCATGATTAATTTACATGAAAACATGAACTAATTAAGTTTGTAGAGAATGTAGAACGTATGTGCAACGGATAAAAACCAAAATTGAAAAACATAAACTAGTTTTTCATTTAGCTGAACACATTCCAAATGAATGTCATGAAATATATTTGAAACACTTGAATGCTACAAGATCAACGTGAACATTTCCAAGAAGTTTGTTTGTTAAAACCACTAATTCAGTGCGAGTGATATTTACATGTCAAAGATATAAATGGTTAATCGTACAGTGATTACTTATAATTGTAACTATGATTGTAAATCATTAAGTGCTCGTATACATTCTTATACTCGTTTAAATTATGATGAGCATATAAAGGTAAGCTTCGTTTGAGTCATTTTTAACCCTAATTACAATCAACTATGATTTTCTAAAAAAATATGAAATAGTATAATATATCATACTAAAAATACTGAATTTAGTATAAACAAAGGAAGGCTCGTGTCCGTATTAGCTCATAATTAGAAGTTTAAACAAGAAGTGATAATGTTATTGAAATATATTTTAAAATAACATGCACATGGGAAGAGTATCATTCTTCAAACTCCCATCTTATCTCATTGATCCTCCACCTCTAGTTAATTTTCATGATGTCATTTTCTATGGGCTATTGTCACCAAATAAAAAGTGTTCTTGAAAGGAAACCCATGGCCCATACCTCACATGGCTCATAGCGTTTTCGATGCACATGGTACAAGCATCTAATGAATGAAACGAAGTGCAAATACATACATACTGACTTATCTCCTAACACGGAAACAACATATGTTCTTAACTTATAATTCATTGACGACATTAAACGACGTCAATGTATGCGTAGTCGGTTATTGATAAATTCGCCCTTAACCTAACAAATGTTAGGTTGTAAATCCAAAAATAAGTTGTTGAAATGACATATGGAGTTGAGGATTGCAAGTACATATATTCTAATGTTTGTGCAATGCCTTATGATTGGTCTATACATATGTTTAAATAAATACAACAAAAAGATCTTGTAATAACCATATCAACGTTGAGGTATGGGGTTCCTTTCTAATGGCACCCTAGCCAAGGGACCCCTAAAATCCCATAGAAAATGACATCAAGTTGTAAACCGTCCATATATATTATATAAATATTCTATATAATTTATATACGATACTTTCTAAAGTAAGTAGGAGAAGGTGGGATTGTTCTATAAGGTTGGTGCATTATGCCCTCAATTTTACCCTCTCCAATACCTAATATTAATTTGGTAAAATTTGAACTATAATTTATTGCTATATTTCCAATATCACTATGTATGAAGATCACTACTCAAAGTAGTATTTCGATTCTTTGATGGCTTGGTTGCACAAGGTTAACTTTGAGATAATATAAGAAAGAAATGATATACTAATTGGTTTTATATATGTTTATTGTATATCTTTGTTTAAGACCAAAAAATAACATATACCAAGAAATAACATATAAATAAGCAACTAAATTAACTATTACATTTTCATGAAACGTTAAAGTTGTTCTGATTATCTAGTTAGTTCTATTCTTTCAACCAAACTAGACATATCTTTAACTTTTTTATAAAAATTAGTTATAGCAGCTTAAATGCATTTAAAAAGTTATATTTAAGTTATAATTGGTTTAACAAAGTTTCATTAAACATACATGAATTGTCTAACAGTTAAGGTTAAATACCACATAGGTCATCGTGAATAAATCATCAGCATTATAAATAAGTGTATTAGAGCAACAAATTGTATCAATGTTGATTTTCGTGTTTCATGCTAACCTATAAAGTTGTACTAACTAGTAAAAGTAACACTGCACTTTTATAGAGTCGGCATAAAACTCAAATGTATGTTTACTTTGTTTCAAAGAGTGAACTTATAAATAAGCAGGGGCCCCACATCTTCAAAATTATATTAAAAAAATTAACTTGAATTTCTTTGGTGTTATTTACAAATTCAGTTACATTAAATATATACAAATATAAATAAACTAAATAGGAGGGCGGGCCTTGGCGCAGCGGTAAAAAGCTGTTCCTAAGGGACCGAAGGTCTCAGGTTCGATCCGTGGAAACGGCCTCCCCACAAAATGTGGGGGAAAGACCGCGTACATCTTCCCTTAAATGGGACGGACCCTCCCTGGACCCTGCGAAAACGCGGGAGCTCTTTGCAGCACCAGGTACGCCCTTTATAAATAAACTAAATAGGGTTAAACTGTGACAAGTGAAAACATACTAAATTATTTATACATTGTTTTATTTCAACTACTAATTTTTAATCTTATTGGAAAAAGTAATTTCTTTGTAGGTTAACTTAAATAAAACCCAAGCTCTATCCTAAAAATTTATGTTTGTAACTTCTTTTTGATCTCTTCTTTATTCCTACATTATTGATACATTTCTGTTTTAAACATCTCATTCTCATCTATGATCCTCTCTCATTGGGGTGTATATGTCTAGCCCCTTTCATTTATTATTATTTTTTTTAGAACTTCTAACGCATAAACTTTTTAATTCTACTAAAAACTATACCACCTAAATTATGTCTATGCCTAGGATCGAACACGGGTATTTCCACTGGAAGGAAATTGCCGTACCACCACGCCACTTATGAGTGCCCCTTCATTTATTTATAAGGTGCTTATGTCATTTAACATCATCCATCTGGAAACAAATAAATCATTGCCAATTATTAGAATGAGTAGGTTATTTCGATCAAGAATGATTAGAACTTGTATTAATTAATCCCAATATATATTGCATCCCACCCACCCATATTTGGTCGTTTAGCCAACAGGGTTGACCCTTGATAACCTAATAAACTACCTTACAAACTTCCTCTCACAAGAATCAAATCTTTTCTCATATTCATTTTTATAGATTTTGTTCAATTTGTAATTTTTTTTCACTATAATATTATTTGTATTCACACACATTTCCATTTCTGAAAATCGAACCCGCAACATTTTGGATGGTAGGTCATTAGTCGCCTTCACATGCTGGAAATATATATTTTTACGATGAAAATTAAGCGTTATGTCATACTTAAGTATATAAATACAACAATGAAAACTAACGCTCATTAAAGTTGTACTAACGAATGTGTTTAGGGTTTAGAGTTAATGTAACATTTTTACGTCGACTAGATGATAGTCACCCTTTCATGTATATATGTCACCTAGTAAAACATTACAGTAAATGTTGGAATATGAAAAGAAAAGGAAAAGAGATAGCATGTTACATTGGGCGTAAAGGGCGGATGGATTTTTGTCATTACCTTTCTTTAATTCAATTAAAAAAAACCATTCGCATGGGAAGTCAATAAAAATGAAAACGTCGTACCTACACTTCCTTCTTTTCTACAAACTATCAGTCTATATATTATGACTAATACGAGTTTATACATGTATGTACGTACAAAGAAAATTTCTACTCTGTTTTAAAAATTCGTTTTAATAAGCACTTGACCATGACATTAATCTATAATAGTTAAAAGAGGTAGATCTTTTTCCAATTGTATCAACTCATATACGTGTTAAGGTTAAAAAGAAAATTGTCGTTTATTAATAATCTAGTTTAAAACCCGTGTATTATATAAGTTAAATAAAGAAAATATTAAATAGTTATTAATAAAAAGTTAAAAACAATAAAATTATATTTTAAGATAAGATATGATTAAACTTGTATATAGGTACTTTAATTAATAATTTGTTTTTATTATCTTTTATTGAAACATTCATTTAAAAAAAGTTTTTTAAAAACATTTCCTTCTAGAAAATTGTTTTCAAAAACATTTGTATTTTTATAAAAAAAAACTCAATTAAAAGTATGGTTTCAGTTATATTCTTTTTATAAGCAATTTTTCTTCTTTTAATAAACTCCTTTGAAAATTTTCCATTTTGAATAAAAATCACATTATTTAGAAACTCCAAGTTTTAATAATTTTTTTTTAAAGAACTTTGCTTTCCTTAAAAAACTCATTTTTTATAAAAAAAATTATTTAAACGATCACTCTTAAAATTGTTCGTGTTTTTAAAAGCCTCATTGTTAGTGTTTTTAAACATAATTTTTTATTTATTAAAAATATATTTTTTTGAAAACCTTGATTTTAGTAAAATATAAATTTTTAAAGAGAGAGAGAGATGTAAAATCTAGTTATTTTGAATTTTTATATTCGACTCGTTGAAAAAGGGTATAATCTGTGGAACATGATGAAACATGAATAAAAGAGTGACATGTGATAAAGTTTTTAGTGTTAAAGAGATGTTAGTGTTTATTATATGGGCTTTTAAATTAGCAAATGGGTTTGTGGAACGCGTTTTGTGGGGGCCCAAGTTGTGTTTAAATACGCACTGGTGTAGGTAAGCCCATAATAGATCAAGGTCTATACCAAGAAGCTTAGTAGCCTAGTAGGCAATTTACTAAACTATATCCAATGGGCCTTAAGCCCTTAATATGCAAACTGGATTAAGATGACAACTAGTGAACTACTGGTGAATCGTCCATTTTTCAAGCCCAACTTATGTACTTCCATTTTTTTTGTCTTACTGAAGTTACTAATAGTACTTGCTAGGCTCTTGAATAATTGAATGTATAACGGGTATCATAACCGTTGTATGCGTATGTCCAATTGCAGATTCAGATCCACAAGCAATTATTCTACTAGTCCCTATAATCCATGAAAGATTCAAAATGTTCTAGGGAATAATTATGTTACATAATAACCCTACATTGAAAAAAATAGCTCTTCAAAAAAAAAAAAAAGCTCTTCAAAAAAAAAATGCAAACACAATTACATGATAAGATCTAAGCAACACTACATGTACTCTAACATAAAATAAGAATGGTATAATTTATTTAAAATAGAAAACACAATTTATTTTTCTTTCCGCGTTCTTTCCTTATTTATTTAAAACACTTCTTAACTTTTTGAAGATCTAGTGAATAATGTTTTATAAAATAGAAAACACAATTTATTTTTCTTTCCGCGTTCTTTCCTTATTTATTTAAAACACTTCTTAACTTTTTTTCTCTTTAGGAAAGTATAATAATACGCAATACGCACATGTGAATTCATTGAAGCAGTACATATAATGGTTTTTAGTAAAAAAAAGTAAAAGAAATTGATTTAGAAACTTGTACCGGTAAAAATGTTAAGGATTATGGTAGCTCAAAATATGAAAAGGTTGTAAAAGTGTTCCTTATATCAATGATTTAATATCTTTATTGCAAATCACATGTTATGGTCCTTAGATCATTTAGAATGATTAATAGTTAGGTTGTTGAATCAAACTACCATATGACCTAACTCTTCTATAAGATTTAAAATAAGGATTATTTATTTAAATTTTAAAAACATAACACATAACCAATAATTTTCGAAAAGTACTTGATATTATTTATGCAATTTGCTGTCGAATGTACTTTCTTTAGAGAATTCACTATTAACTCTTTATCTTTATCTCTATAATTACATTAAAATTACTATATTTTCTCTTTATATTTTAATTAAATATCTTTTTGATACATTTATCATTAACTTTACTCTATCCTATACTCACAACTATTTTAAAAATATATTAAAAAACTAATAAAAATAAACAGTGTTTTATCAAATATAAAAATAAACAATAACATTTTATCTATTTTCCACTCATAACAATTTTAAACTATTCTTTATAATATAGATAAAGATATATAAAAGATGAAATGTGAATGCTATTAATGTACCAATGCAACCATACACCCATCATCCGTCGATTTTACATAATGTAAATAAATACTAATTTTCATACTGCTTTACTACAATACATCATGGTAGATTTTTAAGCATTCTCTTCTTAGAGAAAGTAGGTGAACTCGTTAAAGAGAGTATGTAAACAAAAGATTAAAACATTCATGGTAACTAATATAAATACCACAAGTTTACTCACCTACTCATACATCATATCAGCAAGTAGCACCAGCATGGGGTCCACACATGAACATGTCAAACTTCCTCACCCGGTCCCACCACCCATACCCCTTCTTCCCACCTTCACTGCCACGTGGATATTCATGCTTCTTATTGTTCTTCTTCTTCTCCTTTTCCTTCATCACCTGAGCTAGACTTGTACATGTGCTGCTGTTACTTGTACTACTCATGGACCACCCTGTTTCATCCTCACCACTCCAACTGATACTCTCACTACTCCCACCACCATTGTTTTTCACCATCAGCCTCTTTATGTTTATGCTTATATTGTTCTTCTTTCCTTCATTCCCCTTCACTTCATGTTTCATCAACCTCTCGTAATACTCTTTGTTCCTCTTCTCCAGCTCGTATATCTGCGCTTGCAGATCGTCGATCTTACGGCTCAGGACGAACACACGCTGGTCTTCGCTACGTTCCAGTAACACGCACCGGGCCAGCTCACCCGCCTTACGCTTCATGAACAATGACTCTGATGCCAACCTAGAGTTTTCATTCGTTAAAACCACTCGCTCCGATTCTAACACGTCCAATAAACTCTTTTGTATCTCAATCTTCTTCTTTGATTCTTCTTGAACCGTATCTAAAGAATGTAGCTCCTCAACCACGATTTCGTACTCGACAAACCTCATTACGAGCTCGGATATTACTAACTCGGAGGTATTGAGCTTTTGAGGTTGGGTGGAGAATGAGGTTTCGGCATTGCTGGAATAACTAGTGTTGTTGTCACATGTTTGTTTTAGTTCATGTTCGTGTGTTTGTACGTGTTCTTGAGGTTGTTTGGAGAGTGTTCGTGTGTAACGATCAGCTAAATAAAGGTAACGATTGTAAAGGTCTTGGATTAAAGCTAAGAGTTCAGGTCGTTTACGGTAGTAAAAATCTGCTCGTTCCCCAAATGTGTCGGGCTTGTCTTCTCCGTTGATTGCTTGTATTTTATCCTCCATATCTGTTTTGCAAAAACGTACAAGTTATTATTTCTATTAACACATCTTTTGTAAATCCTACATATAACGCATCCTTTCTTTTTTATCATTTGATACAATTTTTAGATTATTTTAAATGCTTTATATATCAACTTGAACATTACAAAAGCTGAATGTTTGTTATAGAATTATGAGACGTTTTTTTAATGTTTTTGGTATCATGAATTCCTAAATCAATATTCAAAAATATCATGACTACTTACTTTTTAGTAAAAGAAATCAAAAGAAAACACCAAAAAATTACAAAATTTGTGTTAAATACCGGAAAAAAATACCGATACCAGAACCGACCGATATATTTGATATTGTTATTCTCGGTATCGGTTCTGTAATGATTTCATCCCTAATCTAAATCAAACACCATCAACATGTCTTGATTACGTTGGTCACAGCCGCGAGCTTCTAGGATGTACAATTGACAATTTTTTTTGAAAAAAAAAAGCTAAACCAGACTATTAATTGACATAAAACACTAGACATATTTATAAAGTTTTGGTGGTTTGCTTTCTTAAATGGTCCATATCTTCCTGCTAGGGTTGTACCACTTTTTTGTTTCATGAAAATAATTAATATGATTGGAATATGACACATGTTCTAAAGAAAAAGAATCAAAAAAATACAAACATTTATAAAGAACATTTCAAAATTTGAAAATAAAAGACTTCAAAAAGTTGCAAGACAAAAATAATAATGAGAGTAAGATTATTGAGAGCTCCGTTCGGATTGATATAGGGTTGTACCACTATTGGAGCTGTAAAAGAGGACGAAAGTGACCACACGTAAAAAGACAATCTTGGATGCAGTCGTTAAGTAAACCACTCCCTCTTATATCGGTTCAAAACCCAAATCAATACAAAAGATTCTTCCTACAGCTAAAGGAATAATTGCTTTTCTACTCTCATGACAAGTTTTCATACTCTGAACCACCTTTTAGAAGTTGTTTTTAAGACTGGTATATGAACAAGTCATAGGTTAACTTACATCTACCACTGAAAACTCTAATCAAGATGAACAGTAGAGCTACAGTTTGAACTTCAAATGCGAGGGATTAAATTGCTTAACTAAGTAATACCATATTATAATTATGTTTTATGTGATAAGTAATACCATATTATAAAAATAATAACTTTTATTTTATATAACATATAATATTACATGATGAACATGTGTACTTTTATCTATTTATTACATTTATGATAAATATTAGGTTATATATATATTTTCTTATACATGTACAACTTTTTATAAAAGTTAAAGGAGTTAATATAAAGTATCCTAGGCACGTACAAGTGTATATATATACATATATAAATAAATATATATAAAAATTAAAAACTATATGAAGCGGAGTTCAAATTTAAAAGAAAAATTAAAAGTTGTACGTACATTTATAAGATATACAACCAGCATGAGCAACTTGTACATCACTGTTAATGTTACTTTCAAACGTTATTGTATATAATTAAAGAGCCGAGCATTCACTTGAAAAAAAAATTAAAACTTTAAATATCCAAATTGATGTTCTTTTAAACTAGAGTTAATTTTGAAAAAAAAATAACTGTTTTCCTCTAAAATTTTAAAAACATCGAATTCATCCAAAATATAATCATTTGTTTCAATTTCAGTTTAAAATTTTTATTTTTTAAATTAAATTTTAAACAATTTATGAATCATTTGAATTGAATTAAAACAACTTATAAAACATTTTAAGTTAAATTGATGTTTTTTTAATCTTTCAAAGTAAAATGATTATTTTTATCAAAAAGTCAGAATCAAAATAGAATTTAACTCTTTAAACTAAGAGCCAAACTTGACCTCGAGAGCGCTGGGCCTCAATTCAAATAGTTTTCGCCCTTTTATACTATTTTATATCAACTTTAAGTAAAACTAATAATGTTATTATAAAAGTCAGTAACTTTTTTTAACTAGCACCGGTTTAAACCCGGTAAAAAGTGAATAAACAGGATTGCAGTCAACAGTGTCCTATAATAGCCTTAAGGCTAGGCAACCTAGAAAAGCATAGTGTAAGACAAGACATGAGACATAATGAGAAGATGTTTCCGTATTAAATTCTAACATATCCATCTGGGAGATCCCAGCCGTTGATCATCATGTAATTTAATATTTGTGTTCAAAAATTAATGCACTCAAAAAGCATTGGGATACTTTTCAAATCGAAAATTCCTTATCATGTATTAATCAGTAGGTCGCGTCAATAGTAGTATTTAAATTTTTCAATACCGTCCACACATCTAAGATCAAGTTTTAAAGTTAGTAAACAGTTTTTAACCAGAGTTTTTAATAGTTCTCGAATGCTTAAAAGGCTTGGACATACTCATTAAAGGCTTAAATAGTGAAAACATAGTATAAAAACAAATTTTAAGCCTCGTTTGGTGTATTTTAGACCGTTTTATATTTGGAGGTGTTTAGATAAGTTTTTCAAAGAGCTTATTAAGGTATTAATTTTTTCAATAAGTTAATAAGTTAGTATGGATTAACTTATTTCTCTCACAACTATCATATTGCCAAACACTATAAAATGTTTTTTAATTTTTTAAAAGTTAATAAGTAAATAAGTTGTTTTAAAAACCAATCTCAAACACCCCCTTGATTTCAAGGTTGGGGTTAACTTTACCCACCTATTCAAATGACTTGGTCAGAAAATACGTTAAGATACTTGAAAATAACGTTTTTAAAGTGAGACGATTAAGTTGCATTGGGCCATGCTAACGTTAACAACATGTTGTTGCCTATTATTGATTGAGATACTATTACTTATTGCCCGATAATAATCATACTATTGTTTTGGCTGTTAATAACCCTAATTTATATTTTTATTATCAACAACAGTACTATTAGCATAATTATCATATACTCATACTCGATTTATACTTACTTAGTTTCGGTTTAGCTTGTATGTTTTTTTTATTTCATTCGTAATCCTTGTTGAGAACGAAATCAAGTCGAAATCAAGTTGTTAAAAAAAATAAAAGTTCTAAATCTTACTCGACAAATCAGTAATATGGGTTATTATCGATCAAAAAGTGATAGGTTGAGTTATTAAAATCGAATTTGTAAAAAAAAAAGTATTAACTTAATCATTGATTACTCATTACTAATGTGAACCAAATCTCCATTAGCCATCTAATCCGTCATCTCTCCTACTTTTAACTTTACCAATCTATTCCCAATAAAATCACAACTATTTCAAACGAGTTAAAAAAGTTAAAAAGATCCGTACCAGAAATGGAGAGCAGGAGCCATGAAGGCTTACTGATGAACCTGCTTTTACTCCGTCGTGATGATTCCGACGACGACGAAGACGACATTCCGGCAACGGCAGCGTTACAGGCTGAGCTGGTCACAGGCAACATCACATCAGCCGGCCCTATAGCCTGCAAAATGTCGGAAACAATGGTTCCAAAATATTAACAGCCAGAGGTAAATACATCATTGTACATTTTGTACGATAACATGTATAATAATCGAGTTTAATCATACTTTCAAGCTATAATTCATCAAATAATTGCTAATTTCTGTCGGTATATGCATCAAATAGTCATCTTCAACAAGAGGAACAACGTTTAATGCACATCAGACCCCACCGTTGCAGATTTCAACATCAATCGAATATATAAGCAACGACATATGGATTTGAGAAGAATTATGGCAGATGAAGACGAAGAATTACTAGAATAAGATGTTATAAGCAACGACAAATAAACGGTATTGTGCTGAATAATGAGACGCAGATCTCGAGGCTTGCACCAGTTTAACTTAAATTAAATCACAGTTTCAATACAAAGATATAAATCACAAACTCAAACAGTAGAACACTCAAACAGTAGAACACTCAAACACTCATCTCGCATCACCGTTAAACCCTAGAAATAACAAATTAGCAATTTCTCATCAATCAGATGTCCATAACACTGATTCAACATAACGAAACTATTACGTTAGCTAACTTCGCTCCTAACACAATTGTTCTTAACTAATCATCGGAGAAAATTCCGATGAGTTTGTTCGATGTAGCCTAAAACGTGCTCGATGTAGCCTAAAACGAGCTTATTACGAACCGTAAAGGTTACAGTTAAAATTTCGAACGGAAAACAGGAACAATGACGGAGGTTGATTGATACCTTGTTTGAGAGTGATCGGAGGTCGCCGGAGTTGTGATCGGAGGAGATGAAGCTGCCGGAAAAGGTGTTAGACGGTGGTTCGACGGTGGTGAAGGAAGGTAGTGGGAGTTGGTGTGAACATGGTGGTGTTGTGTGTGTGATTTGATGAAACGAAAAGTGGTGTGGAGATAAGTGGGGGTTTTGTAGGCTTGAGTGCAAGTGATGCCAAAAATCCCGCAAACACTGGTTTGATTTTTCAAAAGTGGGGGTCTGCCACGTATGATATTCTTTTTCTTTTTATTTTTAGTTTTAGGGTCTTTAGATTTTGAATAAGAGGAAAAAAGTACTGAGCATGTAAAGGGTTGAACTTTGGTTGTTTAAAATTTAAAAATATATATCAGGGACTTGTCACGTTATCGGAAAATTGGATTTTATAAAGGAAAAACTTGAAAAAACAAAGTTATCATTTTATCCATTAATTATTTTCTTTTAAATTTTGGTTATGGTATCGCTGACTAGGGATACACACTTCAAATCGTATCGCTCAAGTGGACCCAATATGCTTACAAACAATAATTTACACAAACAATCTTATACTATTAAATTATTATTTTTTACTCTTAAAATACTTTAATTAATAAGTTATAATAAAATCAACTTTTCAAATATAAAAAAAAACAATAAGGTATTGTTTAATTAAAAAAACGTTTCTTTTTGAATATTTCTTTCAGAAAACCTTTTGTTTATTTTCAAAATCATTTTTATATTTCTAATTTAGTTTTGATTTATTATAGTTGTGTGTGAAACTAAATGATGATTTTTAATTAAACTAGAGTTGATTCCCCGACGCGCGTTGCGCGTCTTAAATCGACCGTCGAATAAACATAGAAGAATAGTGTTTGTGGCTCAGAGGCAACTGTTAGTTTACAGTGACTGACGACATTTATATTGTATCATCACAGCCACAAATCAATAAAAAAGAACGTCTCAAACAAACATACGTTTATCATCACTGACGAAGTGCACCACGCGTATGCAAACCCAACAACAATTAAGAATTATCAAAGAGCAACCAAGAAAACAGAAAACCCAAAACATACCTCGTAAATGATATTGCTACACAAAGGAAATCGCCACCAACACCAGATTTATGATAAAAAATTAGAGATGGCTCTCAGATGTGGCCTGCACATCATCATTGAGCAACATGGAACCATTAAACGACTGTTGACATATGCAAACCCAACAACAGTACTGAAGTATCAAAAAGCAACCAAGAAAACAGAAAACTCAAAACAAACTTCGTAAATGGTAATGTTTCACAAAACAAATCACCGCCAACACCAGATCTATCATAAAAATGGCTCTTAGATGTGACCTGCTCGTCATCATTGAGGAACATGGAAACATTAAACGACAGCTGATGCATGCAAATCGAAAACTCAAAACAAACATCGTAAATAACATTGTTTCACAAATGAAATCGCTACCAACACCAGATCTATGGAGAAAATGGCCCTCAGATGTGACCTCCACATCATCATTGACCAACATAGAACCATTAACCGACAGCTGACATATGCAAACCCAACAACAATTCAGAAGTATCAAAGAGCAACCAAGAAAACAGAAAACCCAAAACAAACCTCATAAATGATATTGTTTCACAAAGTTAGTCGCCACAAACAGCAGATGTATGATAAAAATGGCTCTCAGATGTGGCCTGCACATCATCATTGAGCAACATAGAACATCTCAGATGTGGCATGCACATCATCATTGACACAGATGGCATGTAGAGGTCATTGGCGGTGAATCTCAAGACGGAGGTAAGCACCACCGGTTGACGGAATCGTTGGGTGACGATTTGCCCTCGCCGCGACATAGGCGCCACCTAAGGCGGCACAAACAGGCCACCGGCGGCGCCACGACCGTCGCCACATACCCTAGCTGACAACAAAAAAATGGTTTGCTATCACGTCAAGCGGCAAAGAAAGTCGAAACATCACCGTCACCGCCTCCCATCACCGTCACCGCCTCCCATCACCACGGCCACCGCCATTTGCACAGAACCCAAGAATAAAGATATAAGGGACCTGTTCACGATACAAACGAAGGGGCGAATGTGCAGCCGGAGACGACAGGCAAAAAAACCAGCCGACGACGTCGCACAACCACCGTCACATCTTCCTCTGTCGATAGTAATGAGGAGGTGTGACCTGTGATGAGTATCTTTAAGAAAGGATGGTAAAAACGGTGGTACGACCGACATCGGGAGGAGGGAAATGAACCACCGAGATCGAATGCAGCACTGTTCATCACCCTCTATTATTCGGTGAATCTCAAGACGGAGGTAAGCACCACCGGTTGACGGAATCGTTGGGTGACGATTTGCCCTCGCCGCGACATAGGCGCCACCTATGTAACATCTCGTATTTCGCGATGTGTATTTTTATAATAATAATAATAATAATAATAATGATAATAATAACTATCACTAATCGATCCCCAGTTTCAATTTCATCCCAAACAAGTGTAAACACCACATTCGATTATCCCCTTGGTCGCGAACCTGCAACTCTATTGCAACCCCCTCTCCGATCAATTTTAACTGAAATTGATAAGGGGCTTTCGATCCTTATCATCAAGTGAAGCTAACCCCAAGTTTAATACGAATATAATCATCGTTGGAGCAACATTCAATCACAACAAGAGCCGCGACCTGTTTCATCTCTGGGTAATCTCCAAATCAATGCCATATATGAAATTAAACACACACACACTCTCGATTGATTATGGGGAACAAAAGCCCCATGATTCCAGTCACAATCGATATTGAATTGAACCCCAATTTCATTCGGGTTCGATCTAGGGTTCATTTGGAATTTGGGGATAATCAGGGTTGTGTTTAAATTAATTTGGAACAGGCTCTTAGCGCGGATTAGCCCTTGGTTTGCTGGTTCCTGCGCCTTATCCCATCCGGGAGTTCCCGGGTTCGACCCCGGCCACCTCCCATTTTTTTTAAAAAAAGGCTTTTTAAAGCCTTATAAAATCCGGAAAAAATTCTAAAAAATTATAAAAAATGTTTTATAAACATTAAAATTTTTAAAACAACTTATTTGTTTTCTGGAAAGCATTTTTTTAAATTTCATCTACCTTATTAAATGTTTTAAATAAATAAAAATCACAAATAATACAAAATTTTTATACAAAAATGAACTTTTAATAATTTAAATTGTTAAATTATTATTTAACACCATATTACTTGTAAATTGTTATTGAACATTATATTACTCGAGATAATTACAATTATATATGTTTTTATAGAAATCCCCAGATTCCATCTAAAACCCTAGTTCGCGATTAAAACGTTAATCTTATAAATAAACTTAAAACTTGTAAAATGTATATATAGGTACCTTGTAAGGGAATTCGTTGAAACGACGCGCGTTATTATTTCTTGTTAATCATCCAATATATACTTAATCGCCATGTGAGTATTTCTATACCCATTTTATTATTTCACACACTTTTGGGTGAAACATGTTACCGTATAAACGTTACACTTGTAAACACGTTTGATTCTTGTAAACTTATGGCAATTTGCTTGTGTGTTGTGATTAGTTGAATCTTGTAGCTACCATGTAATGTCGAATATATGTACAATCATTAACTATTGCTAGCCTGACGACGTCATAGATCTATGGGCCTGACAAGCCTGCTTGGTTGATCCAAGTACACTTAGCTAATCGTATATTCTTGTAAACGTTTGAGAGTTGTAAAACTTTGTCAAGGTTTGATTGTGCATTCTGTCTTACATCCCTAGTTACCTTGTTCTCTAATTTACAACATGAATTGCCATCTTTTATATACTTATGTATCCAAAACTGTAGAATGCTCACCAACTATTTTTAGTTGACCTTTTATTTTTAACATGTTTCAGGTTACTCTTTGAAGCTTATCACATTTAGGATTGGACTTAGAGAAATAAACGAATGATCTGGATACTTTTATACTTGTATTCTGGATGTATCTTTGTTTGAACAATTACTTGTATTGTACAATTGAATCTTGATTAATATATTTGGAACTAATAATAGCGTTATGTGGCTGTGAACAATCGTAACTCTCACGCCTCGACGATTCCGCCGTCAAGGTTGGGGTGTGACAGATTGGTATCAGAGCCCATAACTATAGGGATTTAGGTTATTAGAAATGGTGACCTAGACTATAGTTGCATGAACCTCATAGAAAGATCTTTATACTTTTGTGCTCACATATCGTTCGAATGCTACATAATGCTATGCCTTTTGTGCAATTTGATGCCTTAGCATAGGATTGCCTTATGTATGCTTAAATTTAGTTACTTGACTCCTTAAACTTAACTTTGACTTTTGACCCTCCCCGACAAATGAACTTCCTAAACCTATTCTCAACGACATGTGGAATCTACACTTATCATCGTGGATTTAATTCCTTAGACTTTATATCTAATCTGTGAAAATCTCATCAAGGTTTTGATTTCATAAACCTAAGAAATATTGTGTGACACATAGACACCTGTATTCTGGATTTCCTGGCAAAAAGCCCTCGGGCTAAGGCAAGCGTATTCGTATAAATCTCATTGAGGGAACCGTTACGCTACCTGGGGATTTCTGGGATGAGTGATAAACTATGGTCAAAATACACAAATCTCTAAGGCAAATGAGTCAATTTACCTTGACGTGTCAACGATTCCAAATGGTAATGCGTTACCAAATGGAACCATCCTTTTGTATCTTAAAAATCCTTGAATCCTTGAACTGGTTTATCACCAAAGTTTAAATACCTTCTCATTCTTAACCTAAATAATATTCCTGTTAATATTGAACCCATCCTACATTTCAACTCTTACGTTTAAACGCTCAACATGTAACGTGTAACGATATTGAACTCAAGCGTTTCATGTAACTATTTCTATACCTTGACCAACGTGAACATGGATTTTAACATACCCAAAGATATTGGGAATCTAAACCGTATGTCTTTAAAACTTTAAACCATTACCTATGGTTCTCTTTTTAAGGATGTGTCCTATAACTAAGAACATGCAAAGCTGTAGATGAAATTCCTACATCTCAGGATACTTTGCTAATTGAATATTAACCTTGTTAATTTAAAGTGGTCACTCACCTCAATGATCGAATAAACTAATTATAACTTTGTTACCACTTATAAGTACGCGTGTCTTCAATAAGGCTATGGGTGACCTCATATCTTGGGAAGTCCTTGTATTTTCCTTTCGATTGTGAATCGAATGTTCACATCTCATTGTGATGTCGAATCATTTTATCCTTGATTTCGTCTTCCCAATTTTAATTATCCAAGATTTGAACACTGCAACAAATTTCTATTATCTTGAACTTTGATCTTAAGCTGGTAATCATGATTTTCTCTTTTGCTACATTGTTGTAACTTGAAATTTCTTGAAATTCTAAATTGATATTCTTTTCTTTTCACTGTTTTATCAAACTTTGGACCGTCTGCACCGTGGGAAATGCAAGGGTTTGCAAGTCAGCCTATGACTAAGAACACTCGTATCTCCTAAATGATTCTATCTCATCAAAACAGGGGTGATTCCCTTACTTTGATGAATCTCTATTCGTTCCGATAAATGGTTTCCAATTGTGTGTTTTATGCAATTTAATCCTCTGGATTAGGGTGATTACCTTATCTTGAGGATTGACTTCAAGTATTTTCTTTGGAATGGCATTTCACAAGTGACATGATCTCACCAAAATAGGATTGAAAACCCGTACTTTGGTGGCAATTGTCAATCTTTGATTGTTTCCTTGTTATTATGAAGCTCAATCATTAAGATAGGCGTGAATTCCATACCTTGATGATAATTTCATTTTTA
Source organism: Flaveria linearis (assembly GCA_024085815.1). NCBI lineage: Eukaryota > Viridiplantae > Streptophyta > Magnoliopsida > Asterales > Asteraceae > Flaveria > Flaveria linearis. Next base: position 2,686,460 of record CM044005.1, read on the forward strand.
TGGATTGTATTTTCTCAAATGAAACGACCTCGTCAAAGTAGGAGTGAATTCTGGATTTTGATGAAGAAGTTCATTTTGTTATATTTGTTTTTGTAAGAACTTCACCGTTAAGATAGGAGTGATTTTTCTTACCTTAATGGTGAGTTACCTCGTCTTATTTCTGTGGATCCTCAACAATGAGTTAGGATCGAACTTTTTGATTGGTAAGTTAATGGTCATATCTTGGAAATACACCATCAAGTTAGGAGTGAAAACCACACCTTGATGACTATTCTCATTTCTTGATCTTTAACTTACCATGGTTGTAATCAAGTGACGAGAAGCGTGTAGTAACTTGAAGGGTGAATCAATGTTGGTGATTCGACCTATCAAGCCAAAGCATGATCTCTGAACTTGAAAGGAGACCCGATCGTTTTAATTTGATCTTGATTCCAAGCTTGAAGCATGTAAATTCTTAAATCAAATTCTTTCCCTTTATCTTCATATATTGATTCGATCCAGCTACATCGAACAATTTATTCCTTACTTATCAACTTTCATCTTGAGATATCATCAAACCCATAAGTATAGTCTTCCTAAACAATCTTTTGTCAAATAAAGATATTATCAAATACCTATCTTACTGTTTGATGAATTACGTATGCAAAACTGCATTTGGAAATTTGTTACCTTGCAAAACATGGTTACAAATACCTTTCTTATTGTTTGCGTCATTTCTTGAATCGTTTTTGAATCTTTAACCTTGAAAATCATTGAATTCTAACTTGGTTTTTGAACAACAAGACTCGTTAGTATCCTCACTGCGATGTGGATATAATAGTTCATAAACCTTCATAACTTGTAATCATGGGTTTGACATCAAAGAAAAGACATAACTTGGCATGTGTCCAAGTGTCTTACCTTTACATATGACAAAACCTAATCTCCGTGTTCCCGTAAATCTTCTGTTTAACTTTCCTCATCCCTGAATGCCTCTTATCTTAGCTGTCATAATGACAATGGGTGCATTATAGACCTATTGGCTAAAAACTTCAATTCGACCCATTATCTCACAACGTCGAGAAATTGACCTGTATCTGTGTCAACTATTCGTATACCGTGGTATGACGTTAAAACATCGATCGATATCTTGAATGATTGATTCATTCTTTGTTCTTTCTTAACCATAGTTGTGAAGTTATTCCAAGATCTTCGCATAGCGTGTTATTCTTAGACCAATGTTTGGTCAAAGGAGAAATACATAGTCACAAGATATGCGTTAAGATCGTTTCATATGGTGTCATTTGGGATTCTTAAAATCCCCGACGGTTAACATTTCTTATCATTGTTGGTCTTTTATTGATATCTAGACATCACCTTACCATGAAATTATATTCTGGAAGTTGTGATTTATAAGTCTAATATACGATGATAACTTGGCATCGCTTTCCCACATTTCATCTCAAAACGTCTCACATTTCACTGATAGGGTTCAAATTGCCATGTATTATGCCAAGAATCTTGTAAGATTCCATCAAGTGAAGCGTTTCATCTGTAATTAAAAGGAAAATCACTGTTAGTTTGAACACTTAACTTTCATTTTAACTCTTTAGCTCATTTAAGTTCATTCTTAATTTCGAAACGAAATTCTTTAAAGTAGGGGAGACGGTAACATCTTGTATCAATGTTCATTCTTAATCAACGAGAGAGCTTATAATGTTAACTAGAAGCCACACACTTTAGACTCTCTTTTTACCTCTAATGGCTCTGCCATTACACATAAAGTAAACACTTAAGCGGTCAGCTAAATCGATGATGAATTTTCTTCTTTTGATACCTTATCAAAACCCGAAAGTTCTTCAAAGTGTATCTCAGAAAATGGAAACACAAACTGCATCAAGAAAGAAAAAGAGAATCACTATGATCTATCTGTGGCTTCATGCTCACTTTCGGTTCACCTGAGAACGTGAGGACCAAGTGAAATCTAAGCGTCCTCATCGTTTCGTCTCAGCCTCCTCGTAAACAAATTTCGGGACGAAATTTCCTAAAGTAGGGGAGACTGTAACATCTCGTATTTCGCGATGTGTATTTTTATAATAATAATAATAATAATAATAATGATAATAATAATAAAAATAATAATGATAAAAAAAAAAGATAATAATAATAATAATAAAAATGATAATAATAATGATAATAATAATAATAATAATAATAATAATAATAATAATAATAATGATAATAATACTAATAATAATAATAATAATAATAATAATAATAAATAATAATAATGATAATAATACTAATAATAATAATAATAATAATAAAGTTCAGGGGCCATTTTGTCATTTCTGAAACTTCAAAAAGAAGTTTATAGCATAAAATATCAAAGATGAAACCGCAGGGACCATTTGTGTAAATATTTTAAAAAAACCAACAGCTTTCTCTCTCCCCCTCTCGTTTTTCCGGCGAGAAATTCCGGCCACCGCCGGCGAGCTCCGGCGAGCCCCAAACACCCCATTTCACGCGGTTTTAACTCAAATCAAAGGCCCCGACACCCTCACGACCAAGATTCGAACCTAACCCACCTAAACAATTTAAAAATCAAAACGATTTAGTGCGATCTAGATCCAAGAATCACTTTCGGCCACTTTACACGACACAATCGCACTAAAACGCTTACAATAATTCAACTAAAGCAGCATGAACCATGGTATAACTATCACTAATCGATCCCCAGTTTCAATTTCATCCCAAACAAGTGTAAACACCACATTCGATTATCCCCTTGGTCGCGAACCTGCAACTCTATTGCAACCCCCTCTCCGATCAATTTTAACTGAAATTGATAAGGGGCTTTCGATCCTTATCATCAAGTGAAGCTAACCCCAAGTTTAATACGAATATAATCATCGTTGGAGCAACATTCAATCACAACAAGAGCCGCGACCTGTTTCATCTCTGGGTAATCTCCAAATCAATGCCATATATGAAATTAAACACACACACACTCTCGATTGATTATGGGGAACAAAAGCCCCATGATTCCAGTCACAATCGATATTGAATTGAACCCCAATTTCATTCGGGTTCGATCTAGGGTTCATTTGGAATTTGGGGATAATCAGGGTTGTGTTTAAATTAATTTGGAACAGGCTCTTAGCGCGGATTAGCCCTTGGTTTGCTGGTTCCTGCGCCTTATCCCATCCGGGAGTTCCCGGGTTCGACCCCGGCCACCTCCCATTTTTTTAAAAAAGGCTTTTTAAAGCCTTATAAAATCCGGAAAAAATTCTAAAAAATTATAAAAAATGTTTTATAAACATTAAAATTTTTAAAACAACTTATTTGTTTTCTGGAAAGTATTTTTTAAAATTTCATCTACCTTATTAAATGTTTTAAATAAATAAAAATCACAAATAATACAAAATTTTTATACAAAAATGAACTTTTAATAATTTAAATTGTTAAATTATTATTTAACACCATATTACTTGTAAATTGTTATTGAACATTATATTACTCGAGATAATTACAATTATATATGTTTTTATAGAAATCCCCAGATTCCATCTAAAACCCTAGTTCGCGATTAAAACGTTAATCTTATAAATAAACTTAAAACTTGTAAAATGTATATATAGGTACCTTGTAAGGGAATTCGTTGAAACGACGCGCGTTATTATTTCTTGTTAATCATCCAATATATACTTAATCGCCATGTGAGTATTTCTATACCCATTTTATTATTTCACACACTTTTGGGTGAAACATGTTACCGTATAAACGTTACACTTGTAAACACGTTTGATTCTTGTAAACTTATGGCAATTTGCTTGTGTGTTGTGATTAGTTGAATCTTGTAGCTACCATGTAATGTCGAATATATGTACAATCATTAACTATTGCTAGCCTGGCGACGTCATAGATCTATGGGCCTGACAAGCCTGCTTGGTTGATCCAAGTACACTTAGCTAATCGTATATTCTTGTAAACGTTTGAGACTTGTAAAACTTTGTCAAGGTTTGATTGTGCATTCTGTCTTACATCCCTAGTTACCTTGTTCTCTAATTTACAATATGAATTGCCATCTTTTATATACTTATGTATCCAAAACTGTAGAATGCTCACCAACTATTTTTAGTTGACCTTTTATTTTTAACATGTTTCAGGTTACTCTTTGAAGCTTATCACATTTAGGATTGGACTTAGAGAAATAAACGAATGATCTGGATACTTTTATACTTGTATTCTGGATGTATCTTTGTTTGAACAATTACTTGTATTGTACAATTGAATCTTGATTAATATATTTGGAACTAATAATAGCGTTATGTGGCTGTGAACAATCGTAACTCTCACGCCTCGACGATTCCGCCGTCAAGGTTGGGGTGTGACAACCTAAGCCGGCACAAACAGCCCACCGGCGGCGCCACGACCGTCGCCACATACCCTAACCGACAACAAAAAAATGGTTTGCTATCACGTCAAGCGGCAAAGAAAGACGAAACATCACCGTCACCGCCTCCCATCACCACGGCCACCGCCATTTAAGGGGCAAATGTGCAGCCGGCGACGACAGGCAATGAAGGGGTGTGACCTGTGATGAATATCTTAAAGAAAGGATGGTAAAGACGGTGGTAGGTGGACCCAAAAAACGAACGACCGAGATCGGGAGGAGGGAAATGAACCGCCGAGATCGAATGCAGCACTGTTCATCAAGTTCTATTATTCATAATAGTAGAATTATGAGTAAAACAAAAGATACAAATGTTAAATAAACAAAAATTTTAAAGGGTAAAAAAAAGGATGTAGTGAGTAAAGTGAAACAAATATTTAAGATATAAACCCACCCATGTATTTCTTTTTTCCTTTTTTCTTTATTTTTTGACGATACAAACTCATCCATGTATCGCTGACTCAAAGATAAGAGCGATATGAACATCATCCTGGTCAGCGATATTGAGATAAGGGGCATCCTCTGAATGATTGATTGAATAATTTAGAAAACTTTTTTTTCATTGGTTAAAATTATAAAATTACTTGGTCAAACGGTTATTACTAATTTTCCCTTATAGAAAAGATTATATTTTCAGATGATTCGATTTGATATCTTTTCCCTCAATAGAAAATTTCAGAATTGCTGATAGGGTATGGTGTATATTTTTAGTTAAATGTAAGGTGTTTTGAGATTGATTGAATGATGTCTAGTCACCTTGATAACACTAATATTTCGGGGTTTATTTTGAATGGGTTTTTTGTTAGAATTTGCGGCATAGCATTTACAATGCATTATTTATCTTTTAACTTTATAATTATAATAATTATATTATTTTTTTACAATTAAATAATATTTTTTATATCTTTTATTATTATTTTTATCTTAATTGTACTCACAGCCACTTTAATATATATTAAAAAACTTATAAGGATTGAACATTAACTCCTGAATTTGCAGATTAATAATAATATTTTCTCTTTTATTCACTCACTCAACCACTCAAAATCATTTCATATAATATGGTACAATCTTTTACTTTATGATTCTCCTAGTTAGAGAGAGACAGCATGGTTTTCTGCCTCACTGCCGCCCTCCTTCCGACGGGTCTTTCTCTTATTCTTCTTCTTCCGATAGGCCGTAGGCGTTCGGTTGTCTATTGCTGGCGGATCTTGTAATCTCCGCCATACCCCCAACGCCTTCTCCCGGTTTCTCCGCTGAATCCCAATGGTGAGAAGGGGTTTGGGATCTCTTCCGCACACCATTTCCTTCTCCCGGTATCCCCACGGATTTTGTTTTGAGATCTAATGATGGTGGCTGCCCACTTGGTGAGGTGATTATCTGTCAATATTATATTATTTAAATAATCTAAATACTTGATTTTATATCACATGAGGCGAGGGTGTATTAGCAATGTATAGAGCGCGTATTTGACAAAAAACAGAGAGTTGGGCGTATGGAGTTAGGGGGTGGCGTATGATATGTCGAGTATGGGTGTAACATAAGCCAGTGGCACAACAACTTTTGAATTTTAGGGTTTTTTAAATTTATTTAAACCAAATCAATTCCAATTCAAAGAACAACTTCTCATACAAGAAAATTGAGAATGCTCGACTAATTTTTAGTGCCCCTCAAGCTTTCCAACTCATTTCAGATCATCATTAATTAGCATTCAAATCAAGATTGAAGGCCTAATGAAGATAATGTGTGGCTAGGCTTTTCATGATCACTTTTAGGAGAACAATCCGTGCTAAGTAAGACTATGGATGTGTTTTAATTAGAATTTTTGTTGAACATTGATATTTGAATCTAATTACAAGTTTTGTTTATGTTAAAAAGTTCATTTATAAATAAAGTTAATTGTTTAATTGTTTAGTTTTTAGTTTTCTTGAATTGTAAACTCAATAAGGTTGATAGGTAACTTGATATAGACGAATTAATAATAATGTGATTGCAGAGTATTAAAAGTTTGATCAATTGTTACTACGCAAATCAAAAGTTGAGTTTTAAGAATTAGGTTTCAACAAACCCTAGTTTAAACATTTCAATTGTTAATCTTGTAGAATTAGAAACCCAAAAGTGATTGCTTTCATATTATTTAGTAAAACATCTCAAAGTTAATTGCTTTTTACACTTGTGTTATTGAATACTTCCAAAATTTCAATCTTAACTTTTAAAGTTTGTGTCTTTACACTAGTTGAGTCTTGTTTGTTAAACACTTTCCACTAACTCTTTATGACTTGTCATTACATAATAAAGGTAGCTAGTGATCTGGTTGTCGAGACTCGATCAAAAGTAAGTTAAATAACCGGTCTTAGCTACCTTTATTGTGTAAGGGTAAGTAAGATCGTCTTCTCAGGGAATATGTGAAAAGTGTTTAATGATTATAACTCAATTAACATAAAAACAAAAACTTTAAACTAAAGATTAAAACTTTGATGAATTACTTGATCACACGTGCATAAAGCAAGAAACTTTAAAATGAATTTAATTAAATATTAAGAAACAATCACTTCCGGGTTTCAAGATCTGCAAGATCAATGGTTTATCAATTGTACTTTAAGGTTGCATAACACGACTTAAGATTTTAGGTTTTGATTGAAGTGATAACAAAGGAACAATCTTTTAAGACTCGTTCATTCACAAAGTTACCAATCCACCTATATCAAGTTATCTACTTGTCTCAATGAGCTCACGATGCAAGGAAACTGAAAACTGATAATAAAGCAAGTAACTTTCTTTATAAATGAATTGTTTAACTCAATCAAACTTTCATTAATATTTAATAACAAAGTGTTCAACATAAACAAACCCTAAACATGACTAACCATCTCCCTTATCAAGAACTATCCACCCGAAAGCAATCACGAACTAACTAGCCACTCATGGTCTTCATTGGATCTTCAATCTTGATTTTATTTCGGTTGTAGATGTGTTAGGATGAATGTGAAGGCTTGGAATCACCACAAATCAGCTTAGAATCGTCAAGAATTGAGCTTGGAAAATTCTCCTTCGAATTAGGGTTGGATTATGCTTAAATAACTTGAAATTCCATAAAATCCGGGTGTTAGTTCAGCCAACGGCGTATGATACGGCCAGGGCGGCGTATCATACGCCCCCCTCAGCTTTTCTACGCCCAACTTTCTGAAATGTTTGTCAAATACGCTCATAAATACGCCGCCAATACGCCGACCAGCGTATGATACGCCCATACCGTATGATACGCCCATACCCGGCGTATCATACTCCGGACCTCTGTAAAATTTTTATTTTCACATGTAAATTTTCATGAGCTTTCTGTTGACAGGTCGTGGGCCCCGTAACTCTTTTCCTAGCCCAAGTTATGCCCATTTTAAGTTACCATAATCTTAAACCTTTGGTTTTGTATTTCTTCACTTCTCGGGCTCCGATTTCCATCTCGCTTCTTCCATACTCTTTGTGTTTTACCAAACTTAGTTCCGATTTCCTGTTTCTCATCTTTTGGTAATTGCGCATTTGGTCCTCGTGGTTTCAGCATGTGCTTATTCACCTTAAAATAAGCTTCCTTAAGCTCTAATTCCCTATGCATCAAAACAAACTTAAAGTAACTTCGTTCCATATTAACGACGATGTAAAATCATATAATTAGATCAATTAAACCTTGAATTATTATCACTCGATCACTAAGTCCGATTATTTAACTTGTTTTTTATCGATTAACAAGCAGATCACGAGGCAACTCTGTTGTAGTCGTGGAGGCATCTGAGGTGTCTTTATTTTGTAACGATGATGATGATTTCAGATCTGGGTCGATTGGAGAAGGAAACAAAGGTGCCGATAACTACTCCATCGCTCGTGGTTGTTTCCGATGACCTGGGTTTTCATTAGCACAATTGTTGTTGGGGTTTTACAACCCACAACTTTCAATGAGGCGAAGATGATGGTTAGGTTTAGGATTTTCTTTTAAGGTATGTTCTAGCGATGATGGTATGACGCTACTTGGCGTGACAACCCCGGTTGCAGCTGTGACAACCTCTGAGACTCTTTCTTTTGCAATGATGAAGATGAATGTATATCTAAGTTGATTTGTTTTGTTTGCTTTTGTTTTTTCTTTCTTTTGTATGCGGAGGTTGTGCTTATGGTGGTGATGATTCTGTTTTACAAGCATTATGATTATGGTTGTTTTGGTGGTAAGGATTGTTTGTCGATGCTTTGTTTTGCAATGATGGTGATAATTGTAGATCTGAGTCAATTATTTACTTTTTAGTTCTCCTTTTAGGTTACACTTTGTGTTTGTGTTGTTGGTGAGTCAGAACTCAATTTGTTTTGCAGAGATGATGATGAATGTAGATCTGAGTTATTAGTTTTTTATTTTTCTTTTTTGGATTTCTTTTGTTTTACGGCGGTTGTGTTGCTGGTGCAGGGGCTTTGTTTTGACAATGGTGATGGTGGTGGATGTGTTGGTAATGAGATTGGAGTTCTTAGGTGATCAGGCTATTTACACCGCCGCCGCTAGGAAACGCTGCTGAGCTGGTGAATAACTAGTTCTTAAACTAAATAGCATTAATTGTAACATCCGCTATTTTCAAGTTATAAACCCGAACCCAACCTAAAATCGAACTTTCATACGATATGAATTTCTTTATTTAACTTATTTTATTTATATTAATAAATTATATAGATTAGACATGTAGGTTAAACAATATTGTGGATTGATTTATTCAATTTATCATTTAAACAACTTATAATAACTTGTTGACTTATAAATAATTCTTTTTATAAAATTATAAAGTTTATTAATCATGTTACAAAAATAACTAAATGAAAAAGACTTTATTAAAACTTATAAAGTTATAAAATGAATTTTAATAAACTTATAAAGTTTTATTAGTAATTATGAATTTTAAATAAATAATCAAATTATAAAGTTTACAAGTTTTATAAAAGTTATAAAGATTAACAAATAGATAATTTGATTGATTATTCAATTTGATTTTATAAAGTTTATAAAGATTTTATAAAAAAATAAGTTGTTAAAATTAGAGTCTTCATAAATTTAAAATTTAAATTGTAATTATTATTTTATTATTTAATTTTATATTTTAAATTCTAATCATAACCCCTTTTAAAAGACTTAGAACTCACCATTAATACCATTCATAACCTCCTCCTAACCTCAACTATAGAAGCAAGGTTTAGGCCTCACTTTTCATTTGCTTATTTTTTAAAAATCTCTCTAACAAACCTTTCTTACATTATTTGGTTTTGATCAAATTCAAGAATTTTCTTTTACAAGAATTCTCAAGAAGTTTCTAAGACTAAGGTAATCTTATATTGATTTATATTAAGCATTTCTATATTCTTTTAATCATCCTAACATCAAATTATTCTCATGTTCTTACTTTTATTCTTTCTTCTATCAAATCTCTTTTTTTATCATTATCATTTGATCATTAACCTTCTAATGTTCACTAATATTATGACAACCACTAAAATTCTTAAATTAAGCTAACAACACACTAATGTAAACAAAGAATCTCGTTTGCATATGGACGGCTATGCCGTCGCATTCGGCTATTCCACAAGATTATTTCCCTATGGCTATGTTGAAGTCTTGGAATATTTTTGATATAACTCAAATGAAGTCTAATATATCATATATCAATATAATAAAATTGTTCTAACCGTTTCATGCTTTAACGATTTTAAAAGTGCACATAAGTGCCTTACTAAAATTTTGGCAGAATATAATCTGACTTCAACCGACTATAATTTGATTATAACAAATTAAATTTGAGTAAACTCAGACTCCAATATTAAGTTCATTGAATTACCTTCTCAACGACAGTTTTATATGTCTTCAAACTCAATCGGACGACTCAACAATAGTCTTCACAAGATAAGTGCGCATTTCAGCGCCTTCTGTCTTGTGCTACTTGTTTGACCTACTTACGGATCTTTTTATAAAAATATTTTTGAATGAAAGTTGTCCGGAAGACTTTGAACTAGTCAAATGTAAATTTTTGTAATTTTATGAAACTGTTTTCTATTTTAAAAACCTGTTCAAACACATACCAAACATTCTGTCCAGAATCTAAAATTGGTACAATAATCGTTTATCAATCTACCTTTCGCTTATTGGCATTCCTAAGCGTCCTAACTTCTTGTAATGAATTCCAACCTCAATTTATTGTTTTTTTATCATTTAGGACATCACCTTTGACTCTTGACATCCAAGTTTTCTTATGTAATCTACAACCATCACTATACTTGTAGTTTTCCATGTGAGTTTCCTTGCCCCTTTTTTACATTTTTTCAAACCGTTTTGGGGTGAAACATATTAATCTTATCAACATACACTTGTGAACGTTTAAATCTTGTAAAGCACTTGCAATTCATACTTTTATTTGTCATGATTATTTGTGTTATTGTAAGTCTTATATGAGATACATATTTTGTTTACAATCATTAACTATTGCTAGCCTGATGACGTCTTAGATCTATGGGCCTGACAAGCCTATTTGGTGCTAAAGCCGATGTATTACCGGCTCCTGATGACGTATGACTTGTTCATCATGAGAACCAAGTACACTTAGCCAATCATATAAACTTGTAATTAAGTCGATGTTTGATAGTAGCTATATGTGTTCTATAAACTTGCATAATTCATAACCATTGACATGAATTGCTATTTGTAAAACTTTTATATATATATATATACATATATATACATATATATATACATACATATATAGAGGAGGGATCAAATGAAAACCAAGATTATATTTGAAAACCGTGAAAACTAGCATCCACCAATCACATTTTTTCTTAAATAATCCAGATTTATTAATTTTAAAGGGCAAATTAGTAATTTTGACATTAGAATATTTAATAGATACTTAATTTATCAACCTAATTCCCTGATTTTTCTCTTAACCAAATCCGCTTACTCGTTCGTTCTTCTCTTCCAAATCTTCATCAATTATACTTTTGATTCGTATTAGAAATCAGTGTTAAATATTAGGTTTCAATTTTGCCAATTCGTTATTCTCTTCTATTTTCGGTGTTATTGAATCGGAATATTCAATTTTTCCAATTCAATTTGTTTGTCGGACGTGATGAATTCATTATCGCAGAATTCAGTTGTCGATTGTTCAATTCATAGTAACGATGCAGTTGATTTGAATGGACGATCGGGTAGTGAAGATGCTGCTTGTGCGATTCAAGAGGTGTCAGGTGATGCGTTGTACCAAAAATCAAATTAGCCTACAACTAGCCTGCAGCCAGCCGCCTGAGCCTCACCGGAAATTGGACGACGGAGATAATGGCCTGTGAAGAAGAAGTCAAACAGAAGGATGTCGGTGAGATGGCCGGAAATTGTATCAACATTTCTCAGTCCCCTTCTTCATTGGTCAGTTGCTCTGTTATTCTGTTAATACCTTCAAATTGTTGCAGTTTTACGTAATATGAATTGCAATCTTCTGTAGTGTTGAATGATATTCTGATTGTAGTTGGTATTTGATGAAATTCTAAGCAAAATATAGAATCTAATGTAAAGATGACCTAAACATATATGTACCAGTTACAGTCTTACCCAAATGATGATGCGGAGTTACTTTAAAACAATGGTACATATATGTAAATATACTTGAATATATTTTCATTATCAAAGTTTTACTCATATGATGTTGTGGGGTTTCTAAAAACAGTGGTACATATATGTACCAAATTCATATTAATCTAAATCAAACTACTTCAATACAAGTAAAATTAATGTGTTTCATAAAAATTACAGGAATGTGTATACTACAAGTGGTACATATATGTACCATTGTTTTAGAATATGTGTAAGACTACAAGTGGTACATATATAAACACTTTTTATAAAGTCAAAAAACTCTTTAGTATTATCTTTTTTACAAGTAAAACTGGTTTAATACATATATGTACAATGTTTTAATACATATATGTATGAGTTGACTGTGCAAAGATTGTGCCTATATGTAACACATTTGTATAATCACAATAGTACGTTGATGGTTTGTATATTTTTCTTATAAATCATGAACCTTCATGTATGTCCTTGTCAAAACTAATATAAAATAATAACCAGAATGTTACTTTAATGGTATTGCTTACCAAGTAGTACATATATGTACCACTGGAAAATCAGAATGATGCTTTATTTTTTATTGGTGTTGTATGATGATACAGATAACAACACTTATGTTGATTGCAACAAAAACCATTCACTTGAAAATCAGAATGATGTGTTATTTCTTACTGGTGTTAAAAATGAACTGGTGTTAAAAATGAAGGTAAATAATCAACATCCTTTTAAAATTTTTATTTGTTTTTTTCATCCTTTTTTAATTTCTTTTATTTATGGTTTTTTCAGATTCAATGCGCAGCAGTATATACCAATCCCCGAATGGTTCTAGGTATTGGACTCCTATTGTTCACTTAGATCATAAGCCAGTTGTTGGATCTAGGTTTCAAAACTGGCATGATGCATTAAGGATGTATGAGGCATACGCTGAGAAGGCTGGGTTCAGTACTCGTCAATGCATTCATACACATGTGTACATGTTGCTATTCAAAATGTGCATATATGTACCATTTGTGAATTTAGAAATTGGATATATGTATATGTATTTTTGTAAGCTTAAAATTATGTATACTTGTCCGTATATAGATAAATGGAACCAACAATTGTATGAGCAAATATGTAACAATTGTCTTTACAATTCATACCTAAAACAGTATTCATATCTTAAATTTCATAAGTAAAGCTATGAATTTAAACATTAAGAGAAATTGTTATGAATATGGTACATATATGTACCACTGTTTGTAGAAACTACATAACATCATAATGAGGATCCAATGATAATGAAAGTATATGTACCATTTGTGAATTTAGAAATTGGATATATGTATATGTATTTTTGTAAGCTTAAAATTATGTATACTTGTCCGTATATAGATAAATGGAACCAACAATTGTATGAGCAAATGTGCATATATGTACCATTTGTGAATTTAGAAATTGGATATATGTATATGTATTTTTGTAAGCTTAAAATTATGTATACTTGTCCGTATATAGATAAATGGAACCAACAATTGTATGAGCAAATATGTAACAATTGTCTTTACAATTCATACCTAAAACAATATTCATATCTTAAATTTCATAAGTAAAGCTATGAATTTAAACATTAAGAGAAATTGTTATGAATATGGTACATATATGTATCACTGTTTGTAGAAACTACATAACATCATAATGAGGATCCAATGATAATGAAAGTATATTCAAGTATATGTACATATATGTACAATTTGTGTAAGACTACAACTTGTACAATTTGTTTATGGTAACTCGACATCATCATTTTGTGTAAGACTACAACTTGTACAAAATAAGTAAACATAACATTTCAAAACATTCATAAGTACCCCATCCAAATTCATAATCATATGTCAAATCATTATAGATAAGTTATACTAATCTATACATTTTCATAACCGTTTGTTGACCCAATAAAAAATATAAAAGCCATCAAAATACTTCAAAATTTGAACGCCATGTTTTTATATCTACGCTCTTGATTCTTGATCCAATGCTTCAGCTTCCTGCATCACCTTAGCCTTGTAGATATTAACGTCGGATGTTAGAATTTTGAACGCATATTTCTTCCTCAAATTTCTGATTTTTGGCTTCATTTTGTTTTCGTCTGAAGGAAAACCACAATCCCAATTTTTTACGTGACTTTCCATGAATGTCTCCATGTGTCGCATTACAAATATTCCACAATCCACCGTGTTCTTTATCGTACTCCAGCTGATTTTTAACTTCACAGGAATTGCTGCTTCAATTTCTTTCCATTTTGGATAATCCAACGATCTCAAATACGCCACAAGAATATGTTTCTGTCATTTATAATTTAAACAATACGTCACAATTACATTTATGGACAGTTTCAAATTTAATTAGTAAAATATAATATATGATAATAAAAAACAACATACCACTTTAAAGGGTGTTCCTTTTTTGTCAAACTCAGAATCATCCTCAAACCTAATATGCAATTGATACGTATATGTACCAGTTTCAATTGTTCATATATGCAATTGATACATATATGTACCGGTTTCTATACATATATGTACTTGTTTTATTAAAACAATATATACATAACATAACAGAATCCTGGTATGTTCTGTATATGTTGTTTTAATAAAACAAGTACATATATGTATTAGGGTGCGTATGTTGAAGCCTTATAGATATGAACAAGCAACCAAAAACATATGCAACCTAATACATATATGTACATGTTTTATTAAAATAACATATACAGAACATAACTCACTATAGTTTCCTACATGTAACTCATGTCTAGAAAACACAAAAAATACACATGTTTTACCTTCGATTTTAGGCGATGTGTCTTCAATATCGTCTACCTCAATCGGATCATCGGAAGTGTTTGTGAACTTACTAAAACTTGTCCGTTTTGTGATCCTTTCACTTTTCATTTTCACTGCATACCAAATTATAGTCTTTAAAAGTTTTCTAAATACAACATATATAAGAGATTTCACTGCACACATTTACACAAAAAAAATTGTAGTCCTTCGTTGACATATATTAACCGTTTGGAAGGAAAATTACTAATCTTTTCCACACAAAACAACTATTGTTGGTTTTTTGCAAACATTAAAACAACTACGTAGGTATGTCTTTAAGGTTCATATATGTACCACAAAGAATAAGCTTCCATATATTCAGAGACATCTTTAAAAATTTAAAATTTCCCAGTATTTTCTTCAAGTAAATTCAGTCTTTAAACTCCTAATAATGTTCTTTGAAATGTTAAATGTTCATTCAACACCACTGAATTCGTTTTAAATTTTTTGGTACACATATGTACCACTGAATTCGGTTTATGCAGTGATTTGGTATAATGATAACACATAAATGTGCATATATGTACCATTTGTGTTAGAGTAGTTATCTTTGAGAACTTTTTTTTTCATGTAGTGGTGTGTGTGTGAAGACAACACTTGTGGATATATGTGAATACATGTAAAGACAACACTTGCATAAGAGTAGTTGATTTTACTAGTTCATATGTGTACCAGTTCGGACAAAAAACATATAATGTAAAAGTTTTGTTATTCCTAATCATTAAACCTTTTAGATACTCCGATACACATATTTAAATAACTAAATGAACATAAACCCTTAAAGAATACATCTTACCATAATATGTTTCTGCAGATTTCATTTCTCTATAGAACATACGTATCAGTCATTATTTTAATATTATATGCTATTACAAAGGGGCATAATGTGGGATTTTAACAATATACTACAAATGCATACATCTATGTATGATTTATTTACAAATAATATTTTAACTGCATAAATATAGCATACTCATCTCTTACACACATATTTCTTATCCTCAATACAATTTGGTACATATATGTAACACAGAATTCAACATATTATTTTTAACATAATTACTCATTGATGATAAAAGATAAAAAGGCAAAATTTACTGCCTGTTTTAAGATCTGCATTTATGCATTATGCAACAAGGTAAATACATACATGAAAAACCTTAAAAACCATAAATGTATTTGTGCGTTATGCAACAAGGTAAATACATAAAAAGCATGGTAAATACATATATGCATTATGTATTTATATTATAAATTTACATGACCCTGGAGAGGCCATGTTATTAACATACTCATTTGCTAATAAATATATATCACAAACTCAATCATTTGTTGGTACATATATGTAACAAAATTCTATAGTCAAGTTTAAAACAACTAATCATGAAGATAAAATTGCCACATTCAATATCTACATCTTTATTTGGGACTGCATTTTATAATGCTCCATCCTACCAGGTATCTGGGCCATTTTACTGACATACACATTAATTCCATACATATATCATAACCTCATTAAACGTTTTGGTACATATATGTAACACCAATACTTAGATTCGATTAAATCAACTAATCACAGAGATAAAAGATCAACAACCAATATTTTTATGCATGTTCTGGGGTCTGCATTTATAATGCTACATCCAAATACCTATTTGGTCCATGCTATTAACATTCTCATTACTTATATATATACAATATTATCTCAATACAAGTTTGGTACATATACGTAACATAATTCAGCATACTTGTACCATTGCTCACTGATTCTATACCAAGACACAATTTATATACATTATAAAGTAAAATTGTATATACATTATCTACCATTGCTCATATACATTTATCTGTAACGACCCGAATTTCGTATTATGTAATTAAAATACAATTAAGGTATCATGTGTTAAATATTGTAAATATTTAAGACTTAACTAGAAGATTTACTAGTTAGTTAATAGTGGTGGAAACATGAAAAATGATACATGAGGGGTGGATCTTGCCAATTGATGAAACTTAAATATGGATATGTATGGCAAGCCATACATCTTGATGAGCATTGTGTGCTCATTCACCTCACTCACGTTTACACACACAAGAGGAGAAGAGAAAAAGGGTTTTGGTCATTTCATGCTCAAATTGTTGGTGATTCAAGTGCAAGATCCGAAATTGAGCCCTAGAAATCATTCTTCATCTCATCAAGAGCTACAAATAAGTGTTATTTGATGTTCTTGAGGTGTAAAATCATCACCCACATGATGGGTGTAGAAATTGGTGGTTTAAACATGAAATCCTAGTGTTATAGTGCTAGATGATCATGTGTATGTGTGTATTATAGTAACTAGATGTGTAATTTCTCCTTAATTGAAGGTTTACATGAACCATGGAAATGGGTTTAGTTACTAGAAGGTTAAACTAAGGATTCTTCATGTAAACTAGTTGCTAGTTGTAGAATCCATGTTCATTCTTGTAGAAATGTGATTAGGTGCATAACCTTTGGTTGAAATTGATGAATCACATGTGTGTTATGTGATTTGGGTGTAAAACTAGCTTGATGATGTTTAAAAGCTAGTAAATAACCAATATGTTAAGTTATGCACATAAGGTGTTTGATGAAATGCCTAAATTAGATGAAAATCATGAATGAACTACTTAATTGCAAGAATGTGCAATGTGAAAGCCTGGATTGTAGGTTAAATGTGATAAATGGTCAAATAGACCATATGTGTGATTAAATGAATGTTATGTGTTAAATGGGTCCTTAAAATGGTAATAGGAAGTGGTGTGGCAAGCGGATCCAAGGGAACCGGGAAGGAACACGTTTGATTGACCACTTAAACCTTCCGGACTCAAGGTAAGACATTCTTTAAATTGAGCATAACAAAGCAAAGGCATGAGTCACAATGTGTGTGACCATGTGCTTATAAGCTCAAACAAAAATGAAAACCACGTGTAAAAAGGATAAATAGTTGACTTGCACCGTATGTGAGCTTCTATGACAAATGATTCACGACGTGCGTGAACATAAAGGAAAATAACGGCATGAGTCACAATGTGTGTGACCATGTGCTCATAAACTCAAACAAAAATGAAAACCACGTTTAAAAAGGATAAATAGTTGACTCGCACCGTATGTGAGCTTCTATGACAAATGATTCACGACGTGCGTGAACATAAAGGAAAATAACACTCTAGTGTTATACCACATGGTTGTGGAACAGAACGAGTCACAACGTGTGTGACCGTCCCATGAAAATGGGAAGAAAGGACAAACCCGGATTAAAGTGATTCACATCATGTGTGAACACTAGGGTAAAGGGTTATCCCTACGATCTGCAACGTGTGTGGACGTTGGGTAACGCCAAGGAAAGCGGTCGTTCGTGAAAGAATGGCAAACCGCTCAATAAAATGGGATTTGACCCTATAAGGGGCAAATTCGGTATAAAAAGGAAAATTTGCGTTATGATAAGCAAATGGGATGGGTTGGGTCTATGAACTCACCAAACATATGTAATATGTTATAATAGACCGGTTCCATGGTTGTCGGGACGGTCGGTAGCTCTAAAGAATAAATGAACCATAATTGGGATAATTAAGGAATTAAATACCAAACAATTAAAAAATTTTTGGTATATTGCCAAGAGTCGGGTTAGACTCGTTGAAACTCCGTGGGAATCACATATATGATTAAATATGTTATTTCTAGGTGTTTGAAACAATCGGGATCGAAAGGGGTGGCTCGGGAACGCGAAACGACCTTTAACGGGTCAAAAATTTTGGTTTGGCTGCAGGTGCCACCGTAGCTTACGGTGGTACCGTAAGTTACGGTAGGTCCTGGGCGGTTTATAGCTACCGTAAGCCAGAAAGTTACCACCATACACAAACTGAGGCCACCGTAACTTACGGTGGCTACCGTAAGTTACGGTAGGGCCCAGTTCCCAGTTTTTGTTGATTATCGTTTAAATGCGTTTCGAGTCCGTTTTAACCCCCGAAAAGACCCGAAATGAATGTTAGAATGTACTTACTTAGTTCTTATGAACTAATGGATGTCTAAACGTGTGTTTTCAGGTGTTACGGGACCGGAAGGCTAAAGTGATCAATAGGGCGTACACGGATCGAACGGGACTTGCATACGCGATTCTTTTGTAACAATTAACGCGTTAACATTATTTTGAAACTTCTTATTATGTGTTTATGTAAATGGATTGTTAAACCTCATTTTTGAGTGTCGGTTGACACGAAACACATATTTTGGAAGTTAACTGTTAATGAAATTTTCTGGGACCAAATTCCGCATGTTTAATTAACTTAAACGGACTCTTTGGAGGTCCGGGTGTTACAAGTTGGTATCAGAGCCAACGGTTTGAGAGATTCAAGTGCGTCGCGAACACTTGGACTCAAACTTTTGAGCTCTAGATATGAGAAATGCAAGCGTTCGATCCAAGAAGCCGATCACTGAGCCTAAAGGTACAAGGTTAGTGTGCCGTTTATAAACGTAACAGGATTGACACATGTATGATATATGTATGATATATGTATGATATATGTATGATATGAATCATATGAATTGATTGAACCTAGCTTCTTGACTTAAGTTTGGAATAATGGAACTAAGAAGGCATCCGTGTGGTGAGCTTGTTGCTAGGCCTGGCCAGTCTAACAACAATCAAAGGCACGCGAATGGATTCTTAGGGATGTTGTTTTAAACTTAAGGATGGAAATGGGTATTGTGTGAATAGGGTTAGGCCCTAGTGATAGTAGAATCATAAGCATCGGTGTATATGCTATAGATTACGTACATGGTACTAACGCAAAGGTAAATTGTCACAGTCTTAGGTCATGGCTGGTGACGATCACGTGATCAATATAGAGAATCATGAGACCCATCCCGATGATGCAACACGGGAATTGGTCAAGGAAGAAGTTGGCAAGGCTTTTGAGGCTTTATTGCCGGGATACATCGAGGATGTACGCAGAGATCTACGGGATCTCATTCAACAAGAGTTTGTGGCGCTGAAGGCTGACAAAGAAACTGAAAGGCCAACAAAGAAAGTGACCTATAAGGAGTTCGTTGCATGCAACCCTACAACGTTCAAGGGTGAGGTAGATCCACTACTTAGTCAAAGGTGGATCAAAGATATGGAAAGTGCCTTTGAAACCTCACACTGTGAAGAATCTGATGAAGTGAGGTTTGCTGCAAGCCAACTCCGGGAACGAGCTAAAGACTGGTGGGAATTGCAACGGGATGAGAAGGGGCGGGAAGGTATCAAAAGTATGACTTGGGAAGAATTTAAGAAGTTGTTCACAAAGCGGTTTTGCCCACAAGCCGCTATCAACAGAATAGCAGAAGAATTCCTACAGTTGCGACAAAAAGACGAAAGTATTGATACCATCACGGCCATCTTCTACGACAAAGCCAAGTTTTGCCCACAGTTGCTCCAGGATGAAAGGATGTGGATTAACCACTACTATGGCATGTTGAGTGCCAAGTATCGAGAGTTTCTTACACCGTCCAAATGTGAAACTCTAGCAGAGCTTATCGATTGTGCTAGGGATCGAGAAGCGGAATTGAAAAGGCAAGTTGATCGTGGGGAGAAGCGTGCGGCTGAAACAGAGACGGGTTCGTCTAAGAAAGCCAAGATTTCATCTTCATCAAACAAGTCTGGGAACGACAAAGACTCCAAACATTGCAAGATTTGTAAAAAGAAGCATGGGGGAGTTTGTAGATACGGATCTAAAAATTGCTTCAAGTGTGGAAAGTCGGGTCATTCGACATCTCAATGCACAAGCCCGCTAAGTGTGTGCTACAACTGTTACAAACCGGGCCACAAAAAGAGCGAATGTCCGGAACTAAAGAAGGATGGTACAAGTCAATCCTCGGTTGCTCAAGGTTCGGGGAAAAAGGGTGATGGAGGAAAAGCTAAGGCGAGAACTTTCTTGATTACGGCTGAAGAAGCCAAATCTATAGCCGACGTTGTGACGGGTACCTTTCTCGTCAACTCACTACCTGCTTATGTGCTATTTGACTCGGGTGCTAATAGATCGTTTGTTTCGGTTAAATTTGCGAGTCATTTTTCCATGGTGTTAGACAACTTACCTAGTCCTTTAGAGATTGAGGTAGCGGATTCAAAAACCTTCTTAGTGTTCAACGTTTATCGAAATTGCATACTTACCATCGAAGGTGAGGATTATTCGGTCGACTTAATACCCATGACACTCGGGGAGTTTGATGTAGTAATTGGTATGGATTGGCTTTCCATGTACCACGCCAATATAGTTTGCAATCGCAAGTGCATCCAATTGATATCTCCGAGTGGTTATGAGGTAATAATCCAAGGTGCAAAACGCGGTGGCGTAGCTTTATGTTCTTTGGTTAAAGCAATGAAATACATGAGCCATGGAGGACAATCGTTCCTAGCCTATGTAATAGACACGGAAACGAAAGTTCAAGTGTTGGAAGATATTCCGGTTGTTCGGGATTTTCCAGATGTCTTTCCGGAGGATTTGCCGGGAGTCCCACCGGAACGGGAGGTCGAGTTTCGAATCGACCTAACCCCGGGAGCTAAACCCATTGCAAAGGCTCCCTATCGTTTGGCGCCATCGGAGCTCCAAGAGTTAATGACACAATTGCAAGATCTTTTAGACAAAGGGTTCATACGTCCGAGTACTTCGCCATGGGGAGCACCGGTTCTTTTCGTGAAAAAGAAGGATGGAAGTCTTCGGATGTGTATCGACTATAGAGAGTTGAACAAGGTGACGGTTAAGAACCGTTACCCATTGCCTAGGATTGATGACCTATTCGATCAGTTGCAAGGTGCATCGTGGTTTTCAAAAATCGACTTACGGTCGGGTTATCATCAGTTGAAGGTAAGGGAAGAAGACATCCCCAAGATGGCATTTCGTACTAGATACGGGCATTATGAGTTCCTTGTGATGTCTTTCGGGTTGACAAACGCCCCGGCAGCATTCATGGATTTGATGAATAGGGTGTGCCGACCCATGTTAGACCGATCTGTCATTGTATTCATAGATGATATCCTTATTTATTCTAAAAATGAAGGTGATCATGCTTGTCACTTGCGTGAAGTTCTCGAAACGCTTCGTCGGGAGAAATTGTTCGCAAAATTCTCCAAGTGTGCCTTTTGGTTGCGAGAGGTACAATTCTTGGGTCATGTGGTAAACTCGGAAGGTATACACGTAGACCCCACAAAGATTCACGCGGTGACCAAATGGAGTCCACCCAAGACTCCCACGGAGATTAGAAGCTTTCTTGGGTTAGCCGGATATTATCGGAGATTCATTCAAGACTTTGCTAAGATTGCTTCTCCTTTAACCAAGCTTACCAAGAAAGAGGTGAAGTTCCTATGGGGTGAAGAGCAAGAGAAAGCCTTTCAAGAGTTAAAGTCGAAATTGACTCAAGCTCCGGTTTTGTCTTTACCCGAGGGAACCGACGATTTTGTGGTATACTCGGATGCTTCCTACTCCGGTTTGGGTTGTGTTCTAATGCAAAGGGGCAAGGTGATTGCTTATGCCTCGAGACAACTGAAAGTGCATGAAAAGAACTACCCAACCCATGATCTTGAACTAGCCGCGGTGGTGTTCGCGTTAAAGATCTGGAGGCATTATCTATATGGTGTAAAGTGTACAATTTACACGGACCATAAGAGTTTAAAGTACTTCTTTACGCAAAAGGAGTTAAACATGAGACAAAGGCGGTGGATGGAATTGCTAAAGGATTATGATTGTGAAATCCTATATCATCCGGGAAAGGCCAATGTCGTGGCTGACGCCTTGAGTCGAAAGGAGGATCATACTCCTATCAAAATAACCGCAATGAAGATAACCGTTATATCCGAAGTGGTTGAACGAATCAAGGAAGCACAAACTGAAGCGCTAAAGGAAGAAAATTTGAAGAAAAATCGAATCAAAGGTCAAACTCAAAACTTGGAAGATGATAGTCAAGGATTGAAAACAAGATGGGGTCGGGTTTGGATACCACCTACTTGTACCTTGAAGAATGATCTATTGGATGAAGCCCATAAATCCAAGTATTCAATTCACCCGGGAGCGACTAAGATGTATAGAGACCTTCGGGTTAACTATTGGTGGCCGGGCATGAAACGCGATATTGTCAAATACGTACAGAAATGCTTAACTTGTTTGCAAGTGAAGGCGGAACATCAAAAACCTCATGGTGAATTGCAACCGTTGGATATTCCGGAATGGAAATGGGAAAAGATAACAATGGATTTGATTACTAAACTTCCAAGAACGAAGAAAGGGTACGATGCGATATGGGTTGTTGTCGATCGATTGACCAAGAGCGCTCATTTCCTTCCTATTCATGAGACTTACAATTCGGAGAAAATGGCGGAGGTTTACGTGAATGAAATAGTGTCACGACACGGGGTGGCCGTGTCGATTGTGTCCGATAGAGACACACGGTTTACTTCCAAGTTTTGGAGGAAATTTCAAGCGGAGATGGGGACAAAGCTATTGCTAAGCACGTCATACCATCCCCAAACCGACGGACAAAGTGAAAGAACCATTCAAACATTAGAAGATATGCTACGAGCGTGTGTTCTTGACTTTGGGGGTAGTTGGGATGAGTATTTGCCTTTGGCGGAATTTTCTTACAATAATAGCTACCACTCCACCATCGAGATGCCTCCGTATGAAGCTTTATATGGAAGAAAATGCCGAACTCCCATTTGTTGGGGAGAAATTGGTCCACGGGAACTCGCGGGCCACGATACGATAATGAATACGGATGAAAAGATTAAGCAAATCCGTGCTCGCATGAAGGCGGCGCAAGACCGTCAGAAATCTTACGCGGATAAGCGTAGACGACCCATCGAGTTTGAGGTGGGCGATTTGGTTTTGTTAAAGGTTTCCCCATGGAAGGGTATTATACGATTCCGGAAGCGAGGAAAATTGAGTCCGAGGTTTATCGGGCCATTTAAAATCATCGCACGTGTGGGTAAAGTTGCTTACCGGTTGGAATTGCCGGAAGAGCTTCAAGGAATTCACAACACGTTCCATGTATCTTACTTGAGGAAGTGTTTGGCTGACGAGTCGGCCTATGTCCCGTACGAGGATTTGGAAGTTGATGACAGATTGAACTATATCGAGAAGCCGGTGGCTATCTTGGATAGAAAGGTCAAGCAACTGAGAAACAAAACACTCAATCAGGTGAAGGTGCAATGGAAGAATCGTAAGGGGTCCGATGCCACTTGGGAATCGGAAGATGAAATGAGGAAGTCTTATCCTCATCTATTTGATTAGTATGTAAAGTTTCGGGGACGAAACTCTCTTTAGAGGGAGAGACTTGTAACGACCCGAATTTCGTATTATGTAATTAAAATACAATTAAGGTATCATGTGTTAAATATTGTAAATATTTAAGACTTAACTAGAAGATTTACTAGTTAGTTAATAGTGGTGGAAACATGAAAAATGATACATGAGGGGTGGATCTTGCCAATTGATGAAACTTAAATATGGATATGTATGGCAAGCCATACATCTTGATGAGCATTGTGTGCTCATTCACCTCACTCACGTTTACACACACAAGAGGAGAAGAGAAAAAGGGTTTTGGTCATTTCATGCTCAAATTGTTGGTGATTCAAGTGCAAGATCCGAAATTGAGCCCTAGAAATCATTCTTCATCTCATCAAGAGCTACAAGTAAGTGTTATTTGATGTTCTTGAGGTGTAAAATCGTCACCCACATGATGGGTGTAGAAATTGGTGGTTTAAACATGAAATCCTAGTGTTATAGTGCTAGATGATCATGTGTATGTGTGTATTATAGTAACTAGATGTGTAATTTCTCCTTAATTGAAGGTTTACATGAACCATGGAAATGGGTTTAGTTACTAGAAGGTTAAACTAAGGATTCTTCATGTAAACTAGTTGCTAGTTGTAGAATCCATGTTCATTCTTGTAGAAATGTGATTAGGTGCATAACCTTTGGTTGAAATTGATGAATCACATGTGTGTTATGTGATTTGGGTGTAAAACTAGCTTGATGATGTTTAAAAGCTAGTAAATAACCAATATGTTAAGTTATGCACATAAGGTGTTTGATGAAATGCCTAAATTAGATGAAAATCATGAATGAACTACTTAATTGCAAGAATGTGCAATGTGAAAGCCTGGATTGTAGGTTAAATGTGATAAATGGTCAAATAGACCATATGTGTGATTAAATGAATGTTATGTGTTAAATGGGTCCTTAAAATGGTAATAGGAAGTGGTGTGGCAAGCGGATCCAAGGGAACCGGGAAGGAACATGTTTGATTGACCACTTAAACCTTCCGGACTCAAGGTAAGACATTCTTTAAATTGAGCATAACAAAGCAAAGGCATGAGTCACAATGTGTGTGACCATGTGCTTATAAGCTCAAACAAAAATGAAAACCACGTGTAAAAAGGATAAATAGTTGACTTGCACCGTATGTGAGCTTCTATGACAAATGATTCACGACGTGCGTGAACATAAAGGAAAATAACGGCATGAGTCACAATGTGTGTGACCATGTGCTCATAAACTCAAACAAAAATGAAAACCACGTTTAAAAAGGATAAATAGTTGACTCGCACCGTATGTGAGCTTCTATGACAAATGATTCACGACGTGCGTGAACATAAAGGAAAATAACACTCTAGTGTTATACCACATGGTTGTGGAACAGAACGAGTCACAACGTGTGTGACCGTCCCATGAAAATGGGAAGAAAGGACAAACCCGGATTAAAGTGATTCACATCGTGTGTGAACACTAGGGTAAAGGGTTATCCCTACGATCTGCAACGTGTGTGGACGTTGGGTAACGCCAAGGAAAGCGGTCGTTCGTGAAAGAATGGCAAACCGCTCAATAAAATGGGATTTGACCCTATAAGGGGCAAATTCGGTATAAAAAGGAAAATTTGCGTTATGATAAGCAAATGGGATGGGTTGGGTCTATGAACTCACCAAACATATGTAATATGTTATAATAGACCGGTTCCATGGTTGTCGGGACGGTCGGTAGCTCTAAAGAATAAATGAACCATAATTGGGATAATTAAGGAATTAAATACCAAACAATTAAAAAATTTTTGGTATATTGCCAAGAGTCGGGTTAGACTCGTTGAAACTCCGTGGGAATCACATATATGATTAAATATGTTATTTCTAGGTGTTTGAAACAATCGGGATCGAAAGGGGTGGCTCGGGAACGCGAAACGACCTTTAACGGGTCAAAAATTTTGGTTTGGCTGCAGGTGCCACCGTAGCTTACGGTGGTACCGTAAGTTACGGTAGGTCCTGGGCGGTTTATAGCTACCGTAAGCCAGAAAGTTACCACCGTACACAAACTGAGGCCACCGTAACTTACGGTGGCTACCGTAAGTTACGGTAGGGCCCAGTTCCCAGTTTTTGTTGATTATCGTTTAAATGCGTTTCGAGTCCGTTTTAACCCCCGAAAAGACCCGAAATGAATGTTAGAATGTACTTACTTAGTTCTTATGAACTAATGGATGTCTAAACGTGTGTTTTCAGGTGTTACGGGACCGGAAGGCTAAAGTGATCAATAGGGCGTACACGGATCGAACGGGACTTGCATACGCGATTCTTTTGTAACAATTAACGCGTTAACATTATTTTGAAACTTCTTATTATGTGTTTATGTAAATGGATTGTTAAACCTCATTTTTGAGTGTCGGTTGACACGAAACACATATTTTGGAAGTTAACTGTTAATGAAATTTTCTGGGACCAAATTCCGCATGTTTAATTAACTTAAACGGACTCTTTGGAGGTCCGGGTGTTACATTATCCCATTTTTTTGGTACATATATGTAACAAAATTCTATAGTCAAGTTTAAAACAACTAATCATGAAGATAAAATTGCCACATTCAATATCTACATCTTTTTTTGGGACTGCATTTTATAATGCTCCATCCTACCAGGTATCTGGCCATTTTATTGACATGCACATTGAAATATACAATTAAATTTTCAGTTATAATTTTCAATGTTAACACCCATACCATATATTATATAATCACAAAAAATAATATACAACTACACCACTAAAATAGCTTACAAAATGTACTGTCATGTTAATCTTTTAATACCCAAATTTGTATCTTTCCAAAGTACATATATATACGTAGTATATTTAAAACCACAACAGAAAAAAAATTGATACCATATACATTCATATTTGTTGTTCATGTAATAATATAAATTAAAATTAATGAAATCGTACCAGCTTCTGATTGAGGCAATGGTTCTGGGGTGTCCTCTATTTCGACGGGTTCGTCAACAGTATTGGTGAACTTACTAAAACTAGATATGTTGGCGATTCTTTCACTTTTCTTTCTACCTGCATACAAAATGTATTTGTAAACTATTGGGGAAATTCAGTACGTAAAGTATAACACCAGTTTCAATTCCCGACTTACTTGTTGACATTTTACTTGAGTAATATTCTAAACTGGTTCACTACCTGCACAATCAATTTGTATTTATAAATGATACTAGTATACTAGATAATAGAAAAATTCAAAACAATCAAACAAAGTAATGAAATCAAACTGCTAAGTTTAAGACATTTGTCCTGATCTGGTTTATGCATATATGTAACACTTGTTTAACAACATTTTATTATGAAAATAGGTTTTAGGCATTGGTTTGGTATAATGATAACACATAAATGTGCATATATGTACCATTTGTGTTAGAGTAGTTATCTTTGAGAACTTTTCTTTTCATGTAGTGGTGTGTGTGTGAAGACAACACTTGTGGATATATGTGAATACATGAAAGATAACACACATATTTGCATATATATAACACTTGCATAAGAGTAGTTGATTTTACCAGTTCATATGTGTACCAATTCTGTCAAAAAACATATAATGTAAAAGTTTTGTTATTCCTAGTCATTAAACCTTTTAGATACTCCGATACACATATGAACTTCTAATCTAACTCACGAAGATAGTACATTAAGGCTCACTGTTTATTAAAGTGAGTCAATTACTTTTCATTATGTCACAGATACATATGTGTATCACAAACCCTAACTGATTTGGCTTACACAAAACTGGGACAGATACACTTTTGATTCTGTCACAGATACATATATGTTAAAAAATGTTCATTTAACAACACTGAAATCGTTTCAAATTTTTTGGTACACATATGTACCATCGGTTTTCGCAATGTTACTGCGAATGATCTATCAAACTGTATCATCGACAAATCACTCTCATTACACAGATAATACATCAAAATCAACAATATTATCAAAATGTATATAGTTTTCGGCATTTATATGTACCAATTTCGGAAAAAATATAACTTTTGCACATAAACATTACGAACCTTGAATTTAGTTTCTTCGTGTGAATGATCTTCGTCTTCAAAATTCTTCTTCAGGAATGTGATGATTTCTCAGAGTCGAATCATCCTATATCACTAAAACATTGCTGAATATTTGATTTGATTCGGTTAATTTGGGGGAGTCGATTGCGCAGAGAATAAGCGAGTTTTTTTAGGAATTAATTGAGGAATCAGTTACTAGAATTTTTGTCCCCAAAATACCCTTCTTAATATTAAATATATTTTTTACTTATTCACTTAACAAAAATAAAGGATGTTAATTAATGACCATTGATCTAAATGATCAATGGTTACTAATTGGTTTTCATAGTTTTCATCATAAAAGTGGTTTCTATTGGATCCCCCCTACATATATATACATATATATATATACATATATACATATATATATATATACATATATATACATATATATACATATATATATACACATATATATACATATATATACATATATATATACACATATATATACATATATATATACATATATACATATATATACATATATATACATATATATACATATATATACATATATATATATATATACATATATCTATACTATATATATAAGCAAATGAGAAGGACAAGATGGTCATTTGACCAAAATCTCTTAAAATTAAGAGTTTTACAACTCTTATAGCTTTTGGTACAACTCTTAAAGCTTTAAATACCCTTAAAGCTTTCCAGACCTCATCCCTTTTCAAAATTCAAACCAGCTGGGGTTTGAATTCCAAATACATTCCAGCCCTCCCTTTTGAGATAGTATAGATCTGAGTTATCTCTTGTCGACGGTGAACCACAGTCGGAAATCAACAGGGAGGACGACGTCTTCTCTTGTGAAACGTCAGGCGTCGGAGAATGTCGCCGGAAAATCAACGGCGTTGCGGCCTCATATGGCGAAGAAACACCCTGCTCTCGCTAACGTTACCAATCAGAGGCCTGCGTCTCATAACGTCCCTTAAAACGCCTCAAATTTGGTATCCCTAAATTCTTTCTTTATTAAATGCTGTTGTTGGGTGGCTGCAGGTGGCTCGCGGCGGGTGGTGATGGTTCGCTGTGGTGTGGCTGCAGGTGGCTCGCGACTGTTGCTGGGTGGCGGAGGTAGGGTGGTGTCGCGGTGGTGGTGGCTCGCGATGGTGAGAGGGGTGGTTCTCACTTGTGCGGCAGCAGGAAAGGCTGCAGTGGTGTAGGAAAGGGGGTGAAGGGCGACGGGTGAGGAGCAGAGTGGAGAAGTGGTGGTGTGGGGGTGGTCGCGAGGTGGTCGTGGTGCGCAGGTTATGGCTGCGGTGGCTGTGGTTCTTCAGGTGAGGGGTGGCGACGGGTGGTAGGTGCTACAAGGTGGTGGGCGGCGGTGGTTATGGCTGCGGTTAGGTGGTTGTTGTGTGGTCGGCCGATGGAGGGAGACGGGTGGAGCAGGTCGCCGACGGGGTAGAGAAAGGGGGAAAGGGGTGACGAAGTGGATGGCTGGCGGTGGTGCAGGTAGCAGGAAGCCAGTGGTCGGCAGTGGTGATGTGGTCTCGGTTGTGGTGGTGGTGAGATGTGGTGGAGATGAAGGTGAAGAAAGGTTAGAGATGAAATGGTGAATAGAGATAGAAAATAGTGGAGGGGATTTGTAAAGTGAAATTAGATGTGATGAGGCTGTTTGGTAAAAAGGGAACACAGCAAATTTGAAGGTCAAACAAAGTCAAACCACTTAATACTTGGATTCCTCAGTTTTGATCCTCAAATGCTGTTGTTGCATGCTATGGTTCTAATGATTTCCATTGGAATCTATCAGATTTGTTTCAAAAGCCATCTTTTTTGTTGAAAAATAATATTATACCATGCCACCATGTGTGCATACCTTAAACTAAGTGATAGTATGTAGGTATATCTTTTAACTTTCTTAGTTAATAATTAGCTGCCATCTCATTAGACTTTATAATATAATCTTTACTTTCAATTACTTTATCCTAATCTTGGTTCTATAATATGCTTACAGGTACTAGATTCCTCTTGGCCTGAAGTATGCTGAGGTGCATTGACTGATGACTTTTTAACTTTCTTGAAATTTATCAGTTATAATTTGATGAATGCCTAAAATTCATGGTGTGCCAACTTAACAACAGATTGCATACAGCTTTTACCTTAGGGTGGGAAACTCACAAGCGAGTCGTTGAAGTTCTTCTCGCCAATAGTCATATGGACCAGGTTTTCTTCAAGTCAAGAAAAGCACGATATTTTGTCTTCTGCATTCGCAGACTACTACAAGGTATCCACTGTATGTGTGTGTGGTCATCTTTGAGTTGTACAATATTGCCGATGCTTTGAATAAGAAACTAACTAGCGTAGAATATAATATTATTACAAGAGGGTTGATAAACTAACAGAAAATTAGTATCCCGTTATAAATTGTTGTCGCCGCTGCAACGCGCGGGTCCCTACTAGTATATATATACATATCTATACATATATAGATACATATATATATATATACATATATATATATACACATATATATATATATACATATATATATATATATATATATATATATAGATAGATAGATAGATACACATATATATACACACATATATATATGTATATCTATATCTATATCTATATGTATATATATATGTATATCTATATCTATATCTATATGTATATATATGTATATCTATATCTGTATATCTATATCTATATGTATATATATATGTATATCTATATCTATATCTATATGTATATATATATGTATATGTATATCTGTATCTATATGTATATCTATATATATATATATGTATATATATGTATATGTATATAGGGGAGGATACAATGAAAACCTAGTTATAAATGAAAACCTTGCAAACTAAATCTTAACCATTGATTATGTAGATCAATGGTCATTAATTATGTGACAACCCGAATTTTTTTCGATAATACTATTTAAATTAACTTTCTCCGTTTATCGCGAATTAGTCTATTTTACTACTTTGTAAGAATAATATAATAAAATAATAATAAAGTTAATAATAATAATAAAAGCGCTCATTCGGGGAAAACGCGAAAAAAACCGCT
Source organism: Flaveria linearis (assembly GCA_024085815.1). Lineage (NCBI taxonomy): Eukaryota > Viridiplantae > Streptophyta > Magnoliopsida > Asterales > Asteraceae > Flaveria > Flaveria linearis. Next base: position 2,717,845 of record CM044005.1, read on the forward strand.
GAACATGTTAAATACGCAGTAATTTACAAACTCGTTTAATTATCAATAAAATTTTATATTTAACCAAATAATTAAATCTTGGGATGTTTTTATTTACGTTTAGTATAATAAAAAAACTATCGTGAGATAAAATTTATAACGATAGCAGAAACTGACCCGAACGCGACGCGAACCGACCTATTAACGAACCCGCTCACTTAACCCTACTATATAAGCTTCATCTTCTCCATTTTAGGGATAAAACAAAAATCAGAAAGAGAGATAAGGGGGCAGCCGCGAACCCCCCCCCCCCTTCGAGCTTCGGCCGGTTTTTCGGCCATCGGCGGCCGATTCCGGCGAGTGCCGGCGAGTGACGCTCCTCCTACGACTCCCCTCGACCCCCTGAGTCCGATGGAGGTGACGATTTCATCCAAAACCCAGCAGGATGGCATGAATCGAAGACAGAGATGACGGGTACAGGTTGGTTCGATGGTGATGAAGATGGTTCGCGGTAGCCGTGGTTGGGGGAGATCGATCGAGGGTGTAGTCGTGATGTTGACGGTGGGGTCAAGTGGAGATAGTTGTCGCGGCTGTGGTTATCCTGTTTGTGGAGGTCGACTGAAGGTGGTTCCCTTTGGGGTTGTCGGTCGCGATGGCGATGGTGGTCGATGGATGGTCGCGGCGGTGCTGATTGTGGTGATGGAAGGTTGCTGGTGGCAGCATTCCAGATTAGTGATGTTGATGGTCGTGGATGTGGCGGTCGGTGGTGGTTGATTTAGGGCACCCGAAGGCTGCCCGAAGTGGCTGTGGATGATGGCTGTTTTGGTTGGTCGAACCGGTGGCTACAGCCCCGCCCTTGTGGTGGCTGTCGGTGTAGGTCGATGGTGGTTGCAAGGGATGATTGAGCAGTCGTGGTGGTGATACAGGTTATAGGTTATAGTGTGGCTAATGGTGATAACGAAGGCTGGTTGAGTGGTTGGTGTTTTGGTGATAGTTGTAAAACAACAGTGATGAATCTGATGTTGGTATTTTGGTTGATTATTGATTGTAGGTTGGTATTATTTTTTTTGGTTGATTATCATTGTTGACTGTCGTTGTTTGTTGGCTGTGATTGTGGCGATGGTTGTTGTTGGTTGTGGTTGATGGTGCTGCCTGTGATGGTAGTGGTAAGACAACGGTGGTAGTGATAATGGTTGTTTGAAGATGATTGTAGTATGGCTGATTTCATGGTTGCATGCGGGTTTTGGATATGGATATCTGTCGCGGTGATGGTTATTGGCTGCGAGTGTAGCTGTTAGGAGTTTGGAATTGGAAGTGGTTGGACAAGGGACAACACTAGACTAATGGCGTGAATAATCGGGAAGGTATACGTGCACTCTTGCTTATTTAACGTATCTACGAATCGATTGAGCTCGCTTAAATTAGAATCATGTGATTATAAAACTTATCATAAATTTTGTATAATAATAATAATGATAATGTTAATAAAGATCTAGAATCGAACTAACAACATCAACACATATATATATATAGATATATATATACTCTTATATGTTATACAAAACACTAGTTAAACATATAATCACGAGCTAAATGTGACATAATAAGGTTACTAATACAAATAAGTGTCACTATCGTGAACACCAATATTGTTACATTGTGCTAATATTATTGTTAATACTCATATAAGTATTCTATCAAATGTTTTATTTGTTATTGATCATCTTATCTAAAATAATGACGAAGACGCTTCAAGTTGTGAACTAAGACATACAATTAAAGAATTTCACTCGCGATTAGTATTACTAGTAATTGAAATAAATAATACATTGTCACCATCATAACTTTTAGAAATACTTATTAACACAAATATAGCTATTATATACTAGCGACTGTTACTTATTTCATTACTATGGTTAAAATTATTAATACTAACGTTAAAGTCATTAATACTAATATCATCTATAAAGATTTAAATCTTCAAATCAACAAATTATTGTTACAATTATTGTACTGAGAATCATTACTCGGATAAGAATATTGATTAATCTAATATGCACAAATTAGCACATGACAACAAATACTTGTATGAAAGCTAAGATACAACAAGGATACTAAACACCAACATAAAGTAACTAAAGAGCTCAACCGCACGCATGTAATAGCATAGTGCTAATTCTAAACGTGCATCTTATATGTTCTAATTAGGATTGCTTTGTTGGTGATCATCACTTTTCTTCATTGAGCTCTGAATTGATATAAGCATACCAGGTGAGTTTACAGCCCCACTTTACCTTATTACTATTTTTGGGGGAGAGAAACATGTGGTTTTCATAAACGTTACATTACATTGGATTGTTGTGATTCTGCATATACATGATACTATGTTTGTATGCTTTGCCCTTCGGACCGTTAATACGAAGTAGCGAGGTGATTGTTAGTAGTACTACTGGGATTGACATACCCCACTCGGGCTAGTCGCGCTAGCTGGTCAAACGGGTGAACGGTTATCCTATCTTACTGTGGTGTGTGATCCACGGCTTGGGCCTACTTTACTTACTGTGGTGTGTGATCCACGGCTTGGGCCTACTTTATTACTTTATTGCATGTCAGCTCGGTCGCGACTTCGTACACATAGTGATCATTATGGATTAGCTACCCATGATATGCTTTAATTACAAAATCCGGATTTTTTTTTTTTATTATACTTATCGGATTGATAAATCCGGGATTTCATTATACTTATCGGATTGATAAATCCGGGGATTTCATTACTGATAATTACTGTTTTCTGATAAACCTGTGAACTCACCAGTCTTGTACTGAGATTTTTGCATGTTTTCTCTCAGGACATTGATGTGGCACGTCTAGGAGCACAGCATCCACTGCATGTCATTCTGCGTTCATCTCAAACTGTTTTCAAGATTTAATTTGCATTTACTTTACATAAATTGGATTGGACGCGTGTTTGCGTGTTCCAAAACTATTGTCAAATGTTTTCCTGTTTTCGCTTCCGCACAACTTAAATATATTTGTTGTTTGTTTCATTAAAATTAAACAACTTATATGATTTGTAATTATCGAGTCGTTTGGTGTAACTGATGCTTATCTGAGATCCTGGTTGTGTCACACGCCTGACGGTAAAACCCCGTACGTGGAAATGAGGGTGTGACAGATTGGTATCAGAGCATTAGTTATAGCGAACTAAAATGGACTTTGCATCTCATTTGCATCGCATTTTAGACTATAGCTGGATTTGCATTAGTTACACACACATAGATTACTAAGCTGTGCTTACTTAATTGGGTTGCCTGAGAACTTTTGCTTTAACATATCCCTGTGAGTTTACGACTACAGGGATGGTGACTCCGAGTTGCTGTGAGTCACGGGAAGGGTTACTTAGAATTTCCTGAACCTTACTGGTCCTTTCGTATACTTTGATTCATCGACCCCGATATAATACTTACATATTCGGTACTCCTATCGTTGATGACCACTGTACTTGACAAGATATGTTAGCCTGATAGGAGGAACCGGGGGTGATCATGCAAAGCAAACTACCATTACGGGTGCACACGTAATTGTAATTTGTCGTGCATGCTAAGTCCGGTGAATTTGGTCGGGTGGTAACGTTGTAGTCGGTATAAGTCATCGTTCTACACTGTGAGCAAGAAATTTTCGATTTTCATAGAACATGGCTATTGATGTGGAAATTATCTTTCAATCCTATTCGTATAAATGCTCACTCTTATCTCGAATTCGGATGAAATTCAACCCATGACATTTGTGCTAATCCCTCGGATTCGGACGGATTCTCTAGCTTGTCTATTTCTTTAAATCCTTGAATTTTTCTTCCTTTTTCATTCCAAGACAAAAGGGTTATTTTCACGTGACTGATAGCTTTGGATAAGTTTGTCATTGTATTCATCGATGATATACTGATCTACTCCCGTAATAAGGAAGATCATGAGGAACATTTGAGAACCATGCTGGAATTGCTGAGGAACGAACAACTTTACGCAAAGTTCTCAAAATGCGACTTCGGGATGCGTACGCAAAGTTCTCAAAATGCGACTTCGGGATGCGTGAAGTTCCTTGGGCATGTGGTAAACGAAAAGGGTATCCATGTTGATCCCTCAAAGATTGAAGCAATCAAGAATTGGCCGACACCAAAGACTCCTACTGAGGTGCGACAATTCCTTGGGCTGGCAGGCTATTACCGGAGATTCATCGAAGGATTTTCGAAATTGGCGCAACCTTTGACTGCCCTAACTCGTAAGGGAGTAATATACAAGTGGGGCGGCAAAGAGGAAACATCGTTACAAGCGCTTAAAGACAAACTCTGCAGCGCACCAATCCTAGCCTTACCAGAAGGAACTGATGACTTTGTTGTTTACTGTGATGCATCCATCCAGGGTTTGGGGTGTGTATTGATGCAACGTGACAAAGTCATAGCTTATGCATCTAGACAGCTAAAGGTGCATGAGAAGAACTATACAACGCATGATCTGGAACTAGGAGCTGTAGTGTTTGCCTTGAAGATCTGGAGGCACTACTTATACGGAACCAGGTGCACGATCTATACGGATCATAAGAGCCTCCAGCACATATTTAACCAGAAGGAACTAAATATGCGGCAACGACGATGGTTAGAATTACTCGATGATTATGACTGTGTGATCAAGTACCATCCGGGTAAGGCTAATGTGGTAGCTGATGCCCTTAGTCGTAAGGAAACCCTAAAGCCTCGTCGGGTGCGCGCATTACAAATGACTATCCACTCTGACCTACCAATGCAAATTAAAGCTGCTCAATCTGAGGCCTTGAAGACAGAGAATCTCAAAGTAGAATCCATGCGAGGCATGGAGAAACAATTGGAGGTTAAAGCTGATGGAATCCATTATTTTATGAAACGGATCTGGGTACCACAGTACGGGAACTGCGAGGGCTGATAATGGATGAAGCTCATAAGTCACGTTATTCGATCCATCCAGGTTCAGACAAGATGTATCAGGACCTGAAAGAATTTTACTGGTGGCCGAAAATGAAAGCGGAGGTAGCCACATACGTAAGCAAATGCCTAACTTGTTCCAAGGTTAAGGTAGAATACCAGAGACCATCTGGATTACTCCAACAACCGGAAATTACAGTGTGGAAATGGGAGCAGATCTCCATGGACTTCATCATGAAGTTAGCTAGGACTCCCAGCGGATGCGATACCATTTGGGTTATAGTAGATCGCTTAACGAAATCCGCACACTTTCTGGCAATCCGAGAGACTGATCGAATGGAGAAGCTAACACGTATCTATTTAAGGGAAATAGACTCCCGGCATGGCGTACCAATATCTATCATTTCTGATCGTGACGCTCGGTTCACTTCTCACTTCTGGCAATCATTACAACGATCATTAGGAACGCGGCTGGATATGAGTACTGCATACCACCCGCAGACCGATGGTCAAAGTGAGCGTACAATCCAAACACTGGAAGACATGTTGCGTGCCTGTGTGATCGATTTTGGCAGCAGCTGGGAAACTCATCTACCATTGGTTGAGTTCTCCTATAATAACAGTTATCACACCTCGATCAAGGCAGCTCCATTTGAGACATGGTATGGACGTAAGTGCCGATCTCCTATCTGTTGGGCAGAAGTAGGAGAAAGCCAACTTGCAGGACTTGAACTCGTGCACGAAACGACTGAGAAGATCGTACAAATTCGTAACCATATGGCAGCAGCACGTGATCGACAAAAAGTTACGCCGACAAGCGTTGTAAGCCATTGGAGTTTCAGATTTTTGACAAAGTGCTGTTGAAAGTCTCACCTTGGAAAAGTGTAATACGCTTTGGAAAAAGGGGGAAACTAAACCCTAGGTACGTGGGGCCGTTTGAGTTTGTCAAACGAATTGGCCCGGTGGCTTATCAACTGAACCTACCTGACGAACTTAGTGGAATACACAATGTGTTTCACGTGTCAAACCTGAGGAAGTGTGTTGCTGATGAATCACTCGTTGTTCCATTAGAAGAACTGGAAATCGATGAACAACTTCATTTCATCGAAGAACCAGTAGAAATTATGGATCGAGAAGTCAAAACACTAAAGCGTAGCAAAATTCCCATTGTGCGCGTTAGATGGAACTCCAAGCGTGGACCAGAATTTACCTGGGAACGCGAGGATCAGATGAAGAAGAGGTATCCACAACTGTTCAACGATCAGACACCAATTTCTTAGGAAACCGTCGGAAAACCTAGCGTGTCTATGTTCTGCACAACTGACCTGCTGCTCATCACTCGTTTGTTAACCCTAGCGTTTTAATTTTCGGGACGAAAATTCCTTTAACAAGGGGGTAATGTGACAACCCGAATTTTTTTCGATAATACTATTTAAATTAACTTTCTCCGTTTATCGCGAATTAGTCTATTTTACTACTTTGTAAGAATAATAATAATAAAATAATAATAAAGTTAATAATAATAATAAAAGCGCTCATTCGGGGAAAACGCGAAAAAAACCGCTGAACATGTTAAATACGCAGTAATTTACAAACTCGTTTAATTATCAATAAAATTTTATATTTAACCAAATAATTAAATCTTGGGATGTTTTTATTTACGTTTAGTATAATAAAAAAACTATCGTGAGATAAAATTATAACGATAGCAGAAACTGACCCGAACGCGACGCGAACCGACCTATTAACGAACCCGCTCACTTAACCCTACTATATAAGCTTCATCTTCTCCATTTTAGGGATAAAACAAAAATCAGAAAGAGAGATAAGGGGGCAGCCGCGAACCCCCCCCCCCCCCTTCGAGCTTCGGCCGGTTTTTCGGCCATCGGCGGCCGATTCCGGCGAGTGCCGGCGAGTGACGCTCCTCCTACGACTCCCCTCGACCCCCTGAGTCCGATGGAGGTGACGATTTCATCCAAAACCCAGCAGGATGGCATGAATCGAAGACAGAGATGACGGGTACAGGTTGGTTCGATGGTGATGAAGATGGTTCGCGGTAGCCGTGGTTGGGGGAGATCGATCGAGGGTGTAGTCGTGATGTTGACGGTGGGGTCAAGTGGAGATAGTTGTCGCGGCTGTGGTTATCCTGTTTGTGGAGGTCGACTGAAGGTGGTTCCCTTTGGGGTTGTCGGTCGCGATGGCGATGGTGGTCGATGGATGGTCGCGGCGGTGCTGATTGTGGTGATGGAAGGTTGCTGGTGGCAGCATTCCAGATTAGTGATGTTGATGGTCGTGGATGTGGCGGTCGGTGGTGGTTGATTTAGGGCACCCGAAGGCTGCCCGAAGTGGCTGTGGATGATGGCTGTTTTGGTTGGTCGAACCGGTGGCTACAGCCCCGCCCTTGTGGTGGCTGTCGGTGTAGGTCGATGGTGGTTGCAAGGGATGATTGAGCAGTCGTGGTGGTGATACAGGTTATAGGTTATAGTGTGGCTAATGGTGATAACGAAGGCTGGTTGAGTGGTTGGTGTTTTGGTGATAGTTGTAAAACAACAGTGATGATCTGATGTTGGTATTTTGGTTGATTATTGATTGTAGGTTGGTATTATTTTTTTTGGTTGATTATCATTGTTGACTGTCGTTGTTTGTTGGCTGTGATTGTGGCGATGGTTGTTGTTGGTTGTGGTTGATGGTGCTGCCTGTGATGGTAGTGGTAAGACAACGGTGGTAGTGATAATGGTTGTTTGAAGATGATTGTAGTATTGGCTGATTTCATGGTTGCATGCGGGTTTTGGATATGGATATCTGTCGCGGTGATGGTTATTGGCTGCGAGTGTAGCTGTTAGGAGTTTGGAATTGGAAGTGGTTGGACAAGGGACAACACTAGACTAATGGCGTGAATAATCGGGAAGGTATACGTGCACTCTTGCTTATTTAACGTATCTACGAATCGATTGAGCTCGCCTTAAATTAGAATCATGTGATTATAAAACTTATCATAAATTTTGTATAATAATAATAATGATAATGTTAATAAAGATCTAGAATCGAACTAACAACATCAACACATATATATATAGATATATATATACTCTTATATGTTATACAAAAACTAGTTAAACATATAATCACGAGCTAAATGTGACATAATAAGGTTACTAATACAATAAGTGTCACTATCGTGAACACCAATATGTTACATTGTGCTAATATTATTGTTAATACTC